>OY288214.1:10007500-11207500 GCA_958449745.1 Ochropleura leucogaster | reverse complement strand
ATGTATAACGGGCTGATGTCCGCAACTCCACGTCTGTGGCACGTATTTTGTTACAGTAATACTATTCTATAACCGTCACAGGTATATTCCATACTAAGGTTCTAGAAATAATTGCGTCATTCAGTATCATTAACACAATAAATTTAAGCTATCGAGTACTCTATACTAACATTAACGAATAGGTTAGTAATTAAAGATCCAATTACTTCGTCATTACTCTGTAAATGATTACTAGAAAAAATCCGAATTTACATGAACAGTTCATAAACCTCCCACAATATTTCCGATAAAAGTTTTGTACTAGAATAAAAGGTGTTTTTAGTGACTTTACTTCAAACATTCTTCCTGGAAGGTGGCCAAACTTTTTACGACACTTTTGATTTCAAATGATCCAGCTTTTGGCAGGTTATTCTACAAATGCGAAAGTAATTCTACTCGTCATCTTCAGTCTGTAACCCTTTCACGCTAATAAGGCTTAACGAATTCTGAGGGCCAGCTATATACACCATGGGATTCTTTTATTCTGGTAGTATAAATTCTGAATAAAATAGCTATAGTACAACATAACAAACTTTTCGTTCGTTTTTTTTTTCTTTTAAATAAGAGACATTGGGTCATCGGGTATTGACGTATACATTATGCCAAGAACCTCGACCAACACCTGAGGAGGTTCTCGATAGACGGCTGGATCAAGGATTTGATTCAGAAAGCGGTACTCCTGGTCACGGCTTGTATAGTTAGGACGTTCCTCTCTCTGGAGACTTGACCACCGCTAGCTTAAGCCCTGTTTCTGATAGAACTATTTATTATATTTTAAATTATTTTTCTACTTTTGTTTTTTTTTAAATAAATATTTTAAAATGGAAAGCCATAAGTTCAAAAAGGAATAAACAAAATAACACGTTATGCTGTACTACTACATTATTAGCCCAGAAAACCAATAGAATAAAAGAAAAAAAACATAAAATAAGCACTTGCAAAAATATAAAACTCACAAAGAAGAAAGTCAACTAAAGCCCACAAAGACGAACCAAACACCTTATAAAACTTAAAAAGGTTCCACAAGAAATAGGAATTAGAGTTTAGAGCGTGGTACGGCGATGTTTTGGCGTTAGTTGTAAGAACAAACAAACAAGTCGTTCCATTAGCACTAATTGTGTTAGCTCGCGTGCCCTGTGCACGAACATAGAGTTGGGAAGCAACTGAGATACGGTGGAGGAGCATGCAAGGACTAAAATATGCTTATATTAATGCAAAGTGTTCGCGGAATGAGGTTGTGGTAAAGAATGTTGACGAAGCTTGTGGAAAAAGAGTCATAATAATATATTCATATCGATCATTTCGCTTGTGTAAGATCGGTGGTAGAATGTTGGGAAAATATAAAAAAAATCAATTGACGGTTTGCAAACTTATTCTTAACTGTCTCTCTATGGCTGTCACCTCAATAGGAAATTCTGTTATAATCGATTTCAAATAACTGCAGTATCGTCTACATTCATTAACAGGTTTTTAAACTCTATATCCACATCGATTCTATGATCTTAGACGGGTACACTTCCCTTCCTCCATACATCATTGTATACTGCTAGAGAAATATCTTTAGTGGCTTCTAATATTAATACAACTTTATTTTCGCTTCGATGAAAGAAAGCCTCGTGAGGACCCCGCATGCCTGAGAGATATTTTTCGACGGCATATAAACCAAGCCACAGGTCAATGGATGGAAAAAAAAACTGACACCAGGTTAGGGACTAACCACACGAAAAAAACCGGGCAAGTGCGAGTCGGACTCGCGCTTCGAGTTTTCCGTACAAACTTGCAACAAAAACGTCATATATTTGACTACGTAGACTCAGAGAGTTAATTTTCGCAGCTTCAAAAAACCACAGACATGAGTATATAGTTTTGATTTGAACTCGACACCTTGACGCGTGCCCAGATCTTGACAGACAGACAGAGGTATAGACAGGCCGGCAACAAAGAGATGTTCCGCTTTATGCTTTTGAGCTATAGAACTTTAAAAAAGAAGATCTCGGTAAAAGGGACCAAATAGTTAAGTCATATGTATTTATATTAAACTGAGAACTAGCGTTAAACACAAAACACTAGCCCTTTGGCCAAAGCAAACACTAGAGAACTATAAAATATTCCTAGAAATATATCTGACGCTTCGCAGACGCTGCGGACATCCAGTAAGAGCTTCTTGGAAACTCAAAGTCATAGACATTTTGACATTAGCTTTGACTACAAGATCTCAAACAATCTTGAAGCAAAATCCTGAAAATACCAACATTATGAAAAGGACCATTTATCAAATTCGCTAAAGTAATGTCTTTTTCTTATCTTGGCGCTCGGTTTTTCTCTGAGACTTGAGATAACTACAAAGCTTTATGAAAATTAGGAATGTCACCACTACCCGGATGAAATGCCCTTATTCTTGAACTTTCACAACCACTGCAAAGTTTTATCTTGAAATTCCTAGCGACGACGACGGTTCTAGCTGTCTAGAAGATTTCGCAAGAAATTTACAAACTGTAATGAGACGCAGCTCCACTTTAACTCCATTTTAGAAAATGAAACCTACAGTTTTTACTTCGTCAACGCGAAGTTGATTTTATAATCAAAATAACGCAAAAGAATATGTTAAGACAAACAATAAGGAACCTAACTATACATAACATTGAACTCAGTTCCGTTTAAGTAACAGTCAACAGAAAAAATCGAAAACCGCACTTTCGTATCTTATCAATGATTACAAAACAATGAAAGATATCTATCTTTCTCAGTATTGTTTCCATAACTGTACCAACCTTATCTTTCACGTAATTGCCTCAAGTTTGGTCCAAGAATTTAGTCATCATTACATTTTTATGAATGAGCGACAAAAACGATTGGTACTTTTAACAGTAAGCCCAAATGGGAATAAAAATAAATTCATTTTATTGCTTAATAAACCGCTGTAAATTTTATCATAACAATAAGTACGCATTTGTTTCATGGAGACGATTTAAATCTGCTTTTATTGACGGTATAATGGACGGATTGGGAATCTCGTTTTAATAAAAAGGTTTCGCGGTGTAATGTACAGTCGACTGCATGCACTGGTTACACTTTAATGGTCTGGTCCAATACCGTTAAACGCAGTTTTAATCAGAGTAGGTGTCAAGGTTATTATTTTCTTTGATAATTTTTATTTTATTTATTTTTTCTCAATCCTGCGACTTTACAGGGATACCTATTACATTAAAATATTAGTGTACGAATATCAGATATTAATCGGATAATTATCGGTTGATTATCAGAAAATTTCCAATTCTCATTCATAACTTGATCTCATATTTTTGTATAATTTCGTAACTGAAATACCTTTTATGTAAAGAAAAGGGATTATAGTTGGATACAAAATTTTGTTATTTCTTAATTTGTCAAAAACATCTGGATGTAGTTAAAATAAACCTGCTTTTACATACACGCAGAAGCCACAAATTTCGTTTGGAAACAAATGGAGTTTGTTAATGACAGTTTTGTTATTTTTTAATACCAAATTAATGATAATAATAAATTACCATTTTAAACCTTAGTTTCAATATAATAAGAAGCGAACTAATGAGCTTATAAGCTTATACTGCTTTGGTTACTATTAACGAGCAGCCAAGCGTACAATAAATATCTTCCTTTACATAATATTAGGCCTATTATGCAAATTACTATCTACAAAAACATAATAGGCAATTTGTTTGTATTATCAATTCTTTTCATTATATGCCTAATTCATCTCTTTAGCCTTCGCCATTTTTCATTATTATATAACACGAACTATACATATAATGTTCGCCGTCCACTCATAAAATGAGTAATAAAATGAGTTACCGTTATTAGTCAGCAATGAATTTTTGCACGTACTGTATTATCGATAATGGTATAAGAAAACCCACGTTCAAATCCTTGCTAATATTATAATAGCAAAAGTGTGTTTGTTTGTTACGTTATCACGCCTAAATGGCTAAACCAATTTTGATGAATTTTGGTACAGTGATAGTTGGGACCCTGGAGACGGACATATGCTATGTTTTAAGGGAAAACTTAGGATTGCTATTACAATAAATAAGGCGCTACGGCAAAAACTACAAGTAGCCTGGTACCTGCAAATCAGGGATGTGTGTTGTGTTACTCCGAACGAAGCCGTGGGCTAAAGCTAGTAAGAAATAAAAGTAAGACCTTAGCGTTACGTCATACGTAGGTAATACCGAAAACAAATTATTAGTCACTTGCCGTGCTATCGTGGCGTGATGTTATAAAGCATATGTTACTTACCTCCGAATACTGAAACGTCACTCAAAATTTGAAGGCTGCACAATGCTGCTGGACATTTGAGCAGCCCTTAAACTTTAGATTTTGTATTGTCAAACGTCACTTAAATTTTGAGTGGCGTTTCAGTATTCGGGGGTTAGAGAGCATTCTCATGGTTATTTTTTTTTTAAACCCGTCCAGTAGTTTCTGAGTTTATTCGTTACAAACAAACAAATCAATGTGTTAAGTTAAGCAATCATATAACACCTTGTTGACATGCTTGTTTAGCAAAATACAAGAAAAATCTAACATTGTAAAATTATGTATGTAATGCTTGACAGCTGTCATAGCTTGTCATCACTTGCCATCCACCTGTCACTTTGGAAGCTAACGACCACTGCGTGGGGCGCGCCCGTTTAGGCATTTTGTTTTTATTAATCAATGTTTGTCGACCACTGTCCTTTTGTCGCAAAGGGCAGGCCATAACTTCTGTTTTCGGAATCCAATAGGCTTAGCGAGAATAACAGGTCTAAAAATACTACCAATTATTTTTTATGTATGAATTTGGGACTGAATGGAGGGCAGAGTAAAGCTCTTGAAATTTAGAGACCAGTTTCGTTAGACCTACATTTCAGAACGGCATCCGCAAGACTGGAGTCCATTAAGCACTAGTTTTGTTTCCATGCTACTTTTATTTACACACGACTGCGGTAATTTAGGATCACTCACAAATTAAGACACTTTGTAAAAGGGGTTTTACCTAACCCTACATCCATTTAAAACTCAAACTTACTACGAATAAACAGTTTCATTCCATACTTAACGTAAACAACTGCCAAGCCAAAATAACTCATGATAATACCAAACATTATTTACCAATTAACCACGTAGAAACTACTTCGTAATTGGTCTCTAAAGACCTTTCGTTGAACACACAAATTACGGAACTCGAACTTCTACTATTTTTTTATTGTTGTTACGGAATACTTTCAAACAAGGTTCCTGTATCTACCTGGCCCATTTTTATGACCTCATCAACTAATGATTTAACCTTTCAATGTATTTGAAATTTCCTCGTGATTTTCCTAATGGACCTCACGCCCTACATTATTTTTTATGCCGCCATAATGAATTAATATTACATGAACACGAGTCTTATAAAAATAAAAGAAACTTATAGTAGTAAAATTTCGTAATGGTTTCATTTAATTAGAGTTGGCTAATTACGTTTTACAGTAAAAAGAAATTAAGCGCAACTTTGAAGATGTTAGATAATAATTAATGTTCATGATGTTAGAGAATATTGACGCAAAAGTTGATAAATTTTAGTTTTGGGTAGAAAAGCCAGTTTTGGCAAATAAATTATTATAAAATTTTAGATTACGTCACTTGTTTTGGAATTCGGAATGATATGTTTTACCTTGGTTTGAATAGCACGAGTCACCTAATCGCTTCGCTGAAATAAAAATTATTAAAAACGCCTATGTCACAGACCACTTACAGTTAGACCATCAAATTTGACCCTGCCGATGAATCAGGTCTCGCAGAAGTGAGGTATTACTACGAGTGCACGGTAAGAACGTAACAATATGAGCAATTTTAAAATTCAATAACTCGTTTCACATTTTTATATTTTACCGATTTAAGAATTTGTCAAAATTGTTGGGTGAAACTGTCTCTATGTCTTTAAAGAGACTGAGACAAAGGTTGGTCGCAGTAAGGTAAATCTGCTCTTAGAGATTCTTTGATGACTCTGCCCTGGATGTTTAACGTACGGAACATTACCGTGCCACAAATGATTTAATGAGGGCATTTAATATCGTATTCTGTTATGCGTTCATTACGAGAACTGGACGCTTCGAGGGTCTTTAAACTCATGGCTCAGTTCTGGACCGACACAATTTAGATTGTCATTGACACACTTAGAAGAAAGCGATACTAATTACTTGATCCAAAAAAATGCCATGGGATAGTTGGATATCCCCCGCCTGCGTCTGTAGGTCCCCAGTTCATATAGCCTGGATGTATTCAAGTTACGAGTTAATAAGGTTTTTCTGGGTTAACTCGTTCCATCGTCGACCTTACCTCTACACTCAGGACAAGACTGAAGTCAATTGTAGGCCCAGTTTATATAAAAAAATATAGATTCAAAAATCAATATTTTCCCCACTCGCTCTTGTTAGGACCTCTGTACTTCTGAGTCAGTTGTGCTATTACTCTTAACTAACAAGTTATAACTGTAATCCTTCTACAAGACTCAGTGACATTGATGAATTACTTCATCTCCTGTTCGTCGGGATATAAAATTATTTTCTCAGAACGCGGATGATTATTATCCTATCAAATGCACTATACAATTCTTGGACGGATGTTTCTGTTCACGATTGATGACTCCGTAATTTGGTCTCGTAATATTCTAGGAAGATGTTTCTTTAGGATGCATTTGGATTTTGAAGTGACGTCATAATATTGTTATTTAATGTGTTTTTGTTGAATGAATTAGAAATTAGAGCCTGTTTTTCTATGTTAGAATGTTGTCTACTTTAGAATTGGCCGAATGTAGTGGGTATTCGATTAAGGCCGCATATGCTTTTAATGAGTAGTTATTTGCATTTATAACACTTAGCTTATACGTAATCTTGAGTTAAAAATACTTTCCTCTAAGGTATGAAATATTTTTTACTGAATTATCGACCAGTTCTGGTAAGAAAAAACCGTGAGATTAACAACTCCCGTCCTATATTAGCATACTCCTACAAACAAAGTGTCAGGTAGCCACTTAAACCCAGTATAATTTATTTATTTGTCTGATTCCCCTAATTACATGCTACTAATATTGAATTTAAAACACGTACGATTTATAGCATACTTCGATGAAAGCTTAACTCCAAAATAAACATAATTAAGACTAATAGACCCAATACAAGATGGCCGTTCGATAAGGTACCTGTTTTTACTGCGGAACCCGAAACCAAGGGCTATTAACTAATTTAATAGCTGCACCTGTTCGTGTCAATAACCAGGGAGGCACTATAAAATTACTTAGACTTAAAAAAGTGAGGATGTTCAAAAGTTCTGATCGTCATTCGCCTAAATAGAGTGCATACTTATATGTTTCCCTTTTTTGGTTAAAAGCTACTTTTAATAACTTACTTTTATTCGATGATTAGAGAGAGAAATGTTCCAATTAATAGTAGACAGGTACCCATGAGGCGGCATTGTGGCAGGCCACGAAGAAAATGGCGGTACAAACTGGAATAAGAGGCCTTAGTTTTGTCTAAAGCTGACTAAAACAAAATCAATTATTTTAGCTTCAGAATTTTGAAAATTAAATTAACTATGTGCATTACACAGTGTATTCGTAAGTGAGTTGTCAATTTGATGAACACTAGAAGAACTTTGAAATTAATGTGGCCATAGACGAAACAAATGTCACGCAGTTGTAAAATCTAATATTGATAAAACGGTTGTGCGTTTTGAGGATTTCAAATGTTAATATGAAAGTATTTGTTGCTTATTTAGGTTTAATATTGAAAAAATCTAAACTAGGTCCAGAAATCGTTTGATATGTTTGAAATGTGATATGATTACTACTAGTGATTTGTTGTTTGTTTCATAAATAAATGACTGCAGTGATTGCAAAGTAAGGAAACAATACGTTGCAAAATAAACCACAAAACAAAACTCATTGATTATTATTTCTTAAAATAAACGTGCGTGTTCTATCTGTTCGTACAGAACGCACCCATTTACAGCGAACGTACTATCATAGGTGCGTCGGCGCTCTACGGACGAGCCAATTTATCAGCCGCAGTTCCACGAACAACTATTCGAAATTCGAACTACATTTGTCCACAGAACCAACCAGCGTGAAAAGGCCCACGTCGTCGGTACATTACCGTAACATGCAAACAAATGATCATGATTTTTTAAAACGTGAGGGCTCAAGGTAAACTGGATGTTAGATAATAGGTGGGTTTGTTCGGAAAGTAATGACGTAATGGTCCAGTTTAAGTTACATGTTGAGTTTTTTTTATAAAGAATCTTAATGAACGAATTTGAATTGCTTTTGGGGTAATCTATTTCTAAATTGATGCGGCAACTAAGTGTTAAGTTTTAACGTCACCAATCACCATTATAAGATAGTTACTTTTATAAATTGGTTGGGTTACTTTCCAACAAATTATCTAATTCTCATGCCATTAGTAACAAACCGCCTCGTCTGTATTAACATCTAATGTTTTTTGTTAGAAAATCTGTATCTTTTATACTTTCAAAGTGCAGTGCCTACTCAGCTTTCTGTAGCTGCGCACATACCTAGTAAGTAGGTATATGGCAAGCATTAAAATAATGATTAAACTGTATTGCAGGACCTACCAACGTTTTAAAAAAAACAATTTGCAGGGGGAAAGGTATTTTCCTTAATTTTTTTACAAAAGACAGTCACTTCAATAAAAATGTTCGTCATATTAGTTTGCATGCCTATCGACCTATCTTCTTTGTTGTGTGTACCTACGTAGGCATTCGGTATGCGTCACGGATGCCTGATTAAGCCCTTAACCCTTACGTGATTGACGTAATTTGAGCAAGCATTTGACGTCAAATTACCATTATCTACCGAGACACAGTTCTGTGCGTAATTCGGTACAGTTTTTCCTGTAGAACAGTGTGGTTAGGAAGCTTTTCTTTTGTCTTCATTGTTGAATGAAGTTTATTTAAAGATTCAAACCAAAGTATTTCAAACACAACCCTACCTAATTAAATATTACGTACTAAGAAATTAATAAAGTTCGAATCATCCAACTAAATATGCACATACTTCTTACTTACCTTAATTAATAAATTCACTTATGCTTACATCATCTCCTCCTCACAAGAACTACTTTTTCAAATAGATGAAAGAATACCGTACCTGCAACAATATAAAACAAAAATTAAATCTAAACTATCACAATAATTACTCTAAGAGCTCATATCACCTATTTACAATTCAATCACACAGACATTCCGAAAAACAGAGCAAATTTCTAGAATACTCCTATTTCAATCATTATCAAAAGGCACATTAACCAACTGTAATGAATTGATGATTATTTAATATTATCCTACAAATTTTTCAGTTTATTCGATGATTGTATATGATTTATGTTTTTATCGGTATTTAGTAAGTTAGTCGATTCAGAATGCCATCACTTTGTTAGTCTATGGTAAACGAACAGATGGATGGATACATTTTGTTCAGTCCGGAACAAAATGCACGTGGTCGGTGATTTTTAAAAAAGTGATTCTTTTTCTGATCGGCTACCTCGACCGAGACGGTTGTTAAAAATTACCTGTGCGTTAATAGCTATGCATATTGTTAGCAATATACTATATATAAAAATTGTGTAAGATCATAAGCAAGAGTGATTGGTCGAAATAATATAAACATTGTTACGAAGCAAGCAGTTTTATTATACACCTGAATCTGAATAGTGAGATATCATCGCACAACTAACCTAAATGTCTGGGTTCAGACACTTTAAGTTTGTCCTAAGTCTGGGTCAAGAACAACCACAAGTTCACTCACCGGGAATTACTAATGAATTCTTGGTAAATCCAAGATATTAAAATTATGTTAAAAGTTATATCAATTAATACTTAATACACAGGATTACCAATTGATTTAATGTTTTATAATAAAACCACAATATTAATTACAGAAAACAATAAATTGAAACCCACTTTCAAAAAAACAATGAAAATAATTTGCATTGGTTGTATTTTAGTTTACCTACTAGATTCCTTTTTCAAATTCAAAAGAATAAAGAACATGAACAAATTTTTTTCAATAGGTACCAATTATTATGAATCACATTCAGCCAGTAGCAAATATAAAAGAAAACCAAAACAGGGATATTACCGCGATTCAAAGAAACCTGTTTTGTAATCAAGTTATTGTCCACTTGTTTTTTTTTTTCTAAAATACTAACATTGTTATGTAATATTTACTTCTTGGAAAGAACTCGTTTTATGCTGCATATACACCAATCGTGATCAGTGAATCGTTTGAACAGAGTTCGAACAATGACGGTGATATTTATTTGTGTTGGAAGTATGGATCCGTATCCGTCAAAAAACAAATATATGTACTTACATTACATGCGTAAAACATTTGTCTCGTCACTAAAAATGGAAACCAGCTAAGACAAATTAGAGACAATAATGTGTTATATGAATTTACTATCGCATAATAGTTTGTAAATACAAGCTAACTACAGTCGTTTTCTTAATCAACAACAGAATATTTCCTCGGACAATTAAGATCAGATAAACCAAACCATTAGTCATTTTAATTTCTCAAGAATTGCAGTTACACAGTCGTAGAGAACTGCTAAACGCTCTTTGTAAACAAGCTTCAAACGAGCGAAGCACATAATACCATTAATTCAGCCTAATTAGTGGAAACCATACATTACATTGCAAACGGATGATTAAACCGCTTTAGCTAATCCCGCTTTTACACTCTATTTCTCGGAAAATTATGGTAAAACCACAAAATATCTCTTTACGGCTTTAAAATCTCATTTCTCGTTTGATTGCAGCATTTTTTTGTATTATTGGCTTTATGGTCGTAAAATATTATTCTATGGTAATAATGGCGGCCTTCAATTGAATAATTACACAAGCTGTATATTGACATTATTGTACTTTTAATAGTACGAAAGGTCATTATTCAAAGGTGTTATCTATACTAATATTATAAAGAGGAAAGATTTGTTTGTTTGTTTGTTTGTTTGTAATGAATAGGCTCCGAAACTACTGGACGGATTTCAAAAATTCTTTCACCTTTGGAAAGCTACATTATCCCCGAGTAACATAGGCTATATAACATCACGCTACGACCAACAGGTGCTGAGCAGCGCGGGTGAAACCGTGGGGAACAGCTAGTGTTTTATATTTACAAAGGTCAATATTTGTACATCCTATCTGCATTACATTTGTATAATATATTCAGATTATATAAGAGTCTACACAACATACCAGGAAATATCTAGTGTTATTAAGCGATGCGATGAGTGTTGTACCTACAAGATAGATCCTGTACTAAATGGTCGCCTGCTTGGAAAAAATCAGACCCACATACACGTCGGCCCACAATATTGTTGTTACTGTGCGATCAAAATAGTATTAGGAACCGACCTTGAATGTAGCCGCACTACCTTGCTACCGTTGATATATTGAGTCAGCTCTTTTTGTGTTAGTCTGCATGACGTGACGCAGCTACCAGTAAGTTTGACAAGTAAAACGTCATGAAATGGTTTCTAATGATTCTGTATTTCAATAATAAAAAAACGCGTAAGAACATTTTAAATATAAATATCATTGAGTATTTTGAATTTCGAATATTTACATACTTACATATTTTTTTATTACTTTGGTAGACAAATTTTGTTTCGAATACATTTACATTCTTTAATCAAAATGAGGAAATTGGAATAAGTATGGTTGTAATTATTATTTGAAATCCTTTCGCTGAACAAAGGGCAGCCACGCACGAGTAAACAACTTATCAATTACTCTTTCAATGTGTGCGAACGATTCGGAACCGTGCGTAAGTTTGTAATAAACCTACGGAAATTTGTGTTTCATTTCACAAAAATATAGCTGTATTTCTCTTATTTCTACAACATAATTCAAAATACAGAAAATCATGTTTAATTATTAAAGGTTAATTTTACAGCCATACAAGTCATTAATATTATTATAGTAAGCTTTTAATGTATTTTTTTAACTTTCATTTTGTAGTTTTGTTTCTTCAATTTGAGTAGAAAAAAAAGTTTTTGTTTTGACTATGGTGCGGTCATAAAAAAGAAGCGCTAAATCATAATAAAACGTCACATTAATAGTAAAGAACTCCCGCTGTGAGACCGCCAGTAAGTCACGGCTATGAAACAGTTACTATGCCACTAGATACTAAAGCTTTATATTCAAAAAATATATCTAGACTAAAGTATGTAGGTTGCATAATATAATGGTGCTATTTCTGAAAAAAAAAAATCTAATCTAATTACAATTTGTGTAAAAATCTAGGTTGGGCCAAATGTCACTGAGTTTTTCCAACAAGAATTTCTCAAAAGCTGCCTAAGACATTCAGGCGTGGTATTACGTTATACACTTTCTGGGAACAGTGACAACTTAAACTTTTATAACAATTGCTTAATATACTTTTAACACAAGAATCACGCATGGCCGCAATAAATTGAACGTGTCTATTGTTAATTATAATCAGTAAATCGTACAAAAACGGTGCCTTTTATTCAGTCAAAAACATAAAAAGCCTAATACAAAGGTTTGTGTAAAAAAACTAAATCGAATCACACTATGGCCATGAAAAACTAACGGCCTTGAACTGGCGGTGTTCCAAATTAAATATCGCAAGTTCGGATAGAAATGTTAAATGCGAAGTTCCGTCTTTAAAAAAATAATAATAGACCCTCTGTATACCGCTCTACAGAACTTTCTTATTAGGGTTTTTCAAACAGGTTTTTCCTAGACTCCAACAGCATGGGCGACAAAACCCCAGGTCATTATACTGCGAACGAGGTGTCATAATTTTAATCCTCCACGTTGATCAATTACGGTATCTCATGGACACCTGTGAACTTTAAATCTATCATTTTGAAGCCGCATATGGGCTCAAGCTGTGTTCAATTCCCTTACTTAATTCTTACTTACATTAATATGTAAGATTGGATAGTATAAAATAAACCCAAAGGACTGTATGGATAATTATGTGTACACTTGGCGCAGTTATTGTACATTAAAAATCCTCTACGTTTGACGGTCGTAATTTGATAGTTTTAAGTTTAACACACGCTGAAGTTGACTTATCTAATCACAACAGACGCAAAAAAAACTATAGATTTTAATCGAAAAAAAGTTATCCTGTATTTTAGTTGAATCCTTGCAATAAGCACGCTTAATTATCATATTAATATGAATAAATGCTTAAAATTATGAAAATATTTAAACGAAACTTACTTCGAATTTTAAAATTATTCACGTTACATATAAACCGCGTGTTCGTGCTAGGTCCATGACTATCAATTTTGTTACTTAATCAATCGAGAATTAAAATCACATTATGAAAGGAGAAAATGCGTTACAAAAATACCACTGACGTGCATTCAAATAAACGAATCTCACATATTTTTATAAAAATCCTTACAAAATATGTAACGTTTGGATCCTCAAAGCAAATTGAATCGCCTTAGCACTATTTACGAAGTCATTTATTCGGACCTTACGACAAGTAATCCTAGTTTGTGTCGGTATAGGGATTTTCGTATTTCCATAAGCAGTATTTTTTCCGTTCGCACCGGATTCTGATATATCTACCTCGCTTTGCCCGAAACTGTGACGGCTCTACCAATGATACAAAATGTAGCTGTATTTTTCAAACCCATTTCGTGAAATTAAACGAAAACATAGCATGAAGCTGTTTTATGAATCCTGTTCTACCTTTTCCTGAATATGGTTTAATGATAAGCCAATGTGGGGTTAATAGGTGGGTCGGCTCTCGAGAGCCTATCGTAACATAGGTATCCAACAAAGATGTAGAAGAATTAACTAGAAATTTTGCTTTACTAAAGCAAATACATCGAGAGGAAACCAAACATGCCTGACATATTTATCGACACTTATATGTAAAGCCAAATTAGAAGCCTATGGGTTACTAGAAACTCTGACAACAGGTCAGGCGCTAACCACACGAAAAAAATAACTTCAAATTAACTCCGGGCAACAATGTCAAAATCATCGATCCTTCTCAGACATATTTCTCGTTTAGCTAATGCTATGAGCCCTAATGTTCTTCGTAACGCTACATCGTTATAAGGGTGAAATATTCCCCCAATTTATTTTCCCGTCAATCGCAATAAAATATAGCCTCAAAACTAGTACAACCGTACGAATGCATTTACTTTATATACTTCATCGTTGCATACGATACCCTTGAGAAATAGTGAGAAATGTTGCCACAGTATGGGACTCTGATATCTGCACCGAGATGCTTAATAAATCAAATGCAGTGAGAGTTATCGGGCGTCCGCATCGATACATAGTATGAATTTATTGCACCAACTTGCTTTACTGTTCGTGTAAAAGAAAACTGGTAAATTAAGAGTTATTCCAATGGTCCTTGAGTATTTATGTAGCTGGAAATAAATTGCTCAAAGACATCTTTATGGAGAAGAAAAAATGTAAATACGAATTGCTGTTTAATCAAAAATAACGAAGTTATCCCAGGAACAGGTTAGCTAAAAGGCAAATTCTTTCATAACATTTTACGGTTTGGCTTTTTGTAGAATGATCAATTTGAAATAAAAATTCAAAAGTAAGAACGGAGATTTAAATTTTGAATTAGGATTATTTAAACATATACAAAAAAAAAACTGCTTACGTTTTTTATTGTGACTTGCATGGAGGTAATAAGTAATACCAAGTCCTTAAAAATATCTACTGTAATTTTTGACCTAGTACTTATTATGGACAAAACTGACATGTTCAACGCCAAAAATACATGTTTCTTTTAGCCAGTAAAGAAATTCCGCTGGAATATTCATTAATTCAAACAATAAATAGTGTAAATACAAAGGAATGATCTGGTTTGACGTCATCATGGTTGTGTCGCGGTTGTTCGCACAAAATGTGGAGCGGGCGCGACGCACTCCTTCAAATGACGAGGGTCGTCATAGCTTTCATTCCGTGCCGCCGCGGTACGACCGTGATAGGGTTGCCATGAGCTTTAGTAATGACGTTGTGAATGAAATGTTGCGGGGAAATTGCCTGTTGTAGGTATTAAGATGACGGGTGACAGCGTGGTTACCTATTTGCTACGAACTTAAAGTCAATTTATTTGATAATTTAAAATACATAAAAGTAACCAATACAAATAGAACATTTTTTTTTATATTGTGCAAAAGTTTCAAAAGTTATGTGTCCAATTCAATAGGTTATGAACTCAAATATCCATTAAAATATAAAAACCCTCTTATTGTATGTTCTTACCATATTACGGAAACAACTAAGTCATTTCCGTAACGCGTACCAAAAGTTTTATAATTTTGCCAACTCATCAATAAAACATCAAAATTGAGATTTCCCTATCAACCAACCATAAGAAATCGTGTCATACAAACACCGAACTCAAACGGAACGCGAACAAAATGGAACATTTCATGCTTGAACAGTTCCTCTCAACCCTAGAGCGCCGGGTGGTCTTTGGTTACATAATCGTCACGGCTGCGGGCCATTGGGACTCTTAACTTCAACTTGACATGGCCTATTTCTGGGGAATTTGACATCTTTGCCACTTCCAACTGTGCCTCTGTGTGAGAGCCTTTGACAGAACAGCCGTTTGGAGTGTATAAGTTTGCTAAGATTATTTTTAGAGTAAGTTCCTTAACGCCTAGTACTTACTTGTCACAAATTCTTCTCTCATCAGGGCAAGTAAATACGTAATAAACCTACTTACATTATTTTATTTTAAAATATTTCTTAACAGTAAGTTACCACTCGAACTGTCAGTAGCATTTTAATTTCTTTAAAGATCATGTGTTTATAACGTAGGGCCCCTAAATAATTATGGTTATTCAGCAAACGATTCATAGTCTGGCCATATTTTATTCAGTTTTTTAATAATATCAATAAAGTAGGTACTTTTCATCTTGACTTAATTATTTTGCGTTCTTAATCTGATATGCAATAACTTCGAACTTGGGTTCAAATACATAACTTAGAAATAACAGATAAACTTTAACCACTTAACTTATCTAATAACAAATTCGTAACTAAGTTATGATTAAGTCATAGACACAAAGTTTGTATGATAAGTAATAACTGCTACAGCAATGGATTTACAAAATAATTAAGATAAAAATATTAGACCCAAAACTACGATTTATCATTTTGAAAGCAAAATTATTTTTTAAAAATGCAGCTTTGATGTAAACGAATATCAATGAACATTGATATGAGATATTGAATGAATGAAGCCTTTGTAAATCTATCGAAAACATGGAATCTTCGATGTTTCCTTTTTGATGTGGCGTTTTCCCAGGAGTGGGTAAAATCAGACTAATATTTTTATTTAAATCAAAACAAAATACATAAACGCGTGAAACTACAAACAAAACCACAAATAAGTAAGAACCTTAACACCATCTTAATTTGGGCCAAATCTGTGTGATATTCTCGTCGTCCCGTAAGCCTTGTCTAAAAGCCTTTATTCCGATTCGAATGTCACCACTTCATAATTTATGGGACAAAGGCTTAGTGCTTGTTTACGGTATGAGTTATTATCATATGGAATGCATTACGTTGGCAGTACTGTGTGCCAGTGTTTGTCTGATGTTGTTGGTATTGAATTTGGAGATCTCAATGAATTTGATTGAAGCTTTTGTTACGCGTTTTGGCGAATTGATTAGGTTTATTATTTCAATGATGGTGACAGAGTTAGTTCAAAAGTTATTCTCATTTAGTTAATCGCAATTCTGTTAATGAAATTTCAAAAATGATTTGAATGACAAGATCTGCTAATGCAATATTTTAATAATATAATATTTTTATCTTCGATGAAAATATTTTATTTTATTGAATTTTGAAAGTAGAATCTAGAGTAGGCTAAGATGCATTGCATTGGTATGTACAAAAATAAAAAACACACATTATCTCTAATTTATAACGTTTAAACCAAGGACCCAAGAAAATGATTTAATAAATAAAAAAGAAACACGTCTGATTTTTTCATAACCGTGGAGCTGTTTTGATCCTTCATAAATAAACGGGTCACGGGTTTTGAAAGGGTGTTTACTGACACTTCCTCATACTTTTTCCACATCAAACGATAAAATAAGCAAAATAAGACTTTATTATTATAGAAAAACAAACCGACACGGTGACCTATATTCTAATAGTATTTTTTTTGTATTTACCCTTGACTCAGCTGATTGCTTACTTACTTCTCGGATATTTTTGCCCATTAGACTTCTATCCGTAGTAGCAGGGTTAAGTTTAAACTTTTCAGAACCTAATTGAGGTCGGTTTTGAATTTATAATGACATGCTCCAGGATATATTTTTATCAAAACGACTGTTTAGACCCGAAAGTCAGAGCTGACATCCAAACCAAGGTGGTGGCATTTTGGTGGAGTAACGGAAACCAAAAATATTTTATTAATTCTTATTTTTTTGGTAACTTAAGTGTAACCAATTTTATAATCTATGATTTACTTTATGGCAACATTAAATAAAAAGTGTAACGCTACACCACCAACGTAGAAAAGATATTATTAAAAAATAAATTTGAGTTTGGAAGAAAATCTATTACCAACGACTATAAAATACTATCACGCTTCTTCTTAAACGATGAGTGACTCTGATAACAACACCATTACTTAGTTATTGCAGCTTACTTGTGAGAAGTAATGCGTAATAAAACGGATCCGATTACGAGTATCGGTGGCGTGTCGAGAATGTCAGCCAACAACTGCTCACTTTTTATCGTGTAACGAGCTATTGAAGGGTTACACATATTTCTTAGAACGGTTTGAAGAAATGATCAGTCGCTTTAGTAATCTGTTCTGAAGAAGAAATATGCGTCATGCTAGATAAAGGTATACACCATATTCTGCCATATTAAAAGTCACAAGGAGTCTTAATTTTTCATAACGTTCATGTAGACCTGTACCTAAGTAGGTACTGGTTATATCGATAAGACTTTACTTACTTTGAAACAGCCTCACCAAAGGTTTTTGTATTAACTAGTACTAACTGAGCTGTGGAAGTCAGATAGGTAGTCTTCTAAGAAAATAAAATAAATGTAAAATACTGGTACTCAGATGCATCCGGTTAGACTGGAAGCCGACCCCAACATAGTTGGGAAAAGGCTAGGCAAATGATGATTTAAAAACACGATTCTAGTTTGCATGTAGGCAATGTATGATTTTATAGAAACTCGTTTCTTAAGTCTTTATGGGACTGTTGACTCAAAGGGCTTTCAACTTTCTTAATAATTAATATAACGTTAAGTGTAGTAACCCCACACAATGTTGCACTAAATAGTTGAAGAAGTTACTAATGTAAAATGACTGAGTGAGGAAGGTATCAGAGTACATAGTTACAATCTTACAATATTAATCTGTTTCACACGCAATAAAGTTTTAATGCACCGAACAATTTATTACAACGATATTCCAGACATAAATCTTGTATCAATAGGCAATCATTTGTAAGCAAACTAATCCGCAACAACAATATCCTTAATACAAATCAGGTACACATTCATAAAGCAGGTTCCACAACGTCTGATTAATCCGAGATAAGGCATAGTTACACACACATAACACGTTCAATTTCAAATAATTTCTAGGTGATATTACCCTGATATTATTATCTAGTATTATCATCTAGGAGAAATTATACCGGGCACAACGCCTACGCTCTTACGACTCTTGCAACAGAGCAAGTTTATCAATATAAATCCTCAGACTGTCGTGTTTGTAATTAAAACGCCGGAACTACTATCACGAGACTTAAGTAAATGTTATTTTTGGATTGTCATGAAAATAAAAATATGACGTCAGCGTCATAATCAGATGTTTTGGTAAATATTTGATATACTCGAATGAAATGATTCATTGTTTTCACAGATCATTCCGCATCGTACTTAACTTTTTTATGTTTTCCGACATTTTGAACTGTTCACGTGCATATACTTAGCAGCATTTTATCATAGTAGATAACCTTGTAGTCATAAAAAGGAAATGTGTGTTAAAATAGATTCATATTAGTTTTGTTTATCATCTACACGTCGTTGTTATCTCTTATTATAAATTGGCAAAGAGATCAAAAGTCAACTAGAGGAATTCGTTGGTATATCAAGGAACAACTAATTAGACCCAATTAACATTGTGAGTTGTCACAGGTAAACGCTGCTCAGGGCCGATAACCTTCCAGATGAATTAGGATAGACAGAAAAGATCCGTCAAAAGATATAATAAGGTAGTTTCCAGGGTTAAAGTAATTACATTCTATTTAGTCCATCTTCAAGATTATTCAAAAATAAGTGACACGTATTTTTTTATTTGTAAATTAAACCAAAAATGTCAAAGATATAGCCCGTTAAAGTTACAAGTGACGTCACTTGTTGCGAAAAAATGTAGTAACGCGACAGGCATTTTTTTTTGTGAACTAGCCTATTCCTTGTTTCTATTTAGTGAAGGAAGAGTTAAAACTAAAAATGTATTGGAAATTTTAAGCCAATTAGAATTAGGACTGACTGTACACACGGCGACAGATCAACCTATACAAAACCAGTTTATGCGGATCTCTCATTGTACTTGAAATTTATGGTGTACCATCGGTTGTTGAGAGAGCAGCCTAAACTGGATTTGTATAGGTTGATCTGTCGCCGTGTGTACCATCGTATCTCCCGCCTGGCCAGCATTTTCTCTTCTTCCATACTTCTCGGTTACTTGTTAACTCATGGCATACCTCGTTTCTTGCAATATCATCCTTCACTCAATCCATCCATCGTTACTTTGGCCTTCCTCTACTCTTCTACCACGAACATTCATAGTCAAAACATTCCTCACGACATTTTCGTCAATCCTCCCCATGACAGGGTCATAACAAGCCGATTACCACACAACTTTTACAGTCTCTCTCTTATGTTATCACTAGCTGTTCCTCACGGTTTCACCCACGCTGCTCAGCACCTGTTGGTCGTAGCGTGATGTTATATAGCCTATAGCCTTCCTCAAAAAATGGACTATCCAACACTAAAAGAATTTTCCAATTCCAACCAGTAGTCCCTGAGATTAGCGCGTTCAAACAAACAAACAAACTCTTCAGCTTTATAATATTAGTATAGATTAATCTATGTGCATAACACCACACATACCCCTTAACATTTTCATCACAGCCACAACCGAATACATGGACTGAATCTACCAAACTTGTAACTAACCTATACAACCTAAAGCTCTAAGTAGACTTGCTGTGTACATGCAGCTAAATAAACGAAGTAGAACATAAGACTAGAACGGCTGTAAAGAATCGCAGAGATAAAACATTAATCGCAGTCACCAGTCACTCCCTGACTTGCACGTAAACCGTTTCCTCGCAGCCAGCAAGCATTTCAAGTACACTATTAAACGTTAACAAAACCGCATTCAACCATTTTACGAGTGAAAAGGAAGATTCCACTACTCGACTCTTATTTGTTTCCATCCTTAATTACATCACACAATTAATGGTACGTCATTTGCAATGGCCAAGTGGAAGCTCAGCTTTTATTATAAAAAGGTTAATTTCCTTAATTTGGCGTCTTCTCTTTCGTCGGCCTTATTCTTTAGATTCATATAATGAGAAAAGTCCTGCTTATTCACATTTAGGCATTCTCCTTTACTTATATTTTCTTAAGCGGAATTCGGAGTAAAAAATTTTTGTTATTTTGACAGGCAATATTCTTCTAGAGGTTCGTTAGCTCATAGGAATACATTAAATAAATGAGAGAGACTTTTATGTCTAACTAGACTATTTGAGTGTTTTAATTGGTTAATTTAAATACAGATTACTGTGATTAGGCCGAACCTAAGTGCTTTAGTTACGTCCATTAGACGACATTATTTTAGAATTACAGTATCTTGGGTACGGCCGGTGTCTTTTCAATGTACCTGAAATTGGAACTCACGTAAAGTTATCATGAATTATTTATGAATATATCTTTTGAATTTTATTACCCCCTACAAAGATTTATTAATAAGAACGAATTTTCTAAGAAATGAGAGCTAGTTACATTGAATTTGCGCTCCAGTAAACTTTATTACTATCATCCAAATCAATACCGCCGGTTCCAAGAACGCGTATATAAATATTGGTCATTTAATCCTTACTAATATTATAAAAGCGAAAGTGAGTTTGTTTGTTTGTTACCTCTTCACGCTTTAATGGCTAAACCGATCTCGATGAATTTTGGTACAGATATAGTTGGGAACCAGGAGACGGACATAGGCTAATTTTTTAAATAAAAAGTGGGATGTGAGGGAGAAAGAGGGAAGAAAAGGGAAAACGTAGCGTTGCTATTACAAATCAATAAGGCGCTAGGGGAACTGTGTTACCCCGAATTTAACGCGAGCGAAGCCGCGGGCAAATGCTCGTATGATATAAAAAGACACTAAAACTCAATTCTTTGTTATTTTATCTGAGCCCACCCTCCATCTACATGGCACACATGATTGATACACTTTCCCCGTAACTAAGACATAATATACTATTAATATGTTAATCATATTGTTGCCTCACCCCTCCTTGTTCCATATAGTACATTACTTAATACGGGCATAATTAATAATCATGAAATATTCATAAAACATAAGCTTGTGTGCCGTGGAACTGTTTTCTTGATTGTCGCAATCAGATTCGCGAGCGGTGTTATACACCCCTTCGTGTCATGGCCTGGAGCTATAATTTACATTTTCTGTTATGACAAAAGGGAACGTTTATGTTTTTTATGAAAGAAAAGAGATTCTCGTTTATTAATCGACTAGCTGCTCCCCGCGGTTTCACCCACGCTGTTCAGCACCTGTTGGTCGTAGCGTTATGTTTTATAGTCTATAGCCTTCCTCAAGAAATAGACTATCCAACACTAAAAAAAAATTCCAATTCCAAAAAGTAGTCCCTGAGATTAGCGCGTTCAAACAAAAACAATCAAACAAACTCTTCAGCTTTATAATATTAGTATAGTATAGAAGTATAGATTCGTGACGTTTGCAGTAAGACACGTATATTTAGACTGTTGGACCTAAATCACATTTGATAGTGAGTCGACTGGGACAAAGGACGCATCTCTGAGAGACGTCGTGTGAGTCGGTGAATGATATAATGCCTTCAATCATTTGGTTCCCACACGATATTTTCCGTTAAAACTGACCAATTACTCGAAAGTTTGTGAGGGCCCTAGGCCAAAATTATCTAATATATGTATAAAATTCTCATGTCGTTGTGTTTGTTACCAAACTTCTCTAAAACAGCTGGACCGATTTGTATAAAATTTTATGTGCATATCGGATAGGTCTGAGAATCGGCCTACATATTTTTTTTACTTCTTAGTGATAAGGGTAGCCTGAGCAGCAGGTGAAACCACTGGACACAGCTAGTTGGTTCAATTAAAAGGCTCGTTTAACAATCGTTAACCTTTAAAAAACATCACGTCTGCATTCCCCGAAGGGTGTTCATAATAGTAGGTACATCCATATTTTGCTAGTTATATTTTTAAGTCCTATATAATAGGGGTCTATCTTAAAAGTACTTAAATATCAAATCTCATTCTCATAGTAACCTTAATCCCCTCATCTTATAAGCCATAAGGGGTGAGTACAGATGAAATCCTATTTCCTTATACCTCCTTTGATCTCGTTACACTAAAGCAAAGAATATTCTGATATATTCCACGTGTATTCCAACCTTATGATAACTTATCGTGACAGCATTTCTGTACTAAATAGAGTAATCAAGAACACAGGCAATCTTCGTAAGCCAAGCGTCATAAAAAGCGTCGTATCATAAATATCCCATCAGGCTTGTTTCATAATGTGTGAGCCGAAACATAGCAATCATTTGTGAGGCAAATTACGAGGGTTCTAACCGTCTAATGTTGTTAAGATTACGTATACTCTTCGCAGTATGTGTGTGGTTAAATAGGTACATATTTTTCTTTGTAAGGCGGAATAAGTCGGCGTCCTTTCGTCTGTCAAAAAGCCGAAAATACTTTACACTTGATTTTGTGTCTTTCAATAATGAAATATAGAAGTTAAATATTTTCTTTTATTTAATTTTATACACTTATTATATGTTCTAATACAGCGCTTATTCTATAATTTATTATTTTATGTTGCGTGTTTTTATGTCTAAAATAACACCGGTGGTGACGTCAAAGTCCATGTGCCAAAAAAACCATTGATTTAAAAAAAATACACTTTCACTAAGATTTTTTTATAATATTGTAATTGCATTATCCGCTTGAGTAAAGCTTATATAATTTGTATAATTCTTTTATTTTGTGCCAAAATTGTGGTAAACGACGTCACATCATGGCCACAACAGTCATAAGCGTTTGAACTTTAGTAGAAAATTGTAGGACATTTTTTGCGACAAGTAGAAGTTGAGATTAACTTTTAATACTTTTCTTGGGTTCTTACTACTGTTTTTTATTGATTAAAGTAAAGAAAAAAATACATACAATATTCCTCATTGCCATCTATTTCCATTATTTATTCTTGTAACATTTTAGTGTATTTCATTTTTTTTATTTCAAAAAAACATTGGTCTGCCGGTATTAGGAACCGGGTCAGGCTACGGTCAGTGCTCCAAAGATAAGAACATCATAACAATACGGGCCTTATCCCACCGGTTTTTAATTATTCTTCAGCATTGTTAGTTATTCAAATGACGAAATGTATAAGATAATTATTCTAAAAGAAAAATACGACCTTTTTGAAAATTGTGTGTGTCTAGAGCATCATTACATCATGCTATTTTATTGAAATAAGCTAATATAATAAGCTACTTCAATAAACTAATAAAGTAACGATATTAAAAAAAGAGTTGGTATTTTTTTAAGAAAATTGTCTACTGCCTTGTCTGCACATTCAAATTACTACTATGAACTGTATATATTTGCAAGTTGTATAAAATAGCTTTAAGACTGCAAATTAAAGCAGTTAAGTCAATTTGCTTAATTACTAATTTTACCTGGTAGTAATATTTCTGTTAACTACTGTTGTTGTGTAAGTAACCAGTAAAGCTTATTCTTAATGATAACTCGATAATGTTCAAAACACACAGCAGAATTAAATTTATCCAATTAGTACCTATTTGAATCGATAAAAACAGTATATCATAAATAATAATGCCCTATAAAAGCATTACATAAATTCTAGTTTGTATAAATGTTAAATATAAGTTGGTGACATGGCAACGTAATCACGAGAACCAATTAGTAACTAATTACTAACAGAAAAAGAAAATCGAATTATTAATATTTATGTGTTATACAGTATACAGTAGAAGCCACGAGTGTGGGTGTCTAGTTGATGGGAATAGGTTTGACCCCAAATACGCAGGACTGAAAAAAAATTACTCAAAATGTGAGAGTGCTATTAAGTACCTCTGCCTAGCTCTTCTGGGATTACAGGTGTGATGTTTTTATATGCTATGTCTGTAAATAAATCCACGATATAGGACAAATTCCTAGTGTAGGGCAACTTTAAAAAAGAAAAAGAAAGGTTATTTTTTATTACATAGGGCTCAAACATAACCGGAGGAAACGACCGTAATGCCATCAATACATTTCTAGACATAGTAACTGTTTTCAGTCACACAGTCATTCATGATGGAAAAACCGGCCAAGAGCGAGTCATACTCGCGTACCGAGGGTTCCGTACAAAATTGCGATATAAACCGCCATATTTTTTGACTGCGTAGACTAAGAGGGATAGATAGACGAAATCATTGATTTGATGCAGCAAAATACATACACAAGAAAAAAAATATCAAACAGAAAAAAAAACAAAAATTAAAAAATAAGTAAGGTAGAAGTTAGATTGGAAGGAATTGAGACACATAACATACATTTATAAAGGTCGCCCACTACTGGGCGGTGTGTGTTTCAAGATGGCACCGAATAGGAGTCCAGCTCAGCATAATGCATGGTTGACTACCACAAGACATACACAGTGCAGCAGACATAGACTGACGGGCATCAAAGTGATCCAATAAGAGTTCCGTTTTTTTCTTTTAAAACACAAAAGTATTTTGCACAACCCAGTCTACATAAATCAGACTTTGAAAAAAATAACTTTTTCTTACAAAGTGTTACCAAGAAAATACGTAATTCTAGACAGAACCAATTACAAACAAATTACTTACGAGACCTTACAAGATGGGCGCCACCAGTCCATAGTCAATAAATTATTCGCCTACCTACATTTCAGCTGAACTTTCAAAGGTAACTAAGTAGGACACGAAATGAATATTACTAGGGCTGAGCAAAACACTTGTAATATTACTTATTCTGTGGGAAATTGATAGCAAGAAAACACGTTTTGCACGTGCCTTTTTTTGCGAATGGAAAATCATCTAATAACTTTCCCCGCTATGGGCGGAGCGGGGGGGAGTGTCACACTTGTACTGACTGAAACCCATCCACGTTCCTTCTATTGCCCTTTATGTTCCGGGGCCGCGGTATCTCTTTCGAACAACCCGCAACCCCAGCAGGCGGTGGCCTTGGCAAGCCCCTCGGCTTTGCTGACATCTCTTTGAGGCGCGCGGGGTACTCTAACGCACCGTTGACACGGCCTGTCATCAATAGACGAGCGGACGGTGAGCTACCCATTGCTCACCGTCCGCAGGTATCTACGGTGGCCGGGAGACGTCTCGCTGCGCCCGACGCCCGGGGCGTCTCCCGCTGTGGCGGGGTTAGTTTGAGGTTCTCTCCCTCTTTGCACGTGCCTTAAGTGCACACAAAAATAATTAAATGCACTCAAAAAAAGTAGGTGCACATAAAAAACAAAAAAAACTGTTATTCTGACAATTCCATGAGGACAGCTATGAGTAACTCAAACTCAAGGCATCTATTTCAATTAGACTGTAACAGGCACTTTTCAAAGTCAAATAAACAAAAAAAGGTACAGATCCAGTCACAAGGCATAATAACTTGTGAAAGTATGTAGGTACCGTAGTTGCCCATTCCAAAGCATTGATCTCTATGAAGAGGTAAATGTATCTGTGAATGTAAATGGCTATAGAGTTGAGGAAGGCCCTTAGTATTATAAGATTTCCTCATTGAGTGAAAAACACAGTTTATTTCATGCACACTTATTTTATATCTACCGACTTAAGTTGTTGTTGGCAAGTGGTTATTGAGGAAAATGAATAAATATCATGACTGAACATAAAATCAGTATTCTTAAAACAGAAGAATAAACATACTACAATCAAACAAATACATTTTAATTGTAAGTATTATAACTGGCCATTATTTTGGTTTCAGATAAAAAATAAATAAATATCTTGTGACGTAACAACCTTAAATTGTTTACTAAAACTGTTTCTCTTCATAATCATGAGTAGTAACTAGGTTGGTAACAGTGTTTCCATATTGATAAAAATAAAATTATCATTTTGTTTTTATTTAATTATTTTTCATACTTAGTAACACCTTATTTTCTCGGAAAAATTACTTTCAACCTTCACCGAAAATGAAAGCCTCATAAATCTTTGTAGCTTCTCCTATTGTAAAAAGGTAAAGTATTTAGATTTACATAGACCAAAGTATTTATCGGTTTTACAAGAAAGAGCTTTTACAAAAACATATCAACATAACACATACAGTACTGGTGTATAGGCGGAACTAAGACGTCATTTTAAAAAGAAACAAAGACGAAACGACGACCTGAATTCAAAATTAGAACAAACAAAATGTAGTCGAAATCAATTTCCCGCTCAATACGTGCTGCCAACATTATCACGACACAATGTTAGCAAACTTGCCATCTAGCGGAGTCCGTTGAGTTCAGAAACTAATCGAGTCGGCCTGTCCAATGATCCAGCCATGTCCAACACACAATAAGGCCAGGTTATCCCCTGGGATTGCGGATGTCTGTCGAAACAATACAGGACTTCTGGCCGGTTTCATGTGCCCGACTTTGACGGTTCAACGTTCTGAGATTTTAAAGGTCCATGGAAGATGGAACTAGCTTTACTTGTTTTGACAAAAGTATTTCTAATATAAAATAAGCTGTATTACTCGTAATTTCTCAGTTAAAGAATTGTTCGTTTTTCATTCTTTCAAATATTGTAGAACAGTTTCAATTCGAAAAACAAAAAATACCTGTCGAATATGTTGGCCGCGTAAACAATAACTCGTGTTTAATAAATTAGTGATTTCCCTTGAATCATGTATTCACGAGCTAGCGAATGATTCATCATTTATTTCATAGTTCATGACTGTTAATATTTTAGTAAGATGGCATAAAATATGCAAATCTTCGGTGAAACCCTTCGCTTTAACTATCGGCATTTCCCAACTTCAATGATTAACAACGGATTACAATTACGTCAATGGTTTGACCAATGGCCGATAAAATCCTGTTGATTTGCATTGATGTCATCAGTTAGTCGACCATCTTTCCGAAGACCATCCATCATCACGTTCCTAATGACACAATGATGTCATTATTTTCATGAATACAACAATGTTACATCCTACTCGCTATGCTTAGTTGCACACGTGAAAAACGTTACATCATGGAACGAAAATATTTCAAGCGTGAGACGAGGTCACAATATTAATATTCTGATTTAAATCCGTGCAGGTACGGAATACCTTTATAATGTTACTATGTAGATAACAGTCATCGATATTATTTAACGCATCCGTTACTATAGCAAAAATTGGCATGCATTTTGACAAGGGTTTTCCTTTCCGATTTAGATCTTATCTTAGACTTTGATGAGATTGGAATCTACAACACAAAAATTTACGAAAATAGAGTAGTTTTGAAATACTCAACAATGTCACTGAGAATGTTAGAGCATGAGATAACAATAATCCAAAATTAATAAAGAATTTATCAAGATTATATAATATTCACAAGTTACCTTATACGCGTCTAATCGCGATTGCCTCTACGGTAATGTAATTACGTCGATCATGCATCAGAACTATTAAGGAATAATGTGTGCCTTGCTAATGATCAATCAGTTTTATCTGATTAGAAACGAAGACGCTTATGGAGACCCCCCGGAACGTAGGGATGAGTAAATTCGATATGATATAGCACCTTCTTGCAATTTAACTTCATACCATAAACATTAAAACACTTAATTTAAAATAGAACCTTCTTGCAATTTGCAGGAAAACTATTACATATTCACTTATTCAAGTTTGTGCATGTTACATTTTATTACTGCAATTAAGGTGCTTTTATAAACACGTAACATTTTCAAACAAGCATACAAGAAAAAGAACATAAATTTTTTAGAAAAAAAAAACGGTGTTCGTGGGAGAAAAGTGATATCTGTGGAGACATAGGTATAGACAAATTCATGAACCAATAAGTTTCCTTTAAAACTTTTGTAGCTCCAAATTGAAAGCCAAAAACTCACATCTCCGAAATAAAAATACGTAAACTAGTGAACAGGTATCCCTCTAAATAGGGTCTCTGACACTCACTTTAGTACGTTTTTCTAAGGAAATAAAAAGGAATTTTCAATAGTGACCGAACTCAGTGAAAATAGATGGCGGGATCGCGAGAACCAATAAAGAAACTGGAAGAATTCTATTCAACGCATTCCGAGCTCTCGAATGTTCTTGTCTCCTTGTTACACGATGCATATTCAACCACTCTGGTTACGTGCTGGAATTGTAGAATTTGTTTTCTTAGCTTAGTGTTTGTGATGGTAGGTTTGGTAGTAACATGTTTTAGTAGGTCGTTGATACCTAGATACGTTTTTGATATAGAATCGGGAAAGTTGCTGGCAAAATCTCTATTTTATTCTTACTACTTTTATTAAAGCGAGATTGTGAGGATGTGTTGCTCTTTCACGCAAAACCCAATGAACAGATTTGGATGGAATTCGGCACACAGGTAGTTTCTAACATAGACTAACACATATGATACTTTTTATTCCAGCAGTACGGTCCCATGGGACAGTTACCATACTCCATGCGGGCGCATAAACAAGCTTTATTATAGATAAATCAGAAAGAAATAGAACAGATTCAATCAAGCATAAATAATGTTAGCTGTACCCAATCATTTCTAACATATCATCTATTGGACTTATAGGAAACCTAAAAGAAGGAACATGGATGGATTTTAGAAGTTTGACACTCCCTTCCGCTCTACCCACAGCGCGAGGAGCCATTTGATGATAATAACCAATCCAAAAAAAACTTAAGGATGTAATTTGATAACATGATTGACTCAGCGGCTGACCGATCGACTGCTGCGCTGCGTGTCGCGCGTTCAATCTCCGGCACGGAACAAATATTTATGGCCTACATATAGTTGTTTCGGGTCTAGCTGTTTGTGTATGTGAGTTTAAATATTTGTAAACGCACCCACGATACAGGAGAAATTAATAGGGTAACAGTAAAAAACCAACAAAAGGACGTTTCTTCTAATGTATAAAAAGTGTTGTAACAATAGTTAATTACATGATATATCGACTCTCCTTCAAAATAATTGCTAAAAAGATTCACTATTCTCATCAAACTCTTGGCGGATTCAAGTTCCGCAGTAATTATGCTACGACTACTCAATGCAAGGAAGTGAGGCAAGTACAGTAAAGTAGGTATGTGGTACTTATCTAGTGACGTAAGCATCGCATGCAACATTAATTGTCGATGTCATCACAACGACTATTATCATTTCACTAGCGAATATAGCAAAAAATCATTTTTTAAATAACAAATATCACGTATTACGGTAATGATCATGCGTAACGGCTTTAGTGAATGTATAACATTATTAGAGGAATTAGATTAATCGATAAAGTATCGATACTCTGTTTTCTAAAGAATCGGTCAAACCGATACGGATGAATTGCAAGCACGACTCCGGACACTGCACTTCGAGACATACTTTGTCCGCAGATAGTCCGCAATATCCGTAACAATTTAGACTTGTAATAAGTATTGTTTTTTTTTATTTAATTTTAGTCACAATTTTAGTTTAGGTTTAATCTATTTAAGAATGTAAACCAGTTATAATTTTAAATGTATATGTATTAAAATATGGACGTAAATATTTTGGAAATAAAGCTTCCATAAAAATGCCGATACAAAACTAATCACAGGAAAACCAACATTATCAGGGTCAGACATCTTTAATTGTCAATTCAATCATTTAATTGATCAAAATTGTCAAAAAAAACAAAGTAACCCGGAATTCGAACAAAAACACATCTGATCTATAACCCACAAGTTTTCGAATATGCTCTGATTTAACCCAAACAAACAGTAGTAAACCCGGTTAACTCAAAAGGGTAATGCGAAACTTTCCTGCCGAATCACTTAACAACAACTCATATTGACAATGTGATATTGAGGCAAGACGTGAGAGCCTATACGGGCTATTACCGAATAAAATTTCATAGAAAGCTCAGCAAACAAGCCTGATGGAGCGGCCCATTAGACTCCATGCATAAATTGTTAGTATAGTGACAACAAACGACACGTCAACTCCGTTTTATGTCGCATTGTTTTTGGATCTCAATTTTCGTTTTGTATTTTCCCCTTTTTGTGCTTTATACAGTAACATATGTATGAAAAAATATACATTACAATGGACTATGGAATGTTTTGTGTGGATGGCTTGTTGTAAATATTTTGCTAAATTTGATTTGTTTTGAATATCTGCGTTCCTTTTTAAAATCATTCTCACCAACAGTTCCCACCTTTGGGTATGGACTGGGCATCAAAGAAACTTTCAAAGTTTCTATTAAATTACTAGGTAAATTCTTGATCTACATACAGTACCAAGGAATCCAGTTATCGTATTTGAATGACAAAGTACCTTAAAACATAATAGAATTCAATACTCACATAATTTTTTTTCAATTGAAAACAAAAACCTTTTCAATCTCTCATGAACTGAAACGTTATATGGCAATCAGTATACCAACTGTTTAACACCACATAGCTACCGAAATAGATCGTAAAACTGTATAAAGGTCGCCTATAAATCGCGGGGCTCGATTACGTAACTCGATCGAAAACACCGGCGCCTTTAACGCTTATCTATTGAAATCAAGAAGCCGAAAGTTCGCCGTTAATATCCAGACAGAAAGATTAGGATTTACATAAAATTAGGCTGTATTATTGAAGTTGAAGTTGATGCAGACAGGGTCTTTGATATCGTTTAGATAAAACAATTCAGTGTTTGTTCATTGATTTTCTGTATATTTCAAAATAGCTGGCGCCCGGAGCTTTACCTGCGTGATATCGAAAAAAAGTATCCTATCTGTTATTCCAGATTATAATCTGGAAACCTCTGTGTGAAATTTCATCAGGATCAGTTCAGCCGTTTTGATGTAAAAGAGTAACAAACATCCTCATTTATCCAGTAAATATTTATAATAAATGCGAATGTTTGGACATTCGCATTTATAATATTAAGTAGGATGTGACTGATATATTTCGATATATTGTGATTGAATATTTTAGCCCAGCTAGGGTGGGTGTATTTCGGAAACGTGACGCTTCAGATCATTTTGTCTTGACACTTACTTGCATTAATGACAGCAATAATAGATTAAAACAGGTGTGTGGCTACTATTGTGGAATAAAAAAAGCGTGGACTATACGTAAGCGCGACGACTAATCAAGCCATAAAAAACCAGTATAAGCAGATCTCTCATTGTGCAAGAAATTTATGCAAAGCGAAGCCACGTTATAATGGAAATTGAAAGACAGGAATTTCGGCCAGGTTTGACATTAAAAACCCTTATAGAAAAACTACTCTACAATAGCTATCCTTACTAATATTATAAAAGCGAAAGAGAGTTTGTTTGTTTGTTTGCTACCTCTTCACGCTTTAATGGCTAAACCGATTGTGATGAATTTTGGTACATAGATGGTTTTTTAGAAGTTTGGTATATGATGATAGTTGGGAACCAGGAGACGGATATAGGCTAATTTTTATTTAAAAAAAGTGGGATGTGAGGGAGAAAGAGGGAAGAAAAGGGAAAACTTACCGTTGCTATTACAAATCAATAAGGCGCAAGGAGAACTGTGTTACCCCAAATTTAACGCGGGCGAAGCCGCGGGCGAAAGCATATAACTACAGACGTAATATCAATCAATTTGTAATTGAAACAGAGTCCACTAAGAAAACCCATAAATTCAGCCTACAAGGACACAACAGTTAGCTCAGTCAATGATTACTGTCTCTACGATACCTGCGCTTCATCTGACATATAATTTATAAGAAACGGTAAACGATACAGTTTTTCCTCCATTCCTATGATGGGAATTTTCTATATTTCTTTACGTCTTAGGTTGAACCGTAAATACCCGGTTTATTGCTAGATATTTCTTTCTGTGTTTAACTACAGTTAGCGTTGGGTAGGTCAGCTGGCTAGACAAGGAGGTGTAGGTTGATGATAGCTTCGAAGCGAAAAATACTTACATAACTGCATGCGCTGAAACTGGGAAGTGTGGCAGAAGAAAGTGGAAATGTACCCAGCAGTATGTATATATACCCAACTAGCTTCCGCCCGCGACTTCGTTCGCGTGGCATAGTTACTTTGGGCTAGCGCTAACTTTAAACCGCGTGATGATCAAAAAAATCTTTCTCTCCCCTTTTCTTCTCTGTTCCTCCCCTTTTCTCACTTTTTTAGCCTATGTCCGTCTTCACGGTCTCTATGTACCAAAATTCCTCAAAATTGGTTTGGCCATTTAGGCGTGAAAACGTAACAAACAAACTCACTTTCGCTTTTAGGGTTAGTGAAGCAGCTTAGTATGAGATTTTGCATAGAATGACTGCCTATCTGACCTCCACAACCCAGTAACTTGGAGCAGCGGATGTAACCCTGGGCACAGCTAATGCGAAAGTGTGTGATTATGTTTGTTACTCTTTCAAGCTTAAACGGACGGAACGGATTGGAATTAAATTTGGCAAGTACACAGCTTGAGTTAACACACAGGCTCATTTTTATCTCGTTGTACGCAGGTGAAACCGCGGGGCGCAGCTAGTCCAAAAAGTCCATAAATCAATATCGAAAAGACGTTGCGTAACCTTGTCCCTTTTATTCGAAACAATAGTGAATACAAACGACAGTATTTTAATCTACATCTCTTCCATTAAAGTTCACAGCCTTATGTAAGGGACAATGATGAATGAATTTCATGTTACGTACTATTTTTTTGTTTTATAAATTGCCTACTTATGTAACAAGTTATGATGGGACTTTATTTTGTTTTATAACTGGTACTTGTGAAGCTTAATGTTTATAGATTTCAATTCAATTTGTAGCATACCTGAATAACCATATGATCTGTAATTAATAATTTGTGATCAGGGGATCTGAAATGACAGCTTTAGCAAAATCATAATAGGACAATAATATGAATTACCTTAAAATTGTTAAAATGGTCACAGACGCACTTAATATGGTGAATTGTCACTTAATGACCATTGTACAGACGCCTGCACATCAAGCTACTACAATCTGTCAGATTTCTTTGATAGATTTTCGACTTTATTTCTAAAGTATTAGGTTCAAGGTTCATTGGGAAAAATTGACAGTTTCGGGTAGCTTGACCTGCAGGCGACTGTACGAATGGTAACGTATTATTACTTATTATTATAATATTAACCTTTTTTCATTCATTCATTTAATAATTAACTTATTGTGTTTATATAAATAGCTGCATAAGATGTAGCTTAAGTAGTCATTTCAGACCTCCAGACATCTGATATGTCATCCAAGTGATAGTAATGCAATTCTTTGTGAGTATAATTCTCAAAACTAACAACAACGTAGTCTGTTGTGCCTCGTTGATAGTAATAGGCTCTTATTACATGAGACTTAAAACATAACTGGCGGAAAGGTATTTAAGCTAATACGTAACACTTTTTTTGTGGGTGGGAAATCATCAAAGAACTTCCCCTGCTCCTATACGTTCCGGGGCCGCGGTGTCTCTTTCGAACAACTCGCAACCTCGGCAGGCTGTGGCCCTGGTCCCTCTGATTAGGTAACCCTTCAGGATTCCAAGCGTGATGTTTTGTATTTGATTATCATACGATAATCCTCAGAAATTGAACAAAAAACACAGTAAGTGAACCCAATTCAAATATAAGACTAAAGAATGCAAAACCGGATTTAAGAATAGCTAGCTGCACTTCCTTCTAATAACAAGACAAAATAAAAAACGGTGTTAATAGATTATGATATCTGAAAACCATATGTTTGCGAAACCACAAAATAACTCAAGGTGAGAACCGCACCGCACAAAAAACTGGTAATCGATCTTGATAATATCATACTCAAACCAAAAAACATAATATTTGTTCAAGTTTTTCTGAACGCCACTACAACAAACACGGGTCTGTCAATGACCAGCCAGTCATACATAAATCGTGGCGAGCAAACAGAGGTAAGGACAGGTAAGAACACAAGTTTGACAAATTGTCCGCTCAACGCATTGTTTGGTAACAAAACTATGAGGACGAACGTACAGTGCTTTCACGGTTATATACAGCTGCAGTCCAACAGCAACCTTAACGTCAATAAAATAAAGATCACTATAATTTTGACAGAATTGTCAATGTTACCAACCTAATAACAACTTTATGTGTACGAGCATAAATATGACTGTGATTTTACTGCGGAGGTAAAATAATTATCAAAGGACTTTACATTGTTCTATGTGGATGTAGAATTGATCACCATGATTTAAGATGCGACGGCTACGTACTTGGAGGTCCGGCAATTAAGTCCCTTTACGATAGAAATGTAATGGATGGGACCCGCCTGTGAATACGGTTGTGTTTATTAATTCTATTGTTTACAGTGACTATTTACATCGTCATAAAACGTGTTATTTGTCCGTGACTTCTTGATGTCTGGTGAGTACTTGAATGTTATGGCAAACAATTATGTTATACAGTAAAAAATCAATTTAAGCATACGATGTCATTGACAATAAACTGCACTATTTAACTTTATATAAGACAATTTTTAAAAGTTACTCATCACATTCTAAGCAAATCTTTAGATCCGGAAAATATAATACATACTATTTACATCATTATTCGTCGATATTTTGTTGCCGGTACGGTGCCGGTGAGTTTTTGATCCGATAGGTGATAAAATCATGATGCTCAAAACCTTTGTACGGCCAAGAGCAAAATATGAAAACACTAAGCAAAATTAATTTGAACTATTGCAACTTCGATAAGAGACCTTTTTTATAATCTACTAGCTGTGCCCAGCGGTTTCACCCGCTGCTCACTTAGGGGCATGAAAAATAGATGTTAGCCGATTCTCAGACCTACCCGATATGCACACAAAATTTCGTTCAAATCGGTCCAGCCGTTTTGGAGGAGTATGGGAACGAAAATTGTGATACGAGAATTTTATATAATAGACTAGCTGTGCCCAGCGGTTTCACCCGCTGCTCACTTAGGGGTATAAAAAATAGATGTTGGCCGATTTTTAGACTTACCCAATATGTACACAAAATTTCGTTTAAATCGGTCCAGCCGTTTCGGAGGAGTATGGCAACGAAAACTGTGACACGAGAATTTTATAGGTATATTAGACTAGCTGTGCCCAGCGGTTTCACCCGCTGCTCACTTAGAGGTATGAAAAATAGATGTTGGCCGATTCTCAGACCTACCCTATATGTACACAAAATTTCTTTCAAATCAGTCCAGCCGTTTTGGAGGAGATAAGGGAACGAAAACTGTGACACGAGAATTTTATATATTAGATTTATATAAAAACGAAACTTGGCATAAGGGTTTTTTAAGACGTAGGTGCTCACTAAGACGGGATTTTGCAAAGTTTAACCCCTAAAGGGTGAAACAGAGGTGGCAAAGTTTGTATGGAAGAACGTGATTGCTTGGCCGGATTGACTTGAAATTTTGCATAGGCATGCTTTCATTAAATTAATAGACTACCTATATGTATAACATTACGCTATGACAGTGACATCTCTATAACTTCTAAAATTCTGCGTTCAACAAAGAAACAAAAAAATACAATCTTAAAACTTCCTAGGAGTGACTGTACTCTCAAACATACATAACCACTTATCTATCTAACAACTTCAGAAAACATTGTACATTTTCTTGAATGATTTACTAAGAATGTGGAGCGTACTCTCGTATGGTCGGTACGATTCGACCACTATGATTTAAGATCGTTAGCAAGTCTCCGTGGAGGTCTACTATCTAATGCAGTTTCACAAAGTATAGGTCCAAAGATATTCTACCACGTAACAAAATACTAATATTAGTTTAAGGGTTTATTGTATCTAAGTATCATATATTTTCTTCTTGCTGATTTAGTGGTCATAATCATGAGTTATGTTTGACTGCAAAGTGGCCATCGGTACGATTTTACAACTACCGAAAATGGGATTGCCATTTTTACCTTAAAAGGAAAATACGAAATTCATAAAGGATCGCTTTGTTGTACATCTGTCTGTCTGTCAAAACCCTCCGTTCGCAAGATTTATCTCGGGGAGGCGTGGAGATATCGAGTTGAAATTAAAACGATATTTAAACTGAAGTCTTTGATTCCTTGAAGTTAAGTCTACGCAGTAAAAAGATATGTTCGTATATGTTGCAAGTTTGTATAAAACCTTAACTGCGCGTGTCCTAGTCGCACTTGACCGATATATGGCTTTTTGGACAGAAATTACTCAGATTCTATGAACCAACTGGTCAAGTTAACCCTTGTGGTGAAACTCAGCCTTTTTCATCGGGGAATAAACGTAGTTTAGTGTTACCATTTATCAAGAATTACGAGTAACAAATCACTAGAAATATATTTCGATTCAGTGGTACGTATGTATTATTCTCGGAAAGAATAATACTTATTCGGTAAATAAAACGGAATGGTCTAGACTTAGTAGGTATTAGTTTATTAGTGCGTGTATACTGGGGTAAGCTCATTAGTTCCAAATATATTTATGTTGTGGACAATTGAATTTGGTAACTACTTATATTAAAAGAATTAGAGTAAGAAATGAGCATAAGTGGGGTCAGTTACGTAAAAGATGAAAGCGAATCGTCTATCTTAGCATGGACATGTGATGAGAAGGGATGCAGAACATGTGACAAAAAGAGTGATAGTAATGGATGGAGAGAGAGAGGAAAATCAAAGAAAAAATGATGAATTGTGTGAGGAAAAAGGAGTAAACGATAGCGTGACAAAACGGAATGGAAGACATAAAATTACATGTTGCGGCGGCCCCATATAACATGAGAGAAGAACAAGAAGTATCAAATATATCTTATCAAAAGAATAAGGGGAACTGCTTATGAACGGCTTATTATGTTAAACATCAAAGAAAAAAATTAACAAATATTTCTGAAATTAAATGAAGCCATTAAATTCAATGTTCCTGTTAATGTAGTCATAACAACACAATTTTCTTAACATGTAACGGTTTCTATGATTAACGAAGCATGTTTAAATACAAGCCCCTATTAATCACATGCAATGGAGCCCTTACACAGGCATCGTTAAAAAACATATTTCATACAAGACTTTTCATTAGCATTATCAATTATTGAAATAGAGTCAGCATCCTCCAACTAAATATTATGAATTTGCATAAGAAATGTATAAGTTAGCCGCGTTTTATTCGAGAATGACTCTTAAAGGTTTTGAAGTAAAGTTCGATTTGTTGGTGACAATAAATTCTTGGATCGTTAAGATGGGATATCATTCGCCCACGCGACGTCCGAACGCACAAGAACTTAATTAGTGACTTCTCAACGAGTCCCTGAATGTTATTTATTGTCTGACAGACAATTCTGATTGTGCACTATAGTGTTAAGATGTAAACCTCCGCGGTTGATAACTATTTCAAAAGAAGATGAATGCGTCGCGTTCAAATGAAGAGAAATAATTACAAAACGTTCATATATCACTTCTAGTAACAGATTACCGTGGAAAGTAAATTTATTTTTATATCGGATGAAAATTTACTGGAATAGAATGGAGATAAATCTTGTAATGAGTAAACTGATATTGTATAATTAGATGGTAAGTTTGTGAAGCAATGTGAGATGACGCTAATTTATGAGCTGAAGTTCTACGGTCGGAGACAGTTTATCTTGAAGTTAAATTATAATTCGAGTTTAAATTACTAGTATACTAACTCAAATTCTTGGAGATATTAATGTTTGGATTTAAATCTCAGTTTAATAAGAGCTAGTATTAACTACATACTTTCTTTTATCGTACCCAACCTGGGGATCTAAAATGGCTGATTTAGCAGAATCATTATAAGGTAATAAAATTAAGTACGTTAAAATTCTTGCAATGGTTACAGACGCAGTTAATATTGTAAATTGTCACTTTGTGATAACTTTACGTATGGTAACGTTATTCAGTTCATTTATTGATTTCTTTACATATAAATCACATTATTAAATATTTCTTTACAAAAACATATAAAAATAGTAGCCCACCGGTATCGGGAACAGGGTTCAAGCTACCGGCGACCAGGGCTCCAGGGAACGTCCTAACAATACGAGCTGCGTCCAGGAGTACCGCTTTCTGTATTAAACCCTTGTTATTCATAATATTAACCTATTATGATTCTGCTTAAGCAGCCATTTTAGACTCCCTGGTGTCGGTTTGTATGTAAAGAAAGCTTTTTAATTACACAATACGCAATATGAATCCAAAAATCAGAGCGCGTATCTTGGGGTCGACTTAAGAACCCAATTCGACGGTCATACCACTACGCTATTAGATACACACTAGTCAAAGTGATAACGTGTCTAAGTAGAACCACCTGGAAATCCTTGAACTTCATAACTTTCTACCAGATGGACGTGGTTTCCAAAAGTTATACGTTTCCGGATGTGTTGTGGAATTGTGTTGCCTCGGGCTACTCTATTAATATTAATGACTAGTTGTTCCACGCGGTTTCACCCACGCTGCTCAGCACCTGTTGGTCGTAGCGTGATGTTATATAGCCTATAGCCTTCCTCAAGAAATGGACTATCCAACACTATAAGAATTTTCCAATTCCAACCAGTAGTCCCTGAGATTAGCGCGTTCAAACAAACAAACAAACAAACTCTTCAGCTTTATAATATTAGTAAGCATAGATATATTTCTGTCTCAGAGCCCTCTACCGGTAGCTTGGACCCTGCTTTCGATACCGGAGCACCAATATTTGTATATTGTTTTGTATGTTATTTTTTGAAATATATAATAGTAAAAGTCTGTGTACAAAATGTATGAGACCCTCCTCTTAAACTAAGATCACTGTATCTTAAGAGGCAGTTTTCAACTATATACTATAATATATTCCCGATTGATATCTATATACATCAATTAACTTTGGATTGTAATTTCCAGCCCATTTTGTAGTCCGATTGCAATCAAACTAGCTTTAGTTAATCAACGCCCATTGCATTACACCTGTCTATTTAGATGCGACAATGCGATAGAAAATATTTTTGGAAAGATAAAAAAATTCATTATCTAACCTTGACGGAATTGTACGACCTCAAAACTACGGTATGGTTTAAGTTTTTGAGGGACTGTTGTCAGCACCATAGATTAACTTCGTTGAGAGTGTAAAACTAATTAAAACCTTATTGTCAGTAACGGGAATATCTTATCGAAATCAAATTCCCTTAATTGGCTTCATTACGATCGTTTTGTCGTCAATGACAAGTGTAATGACCGAGATACCGCGAAAGTTTCCTCTCGCAGGTCTGCTGGAAGAATTTTCTAATAAAATAAGCAGTACCTTTGTGCTCTTCTGTCTTAATGCAATGCCCTATCAAGTATTTTGTGTGAGAAAACCTCAAATCAACACAGCTGCCGCTGGAGATGCGTCGGGCGTCGATGTCAGTAAAGCAGAGTGCCTGCCAGGACCACCGCCTGTTGGGGTGGCGTGTTGTTCGAAAAAGATACCGCGGCCCCGGAACATAAATGGCAAAAGAAGGAACTTGGGTGGGTTTTAGTCAGTACAAGTCTGACTTTCACCCCCGCCCCGCCCAGAGGGCTAGATATGTATTGTAAAGAATTACGTAAAAAAAAAACTGTGTGCATAAATAAATAAATAGATAAACATCTAGCGTCTGTAATAAGACTTGAAATGGATTATACCCGGAACCACTTCAAGACACAATGCATCATCAATAGTGAAATACAGCTTGTAAACTTAAGTCTAACGTAAAATCCAATAACACAATATTAAGACGCAACCAGACAGGTAGTTATGAGTCGCGTGTTGCGGAAACGGGCCGCGATTGAAATGTCGGGTCTTCTGACATTTCGACGATATGGCTTGTACTTGGAAACATGGAAGAAAGTACCTTTCATATGTTCATGGCGTGTCTGTATCTGTCAGAATATTGCGGGGCTGTTTATACTTAACTAGCTTTTGACAGCGGCTTTGCTCGCGTTAAATTCGGGGTAACGCAGTTCTCCTTTCCTGATTTGCAGGTAACTGCTACCTGTAGTTTTGCACTAGCGCCTTATTTATTGTAATAGCAAAGCTAAGTTTTCTCTTTTCTTCTCTCTATCTCCCACATTTCTCACTTTAAAAAATATCCTTTGTCCGTCTTCAGGGTCTCAACTATCTCTGTACCAAAATTCATCAAAATTGCGTTAGCCATTTAGGCGTGAAGACGTAACAAACAAACGAAAAAATTTACTTTCGCTTTTATAATATTAGTAAGGATGTTATGCATTTATAGGCACTTAGATACATCGGTAGATAAGCCGCTCTAGATGTTAAGAAGCGAACCAGCCTTTTTGTTAAATTCTGGAAGCCTTTTTACCAACTATGTTAGGATCAGCTTCCATTCTAACCTGATTTATCTTAACTTGCCTGACAGACTTCCACAACATGTATTAAGACGGTAAGGCAGGTCGTCAGACTTTAAGGTCTCCATCTGTAAAATCTGTTATGAATAACAGCTGAAGCAAACAAATGAAAAAATAAACGCAAGACTGACTCTTGCATAAACACGATATGGTAGCGCCATTCATTCTAGAACAAGTTTTGATATTTTATAGCTCAACATGTGGCGCCATGATTAAAATTAATCGAGCCTTTGCTAAACGTAACTTTAAAATAGTGTATTTACAGTTTGTTACGTACGGCTTCACCTCATTTATTTTATGTATTAACACTTCAATGTTGCACAGATCATAAAATATCAAAGGAAGCATGGTATTTGAACTATAAACACCCGCCAAGTGCGACTCTGATTCGAGGGGTACGGAATCCCCGTAAAATTAAGGCTCTGGCCTTCGTAGACTTATAAGGTGTAAGGCTCTCGGAGAGGGGAGCCTTAGTAACATGGTTTCGTTCTACCCTTTGGTTAAGGAACCCTGAAAAGTTTATTCGTCCAATAACATATATTATAACGAAGATTGCACTTCTAGTGGGAGAAGTCGAGATAATAATCTAAATAATGTCGCTACTGGCTCCTGTAGGATCATTCCCACATCCTGCGCGATCCGTATCTTTATAATTAATGAGTGTTATTTAGTAACCCTCATGTCGCTAATTCCGAACTAATAATCAGGGTTGCCAGTGTTAAAAATACCAAATCAGAGGGAAAAAATACAGAAAAAGAAACGTATTCTATTGGTGAATATGATGTAGGTATTGAAATGTGTATTGTAAACATATCGACGGTGTATTCGATACTTATTTTAGAACCTCATAACTCATAACTTAAACTGTGTGTGACACAAACAATGCAACACGAACACCGATGACGATGTTCCATTAGAAAGGTAGAAACAACATAATTAATTTATCCAACTAGTGAGTATAGTCGTTTTACCATTATTTTACTTCTGACAGCTAGTCCAACACCAATTTAGTGTAATGAAGGTAAAGATCAATTATGAAGATATATTTTTGACAGACTAGTCAGTGTTCGCAACCCAACAACAACCTTATTGGTATGAGAATAAGAACACTGTGATTTTGACAGCTCTGCAAAGGAGGTCCTTTATATAGCTGTCAAAATCACAACCACAATCACAGCTACAGAGGTAGGTAACTTAACTGGATAGGGTCTTTAAAATGTAAGTACAAGCCGCTAGTAAAACGTAGTCAACTCCAAACACTATATACGATATTATAATCCTGCGCAACTGACATTCAAATAAGGAAGCAAGTGACAGGAGTGAGTACATGCTCATAACCTGCCAGTGTTTATGAATAAGTAAACATGACTAAGTTGACAAGTTCATACATTGTATCTTATGGCTCGCGAAGACATTACGTCACGCCATTAAACCCCTAATGGTTAGGCAGAGTTGTACCTAATAGGGCCCCCACATTTCATCAGTTTAGTTTAGTAATAATAGAGGCGAGCCTAGCCACCAACCGGGAACAAATCCAGACAACGTAACTGCTACTAAGAAACTCGTGATAGAAAAAACCCAACAACGCGTTGCTTAACCTAAAAATCGAACCCTCCTCTTGGTCATACGAGGAAGCCTCCCCAGTCCTGTTAATCCGTGTTATTTGCGTAACACCTTTTACTAAATTGCCTGTTTTAAAATGCAAGGTAACTCTGCAAAACATAGTTACTTTGTTGAAAACACTTTCGTGTTCAATAACCACTTACTTGGTATTGCCATTACTTAGTATTCACATTTCTACCTACTGCCTATTCATGAGAATTTAAAAATAATAATATGATAACGGAAAAGTCGTATGGTAATCGGTCAGCTTGGTATGAGTGTGAGGAAAATGTCGTGAGGAAATTTTGAGTCTGAATGTGGATGGCTATAAAAGTAGGGAAAGACCAAAGAACGATAGATGTACTGTGTGAAGGATTTTATGGCAAAAAGAAAGATGTCAAGATGACGAGTAATAGAGAAATATGGATGAAGATATGCTGCGCTGACCCTAAATATTAAAAATTGAGATTAAGGCAGAAGAAAAATGAATGCTTGTACAAGCCACAACTACAAAAAATTAAAACTTAGAAAAGGTAAAAGTGAAAAAAATAATAATAATAGGCAAGTAAAATTTTTTTTTAATAACTTTCAAATACTTTTAAAAGACTAAGACATAATTTACTGGTAAAAATGCCCAAGGCATTAAGTCCGCCTTTGTAAAGTTTTTACTTGGGCATAAAGTTTAAATAAATAATTTAATAGTTAATAAAAATATGTTTTAAACCGTAAGTTAGTATCGTGATGTTTTTTTTTATCAAGTTAACTAATTTACATCATGTTTTAATTTTTATACAGCCTTTGGTTCTTTTCTTTGATTATGATCAACTTTAAAAAAAAAATTGTCATGATGTTTTTTGTTTTATTTGTTGATTTCCATAATTTAAAAAAAACCATAATTGATAAAACTTCGCTTTAAATCTAAATATGCATATTCCACGGCCGCGCCATAGGAGCCAGTTCAGCAAAATTTTGGACAACTAGTGTCTGATATACACACATCCCCAAAAACATACAGTTAGAAATTAAATTTATTAAGGATCAAGGAGTATACTTCTGGCAACCCTATTTGAAGTTCAGTATTACCGACCAGTAAAACGCATTATTTATATATCAGGTTCGCGGTGTGGTTTCACCTGTTTTAATAACTTAACTATTTTTAACTAGTTTTACTATTTTTTAATAAACATTTTTGTTTATAGACTACTTTTGCTGACAACTTGTTTAAATAAATTAAGTATATTAATATATTAGATCACGTTTATATTAATTAATTAAGTTGTTGATGGGCCTTAAAACTATTTCTCTCATTTTTATTCAAAATGTCCTTAAAATAATTAATTTTAAAATAAAACCTAGCCATTAAAAATATGTAAGTATAGTCAACGAAAGAAATAAGAGAAGAAATAACTTTATCTTTAGACAGTGGAAATTTCATTAAAATTCCATGTATGTTTTCGAACTGAGTTAAATATATTCATAAATAAAAACTTAATTCAAAACGCCCTTCGGCTACTAAGAAAAATTCATTTATATTTGACGACCATGGTTTCTTATTTCTTTTTGCTGACTGTACGGTACTCTATAAAATACAGTATCCCATTTAAATTCATATTACAGAAATGCGTAGGCGCAACGCATTGTTTGAACCGTGTTAACATGACCAGGACTCCCACATAGTCCGCTGATAGAGACATTAAAGTGGACACATACATTTAATGCATTTATTTGTACACTTGACAATTGAGCGTATAGTTCCGCTATTATTAATCAACCTACAATCTCTTAATGATTATGTTTAAAACTTCAAACAAATCTAACACTAGCTGCGCCCCGCGGTTTTACCCGCGTGGTGATAGAATATAGAATATATCTTTATGAATTGTAGCCTATGTGTTTTTCTGATGAATAAGCTATATTATTATAGTTTCTTTAAAATCCATTCAGTAGTTTTTACGTTAAGAGTAACAAACATCCATACATCCTCACCGCGTTTATAATATATTAGTAGGATAAATGACATTCTGATTAAAGCGCCACCTACACCTACTTGGTCTAATTATGTTTGAACCATCCGGGAACCCATTGAAATATATACACTAAATTTCTTCCAAATCGGTCCGACATCGGCAGTCCTTCTTTCTTTTTCTTTTTTTTTTTTTAAAACGTTGCCCCACACTAGGAATTTCTCCTGGATCGTGGGTGCGTTTACAAACATCAAACAAACAAACAAAGTCAAATAAACAAACAGCCAGACCCGAAAAAACTATCTGCAGGTCATACAAATATTTGTTCCGTGCTCGCGTTAAATTCGGGGTAACACAGTTCCCATTTCCTGATTTGCAGGTACCCGCTACCTGTAGTTTTTGCCCTATAAATTTTCCCTCTTTCTCCCACATTTTTCATTTTAAAAAAAAAAAAAAGCCTATGTCCGTCTCCAGGGTCCCAACTATCTCTGTACCAAAATTCATCAAAATCGGTTGAGCTATTTAGGCGTGAAGACTTAACAAACAAACAAACTCACTTTTGCTTTAATTTTAATTTATTTAATTTATTATACCGATCGTAAGACACCGGTGTACGCCTGTTTCCTTGACCTCTCGAAGGCCTTTGATCCTGTTTCCTATAAGGTGCTTTGGGACAAGTTGAGGGACAGGGGTACTCCTGCTGAAATACTAAAAATCTTTCAGTACTGGTATGCCAATCAAAAAAACCAGATAAAGTGGTCTAACTCTCTCTCTCCAGCATACAGATTGGAATGCGGTGTGAGACAAGGGGGTTTGACATCCCCTAGGCTTTTCAATCTCTATGTTGATGGTCTCATCACGGAGCTCAGCAGCATGAGTGTTGGGTGTCGAATTAATGGAGTAAGCGTCAACAACATTAGTTACGCGGACGACATGGTGCTGCTGGGCCCGACTGCTGGGGCAATCAAGGAAATGCTGAAAGTCTGTGAGAGTTATGCTGCCTCACATGGACTTATTTATAATGTCACTAAAAGTGAATATATGCTCTTTAGGGTCGCAGGTAGATGTCCAGATACGATACCGGATATTATCAAGGTGAATGGCCTCCATTTAAATAGAGTATCCAAATTCAAGTACCTTGGACATTTCATCACCGACGACCTTAAGGATGATACGGATATTGAAAGGGAGCGTAGGGCACTGGCGGTCAGAGGTAATATGTTGGCCCGTAGATTTGCTCGGTGCTCTGACTTTGTGAAAATTACTCTCTTTAAGTCGTACTGTCAGAGTTTTTACACGAGCAATCTATGGGTCAACTACACCAAAAAGTCGCTGGATGTCCTACGCGTTCAGTATAATAATACTTTTAGGATGTTGTTGCGGCTGCCCCGTTTCTGTAGCGCTTCGGAAATGTTTGCCCAGGCCCACACCGATGGCTTTCACGCTATAATGCGCTAAAACTGCGTCGCTGCTATGCAGAGTACGGAGTAGTCGCAGCTATATCTTGAGAGCTGTGGCGGAGAGCTATACTCCAAATATTGGGCGTTTTGTTCAGAGGTTGATAAAGTAGGCCACAATGTTCCTGCTTTGTCAGCCTTTGTTTTTTATGTTTTATTTATCTTTAATACTAACACTAGAGTATAAGCCGTTTTGTAATACTAACAAATATGGATCTCCGTTGTCCGAAATAAATGAATTTTAATTTTTTTTTTTTTAATTTAATAATATTAGTAAGGATTATCTACGCAGAACCCTAAGCGTAGGTTAACAATACGGTCAAACACCTAGTCCGTTATGCGGTCACTTTTATTTAATATATTTTAATGTAAAGGTCAGGGGTTTATCATAACTGTTAGTCAGCTGTTACTGTGAGTCATATTTATATCTACAACTTTAAAAGAATGAAGCTAATTGTTTATTATAATCCTACTTAATATTCATTAATAATTGCGAAAGTTTGTAATGATGTATGGATGTGTAGTTTGTTGCTGTTGCGCTCAAAAACGATTGAATGGATTTGGAGGAAATTTGCCTCACAGATAGTTCATAGCCCAAATTACTACTATTACCAAGAGTCACGCGGGCGAAAGAGCGGGCATACATGCTAGTTCAAACTACGTGTGAGGAAACTCAATAACTACTTTCATTTTTCATGTGTAGTCTAACAAACTAACTTTGGAGTTATAAGTTCTAACCTATCTTTAATTAAAACTCACTTCACCTACTATTAATACCTCGCTCCACACTACACTAGCTCCCCATCCTCAATCTTTCTCAGACATATTACCTACTTTACATCGTACGTGATACAGCCAATCACTTAAGGTTTCTTCATACATAAATCTCATGGAACTTGCCTTAATACATGACATAGCACGAGAATATTAGCTGTCTTCGGGGTAATCCCCGAACGTGCACTCGACAGTTTCATCAGAAATTCGAATCGAGGTTTGAAATTATGTATCAACGAACGTTAAAAGCATAGAGCCTTTATACTTTTATCTATGTTTTGTATATTTTGATGTTAAGGACTGCAAAGGTTCTATAAGTTATATTTAACCTTAAATTAGGCAGACTCCTTAGTGAAACATTTGAATACTCAATTTGAATGTAGAATGGTTTATAAAAAATAAAATTTTTTTTTTTTTCATATTGACGTACGAGGAATAGAATAGTGTGGTTGATTATTCAAAATATATGACTAAGTCGCTGAAGAATCTTTTATTTGAATTATGTACTTACTTATTCTGTTATCTTTTATTTGAACTATGTATCCCCTTGCTGATAAGCAGGTAGATAGATATACATGCAATATTGAAGATGAAAGGGTATAAAAATATTACATTATCGTAACTGAATGACATGACAGAATTCCGAGTTCTTTATATTCTTTTTTAGCGAAAAGTATGAGATATATTTTGCTTTTGTTGATACCGGAAATTACATAAAGCTTACCTGAACACTGATTTCGGATTAGGATATTTGATCGAAACGGGCCTTAGGCATCTTTTCGCACAACCGAATCTACGAAACCGGATATTTTGAATTTATATGAAATTGTTTGCCTAGTCACCGTGGGAATAATAATTTATCCATCAACTCAAACTTCATCAAACTGTCTATTATATTAGATCTAGGAATGTTTATGTCTATTATATGTATGACATATCCTACTAATATGTATGAAAGTATGATTGTTGCTCTTACACGCAAAAACTAATGAATGGATTTTGATGAAACTTCACAATAATATACCTAACATATCAAAATAACACAAAGAATAATCACCACGCGATTGAAACCGGTGCAGCTAGTATAATATATGCACATAAGCGCAGTTAAGCGCATCACCTGATAGAGGCTAATCTAATGTAGAGCGAAGCTCTTAGAGCATTAGGACACGGTAGCACAAAGCTAGAGATAATGTACTTAACCTACGGCGTCACAAGTAAGAAGTAAACCAAGATTTACGTTAACCTATAAAGTTCTCTTTGAAGCTGTTTTTTTTAAGACATCTACAGTATTCTATAGTATAATTATAGAATAATATGTGAAATATTTCAATTCAAAAATATTAAATTCTCAAATTAATTAAATTAACGACTGAAAGACAAAGGTGGCTCTTACCCAGCAGTGGGACAGATAAGACTTATATAAAACTAACTAACTTATAAGAATCATCAAAATCTGTTCACCCAGTCAGAATTTATGAAACATTAAAAAAAAACATAGTCGAATTGAGAACCTCCTTTTTTTTGAAGTCGAATAATAATTGTGAAATAGTAGATAAAGTTTCTTTATAAATACGTCGTATTTGTATATAGAAAATCAAATTAAGCACAATTTTTCGACACAGCTTATTTATAAGGATTCATAAAAACGATCACAATGACACACCCACTCATCACAAACAATCTACCCTAACAGCAAAATATCGTAAGAGAAACCATAATTTCCCTTTGTTCGCTTTCGTAGCGGAACATATCGGAGAAAGATAAATTAAGTGATAAATGTCATCGTACTGATTTACGATACAGGCAATAAGCATCACTAATTCTGATTACGCGATACCGTGTCTCTGGTCATGTTATTGATTACATATGTACAGACGACGGCAGGTCAACCTATACTAATCTAATATAACCTGATCTCTCTACTACGAATCGCACACCGTAGTAGAGAGATCAGGTTAAAATTGTTTTGTGTTGGTTGATGTGCCGTCGTCTGTACATTCACATATGTGGGCATTATGTTCTATAGTTCTTCATCTGCCTTGCGTTTTTCTAACTATGTTGGGGTCGGCATTCAGTCCAACCGTATGCAAACCTGTATTTTACATAGATCGACTGCCTATCTGACCTCCACAACCCAGTTAGTAATGGGTAATATCCCTTGGTTTTGACGGCACGGTTAGCGCAGTGGCTAAGCGATCGACTGCTGCGCTGCGTGTTGCGGTTTCCGCACGGAACAAATATTTGTATGGCCTACAGATAGTTGTTTCGAGTCAGGCTGTCTGTGTATGTATGTTTAAATGTTTGTAAACGCACCCACACGATACAGGAGAAATTCCTAGTGCAGGGCAACGTTTTTATTAAAAAAAAAAAAGAATATCTGTAACGACTGCCAAATATCTACAAATGACAGCCGGGAACAACAGCGAAACACGCTTTCCGAGGCACGGAGGAAACTCGGAATGTAACGGGTTGTAACCCAGCCACAGACCAACCTAGGCAAGCGCGGCTGAACCTAATAATCGACCTGACTGGTTGACATTGACAAGCCTATAAGAGGGTGACATACATTATTAATATTTCAATCGATGTCCAAATAATTCTCAATATTACTTTTTGACGACACGCTCGCACCCTAACCAGAATAATTTCTACCAACTTGGTTTGCGCTGGACTTGTCACAATTGTAACCTCACCTATTTGGCCGAGTTATTCTTTGATTGGACTTCTATATATCATTGTATTACATAGCTCAAATTATTATAAAATCCTACTAATATTATAAATGCGAATGTTCGTGTAGAAGGATGGATGGATGTACGGATGTGATGATGTGGTGTGATGTCAAAACGGCTGAACGGATCTTGATGAAATTTGGCACAGATGTTGAGTATAATCTACATCTGTGCCAAATTTCATCAAGATCCGGAATAACACATAGGATACATTTTTCAATATCACGCGGATGAAGCCACGGGCGCCAGCTAGTCAACAATATTTTCGATGAGATCATCGAAAATATTGATAATTTTGAATGTTTTCCGTGGTAAATTATTTAAAACAGCTACTAACACAGCAGAAAAGCTTTACGGATGTCAAAATGATGCTCACGGTCCACGGATGTATCGAAGGTTGCGAACAGAGTGACTCAGGAAAGAAAGGATGCGTCACAATGACTTCATGGATTTTAACATCAGAAATGGTCAAGGGAAAAAACTAAAATGTCAAGGATTGCTTAGCAAGAAAACTATGGAAGTTTATGCAGGATCTTACTGATTGTGACTGAGATTCCACGATGTTAGGTATTTATTTTGTGTCTTTTTTAAATAAAAGGGAAGATAGAATAAATCTAAAAATGATAAAAGCTGACATTTTTCCTGACTCCCGTCACAATAAAAACAATCTTTTAAAACTTAACTCGTATTAATTAATTGACAGAGCATAGACTACAAACACGGAACATCGTTTTTTTGTAATTTTAATTTTATATTCCAGCTAACGTTAACTCTTATTAAGAAATTCACTCGTTCTATTTTTAAATTAACTTTCTTACTAGCTGTGCACAGTTACACCCACTACTCAGGTCGCTTCTGAAAAGCGCCACCCACCACTTACGGGTACGAAAAATAGATGTTGGCCGATTCTTAAGCCTACCCGATATGCACACAAAATTTCATACAAATCTGTACAGCTGTTTCGGAGGAGTTTGGACAACAAACACCGCGACACGAGAATTGTTAAAAACCAAGACGAATATAAAAAGCTATGCTTAAAAAATATTTAACACAGAAGTTATTGGTGAACCTTTTTATATCAATAAAATTTTAAATATCACTTCTAGGTTCACAATAGTTTTCCCCGTAAAAGCACTTTTCAAGTAAATTACCATTATCCAACGGTTTTACTTCTAAACTGCTGATCCTCGTTAAGCCGTTGAGTGCAAAATGTGGTCAGCCCTCGGAACCTTTCAATCAGTGCTCGTTTATCTAGTAATCTATCGATCAATGTCCGAATGGCTGGCTACCAGTCTACCACTAATTGATAATAATAAAAACGTGAAAGTAAGATGGAGCTGATTGGTTTAAAAATAAACACTGTAACAAAAAGGAGCTCATCAGTTGTGTCCTCATCTTTACAACAAATTCGCGTTTAGGGGTTGTTCAGACAAACTTAAATGTGCTCAGATACAAAGTTAGTATCAATAGTGTAGTACATACATATTATGAGACTACTCTAGGGGTCATAACAGACTATAACATTAAATTACACTAAACTGCCACTAAAACTATAACTAGCGAGAATTAAACATGGCCTACGCCACGCAAAACGTGCTTTGAAGGGAATTTACAAAATGACTGAGTAATTACATTTTTCTGTCACAATAATCTAATACTATGCGTGTACGTTGCTGGTGTACGAGTTGTTTTTCACAAAAAACATAATATTGCCGCAACTTAACTTAGGTTTTTACGAGGTAACCTAGCCTTATACCTAACTACTGCCGTTTACAGAGAATGACAAACAACTTATGCACAACGTTTTCCTACCTTATTCACTTAAATTCCTTTATATTTTACATTTCAAACCGAAGTTAAGTAAAGATTATTACGCGTATACAAACAGAAAGTTTTCTCTTCCCATTTTGCTAAAGCTTGTGAAACATTTACGATATTGTTCTTAGTCAAAAAACATGTTTGTGAAGTCACAGGTGCTATGTGGCTGTACTACGCTATGCGGAAGTTAAGCCATCGATTTTCGCTAAAATACTCGCCTCATCGCTCTTAACGATAGGGGGAGCGAAATAGATAATTATTTTGGTTGACGACTGACAATATTTCAAAGGCAGATGCTTGATTCACTCAGGAATTACATCTTCCCTTTTTATAATGCCGTCACAAAGGGGAACTTCATTATTATTACTTTTTGTTACGGTTTTCTTACGGCTGTCTACGTTTCTTAAAGATTTTTATAGGAATAATAAATTTAAGGAGGATAATTAACTTTTAAGCGTCGCCTACGGGTCGTTACATTGAGGACGGACAGCGGTAAGGAGTGGAAACAAATCCTAAATGAATACGCGGAAATTACTTGGTATTTAAATCGTCTAATGAAAGAAGTTTTTTAACGTTTATTTCATGGTTTCTGCTTAAATTATTACAGAATAATTCAAATCAGCATAGATTAAATTTAACTCTACATACAGATGTAGAGTAAAATTTAATCTATGCTGATTCCGGAACAATTTCAAGATTTTAGGGTTTCTAAAACTTATTGGGCTATTTTGAGGTTATATAAGACAGCGTTTATTTTGCCAAAAATCCTTGAAACTACTCGACTTTTATTTCGCCTCTAAATGACGTCACACAGTGCACCTGACAAGTGTCTAATTTGATTTGTCAAATTCAGGTGTTTTGTTCTTCTAATGTCATCACGGGTAAAAGTTCGAAATACAAAATTATTGAAATCAGTCGCATACAGTGGGACAAGGGCAGTAAAATTATGTTGAGTTGCCTATAGTCAAAACTACCCAAAAAAAACTTTACATACCGAATCCCCATACTTTCGTAAGTCAAATACTGTAACTTCTATATATATAGTCTTTTAGTACTCGCTTAAAACACGAAGAAATTACTCTCTGGGAGTATTAAATTCGTATTCTAGTGTAATGAAGACGGAGGGTGAGTTTACAACGCGGCACAATAATATGTGGGGGTCTAAATGTGTCCGTGAGGTGCAATGCGGTATACTTAATTACACACCTATCCCTACTTGATAAATTAATGAATATTTGAATCATCATTTAACATTAACTTATGCATTATGATAACGTTGTGTTAGTTAGCTACTATTTTATGTAGATACCTAGTATACTAAGTACCTTAGTTACATAGAAGATTTTCCCGTTGCCAAGAAGTATGGCTGTTAGGTTTTGTTAACCTATGTTAATACTTAGCTAGTATTATTTATTCATTCTAATCTTACGTTATTAAGTAATATGGTACGCTTCAGATAACTCATTAACCCTTAATTTGGCAGAGATCCGAGTTGTTATTTTTTGTGAAATAAGACATATATCTGAAACCCTTGGGTTAAATACAACTTAGGAAAAATAGACAAAAAAATATTTTCCTTACAGATTTTCAGGAAATCAACGTTCATCACAGTGAACACTGCGAAATACGTTGAAGACAACAAGTTATTTGTAATGTTCACTGTGGTAAACGTTGCCAAATTAGTGTTATTTAATCAGGTAAAATAAAAACATTAAATATATCAATAAATCTAATTATTTATTATGGAAATATAAAATACAATTGCGAGGATCAACAAAACAAAGTCTCAGCATTTTATACAATATACAGTTGTATTTGTTTGGTAAAAGTTGCATCGCCCCATGTTTTCTTCATGCTGGAAAATGGAAAATGCCTTGCGAATATTAGAATGTGATGGGGCTTGTAGGCCTGGCTGATTTTGGGTTTATAATTTTATATTTTTGCATGTTCTCACGAGGTATACTTAGATCAATTTTTCTATTAAACTTAAGTAAATCTCATATCGGAAAACTGACTAAGTTTTTCGTTGACTTCTATTACAGTCACTTGTATACAAAAAGCTAATCATTATTTACACATACGTCTAGAATTTGACTAAATATTCCTAAGATTGACTTAATAGAACCATCCTCTAGTTTTGAATGGAACTTTATATAATATCAGCCAGGTCTACACCCCACAAATGTTTATTGTACTCGCGAACTATTTGCGGACAATCAACGTCTGTTCTTTGCAATACCATTTTATTTTTGCACTGGTTCAAATTCAACAAATGAGCTTTTAGGAGTTACAGGTACAATAACTAATTTGCTTTCATCACACACAACTTGTGAAAACGCTCTCCTCTGTTTTTTCTTCATCAACTTTTCATCTGGTAAAAACTTTTCAGCTCCTCTAATCCGGTTGCTACGTATCGAACCAAGTCCAAAGACACCATTCTTTTTTTCCATAGGTAAAATGTAAAAAAGCTCTAGCAATGAGAAGAATTATGACAAAATATATTTGCTGGTTTTTTTTGTATGTATAGTCTGAGTCAAGGCTATAACCATTTGTGCTCCAAACCCAAGTGAAGATTCCTGCTCTGTTAATTTATGTGAATGATCCTTTCGTTTTCATAAGTTTCTGCATCTTCGCCTGCATATAAAACGAAATCATATCACTTATACCAGGACAAAAATATTTTGCGTAGAAGATGAAACAGGGCTTGGAGAAGGTTGCGGTAATTCGTTATCACTGTTATATTCAGATTTACCACTAGTATTGGATGGTGCATGCTCGATAGGATAAGTGCTAGTATTCTATGCGTGCGGTCATGTATCTTATTCTGTTAACAAGCAATAAAAAACAAATAAGCCAAATAGAAGCCCACCACATAAAGCATATTATTTGTGAATAAAAGTTATACCTAATTTGGCAATGTTCATCACAATGAACATGTCAATTTCACAGTACTTGTTTGAGTAATTGGCAGTGTTCACTGTGATGGACAACCAAGTTTGCATGAAAAAAAAGGTTATCAAAAACACAAAACATTACATAAATCCCATTCCAAATCAAAGCATAAACATTGTTTAGTAAATATAAACCATAAAAAAGTTAGCTTAGTAAAGTAAAACATATAAAAAAAAATATTTACCTTCAGAAGAATCGAGTGCCCGCGACTCGCTGACATCTTGTCTCGATAATGACAGATGAATGATGTTTCCATTTGTAGAATTATTTTTAGTATTGATAAATACACTTTAAATTTGATATAACTAAAATTAAAACTGAAAAAAAGTCGATAAAAGTCGCTCAATATTTTTTTTTGATGTATGTTCATCACAGTGAACATAATCAAATTAAGGGTGATTATAATTAGGTAACTATTCTAAGCTACTCATCAATTCAGCATTAATAATAATAACATTTATTAGGACGTTGGATTTTTATTGTTTTTGTAAAAAATAAGATGTGATATTTTTCTTCTTATTTTTGCAAGCTATAAGTAAATGTTATATCTGTGAATTCTGCGTATGGGAAAAAGACGTGAGTTTATGTATGCTGATGCATGTAGGTATTTAAAAATGGAAGCGTACTCAAAATTATTGTTGCCTTCCACAATAAGAACGCTAATATGTGGTAACACTGGCAGGTTACAAAGTTTTCCTACAATAAATAGGTTTGCGTTTGGCTGCAACTAGCCAGATGTAAAGAGTTCATACGGGTTAGGATAGAGTAGGTACGCTCGTCTAGAAGACACCAAGTGTCTCCAAGTTTGAAGACATCTAGATTATACTGATCGGAAGACAGGGAATCCGGCCGTAAATTTTACAAACTTGCGGTTCGCACAATAACAGCTGTGGAAACATTGCATCTTTAGGTACTTAAATGATATACATTTAGTATCAAATAACAACTAGACAGAAATGTCAATTCATTACCTATGACTCATTTCATGAAACGAACATTTTCGATCACGTTCAAAACTCAGGTGTTGATTGATATTTCGCATCACACGAATTGATAGACGGCAGACGAGTCAATCAGACTCTATTAGTGGTATCGATAGTCTACATGTGGACAGTATCGACTAGGAAATTATTGATTTGTGCCTAATTTCCGGTTGATCGCCGCCGGCCGGCTGCGGGCAGCGGGCGTGCACGCGGTCATCCCTGTAACTTAGCACAGGTGAAAGATAAACTCGTACGAAACGAGATAACGCCCCATCCGATTCGAAACGTTATCGATATATCTCCGTAATCGATTTAAATTAAAATACTTGCACTGTAAATACAACTCTAACGTAATAAATTTAGTAAAGACAATGAATGTTTTACGTAGTTATGTGAGTACGGAAGGGCCATCGTGGTCCTATGAAAATTAAATCGAGTGACCCGTAACAATGTTTTAAGTGAATTTTAAGCGGACACCCTCAAATGAGTCGTTTATGCTAAAACAGGAAGGGAATGAATAAATGTGAAAGAGTAATAGTGTGGGGCAGCAAACCTATGTCGGTCGCATGACCCTCAGCGTGTTTCGCGAAAGGTTAACAATCTAAAGGTCGAACACTAAAAACCAGTCATGTATGTCTAATTTAGTTCTCTGGGGACACATTTACGGGCCTACATTTAAATGTAGCAGCTCTATGTAGCATATTCAAGTTTTACAGTTCAGTAAGCACACAATCGTAACTGTCTAGAATTGGCTTGTTAAGTGTCTCCTAAGTTTTAACACCTCCGGCTTTTCCGTGTTTGCTTATTCGAAAGTTTGTTTTGGATGGAGATACCGAACCGAAGATATTATACCGTTCTAGACTGCAAGACAAACTTGATCAAACAATAATTCTATGTGCAAACAATAAATAAATTTTTTCCTGACTAATTAAGAAAGTTTTAACCGGACATCTAATTAGGCACATAATTGGTTACTCAATTACCTAAATCCAACTGATTATAAAAGAGGTCATAGCAGTACCCGATTGCAAAGGCACTTGAAGTAATCAAGATATTTTATCAGTAACTACAACACCGCAGGTACCCGAACGTAAACATCGGCGAAAACAAATAGATAATCCGCAAAATATATCTCACTGATAAGTTATTGTGTGAGCCAATCTCCCCTTGAAAATTATTTTTCGCTCGCGTTCTCGCAACGTGATACGATCTACATACAGCCGGCGAGAAAATATTTTAAAAACAATGAAGGGTATTCACTTTTATCAACGCATCGTCGCCCGAGGGGTTATCCTGAAAAGGAGCGGTGAATAGAAATCCCTACGGCAATGCCGGCAGCCTATCAGTACTGTGAATGGCTATTAACCACCTCGGGGCGACGATAACGCTGAAAGGCGCGTTACATTAATGTATACGGTGTTTGCTCTCACTCATTACCTCGTCCTCAGGTTGACGCAGCGGCATGGGGGGACCCACGTCCCGCGGCCCATTCACTGAAGAACTGGCACTGTCACTCACTGCACTAGCATTCACCACCGGCCCGCTATTGTCAGCCTCGATAACTTCCCACGGAACATCATCGTTGTACACGGCCACGTTCAGCACCTGGTCGCCGGCGTGGAACCTCCACGGCAGGTCGGCACCCGTGTGTCTGGGCCGGCGCCGCTTGTGTCGCACCTTGTGCCTCGTGAACCTGCTGAACCCTCCGCCACGGCCTTCCTCCAGCATAGCGTCGTACAGAGAGTCCAAGTTCACTTTCAACTTGTGGCGCCTGGTGGTGCGCGGGGCTGCTGTAGTTGCCGGAGCCAGCGTGGTAATAGGATCCCTGCTGAGACCCTCCGCGTCCCACAATTGTATTCTGAGGATGTTGTCGTGGGAGGGTATGTGGGCGCGCGCGTACGCGAGCGCGATCACCGCGAGTACGAGAGAGAGCGCGCGCGCGGACCCGTCCATGTCTGTCGGCGGCCGCGAGCCTACTGAAGCGAGTGCTCGGCGCCGCGATTTTCCCGCGCTTTCCCGATAACGCGACGAGCTACAGTACAGCGAGTAGTACGAGCACGCATTCGACATCAACGCCGCGCCTCCCTCGCCGCGCTACATATCGCAGGGACTCTTTATCGTGATGTGATTAATTTGATAAGGGCAAACATTACACCTATCGTGTCGCGCCCTGACAGCGATTACGGCACGCAATTACCGAAGAAACGAGTAAATAAAACAAATTGTTCAACTAAATAAATTCTATTCCCATAATTTAACACAACTTTTGTGACAACTACAAATTAATCATTTTGTACTACAATCTTAATAGCATTTGAAATGCAACGAATCACGATACATTTATACGGAAACTTGGGTAACTACCTGATAAGGATAACATAACAATCACATGATATGGAATTTCATAAATATTCTACTATTATTACGGAACAATTCAACTGCGACTAAGAGATATACAACATACATACTAGTAGGCATATAAATATACAATAACCGTGTTACATAGTTCAAATTAAGAGAAACCTACACATTCTGTCTAACCATGATAATAGTACTAGCGATCCATAACTTCATACAGATTAAGATGTGCAATCTCATTCATGAAAATGATATCGACGTAAATTTTCTTCAACAAAATAACGAATAAGTTCGCGTAGTTTAATCGCTTCGAAATCTCGTAGCACGCATAGCTAACTGTAGACTAAGCGTTACGAATCCAGAAATTTTACAACAATTGATGCCCGTTTCCACTAACACTAAGCGACAGAAAGTTAGATTAATGCCTAAATATCAGTACACTGTTGCATTTTCAGCGCTCGGATTAGCCCAGAGAGTTGAAATTTCAACAGTGCACTCGTATTAAAGCATTCATTTAGCCGTCACCTTCCATTAGCGAAAACGGGCATAAGCGTTGCGAATGAAGAAAATGTCAACAAATTATATGCTATTATTCTATTGGCTACATTCATTCAAGCGAGTTGAATACAAGCATTCATAATTTGCTACGCGTATAACCACTTTAGTTTTGCCGTGGTTTAATGAAATAATATTCTATGCTACCGCTTTAGTCGGAAACTGTCATTGTTCTACTGCATAGGCACTTGGGCTATATCAACTATGTCGGAATACCCAAATGTTCGGTAAAACTTAAGTTAACTTTTTTACAGCTTTTTTGGAAGGTTGACGAGATTGCAAAATATTTAAATGATTTATTATAAAATAGCATAATTTAATTAAATCATAGAAATACATTCGAGTTTTTCCATGATTTAATTAATGGGAATCCCAAAGTTTTTTTTACTATAAGATAAAACCCTGGTTCAACCTTGCATTCCGAAATAAGAACGTTATTTATAAATTGAAAAATAAAATTATATTTTTGACTCCGCGCCACAATATGTCATAAGGACGAATAATTTGCAAAACAAATTGTTTTTTTTTCGTGAGTAAGTATAGTCAATTTGTCAACATTTTCCAATTGAAACTTCTTTGACATTGGCGAAATAGATTGTCGAATTATGACGTGCTCCAAGGTGGTACATCAATTTAGAAATCTACGATACATCAGCCGTTTATAGAACAATCTTTTCCGCGAAAATAGCATACCAACATTTTCACATGGCAATGGGGTTTCAAGCGAAAGCAGCTAGCGAAACGCTCTCACACTATACATATTGGATGAAGTGAGTCGAGTATAACCTCGGCGTTTCCCGCCCCGATTTCCGTTTCCGCTGCTGCTCCCAACCAAAAATATAGCCTTTACGTTACGTAACAATATCACGCATGTATCATATGGTGCGGCGTGGTAGACAGTGTTCAGGAATCAAAGAATACTCGATTAAACTTTCTATTTAGCCCACCTCAAAACATGGAGGCAAAAAAGTGAATAAAAAAAAGGTACTAGTATTTGAAACGTTGTTTTTTGAAGTGGATATTTTTTTAATACTTTTGTTCGTCTTTTATTTTTTAGGTTTAAGGGGCATTCATAATCGAAATAACACATTTGACTATTCTCGACAATCTCTAAAAGAACAGAACCTCTAGAACTTACAGAATAATATGTCATAACCCTAACTTAAACACATTCCCGGCTAAAGCAGCAATATCTGTATCTCTATTTGTTGTTTTCTATATTGTTTTTATTTACTTACAGCCTAAACAATAAGTACCCTTTTCAAAATTAATCGTACAATGGCAAGTTAAATTCAACACCTTAAGCTTTAAAATGTTAATGAATGGAATACTAATATAAATAATCTCTGTATTATTTTATGAACCAGATCAAGCACTTAAAACGTTTATTAAAAGTATTTTAAATAGAGTAGGTGCCTAAATTCTAAATAAGTTTATAATGCTGATTATCACTTACATTAAGCAACACTTAACTGGGTGCCTAAATAAAAAGGCCTGTCGGATTTCGGTTTGGCAACGAGTTGAAAATGACAAAAGATAAATGCTGAGATATATTTGCGATGTTTAAGCTCAAGCTAACACGTTTCATACGAAAATTAACCTGAATTGTATGAAGTCTAAGTTCATATTCGTAATGCACGCTTATGGAGTGTCGCTTGTAGGAATATGTACATAAAATTAATACAATTAAGGTTTGTTTTAGAAGGAAACGATACTGTACCTGTAGTTTGAGCTGAATGTAACTTTGCTCCATAGGTCTATGCTAAAGCGTGTGTTAGTTAAAACGAGCATAAAATCATATACTTTTTCATCTAAAATGAAGACCGTAGCAATTTTATGTTCTTAACTGTGTAAATCATTTTGTTAAGATCTTAGACATGATTTAATACGACAGAATTATTAGGTCCTATGAAATCGCGACACATAAAAAAAAATCTGCAACTATAGCTTTAAGAGTACAATCGGTTACACAAAACTTATTTTACTTATATAGGCCTATTATTTTGACCACATAAAATATTGCGATGATTACTATATTAAAAGCTTTCAGAATTTCAAACAGTAACTGGCCATTAATATATGTATTTACTTATATAAATAATCTATGTTATAAATATATAATTCTATTCTTACTCATACAACATTGTTACTTCAAATAGATTACAGTTCAAAAGGTACAAGAAAGTTAGTATTTGTGATAAAAATCGGTGGTTTTAAAACAGGTTTATATATTTTGGCTAAAAGAATAGGTACTAGATTATATAGTTTTTTTTACTTATCATAGATTGCTGTGCCCGCATATACAATGAAAAATAAAATATGTTTATACTAACGGTAAGAAAAATAGTTCATATTATATTTAATTCACATTTCAGAATCCACTTCTCAAAAGGCTTATACCCAAAATTAAGCGAAAGCGTAAAAAAATAAAAAAAGGGACGGGGACTAGTTTATACTAAAAATCGAAAAAATAATGGCAATATTTTATGAATCACAACACGTTATATTTAACGCTTATTGTCATTATAGACTGAGCTTATATTGAGCCCTTATGGAACTTTAAATAGTAATTAGTAGTTTGTTTTTTATGTGTGGTTCATTAAAATCGATGATAATATAGACAAACATACTTTAAAAGTAACATAACTTCACGCCTGTCATCCTCAGAGGGTAAGGTAGAAGTGTACCTAATAGAAAACCTACATTTCGCCATGTTCGAGTCCCATGTAATATGGGGAGAAGGGAATAGGCTATCAACCAGGCACGATTCTACACCCCGTGGGTACTGGGAAACTGGGAAATTCCTGATGGAAAACCCCAAAAACACTTTGCCCGACCTAGGACTCGAACCAAGATCGCATGCTCAGCAGGTGCGCTTGCGCAATTTTAAGTTAACAAACAAATGATATTTATAGTAAAATGTTAGACGTGTGTGAACTGCAATAGCTAAAAAGCATTTTTTTTTAAATAACATCACAACTAATATCAATATAAAGCTTTGCAACAGGAATGTTATCCGACGAAAAAGAGACAGGTCATGGATTTTAATACGTATACACATTATTTCCAAAATGCCGTTAATACTGTCTATTATTGTGATATTCCCAAATACCTTAATTTTAAATAATTTCCTGAATGCAGATTAATATTTATTATGTTATTTTACGCTATTATTATGATATTATACAACGTTTAACCAGTGAACACTCTTACAATGCTATAAAATTACAAATTGTACTAATATAATCACTCAACAAAAAAGCTCTTATTTACATACTATCACGGAAAATAAATCTTGAGCAGAATGTCACGAGACTTATGTCCGCAATGTGACAAGCTGCTCAGCTATCAATTTCCACGACTATACTATATTAAGTATCAATTCCTGATACGTATTAATTAAGTTATTAAATGTTTTATAATTGGTCGCATAAAGCCGATTAACATACCACAGACTCATAGATCATAATATATCCCAACTAACCTTACAGAAAAATGTGACTAACGGCTCTTATTTCATCGTAAACTAGTACTAACATGTATCAGAAAGGTGTGACCATACTAAAAAGAGAAATAATTTAACATTTTAAAGGTTGATATAGTAAATAAATGACCAATGAACATGAACAAAATACATGTTTTCTTCGACGATTAAAAAATCGTCTACAAAATTTGTATTTTTAATGGGTTTTATTTTATAAATTGTTACGTAAGAGAATTTATTTTTATTCATCTTCAAGTATCACCACATCATTCTGATAATTGCTGTATTTATAAATAATATGTTCATAATCTCTTCTATCCAGTAATGTATGAATCGACCATTTTGGTTGAAAGCTGTGAATTGAACTACAAACGAAATATAATGGTTAATATTTTGAACAATAATCATGGCATTGCTAACGAAAGTGCTACATATGATTACATTTAGAGAGCCAAGGCACCGATGCTCTAATAACGGGACCTACAGTACAATTACCTTTAAAAACAGTGTTATTTTTATAATTTGATACATTACTCTCTGCTTGTCAAATGTCAAAAGCATTAGGTTTGACATCTCCATTCGTATCGTACATAGACAAAGAGAATGAAAATTTTCGGTCTATGGTATCAAACAATATGACAAGTCACATTTTACGTAAACCGACTGTACAATCGGCGACTAGACGCAATAAAATTATTTACCATTTTGATTTACCAAAACAAAGGATACATATTATGCTCTTTTTATTATTTATTCCAAGCCCAAAATTTATTATCATCTCCTTCAAATGTCAGATTTATCTAGTCTGTATACCTGGTCGTATATTTTAAACGAAAGTAATCTAAACAAACGTTTTTAGGTTACAATTTAAACATCTATGAAACTTCTTATTTAATTAATGTCGCATGTAGGCCTACAATTTCATAAATAAAACAATACTAATTTGTGACAAACTACATACAGTAGCGGCGAAAACTGTCTTCCCAAAGTCCATAACAATTTAACCGTTCCACTGTACATTACACTTAAAGCTAACAGAACACCGACAACACCGAATTAAACACCATTATTGTTCTTCCTCACGTTTGCCGGTGAGCCGGGCAAGTAGGTCTTTAGTCAGTCAATACTGAGATCGTTGGAGAAGTGCCGCGAGAGCTTCGCCACATCGAGGCCGGTGAAGTCGGTGAAGATATCGGACGTAGCAGTGGAAGGTTTAGTAGACCTGCCTGGTGAAGAACTAGTAGATGCTTGCTCGCAAGGATCGATCACGACTAGGCTGTCCTCTTTGCTACTTACCTCGAACGGTTCTGATATGCCTGTGAAAGAAAATGAGGGTTTAGTATTTGGGGTTAAGGTTGATTTTTAAATAACTTATTCTGATGCAATTGGATTTTAATTAATATTGCAAATCAGCTATAAAAAAAGGCTTTAGCAACGTAAGTTACTAAAATACTGAGTGAATTAAAAGTAAAATCGCCACTTAATAAATACACCGATTAAAAGCTCTTCTCAAATAAAATTCCACTAGTTATTTTTATTTAGATTTTGCCCAAAGCTTCTTCCACATTGAGGTTGGAGTAATCCCACCAGTCAGAACACAGTTTCAATTCCTGAAGCGTGTTGCTACCTGAATAAAAACTATTCTATTTTCTGACCTAGGCCCAACTGGGCGCCACATCGGTACGACAAAGGTGCAACAGTCAATCAGTTATGTTCAAACGTAGACACTTTTTGACACCGGCATGGCACATCATTACAGGAAACCGTAGTTTTAAATCATTAACAATATTCATTGGTAGCTTGTATCCGACACAAGACACAAAAGTATTCCCGTTTGCGCACGGCCTAAGTACACAAAACTTACCCAAAACACTCCTGACGTCGTTATTCGGCTGACTGAAGTAGATGAACCTGTAGAAACCAGGGTGCCTCACTCCGCTGCCGACCGGGAAGCTCAGGGTGATGGTCCGGGGCTGGCCGTCAGAGGCCGAAGCACCGCTGGGCAGACTGACCTTCGCTAAGTACTCGTAGGCGATGTAGTCGTCTAGGTTGTGGAAATTGGCCTGGAAGGAAGATGAGATTGATAATTATAGGTTTGAAAATGCTTGGCAGAGATTGGACGTTGTGATACAAGACAAAATATTTGTTCAGCCCAAGACAACCTCAGATTTTTTGGGATTGTATAATTAATACTTGCTTCGGTGAAGGCAAACATCGTGAGAAAACCTAATCAGGTCTATGCGCTGCCCAGGCTGTGGCAAGCAATTTGGCGATTTATTTTTGGTTTTTATTTGTATTCTTTGGCGATATTGAGAAGCCTGTGATTTAATCTAATTTAATATTAGATTAAATCACAAATCCTTTCCCATCTTTAGGCATATTTTTAACAGACTTCTAAAAAAAGACATTAAGTATGTCAATAGCATTTTTATTGCTTTAGACCTTTTATCAACTGCCCAGTTGTATAAGACGTTGTCTACTTTTTTAAAGGAAATAAAAATACTTTATTTTCACAAATGGTACAGCCTGTTGCAATAGTTATAAGATTTGATACTTACATCGTATATGCCAATCCAGTCGTTAGAGTTGACTTCGATGTCGGGTGTGAGCGTGCACTGTGTCCTGAAGTCAGCGTCACCGATGTACCAAATGCGGTTGATCGGCGCAAATTCTACTGTTTTCTCCGTGTAGTTGGAGAACGTCTGTAGAAGAGAATATTCTATTATTGGTCATCGTAAACAGGACACTTGTATAAATGACGACACGGTTGGCGCAGTTGTTGAGCGATCGACTGCTGCGTTGCGTGTTGATTTGTATGACCTACCTAGGTGGTTGTTCCTGGTCTGGCTGTTTGTGTATGTGAGTTTTAATGTTTGTAAACGGACCCACAATACATGAGAAATTCCTAGTGTGGAGCCACGTTTAAAAAAAAACAATGGTTTTAAAAACTAAAATTTGCTAACCCACAATTAAAATTAAAACTAAAATAACGATGTGAGTAACTACAACTTTGCAAACCTAAGCTGTAAGCTTTAGAAAATTGTTGTCTTGTAGGTCGAAAAGTCGATGGATCTATTAAAGAATATATCAATAATTCTATGAAAACCAACTGTAAGGTCGTTAGGTCGTTACTTCAAAAACATAAACTAAGTCTAGAACCATGAACAATCAGAAAATAGTGTTATTATCCTATTAAATATTATTAGAATACCGGTTAGCATACTGGTGCAATATCATAACCAAATATAATGCCAAATATTCATGCAACTACTAAATATTTATAAATGTCTGTTAGGTATGGAATTTAAAACATTTTTAGACCGAATAGCGTGCATTGCATTCATGATACAGGTTGAGGCATAAATACTAATAACGCTGGAAAAAGACACAAGGCCTTGGGTTAGGTATAATCAATCGTTATAAAATTAAGGTTATTTTAACCACATCCTGTATAAGCAAACTATAAAAAAGCAGGCTTGTACTTACCGATGGCGGCTCAACCATGGCGTCAACAGCATCGCAAGTATCCACTTGGGCACCGTGCCCGCCGAAAGCAGAATCAGTGACTACCGTCGACCCCTCCCCCTCGTCGCCGACATTAGCGGGGATGATCATAGACCTCATTCGGATGCCAGCGTGCAATATAGGAGGCTCAGCTTTTATTGTGTGTACGAAGCCCTTGCGAACCTAGCATGCAACCGTGCAAAATTAAGAGTTATTTTAAGCTAGAATAAGGGTTATAAGAGCTTGCGTGTTGCGTGTATTATGCTGTGTGAAAAGACTTTGGTGTGCTCACTGTTATCGTGAATTCAGTTCAGCAGTCAACAACGTAGTAATTTTCGTCTGTTATAAATAAAACTTGCTTTACATGCAATATGACCCTGTTGATAAATTTTAGGTAACAGATGGCACGTCAATTTGCCTTACACCATCAATAAAACGAGCTATCGAGCAAGTAACTACTAGGAATTGATTTCATGCTACCAAATCTTAAAATTATACTTAAAATGAAATGAGGGAATTCAGAAAAATCAAATCGGATTGAGAAACTGATATTAAACATTGCATTAATATTTTTGTTTAATAAATAATAATTAAAATCTGTCTCCTTACATGATAAATGATAATTAATTACCCCAATTGCATACTGGTAAGTAGACAGATTTTGAAATACTACAAAACTGTTATAATAATTGTACCTTCACATTAATATATTTTAAATATTTCTACCGCAATAACAACATTCAAACATCAAATATTTTCAAAAGGAAAAACACCTACCAGTGCAATACATATACCAAAAATACACATCAAAAATTACCATAAGCATGTGAAATAAATTAGGGGTGCTACCGTGTTATACGAATCTCATAGCAAGCAAGTACCGCATTTGTTTTTTTTTATTGTTACGTGCATCAAAAAAGGTGGTAATTAAATTTGAATACGTCGAATTTCCGACCTGTTCGGTAACCACCAAGTCAGGTTTAAGAAAAGTAAACATTTATCTGTGGTACTATTCAAGAATTGTATGTTTGTTTGTATTATAATGGACTTCTCTATTATTAGAAGATACATTCGTTTTTTTAGACGGTATTTTTTATGATATTTAAAGTTTGAAAGTTCAAGTAAAACTGTTCAAGAAAGAGTATTTAGAAACACTAGTGCCATCAAAAGTTATTATGTTTTTTTTTGTAGTCGAGTCACAAATTGATCTTTATATAAAACATGCTACATTGTCCAAAGAGTATTTAATGCGGCCATGACCGACTAGATGTGCCAATCGTAGAACCAAGTTATCATGATTTTGTTTATGTAAAAACAAATTGCTCACCTATGCATTTTTAATTGCTTATTAACCTTATAAACGAATTTTGAATGTGTTTAAATATTGCAGTTGACGGTAAAACTAAGCGTTTATTTTATTATTATTTACATCTGTGCTTCCGCGTATCTATGGTTTAGAAATGAAAAATATATGAAATGGTTGAGTGTTTAAACGTTTTAAAAGCTGTCGTCTTAAATACTGGAATAAACTATTAATTACTGTAATGCTGCTACTACTTTGTTGTCAACTATAAATACAACCAGCAAGTAAATAATTACCAAAGGGTTGAAAATAGGCAAAATAATGCAAGGCTCACAAATCAGATGGCGGCAGTTATACACCTAGTGGAAAAAGCCAACTGTCAACAGAAGATCACCATAGATTTTAACTTTCATTGTCACCATAGACAACAATTATCCTAACAATTACTAATTAACAATTACTTTGAACTTTAATTGTAATAAAGTTGGTACTAACACAATGGTTCATTAGGCCATTGCAGCAAATTACCGCAAATAAATAATGTAGGTTAGGAGGTTTATACGTCATTAATAATCAAATTGATGACAAAACTGTAATTAGGCCTTTTGCATTTCTTACATTTTTTAAAAAATCAAGTAGAAAGTACTGCATTTTTTGTGCTGCAATTTTGACAGACAGTCAGTCAACTCAAAACGAACGCCATATTAACTTGTTTGTTGGTAACGTTTTGACCTACTATCGTATTTATGAGAATATTTTCTACTAGTTTCGGAGTCAAGGAAGCCTCTAATTTTATAATACGCTCCGTAAACAAGGATTTCTTCATGGATAGTGTTATTTTTTTTTTACAATTCTGGAATTGTATAAGGAAATCGTTTTTGTCACGAATAAAAGTTTTGGGATAAACTCAATTCATGGTCTTTACTTGAAACCGATTATGAATATTTAAGACACTTGGTCAATAATGCGGACCTTGAAAATTGCCAGTTATTTTACGGATTTCTCCACACTGTCTCAGTCAAAAACTTTGAAGATGCGTACGTGCAGAGAGGCACAGTGCCTTTAAATGAGCTCATCAGTATGACTCCAACTTTTAGATTAGCCAAGAAATCCCCAATAACATTTACCAGGTACACTTCTAGCTACAAACAAGTGCATCAACTTATAAGTCATGCGATATAAACTGACCCACTAACCTTTATATTCATCAAGGCGACCACAGGCTTGTGGTCACTGACATTGTAGTGGGACATGTGGTTATATGACACCACCTCCGCTTTCAATGTGACATTCTCGTAGTTGTTCGCGTTCACTTTGTACAGGATTCTGTCGGTCCATGAAGGTTTGCGTCTGAGAAAGAATGATTTTGGTTAGTTTATTGATACAGTATATGATGATATACATGATGAGTACGCAAAATTTGCTTCTGGACGTGGATCGGTCACAAGCCGGTTTAACAATACAATTGGCCAATCCCGCAGCGGCTGGGTTGCTTTGAGGTTCGCTCCCTCAAACGCCCAGCCATCTCCTTCGCTAGCATAACTGCTTCGCAGACGGAACTAACCGCGGCCTGAATCAGGGCCGGACGCGAGAGCTCGCCACCGCCGATCGCCTCTACGAGGGTACAGCAGTGCAGAATGCCACAGTGTGCTCCACAGTGACCTCCAGGCGATCGTCACAGTGGTGACATACGGGCGTTTATTCCCGGTAAAAATACCAAGGAAGAATGACGAAGGACAGTTATTCTGTATGTCATTGCGATCATTTTGTTCACTCTGGATCTTGTATTGTACTTGAGATCTTCTTGTGACGCTTCCGAAGGTCTGTCAACCAGTCTTACTAAAGGGTTTTCATCTAAAATAGTTGGGATAATTCTAGAGAGACTATAACGGAATCCCAATAAGAGTAACGATACAAATTGTAAAATGGCCGCGTGTGAAGTGACGATTCGTAACACGCTGCGCCTGTAATTATTTTACGAATATTACCGTGATTCATATATATGATTCTACGAAAGAGCGATATGACAGAAACTGTTCATGTGACTTTTAGGCATTACAATGTTCGCTGAGATGGGTACCATGACCGAAAACGGTAAGGACTGTCCATCTCTTCAGCTAAATTTACACATGGTGAACATCATCCCTGTTTTCTCGGAAGGTTTGGGCAACAGTGTACTTAATAGTATACCCACATTTTGTCAGTCATGTTTAAGTCACATGTAATGTACACCTCTATAAAAAAAGAATAGACTATACTTTATTGCACACCAAAAGTTCAACATAACTGTTTTACACAAATTGCTAATTCTTTGGTTACAATGGCCTTCTTATCGCTGATAGCGATTACTCTATACTTAGGTATAGAGGTGTACATTACATAGGCTTAGGGTTAGGTTAGGTGGTTTTAGGTGATTCTAGACGAGATGTTATAATGTCACGGTAATAAAAGACTACCATATTTCAACCGGGCACAAATCCAGGCTCCGTGTATGCTATGCTGAGAAAGTCTTGAAGGAAAAACCCAAATAATTGGCAAAGTATTGTATTATAGTGTCACTCCTTCTAAGCGTAACACATATAATGTTTTCTGTTTGAAAAATTTTAATTTGTATGATGTACATTATAATGACGACTCTATCTATTTCAAATTACCGTACGGTTGGCGCAGTGGCTAAGCGGTTGACTGCTGCGCGACGTGTAGCGGGTCGATCCCCGCACGGAACAAATATTTGTATGACCTAATAGTTGCACCGGATCTGGCTGTTGTGTATGTGAGTTTAAATGTTTGTAAATGCACCCACGATACATGAGAAATTCCCAGTGTGGGATAAGTTTAAAAAAAATGTGAATACCAATACAAACCATTTATTGGTGCAAAATCAAATTGAAACTAGTCAACTAAGTATATGTATAAATAAAAAATTATAAATAGTTAAAATATTTAATTAACCTGCGGCGGTGCTATAGATAATCTACTATATTGTACTTAATATTACTGCTTCTTATCTTTGGTATATTTCCATGAGTAATGCTAATGATATCTATAATTGACTGATAATATAATTATAGTCTTCGACACTTACATCCGTATCATCATTTGTCTCTGACATCAGAATCACTGTCACCTTTAGGGCTTCGGCACAGTCGAGTAAAAACAGTAATCCTTATATAGGTTGACATAAGGTAGCTGTTGGGTTGCTGACAGGTAAATATCTGTGATAAGGCTGTTACCGCAATTTCATATCAGATCACAAGTAACTGGCCAGTTCTTTATATTCTTCAGTATTTGGAAGTCGTTCAAATACTGAACGTGGTATCTTGGTATTTGAATGTCGAACACTCAAGTCTATTTGATTCGATGACAAGTAATAGAACATTATTTATTTTCAGCCTGTATAGTGTTTGCGTCTATCATATAGACCATACCAAAATTTATTGCCAATCGAATCCGCGACGCGCAGCGCAACAGCCTATCGTTCACAAGCTGCGCAAACCGTGCATGAAGGACAGGAGAACGATGATAAAATTCACTTTACATTGTTTATTCAGCCTGTACTGTCCCATTGCTGGGCAAAGGCCTTCTCCAATTCCTTCCACGTTCTATTTCCTCCCGCCACCCTGAACCAAACCAGCCAAACCTCACGGTACGCATCTAATGCCCCGTTCCAATAAACAAAACCGACTCGTTTTGCTTACGGATAGTTGTATTTTGACATAACTTCTATGAGACTTATGTCAAAATACAACTATCCGTAAGCAAAACGAGTCGTTTTTGTTTATTGGAACGGGGCATAAGTCATCTCGCAAGCATTGTTTGGAAACTTACGCCCATCCGTCATCGTGCATACGGACGACATGACCCGCCCAATCCTTATTCAGCCTAGCAGCCTTCTTCTGCATAATTCAGAATCCTCTTAATACTTACTTAAGATCATACTCATCCCCGCCAATCAGGAACTTGTAAGTCGGCGGGAACCGTATGTCATGCTCTGTGAACTCGGAGAACGCTTCGCCGGAGTCCATGACAGCTATCAGCTGATCGTGAGTGAGGAGCGAGGCGTATTTGTCCTTCTCTATCTTCTGTAGGGTGGCCACGATCTCTTCGGACGTGGGACTGCTGCCCGCTGGATGGTCTGTGCGGAAGTTTAGGTCGCCTACCCAGATAACGTAGCTGAAATGAAGTGGAGATATTTATGATAAGTTTAAAGATACATGAGAACGAGTAAAATATAAAAAAAAGGAAATAGAAAGCGCATAATTTGTATAGATATATTTTGAGATTTATTTTGCGGGTAGATGTGTTTTAATACTTTGTGTTTGCGTACGAGACGAGTCCACTTATCAATTTCCACATGTTATTATTAAGAAAAAATATATCTACCTACTTAGTTTGTTTATCAAAGTGAATGTTATACTATAGTTTAAGTTCCATATATATTCCCAAGTAAGTAAAAACTTCTTTAACTATACAGGGTCATTGAAAAAATACCCGAAACCTCTTAATCCTGCCTTCATATCATGACCCTGAACAACATTTGTTCTACGACTTTGACCTCAACTAAACAACGTAGCCAAAAACAATTTGTTTTCATTTATTTGACGTCTGTAAAATTTGCGTATACTACACGCGTACCCACTTTGATAGCCGCGCCGCGCGCATGTTAAATTGGACCTTGTCGACTTGCGTTTAACAAGGTAGGTACCGTACCTACAGAAGATTTGCTCAATTATTGGCGATTATTAAGTGCAAGCAACCAAAATCGAGTAAAATAATAAATGTAGGCAACATACAAGTAGTACATTGACCCCTGAATATTTCATCGCATTACAAGTATGTACCTACATAACACATTCTTCAATATCAACAGATGGATGAAGTAAATTGAATTCAAAATATGAAACCGCTAATATGTAGTTAATTTACTAATACGCGCGAATTTCGATAGCGGTATACGCGCACGCGTGTTCTTACGAGTAAGGCACTCATGCGACTGTCACCCCGAACCCCGCGCTGTGCAGTGTGCGCCCGCTCGCCTCCTTGAGTGTGGCGCGCCGTTTGATCTAGCCGCGCGGCGCGGCCGGGCATAAATGATATATGCAAAATTTTGACTAAGTTTATTTTTTTGTATGGAAAAAAAAACCTTCGAAATTTGAAAAGTCGTAGAACAAATGTTGTTCAGGGTCATGATATGAAGGCAGGATTAAGAGGTTTCGGGTATTTTTTCAATGACCCTGTATAGATTGGTCTTTACAGGGTTTAATGCGGGGGAAGGACCAAGTCCCATTACGTCATGACGAGGTTATGAATAACTATGTCGGTTTTTCAGCTGACACATTAACTTCGAATCCTGGAATTGTTACCTTTGCCTTTGTTACAACTAACTTTATACGATCTTACTAGCTATTGGCCGCGACCTACGTCCGCGTGTACTAATAAGAAAAATATTACTACTCTATTTGAATCGTATTTTGTTAACAATTTCATGAGTTGTTTTTATTTAAAAAGAAATTTACCGCTTTTATTCTAAAAACTTAAGTTGCTTCTTATTACATCGACCAACTAGCAATAAAATTCCCGCAAAATCGTTCCATCCATTTCGGAGATTAGCCGGATAAAACCAACAACAATTCTAAAAGAAATGGTATCAGTACCGTATAGGTACATATAGTATATATACCGACTTACCCTATTTATTTATTTATTTATTTATTTATAGTTAATTAAAACGGTATAACACCAATTACAATAATTAACTTAGAAACAAAACAACTTACACTAGGTTCAGTTAAAACTAACATGGAACAGTGGACACTCTTGCATACTTTGTTTCACAAAACACCAGACATACTAGCATGACTTTTTTCCATTCATCCGCAAACACATCACATTCAGGGTGGGCAGTCAGGAGAGCGTTGAGCATCTTTAAGATACGACATATAGGTGATTCAGCTCTGGCTACAGTTTTGGAGAACGGTTGGGCGAAAAGATTGTGATCTATATATACTTTCAATATGCATTCAGTAAAAATCTGTCATTTTGAAACAATTTCTTATTTTAACTGACTTATAAAAAGGAGGAGGTTCTACTGCAGTCGTATTTTTGTGTTCCTTACGCGATTTCTCCGTTGATTGTGGGCCTATTTTGGGAAGGGTATACCCTCCCGAATGAATTTTACCTGTATGCTTGGGTAATTTATGGATCATGTTCTAATATTCATATCTTTTCTTCTTATGTATATGAACGATATACTAAGTGTCTCAAGTAGCAATGAATTATCAATAAGAATTTGTGTGAGATACCATCATACAACTAAAAAGGCCAAAATACAAAACTTGCCAAAAAATCTATGAATCAAACAAAAAAGTCATCGCCTTCCAGAAGTAAATTTATTCGTCTTTAATTCGTTTTTTGGCAAAAAAGTTTCTTTAGATTATGATAGACAATAAATACACACAGCGACACACCAAGCTGTACATTTCCAGTATAACCAGGCCTCGCTTTATATAGATTTCCCGTATAATGAAAGATAAACTAGTTTTCAACAGCTTGAGTGGTCGCCGTGCGACGTATCTGCTGTTATCAAACTAAAATGGTTGAAAGTTCTGAGAAAGTATAAGGATAGTACTGTTACTCAGTACTTGAAAATAAAAAAAAACCCTTGACACCACTGATAAGTCGTGACAACTTTACTATAAGGAAAATAAGAACCTCGAACATGGAAGAGATTCATTGATAAAAATCCGAGATCTATTTTCCTGTTTACACATTTTTAGGTATTACTATAACAGTTATCTGTTTCTATTATTTTTGTACATCTGATAAAATACACGTGATATTTAGTTACCTATAATTATATTAGAAATCGATGGATATTTTATCAATAAAAGATACCCTATCGTTAGATCAGTCGATAATTTTGTAAACGTATGTAAGTACTGAATTTAAAATTGCTACTGTTTTAAATGACTTGTGTCAAGCTATAATTATCTTTATTTATAAAATCACAGTGCAAGTCACTGTGATCAAGCGTATAACGACTATGCACATTATTGATATACCTATAAAGTTTATTTTAGATGAATCGTGCTGAGCAAAGACAAATTCGCTATAAAGATCTGGAGCTCACTTTAAATCCTTACTATAATATTATAAAAGTGAATTTGTTTTTTTGTTTGTTACGTCTTTACGCCGAAATAGCCAAACCGATTTTGATGAATTTTGGTAGAGATAGGTAGTTGGGACCCTGGAGACGGACATGGGCGGACTTTTCATCGGGCGGGATAAAGTTAGCGTTAGCCCAAAGTAACTATGCCACGGGGACGAAGTCGCGGGCGGAAGCTAGTATTCTTATAACAATTTACTAAAATAAATGGGAAAATCTTCAAGACGTACAATGTAATACCAACGTAAGCAGTTAATGACAATAACCTTAGTTCATGACATTACATCATTCTTAAGAAAGACTAAGTCTATGACGACATTGTGCGGATTTTTTTTCAATAGCTTCGGGTATTTTTTTCGGTTTTTCGTATTACTGATAAGAAAATTTATTTACCTAATATTATTATCCTACTATATCTAATATAATATTATAAATGCGAATGTTTGTGAAGATGTATGGATGTTACTCTTACAGGTCAAAACGGCAGAACGGATCTTGATGAAATTTGACACAGAGGTAGATTATAATCTGGAATAACACATAGAATACGTTTTTTTTTTTTTTATATTATCCTTCTATTAATATGTTGAAGTGAAAATTATAATCAACTGATACGGGATAATTATCTTAGGAGGTTTACTGGAAACCCGTTTTCCGCGCCAATTTCACCACCGGGTAGTGATAAACTAAAGAACACCACTTATTGAATCATTTCATTCCTAGGAAAATACAAGGGATCCGTTTTTTCCTTTTGAAGTACGGAACCCTAAAATTACAGTTTTTATGGATAATAATAATTGAATGATCTACAATGTGCCTTATTTTTATGATAAAAAAGATCGCCAAGACTTTGAATGCTTTTTTGCAAGATCGATGAAGTCTTTCCACATTACATTCATAATGGTATTATTAATGTTTATACCAACATCTCTTTGCGAAAGATTCTAAATCTACGCCTTTTTAACCGACTTCAAAAAAAGGAGGAGGTTCTCAATTCGTCTGTATTTTTTTTTTTTTTTTTTTTTTTTTTTTTTTGTGTTTGTTACCTCATAACTCAGGTCTGAGTGAACCGATTTTGATGATTCTTTTTTTATTCGAAAGCTGGTGGTTGTCGTTTGGTCCCATAAAAAAAATATCAAGATCCGACTAGTAGTTTTGGAGTTATCTTTAATAATACGTATTAGATTGACTTCCTTTACGTTGATGATATACTCATTCATCGATTATATTTTAGAAGTTGTCGAAGACAAATGATCAAAAAATGGTATGTAGATACTACTATGGTTTGGAAGGTCATCGCAGTAATTTGGTGATAGATCTTCAGTGATATACAACGGCACTCTTTAATAAATGACAGCAAATCTGCCGTGATAGCTGCAATCACATGTATAAGTATGGGTTTCGCCAGGGTAGGCAGGCGAGTGGGAGCAGGGTGACCGTATCCCCTCCCCACCCCTCACCTAGTCATTAAGAAACATAAACATCAGATCAAGTATCAGCTGTATCCCCTAGAGGATGATGCATATGATTTCTGAATTGGTTTAATACTAAAGCATAATATAGATACTTAGTATTTAATCTATAGCTTGATGTGGAACTAAAAATTGTTTCTAAGACGGGACTAAAGCTAAAAAGAAAAACTTTTTAACCGTGTTTGCGTATTATATCATAATACTATAACTAAAAATGTTGAAATAAAAACTTTTTAGTAAAAAAAAAAAACCGACTTCTAAAAAAAACTAAAAACTGGAAAATAACTTTATTTCCGGAAGTCGGTGGCCAATAAAGTCAAAGAAACTAACAAAAGCCACCGACTTCCGGAAATAAAGTTATTTTCCAGTTTTTAGTTTTTTTTAGAAGTCGGTTTTTTTTTTTTTGCTAACTTGACGGGCATATGAGGCGACATAACTATCTTGTGTAAATAAACGGAACGCTCCCAATCCAGGGGGAAAATATTTTGGTCTATACATGTCGAAATAAGGGCGAAAATGTGATTCCATGTTCAAACTCCACAAGAGAAACAAGAGCGCGTCAGACTCGCACAACGAGGGTCCCGTGCAAACTTGCGACATAAACGGCCATATCCTTTTGACTGCTTATACTTAGAGGGTTAATTTTTCCACATCGCCAAAGAACCAGAGACTTAAGAATATGGTTTGGATTTCAACTCGATACCTAGTTCTCAAGATAAAGGGTCTTGGCAGACAGACGGACAACTAAGTAGTGATCCAATAAGGGTTCTGCTTTTTCCTTTCGAAGTAAGGAACCCTTAAGACGAAATTCAATACTTTTTTTTTCTCTGTATTAAAGGGGTTTGTTCAATTAGAATAAATTCAATACTTACTCATGATACAATATGTTGGTAGTCTCGCTGACATGGTACATGTGTTGTTTAATGATTGTGTTGTAATCATTGATGCGGTCAGCCAGTAGATGTTCATGGGCAGTCAGGTGAGCGTTCACGAGACACATCGAACAGCCGTATATGTTGAACCTTATGCTAACAGCCCCTTTGTTACCCTGAAACAAGAATGTTTTGTAAATTACTATTGTATTGTTAGATTTTCAATGGACGGACGTTTGGTTGGTTTGGTACCTATATTTGTTTGAGAGACATTAGCCGTGCCTTTCTTGCGGGTAGAAATTTCAATAAATAATCTGCCCCGCTCTGGGCGGCGGGGGGAAGTGTCAGACTTTAACTGACTAAATCCCACCCATGTTCTTTCTATTGCCCTTTACGTTGCGGGGCCGCGGTATATCTTTTGAACAACCCGCAAATTAGCCGTGCCTCAGGCTGCGTTTCCATAAGATGTGTGAAACTAACCAATCACATAGCTAACTAGCTTAAACGTTGAAAAAAGAAGCTGAACTATTGGTAGATAAGCAGGCCTATACAGGTGTATACCGATCGTGTACATCGATGCAGACGTGCTGGATAAAGGGGACGGATCATTCTGATTTCAACTTTCCCAATGCATCGTTATCACAACGGACACGCCTTCAATATAAAAACCTGTATTTTATGTCCCGTTCCAATAAACAAAAACGACTCGTTTTGGTTTCGAGTCGTTTTTGTTTATTGGGATGGGGCATAAATGATATATGTAATGCTTTTAGTTTTAAGTTTATTTTAAATATAGAAGTTCTCGTTTCGCACCCTATATAAGATAGTCCTTGTACAGAGTTCCAAAATAAGTTTCAATAAGGCTCGCTATAAGTTTATTCTAGAAATTTAAACATAATTTTACACCACAGTCATTATTATCAGTATTTTCAACTATTTCCATCACACCGGCTTTTGTTTGTGTCACCATTAGAATTACCTTATTAAAAAATGTCGCAGCAAAAATATGGGACAGTTAAGGTGGCTGAATATCGCCCTTATTGTAGGCTATTTCAATGCATGCATTTCATGCCTGATTAGGTCACGTGCCGTTTTACCATACCACCAGCTGGACGCTGGTAAACATAGATCATGTTAGCTGAATTGAGTCACTAATTAAACTTTCTTACGTATCTGCAACTGCATGTTTATTCATCTATTCACACCGAAATAATACAGATAACAAGCTGAGATACATAAAAAGACTACCGCTTCGAAGGTACTGACAAACCTGATTTGATAGCTATCTACTACGTTGACTTGACGTCAGCAGGTAGATGACGCATGACGTAAGCAGAGACCAAGCACTCAAAAAAAATGTTCTGTAATGATATCTAGTACAAAAATAACATCCTGTTGTTTGTCCTCCAATCGATTTGATACTTGACTGATAATATGGCTCACCACTTGGCAACGATCGATATCTTTTCTACAACTTCTCATACAAGTAAATCCTTAGAAGATATTACTATCATGTTCGCGATGTAATCGTAAATGAATGGCTGAACAGGACATGACTATTTTAATATAGAGCTTGCCTTTTTTTGCGGATGGTTTAATCATCAAATAACTTCCCCTCTCTGGGCGAAGCAGGAGGGAGGGGTGTCAGACTTTCAGTGACTTAAATACACCCTTCTTCCGTCTTTTGCCGCTTAGTATTCCAGAACTGCGGTATCTCTGTCGAACAACCCAAAACCCCAGAGGCATATAGCTTGGTTTGCCTATCGTTCCGACATTTTATTTCCAAAAAAGCAGCATCGGATAAAAAACTGAATTAATCAGTATAATTATCGGACGAGCAAGCAGGCCAAAATATTCAAATTAAAAGCTTATTTGGCCCACAGACAGTCCATGTCCTAGGATAAGTTTTTATCCAGGGAACTGATGGAATAATTTGTAGGTACCTACGAGTAAAACCACATTCTAGCTTATGCGGATGCTAAGTCTATCTATAACATTATGACGCCACGGTTGATTTACTTCATAGAGTTAACTCCCACTTTTGCCAACATTAATTGAGCTCGGTGAGAACCGAGAGGTCAAGCAACAAAACACTTTATTGTAGGTCATGTAAAGTTACAATTAGATACAACTCCATAAATAAAGTGTGATGCATTCTAACAAACGATACCCGATCTACTGTCCTGCTTCTGGGCCAGTCCAACATAAGTTGAGAGATCAGTCTCGTAGTCAACGGAGTGGCAGGTTCTGTACGAAACTCATCTAAAGGAATTATTGACGAAGAAGTAGGTTGTACCTACATTGAGGGATTTTTTTTTTTTAAACTGCATATCCTCCAAATTTATGTAGCTGTGTCCTACCGCTGGGGCAGTTCCAAGCTGCTTATAATAGGCATGCTACTACAAAAAATAGGTGACCTATATTTGTCATCCATAATATTCGTCCTAGTTTATCATTCATGGTATTCATCCTCGGAACAGACTACTAACTAGACTTAGACATATGCCTACATGCTTTAGCTTTTCCTTATCACATTAAACGACATAAAGTCATGGCTACATCAGAGCAATGCATTGCGGAGGAAAATATGCGTTTTCCAATCCTAGTTGCGGGAGATTCCGTAGAAATTATGAGATACTTATGAGTTGTCTTCCTTGAGAACTTCGCTATTTTTGCCGAGTTTGACGTCAAGCGGGTTTTTTTTATGAATTGCAAATCTCACGATTATGAGAGATATATATGGTTATGTTTTATATTAAGCTAGACTAGATGAAGTCGGTATTTCGTACCTGACTACTCTGAACATCATTATCACAACTCAGAGATCTTCCAGTTATATATTGGCATTATTTTTTTAAGAACTCACAAATATATATGTGTTTTCTATACTTAATATTATAAAGAGATTTGTTTGTTTGTATCGAATAGGCTCCAAAACTACTGTACCGATTTTAACCATTTTTTCACTAAAAGGAAGCTACGTTATCAGGAAGTAAAATAAGCTAACCAACATCACGCTACTACCCACGGAAACGGGGCAGCAACTAAAGACGCGGGTAAAACCGCGCAATACCACTTGTATCTAATATTTCTATCTAGCCAGTGCCAGCATTTGTCAATTATTGTGCATTTCGACTCATTACTTTAGGACCTCATCGATGTAACAAAATTACAAAGTTGGTTTACCTAAGCTGTGTGTTATTTGGATGTTTGCAATGATGTACGAGTGTATAAAATTGATAATTATCCTGTAGTCAAAGTATAACAGCAAATAAAATATTACAGCTACAGTAAGTAGGCCTAACGTGCGACTGAAGTTCAAACGTACGTTTCAAGGGCGCGATAACGATTTGTGCATACAATTTTTTTCAAGCCTTATCGATTGTAACAAAAATATTCAAGCTGGCATGTAGAATCAAGACATTAGGTAGGCAAATAAAGAAAATCGTTCGTAAAATGTTATTTCAGGCATTCACGCGATAACTTCTCGTGATTATTTTCGAACGATAAGAAAAAATCACAGAATTTTGTAATAGAGCATTTAAATATTATAATCTTAAGCGTTTGGTATCAAACACGCACGTAATCGCAGACCAGAAAAGTAGTTAAACTAGATTAACAACAATTATATTATTGTAACTGGTTAGTTAGTGCAAAAACGACGTACGTCAAGAGTAATTAGATGAGAGCTTGCTGCAAGATTTTTAAATCACTTATTATTGTATTTGAGACTCGCATACATCCGAATATGCGACGTGATTGGACTATCGCATTTTATTCCCCCAAATACGTTGATAAAGGCTTTTTATCTACTAGCTGGCACCCGCGGCTCCGCCCGCATGATATCGAAAAAAAAACCTATGTGTTATTCCAGACTATAATATACCTCTGTGCCAAATTTCATCAATACCCGTTCAGCCGTTTTGACGTGAAAGAGTAACAAACATTCATCCATACATCGATCCTCACAAACATTCGCATTTATAACATTATATTGTAGGATTCTGCTCTGCTAAGCGAAGGCTTACCCTATTCTATTCCAGATTTCTCGACGTTTGGGCCTATTACGACCAATTAGTCAGGAATGAGGTCAGTGTCGCTTTGATAGGTACTTTGAATTTTAAAAGAGCCACCATGGTTTCTTGCTGGTTCTTCTCCATAGGAAGAACAAACAACCCAAACGGTGCCCTTTTCTCGACGTTTTAAAAGTGCATATTGAAATAAAATAATTTGAGAGAGTCAGCCAGTCAGAAAAGTGTCAATCAAGATTGGTGGATGTTTCCTAACAAACGGGTTCAAAACTAACTACAGCTTAGGGGCGCTTCAAACGCCACGTATGGCTTAAATACTTTAAATAATACTTTGGATTAAGTATGCTGTGGTTCTCAATTTTGAGTGAAAGATATGTTGTACTAATTTCCACTCGTAGTTGTAACAGACAATAGAGATGACGATGATTGCGAGTCAAAGTAACATCACCAACCTGCTTTGGGCAGGAGATGATGTTACTAGGGGTCGGCGCAACACGACTTTTTCTTTCCTTCTCTTTCAATCATCAGTTTATCATTAACCTTTCGTGTGTCTATGACGTGGATCCACGCGAGACACAATGCGTAATTAATTGTGTCTGTAATTCCGGCATACGAAAGGTTAACTCCTCTTTCTTTCATGTCATTCCTCACACAATACATCCATCGTTTTCTTGATATTTCTCTCTCTCTCTTCTCTCCATACATGTTTATATTATTTACTAATTTAGTTACATGGGATCCGTGCCTCCTTATTACATGCCAATATGAAGACAGTTGTTTACAACTCAGAATAATTTATCATTATTGTTCAACTCTTGATTCAAATAAGGCAATTTTAACATTCGTTACAAAAATATACGTCTCCGTTATTATTTTACACAATGATAAATAATAATTATTTATTTTGCAAGTAGATTTTTACAAACACTTCAAAACATCGAATTAAAAACCAAAAATACTGATGAGGCCTGTGTTTCGTAACTAAGTACTCTGTGCAGAAACAGTCCAAAAAAACTCTTATAAGGCCTAGCCTAAAATCTTGGTCAACTTAAATAAGGAGTATGCAGTCTAGTGTGTGAGATGGTCTGTTTATGAAAGAACCACACAGATTACGTAAAAAAGTGTGTAATAAATAACGGAGATAATAAGAGAATAGATAGAATAATGTAATTTTCAATTTTATTAAGTGCTGGTGATTGTAAGAACTGCAATTTGTTCCATTCTACTTGCATTTTTAAATTATTGTACAAATGTAATCTACGAGTAGTCTGATTGTTTGTGCCTGAGAATGAAAAAGGCTTAACGCGCGAGAGCAGACGGCAGGTATGTATATTTCTTGCCAGGGTTGCGGGTTGTTCGAATGGGATACCGCGGCCCCGAAACATAAAGGGCAATAGAAGGAACATGGGTGGGTTTTAGTCAGTAAAAGTCTGCCCCCGTTCCGCCCAGAGCGAGGGAAGTTAATTGATGATTACCCACCCCAAAAAAAATAGGTTTTTATATTTATGTTACCCTTATTGCCATGCTGTATTATTATATCAGTTTATTGACTACGAGTTGATTTGTTGTCACATCGATTAATCAGTCGGTCGGTTTAGCAAAATTGATGTGTTGAAAAATAAGCCTCATTTATTTAGCAAAGATATACTGCAAAACTGCTTATATGCAGATGCCAACTGGCACTTTTCTCATAATTAATTCATGTTACATTCGCAAATGTCAGCTGTTTATCACTTTATTATTAATATCTAGCCATTTATAATTAAATCACGCTAATATTATGTATGTGTGTGTGTGTGTTTGTTACATCTTCATGATCAAACGGCTAAACGGATTTGTGTTGAATTTGGTATGTAGATAGCCTGGTTGTTAAAACAGTCTATGTGTTAACTTAGGCTTCTTTTTATCCTGGTCTATGCAGATGAAACCTCGTCGAGCAGAGAATTTGTTATATTTGGAAGAGTAGTTATTGGAAGAGGTAGCAAATAACTCAGTCTAAACAGCACATATCAGAAGGTTGTGGTCATATTTGAGGATGTGGTATTCTATACAACATCCTTAAATATGAACCACAACTTCCTCTTTCCTCATTCGCGCGAAAAAACAATCAACTGGGTCAAATAGGTATTTAAATTTTATATGGGAAATCAGAGTTAATTACCACCAAATGTAGTTGAATTAAGATTCAATAACGATTTGGTTAAGGTAAAAGCTCATGAACATTTACTTAGAAGTTGGCAGACTTGTTACAAAATTAATGTGTTGTTCTGTATATTGTCTATGAATGTATATTTGTATTTATTATTAATAAAACTGAAATTTCTAACACATTGCATCTACTATGTTCTTCTCTCTGCATCACCCTAAGGTTGATTGGTAGAAAATTTCCAAGGCATTAAGTCTGCCTTAGTACAATAAATTTTTAATTGTGCATGAAGTTTTAATTAATAAATAATAACAAGCAAAACATCTTTTAAAAATAGTGTTAGTGACGGTTAAAAACTTACACAAGTAAAAATAAGTCGACATTCTAAAGATTTACAGCATCTAGATTTATTTAGAGGTTGGTGTGCAGTTTCACATAAATTATAAGTAGCATCTAAACCAGTAAGCTGAACTGCATGCAACTGCATCACCCATAATGAAAAGTCAACTATCTTTGCTTCTGCCAATCTCAACTATGAACTCACATAGCATATGAATAAAAAATATTTTAACTTTTGTAATTATTTTTGTCTTACTCACCCACATTCCTCCAAGTCCCGTCTTAGTGTACTGAGCCTCAATATCCCTCAGATGTGTGACATGTTTCATCTGAGTATACACCAACAGGAGTATACCCTGCAACCTGGTGCTCTTGGCAATGATGAATCCTTGCCGGCAAAGTATTTTGTTGAATGATTGTGTCCAAGCATCAGTGAACAATGAGTCCATTACCAGATTCTGAGGCTGAGATTTGACTTCTTGTAGCCTGTAATAAAATATATTTTCGTATAGAAAATAATGATAAGATTGTATAACTAATTTGTACAGTGCAATAATTATTGCACCATTGTTCTCAATTCTAAAATTGACTGCTTTAATTGGTCTAGTGGTTGCAAGCACAACTGCTGACCATGAAATCCTGGGTTCAAACCTTGGGTGGGGCAAGGGCAAACTGTTATTGGGTTTTTCTATCAGAAATATTTCAGTAGCAGGATGGATTTGTGACCATTTGATGGCAATTGGCCCAGTCTTACATAAGTTTTAACATCACAACTGGTGAAATGTGGGTGCACTACTGGGTACAGTCACAAGCAATAACAACTTTACACTAATCAAAATTCAAAAGTGATTGTCACATAAAAACAAACGGTTTCCACTGCAAGATAAGATTTATTTTGTAATAGTATAACTTTCAAAATATTAGGTTCTTGAAACCATTAAATGTTAATCAATACAGTAGGAAGCAATTGCTTTTGAATGTCGGTCAGTAAAACATGTTACTGATTATGACTGTACCCCACTGCCTAACTCTTCAGATGTTGCAAACTATGATGTTATGTAACAGAAATAATATTAAATCATTGTAATTCAAATTTATCATTATGTTACTTTTTTTTTGTATCTTTGAATATATTATTAAATATCTTCAACACAAAGTTCAAAGATTTCTTTGATGAAAGATTGCTAATTGTGTGGCAAAAACAAACCAATGGTTATTATAATGATAATTGAACATTGGTTGTAAGAACTATGTTAGTAATAGTACATTCATATTAAATAAGTTCCAATATTTGTATGTTTCGGACCATTTTTATTAAGTTACTACGAGGAAATATTACACAAACATTATTTGTTTTGTTTTTAAACCCAGTATGTTGATATTGCTATTTTTAAATATATTTTTACCTTAAGTATATTTTTCCGGGTATTAACCGCTTACTGACTTAAACACAAACTTTTCCTATACATAGACAATATGAAACTATGCTACTCATTTTAGAATTATGAGAATATCATGACAGAGTTGGTCTTTTAAATGAAAATTACTTGTCAACAACAAGATTATGAGATGCAAGATGATATGTATTCAAAATATAATAATTTAGCAATCATAAATATAAAAACAAGCTATGTATGGCAAAGTTCAGCAAATAAAAAAATCATTCAATGAATTCACACATAATATTACATTGACCTAGAAAATAAGTAGGATACAGCAAACATTATGCAAGTAAACATGAACCACATAACTACTTAAGACTTACCCAATCACGAAAAAGTCTGGCAAAGGCTTATTCTTATTAAACTGCGATGGAAAGTCCAATAAGGCATTTAGATCTTGTCCTGGATTCTTGGTTGCCACATTCCAGGTGACAAAATAAAACCTGAAAGTTACATTATAATTATTTAATTAATTACTGCAACCATGAAGAAGTCAAGTATAACAAACAGTTAGACGTAACCTTGACTCCTTCTGACGCAGGTGCTAGGTAAGTAAATCTAGGTACTGGAAATTTTACTCACTTGAGAGTATCCATTTTCGTCCAGCTATACTAAGTCCTGCAGAAATATTAGTATCTATGAACTAGCACCAATAGATAAAAATGTACTTCAGGTATAGATAAGATACGAACCGAGCAAATTATTAATTTAAATGAAAATACTTAGCACGTCAAACTTTAATTGCATTACACCATGGTGATCATTTCAATGACCGTTATGAACGATTGTTTTTTTAAGCACATAATCACGCGCTGTCGTTATAGAGCAATAGATAAAATGAATTGCTTATTATTTTAATACACTATCACAAAACATCTCCCACTGAGCACAAATAAATGACTGTCAGTGTCAGTCTCACTCCAGGCAATTCAAATGTCAAAGATTTTTTTTCATTAGCAGAGCCGATGCACGCTGTCAAATGGTTTATCAACCCTCAATTCCATTCGTTCCTAAATCGTTCCAACAAAGATGACAGTTATTTAGTTCCTGCCAGCAAACAAAAAAATAATAAGACGATCCACGTTACTTTCTACATTATAATTAACATACATAATATATTGCGAACAAATTCTACATAACACTAATAGATCTCCGATAATTAAATCACTATCCAAAGACATATATGTTTAGTATTACAGAAAGTATGGTTTAAGTGGGTTCTATTATAAGCGTTAATCACAAATTGTAAAACTGATGTGATGACTTATGAATCCAGCCGTGCCACAATATTTACATGTTTGTTTGAACTTGAAATGATATTATGCATTACAAGAAAATATTTCTAAAGAATTAAACAGATTTTATAATTAAATTGCCTCCCAAATTAGACAATGTGAGTCAGTCAAACAAACATGATCTAAAAGTACATTAGTCAAAACCTGAAGATAAAAAAGAAGCCCAAGGCACACCGTCATCGCCCCGATGACCCGTTTTCCTACCTCGATGCCGAAGCCCGTCGCGAAACCCCAGTAATTATAAAACCATCCTTAGCTCAACGAGCCAACCGGCGATGCTGCCCTCCACCAATGACGTGCTAAGTTGACTTCCGTCCCCCACAGATGGTGCTCTTAGCGAGCGGTGATTTAATTTTAACTTAGTTTGTAAACCCTGGCTCGTGGCCTCAATTTATAGAAGTCACCACAGGATAGATCGTTAAGCAGTAAAAACAACTCCATCGAGTTGAAAAGTGAGTGGTCCTAACTAAAAAAAAATGGTAGATGGCGGGAAAAGTAGCTGTCATAAAAGTTTCTGTCAAAAAGTGTCAATCTGTGTCAAAGCGTTGTTCGTTGTGAGCTGGTAAATACGATAAATTAGTCGTTTCGTTTCTTTGATTCCTGCAGCTGAAAGTTACTATTGCATCTTGATCATCCGAATATCTGAATAAGCTTTACCATGAGCACTCAAGAGCTCCAGGTAAGTGTCTAACTGTTGTCGATTTATACATCCTATAATAGTCCTCTTGTGCTCGATGCCGGTGCACTGAATTTGATCGATTTCTATAATTACTATATTTTGTTTGCGTTGTAGGAGACAACGAGGGTTACGAGAAGATCTCTCAAAACACTTCAACACACTGCTTCAGACAGAGAAAATTTAGTGGGTAGGCCATCAAAAAGTTTGAAGCACCAACTAAGCCAGGAGTCTCCTCCTGCAGCGTGAGTATAATGTAATGATTGTAATTTTACTTGTTGTAAAAATAAAGTTCCTGAATGAAGTTGTTTTGGTTTTAGTGATGTTGAGGTTAAACGTAAGAACTTGTCCACCAAAGAAACACAAGCAAACCTAGATACGAAAATTACTGTTGATGACCTGACCAATCCTGAGGGGCCATCAGAAAAGTATTGGGAACTTCTAGCTGAAAAGCGTCAGTAAGTACTTCCTTTAATGTTTATATTTCTAAGTGCACATATTAATATTGTTCTTATGAACTTCAAAGACAAGTAGCAGCAGAATCCACCATGGTGATTATGAGTAACTGCTGCAGTTACCACCATCTGCCTTTTGTATAAACTGCATCATACTCACCATTGAGATACTGATATAGACCAAAACTACAATTATTGATCAAACATTACTGTGTCACTTGTATTCCATGTAAGTTGAAGCATTACTTTGTTTTTTTGTTATGTTGAGTAATGTTTTTTTTTACTATTTTAGAGTTGCGTTACAAGATGCTTTGGATGAGAATGAGAAGCTCCGTAAAATAATTGATGACCTGAAGGAAGAGAATGCTCTGTTCAAACAAATGTTAGATGAGGCTAACAGTTTTGTTGAAGTGATCAAGGTAATTAATTTTATTTATATGCCAAGAGATTTTACGGACTATATGAAATAAGTGTTACTGAGTCACATCCACAGACATGTTTTTTTTTTGTATGTGTTTTGCTTTGTTAAACGTGGTCAAAAATAAATCAATTAGTCGGATTATACAACCTGATTGTTTTACTATGCAAATAAACATTACATACCAGCATCCAAAGAGCAAATGTCAGGGTATCATTTTGATATGCACTTATCATGTTCACTTCACAACTGAAGCATTTTCCCATGTGCACCTGAGGACTTATGTGACACTCAAACAGTTAAAAGAAGAAATCATATATACACAGAGTTGTGCAAGATGTGTATTGTGTACTGTTCAACAACATTAAATTATTCTCATTCATATTAAATATATATTTTTTTTTACCATCTAATTTAAAACCTTTTTATGTTTTTTCAGGAGGAACTAGCAAACAGCAGCAACAATGACACTGGAATCGATGTCAACGATGTTAGTACTGCAGATGAAACTACAGATGATGTTGAGAGCAAGACTGCTGACTGAGACTAAATCATATGTCCATAACAACATGATTCTGTAACTGAAACTTAATATAGGCATAATCTTCTAGTATTATGTGAGCCAATGCCTCATGCCAAATTCTTGTTTGTACTTTGAAATTCAGTGTATCATTGTGACTTTTACGGTGTAAAAATAATGTTTAAATGCTGCACAAATTACTAAGAAGCTTTCTAATTTTACACAGTAAAATGTTGCATTGCCCTATTTTTTTTTGCAAATGTTTTATTTTGAGAAAAAACAATATAAGAGCAAGTAGGCTAGCTCTGTTATTTATGTAATACAAACTAATACTTATTTTCTTCATTAAATGCACTGTTTAGCTTATTAGTTCCTTTTTTTGTGCAAGCTAGCTCTATTACATTACACACGCAATATACCTCCTGTTTTGTTCTTATTTTGTAATGTACTTTTCAAAATACAATTTGTAATTTTTATATGTTTGATTTTTCTCTAATATATTTTGTAACTTTAAAGGATCATCTTAGCAATAAGATTTGCATTGCCTAAGTAAAATGTAGTATTGTAATATTCTTTTTATTAGTATGATGTAATAAAGAGGATTTTAAAATAAAACTATTAATTTCTATCAAGTATTTTTTAATTGATGCGATGGGTATCAGGTACATAGTCACACCATAAAAGGTATCCCATAATATAATATTTAAAAGTTTTGTATATGGCAAGTGAAGGTAGTTGCAATAAAGGTACATAGAAATGCTTACAATGATAACAAAATATCATGATTTCTTCAAGAAAGCTTTAAATTGCTCGTCAAAATTGGTTTCATATGTCCACGGCATCAAATCAGGATACATCGTGATACTCATAAATAAGTCCATATTAGCATTTTGTGGCAACACACTCCTTACTCTCTTATTTAAACAGCCTGATGCATGAATATAGTGATTAACAATAAGATTATAAATAAAATTGACATATTTATGATCCAAATTATCAGATGTATTTGGAACTGCTGGAGTATGTGATTTTATTTGCTCTATGTAGCCAGTTGTTATAATTGGTATGATGATATCAGCCTGGAAAAAAAAACAATCAAATTATTATCAAACTAAGTGCTTGCATAAGACATGAGTAATTATAATACATACTTTCTCAAAATATTCTCTTATAAACTTTTCAGGATTTTGATACAACTCTTCTCTTCTATTGTTCAAAGTGATGACCTGCACATCAGGTACGTCTAACCAGTTCTGTACATATTCTTGTATATTTAAAGCTGTTGGAAAACCATCTTGTGAATAAGTCAAAAATAGAATGGGACTATCATTTACTATGGGTTCATTTGTAGTGGCAGCTTTCCTCAATTGTTTTGGTTTTTTCGGATCCTTGTTTTCAATAACTTTTTTACTCAGAGCTGCTGGTAAACGATTAGGCAGCTTGATAGTAACTATCTCTCTCTTGACTGTGTCCCCAGAGCTTTTGCTCTGATAACCACTGTCATCCTTATTGAAATACTGTGCTATTTCACAAAGTGGTTTTTCTATTGACTTCAATATATCATAGCGCTCCAGTTTTGTCAAAGCATCCACTATTTTGTCAATTGTAGCATTGTCATTTTGTCTGAATACTTCCAATACCACATCAACAGGATCTTCGTTCACTGAGTGCATTATGTACTGGAAAAAAAAACAAACACCATTAGTTAGTAGTCAATATAGGATCTATATTTAAAGATATCTAATGTTTATAATTCTAGTGTCACAGTGTTTTTAACCAAACTCCTCAGGTGGACCAATTTGTATGAAAATTTGGGTGCGTCTCAGGTAGATCTGAGAATAGGCCAACATCTATTCATCTCCCTGAATGAGAAGGGGGACAGGAACACCGCTAGGCACAGCTAATTATTTAATATAAATTAGCCACTACATGTTAGTGTTTTGTTTTTTGACTGATAACTTATCACTCCTTATGATATGGTTAACAACATATTGTTATTAATCTTATTATTTTCTCAGTCTAGGCCTAAAAATAACATGAAAACTTAGTAAAAAAAATACCACATGACATAACTTAATAAATACCACGAAATAAGAACACTTACATCCAAATCATCTTGTGACAAGCCTAAAGAGTAACCAAGCTCCCTCCATCCATTACGAGAGCCGCCCACTTTCTTCAGTAAAGTGACCCATAGCTGATAACACGCTTTACCCATCGCAGAAGTTGCATGTCGATAATACAGCAGATTTGTGTGCAGACAGCAAACTTTTTTGCTCAATGACTGCAATTCCGTTATCTCTTTAGCCCTTTCGTTTTGTACCATCTGTTCCAGAATCAATGTATCAACACTGATTGTATCAGCATCCCCATATTCGCTTTGGACTTCCCTGTAATGACAATGATTATTTATTTGAATTACAGAGATTTAATAATTATTTGTTCCGTAACAAACAAATCAACACTTACATCATTGTTAATAGTTAACTGTTAACTTCGTGATTAAAACAATAGAACACACATTTACACAATCGGAACACTGGCAGATAAAAGAAGACAAGACATAAGGAAAAAGTTGCACAAAAATATTTTCATCTCTATTTCTCGATTTGACAGCAGTGCGTGTGACAGCTGATTTCCGGTCCGATGTGTTGTCTTGCAGAAAGTAATTGCCATAATAAAAAACATAGCCACTTATGAATTTATTGAAGTAAAATTACAAGTGACCACTTGTATGTCAATCACTCAAATTATATATATCTTTTACCTATAAATGTTATATTATTTAAAAATCCTGGACTATTTATTTGAAAGTTGCCATGTCAGATTTTTTTTCTTGTCATATTGTTTTGTTGATGTTCTGTTGCAACTTATTGTTTTGGCGGGATTTATAAAAAGTTTCGACAATTAACTGATTTTGTTCGGTGCAATTAAATGTAAATAATGAATACTACGCTGTGAGTAAATTGATTTATTCTTGAGTGTGTTGTGTAACTTAGTAATAAAAACATTCACGATTTTTTCCTGCGAGAAATGTTTGTAAACCTGACGCAAAGCTTAATATTTTTTTGTCTTGTATTATTGCGATCTGACTAACGACGAATACTTCAAGGGTTTATTTTCTATTTATTTTAGTGCAAGCTTTACAGATGTTCTGGTCGATGAAATATGCAACTCCCAACCTCTGTCTTTGTCGTCATCTATTGAGAGTAGACCGTCAACTGTTAACTATCCCTGTTACGAAGATGCTAGAGTTGTTGAACGTCCGCCTAAAAGAACTGGGCAGCGTGGTCAGTTTCGAAGTACGGATGAAATCGGTTAGTAGTATTTATACATTAAAAATTTGGTCGGTAGTTTGTGCCCTTGATTTTAAATTTGTATTTCTTTAGGGAGCCCTTAGTGCTTTTGTTTATGTCTGATATTGATTTGTTCGGTTCCTATATAGAAGGCAGATACTGGTACTACCTACTACCTCAGTAAGTACCTATTTAGTGTCAAAGAGTATAAAAACATGTATCATGGATTATTTTGCAGATTCAAAGTACCGAGACGTGTTTACCTATCCTTATTTCAACCTAGTACAGTCAAGTGTTATTGAAGATGCGCTATATTCAGGTATCTATATTTTTATACTAATATTATGAAAAGGGAATATTTGTTGTGTTTTTGTACCGAATAGGGCTCCGTAACTACTGGACCGATTTTAACTATTTTTCGCCCTTAAGATATACTGACCTATTTTTCAACAATTGAAAGCTTAATTACCAGGAAATGACATAGGCTTTATGAAATAATGCTAATAATATAAAACTATACTTAGGAGCAAAGCACTGGGTAAAGCTAGTCTTCTCAGAAAAGACATTTCTTAAACCGACGTCGTCAATGCCGTTACCACGTGCCATATACTTTAGAAGTCCATGAAGGAACCTATCGTAAATACATTGGTCCATTTAAAAAAAAAACTCTATTTCTATTGTCTTTATATTCCAGATAAATCCATAGTTGTATGTGCGCCTACGGGTTCAGGAAAGACGGTCGTATTTGAAATGGCTATAGTCCAGCTTTTGATGGAGTTAGAGGACAAACAGTACACTGACGACTTCAAAATAATTTACAGTTAGTACATACCTATTAAATTCTAGAACCTTTATTTTATCTGGATCCGGATGGTATTCTATCAAATTATTTCTCCCATTCTGATCTCTATAATAATATATATTGAAATAAAACATGTATTAAACGCTTCATAAAAGCAATTAAAAGACTTTAGTGTTGTATGTCACAACAATTGCCCGCGGCGGCGCACAGCCTTATATATCGTAATGGTAATGCTAAGTTTTCCCTTTTCTTCTCTGTTTCTCCCTCACTTCTCCAGGTCTCCGGCTCCAGGGTCTCAACTATCTCTGTACCAAAATTCATCAAAATCGGTTAAGCCATTTAGGCGTGAAGACGTAACAAACAAACGGACTTTCGCTTCTATAATATTAGTAGGGATAAAAATTTAACACCGCACTTTCATTTAAGTTAACATTTCGATGTTGCATAGTTTTTTGTTAATTTAACTTCTAGAAAATGATACAAGCGAAAGGCAAGCAATGCTCGTGTCTTTAAAACAGGCGTCTACAATGCTGATACAAATCTAAATCGTTAATCAAGTGGTCAGTCGCCACAAAACATAGGTACTGGGCCAATTCCTGGGATGGGCTGAGTGTTTTTTTTTAATTTCTGACGCTTTCAAAATTCTTTGATCTGAATTTGTCCCCAGTAAATGGCTACAAAATCACCCACTCTATGATCGTGTGGTCAAACTGAGTGTTCGAGAGGATAATATATGGGCCAGCTGACATTTAATTTGCAATTTCAATGCTGGTCCCATGGATAGGTACAGTTCAGTTTGATGGTCCGAATCACACACAGTATGACCACACGCTTACGCTGTATGGTTAAGTACATTCTCGCTGATCGAGTGATTACAAGGCTGACAGCTGAGCATTAAGTCTTGGGTTCGATTTCCACGTTAAGCAAAGTAATATTGGATTTTCCATCAAGAATTTCTCAGTAGCAAGCTCAGAGCCTGGATTTGTGCCCGGTTGATGGCAATAGGATCACCACCTATTACATGGGACTTAAACATAACTGGTGGAATGTGGGTGTACTAAACCTCTCCCTAACCTTTTGGGGATTGCAGGCGTGATATTCTGATTTTATCTGTCAAAGTCCGGTTATTGTATCATTTCATGAGACTTAGTTCATAACTACTTAACTAACGTATATTGAAAAAAAAAACTATTATAACCTGATCTCTCTAAAACGGATCGCACACCGTAGTAGAGGGATCAGGTTAAAATGGTTTTGTGTAGGTTGATGTACCGTAGTGTGTACAATATCGTTCCAACTTGTAGTGGCTCCAGTAAAAGCGTTATGTACGGAAAGGTTGACGGAATGGTATCCTAAGTTCACAAAACTGGGCTTGCTGTGTATCGAAGTTACAGGAGACACCGATGTTGACTTCACACAGTTGAAACCGTACAAGTAAGTTAATTCTGAAGTGAAATATAACGAGCAATTTATAGTAACTATGTCAACACGTGCCGCCATCTGTATGTTTGCTAAACCCCGCAGACAGGAGTATCCGCGAAGTTATCGGGAACACAGAAAAAAATTGAAAACTTTACAAATAGATCAAAACAAATTAAAATTCCTTGCGTGTAGCCTATTTTTATCCACCCTCTCCATTGTAATCAACGCTATTGTTTTGCTGTTTTCTCAAAGTAAAACCAACAACTAACGTAACTGTCATGGCATCAAGACATTTTACATGGGAACGTACGATGTTGCTATTCGTTAATTAATAGGCACCCTATGCACATGCACCTTCTAGTAAAGTTTTAAAACTTTCTTTTAAACACACACATATTTTTTTTGGTTCATATTTGTTTTCTGTTACTAAAAAAAACCCTTCCACAGAATAATAATAACGACCCCCGAAAAATGGGACATGTTGACTCGTCGATGGCGCGACCACCGTGGTCTGGTGGAGGTTATCAAGTTGTTCTTGATCGACGAGGTGCACATACTGAACGATGAGACTAGAGGACCCGTACTTGAAGCCGTTGTGAGCAGGATGAAAACTATCGAAGTAAGAACTTGTTAACTTATAATAGCGACAATATAGATATGTGGACATAGTGTCTCCATTGGCCAGGGCCAATAAATCTGCCGGTTTTTTGATATATGTTTTTTTTCTTCACCTCGAATCGACCGTGATACTAGAACTTTTCAGCAGTAAATGGTGTAGATCTCGAATAATATTTAAATCTCATTCTAAAATATTTGTTGTGTTTTTGGCGACGTAATACGTAACCTTGCAGTTTAGTCACAACCCCTATTTTAAACGTAATAATGATATGTACGTATCTCACTGAGCACGGTATCGATAAAACAGAAGATAAGCAAAGGGAAATGAAACTGAATTAAAAATCTATCCTGCTTTTCTTAGAATTCAGCACAATCAGTCCACCGCATAGAACAACTGCAGAAAGAAATTCAAGGTGAAATAGTATCCAACAAATCGGCTCCAAGGATCAGGTTCGTCGCAGTTTCAGCTACCGTCAGCAATCCTGAAGACGTTGCCAACTGGCTCGGAACTCGCGACAAAGCAGCTGTGTTTTATAAGTAAGTATCGGTAGAACTTTTTATCAGATACTTTTTTGGACTAGTCTTCATTATTCTGGTGAATTTAGTAAGGCAAATGTATTCTCCATTAGGTTTTCTCATAAACGCCCTTTGTCTTACAACAGTAGTGTTGCTGAAGCATAGAATCATCAAAAAGAAATGAATAGGAGCGCACTTCAAAGACAATGTTTAATTTTTTATTTAATACTAGCTTTTGCTCGCGACTTCGTTCGCGTGGAATAGTGACTTCCGGCAGCACGGAGCATATTAACAGCTCGACATTTATAGTACTGAATTTATGCCGACTTTTGACCAATAGATGGCGCTGTATGTCCGGAATAAATTTCATTTTTATTTTTTGAAAACTATCCTATGTCCTTTCTCAAGTTCCAAACTACGTATGTCTGTACCAAATTTCACACAAATCGGTTCAGTAGATTAGACGTGAATAAAAGACAGACAGACAGACAGACAGAGTTACTTTCGCATTTATAATATTAGTTTGGATTTTCTGTGTAGCATTTTCCCAACTCTATTATAGTCAGCTTCCAATCTAAGCGGATGTCAACTAGCTTTACATGGAATGACCGTCTATCTAGTCTCAACCCAGTTAGTACTGGGTAATACGAAAATCCTTGATAAGACTATTTTTAAGACTATCGCGCCATTAACGGCCTAAACATATACATCAATGGTAGAAATCCACCATCCTTTTTATATCATGTTGTATATTTTTTGTTCCTGCAAATTGTGGTACGACGTATCTTCGTAATCCAAACCTGTGTTTACGTAGGTTTGGTGATGAATGTCGCCCCGTGAAACTGAAGCGCATAGTAGAAGGTTATCCATGCGCTGAAGGCACCAGCATATTTAAGTTCGACATCATACTCAACTACAAGCTGTGGCCAGTCATTCAGAGGTATCATTCCGGAAAACCGACGCTGGTAAGATCATATCATAATAAATAAAGAGTGTAACCGACACAAGTATTGTTAACTAGCTGGCGCCCTCGGCTTCGCCCGTGTGATGATTGAAAAACTAGTATCCTATGTGTATTCCAGACTACAATCTACCTCTGTGCCAAATTTCATCAAGATTCGTTCAGCCGTTTCAACGTGAAAGAGTAACAAACATCCATACATCCATCCATCCTCACAAACATTCGCATTTATAATATTAGTAGGCATTAAGATAACTTACGGGAGCTGCCTCGTACATGTTAATACAATATTTGAGACAATACCCGTTTTTAAACTGTCACTTAAGGGATTTCTTCCGTGATTTCCATTTGTTGAGGTCCCGATATCAGTTATCCCACGATGATGGAGCTTGCAACAGCGTCAAAATATCCCGTATGTGGCAATTTAAATCGTAAAAACCGTGTAACCTTTAAACAATAATGTTGTTCCCGTTATTGCGACTATTTTTTTTGTTTTAGGCCCTTCCTAACGTTCTAGTTATAAGATAAAATTAAAGAGGAACATAAGTTTTCAGTCTTCATATAACATTCACTTAGCAATTTTTGTAAAACGGTTTGTTTTAATTTTGGTGTGCAATAAAGTATATTATATTATTTATATTCTATTCTATTACAACACTTTTGCATTACTAAAACACGGTCAAAAAACATTTCTGGAAGTAAGAACAAATTGTGAAATCAGCGATGGCCACACATCAAAACATAATGACCCGTCTAATTATTCAACATTACACGAAACTAATTTATTTAAGTCTGCAGAACATTTTGCCATAATTAGTTCAGTACATTTCTCTTTACTTAGATATTCTGCAACACCCGTAAGAGTGTTGTATTGACGGCGGAGACTCTGTCTCGGGAACTGACAATTAGCTTCAATGCGGAACAGAAGGCGAAGCTAACTGCCTTAGCTTCTTCTATTAAGACTAAGAAATTGCAGGTAAATTGATTTATTATTTTAATTTCGTTTTAATTAGAGCGTTTTATGTTGAATACATAATTTTTAAATGCACAGCTTTATTGGGTTATGCAAAGTGCGACGTTGAAATATTTAGACGTTCAAAGGCATATTACACGTCTATGAACCTCTAAATATTATAAGTATTGTAAGCAATTGTCATAGCCAACGGATTGAGGTTTTGTTGCTACTAGGTTTATTGGTAAACGCGGAATAAAGGAAAACTAGTACAGGTTGATTTGATTCGGCAATATTCGACACAGCCAGTGTCATTATTAGGATTTAATTTGAACGATCTGCACAAGAGTGCAAATCATACAAATGAATCATACAAATGAATCCCTCTGGAACCATCAGATTAACATTCCATTCTTCGAGAATTATGATTTAACATAACTGGACTCTCTCTTCACTGCCTCAATGGTCCCAAGTGTGACTGAGCCAATAGCCAATACCACTTTGCCCAAACCCAAGACCCCTTGTCTTGGATTTGGGCAAAGTGGTATTGGGTTTGCCCATCAGGAATTTCTAAGCAGCAGCCACGGAGTCTAGATTCATACTCGGTTGATGGCAATAGGCTCAGTCCCTATTACGTGGGACTTAAACATGACTGGCAAACTATGATAGTACTATTAGGTACCCCTCTGTCTGTCTAACCCTTTGGAAATTACAAGACGTAATGCAGTTTATTACTTTACTAGCTTTTGCCCGCGGCTTCGCTCGCGTTAAATTCGGGGTAACACAGTTCCCCTTGCGCCTTATTGATTTGTAATAGCAACGCTAAGTTTTCCCTTTTCTTTCCTTTTTCTCCCTCACATTCCACTTTTTTAAATAAAAAAGCCTATGTCCGTCTCCTGGTTCCCAACTATCTCTGTACCAAAATTCATCAAAATCGGTTTAGCCATTAAAGAGTGAAGAGGTAACAAACAAACTCACTTTCGCTTTTATAATATTAGTAAGGATTCCGTGTTTATTAATAAACGGCTAGGATTAAAAAACTCTTTGGTCCGGTTACCTACTCCTAGTAGCACTTTTTGGAATTGATTCCATTTTTCCTTTTCTACTAAAACCCTTCTTTCCGTGTTTTCTGAAGGCTTTAGTAATGAGTGGAGTAGGATGTCATCACGCCGGGCTGTTATATGAAGAGAGGCAGAATATAGAGTTTGCCTTCAGGAACAGAGACCTACCGATATTAATAACAACCACAACTTTGGGTAAGTTGTTTTTTAAGTTTTTGATATTTCGTTGATGTCTTTTGTTCGTCAAAATGGTGAATGCTGTGAATATTTTAGATTTAATTTAATAAATAAAAATTGTGCTTTATGGCATTCGTTATAAGGCTGCGCCTCATCTCGGGATGAAATCATACTATTCCTCGGTCACATCCTTTTCTGACGCTCTGAACCGATATTTGCTAGAGTTGGAAACAGACAGAATGCCAAGTGGCAGCACTGTCGACAGCATGCTCCGTTGAAATAGCGGTTCCATGCTGACAGATGAATCCAAGGCCCTTAGGCCCTTAGAAGGTGGTTCTCGAAATTCCATATAGGCGTTTAGCCCCGAGTTACCAATGACATTCAAACAAATATGTGTCTTATTTTGTAGGTTTGAGCATCCGAATTACAACGTTGAAAAAATTTTGACCGTTTCAGCTATGGGCGTCAATTTGCCTGCCCATCTAGTGATTGTCAAAAATACGCAGCAATACGTCAAGGGCGCTTATCAGGTAACTACTTTATACCTGCCGTTCTGAATGTATTTTCGCCAAGCGTGTTCCTTGTATTTTGTTGTGCAAAATATTTCTAGAATCAGGAAGCCTAGGCAAGCAGAACAACTATGATGATAGTAATTACGTATGTCCAAGGATCTATAGCCCAGCGTTTTCTGCTTCTTGTCTTTCCGGATGCATCTGAATGCTAGTATTTAACATGGAACGACTTGCTATTTGTTCTTCACAACCCCGATAACATTGGAATCTAGGATCTATAGGTATACTTACATAAATGTTATTGTATTAAAATTTTAATCTGCGAGGAAGCTGTTCAAAAAAGTTCCTGGTCTTAAAACATTAGTTATAGACAAATATTTCCTGTCGCTCTTAACAAAAACCCTCTTCTTTGAGTCAGTTATACTGATTACATTAATTATTTACAGTTAGTCTTAACAACCCTCTTCCTGGAATTACTCGATTTCTTCTAGGTCCCATAACATATTTAATGTATTCACAGGAATACAGCATTAGCACAGTACTGCAGATGGTGGGTCGCGCGGGTAGACCACAGTTCGATACTGAAGCCACCGCGGTCATTATGACACGCCTCGTCGACAAGGTCAGTCTATTTTAGTATTACGTACAGTATATAAGAAACTGGATGCCGAATAGGTGTTGACATAAAAGTTGTACTTTACTACCAATTAAGATAAAAAGAAGAGAAATCTCAATTCCCTTCAAAATCAGGACGATAGGCTATCAAGCTTCTATTTTGAAGTCTAAACCATTTTTTTAGATTTAAGCTTTTCGGTGTCTTTGTATGAAATATTACAAAATGGAAAAAAGAACATGTAACTAAATTTCCTTCTACCAAATCAGTTCTAAATATTGGCAAATTCAAACCTATGGGATTTTAACCATGCGGTAAGCTCCATAGCCTACATAATACTCGTAGTCCGGTAACGGAAGTGGAGAGGAGATATGCTGAAACCGACCAATCGTGTTGGTTGAAACCTACATCGCATCTCTCTTCTCTCTTGTGATTGGTTGAATCTTGCACATCTCCAGTCCGCTCCGTTCATCGCTGTTGGAGTTCGGGCCTGAAGGTACAATCACAAGATGTGTCGAATGCATTTGACATGCCGCATGTAGTCGGCCACTCGAATACATTCGACATTTTATGCCCTGTTATTTACCGCAGACTGCCGAATGGTGACCAGGATATAAGTACAGAATACACATAGATAGAGAATCCTTGCTAAGCTAGTTGATTAGACAGAGTTCAATTCCAGCCCTGTGTTGGGCTTCAAAAGCTAAAAGAATATCTATGTGCCCTGTTTATCAAAGTCTCACAGTTGATCTGCTAATAATAGACTAAGCATCGATTACCCACATCCTTAAGTAATATTTAATACCAGGACCCTTGTGGTGTACTCTGAAACCGCGGTCATAGTGTCACGCGTCGCCGCCAAGGCCATACTATTATTATAATATTATGTAATGTTATACAATACTTCAGTGCTAAGCCACTGCCGCATCCTTGTTAAAAAATTGTTGCTCATACTCAGTGGAATTCGGATTATTCAGATTGTACTATTACATAATATTTTACGAACAAAAAATTAATAGTAAAGTAAATTCCTGAATGGTCTCTGGTTCAAGATAGAACAGAGCGTACCTAGATAAGATAACGATTACTGATTACAGGACAGCGGTATGTTTTTTTTTATTAATTAAGCATTATGTGCGAACGAGTAGGAAATACAATAAAACAGCAGTAAATATTTCAATACAAAAATATTTATCAAAATTATTATTCATATCAAAATCTACATGCAATTAAGAACTAATCGATACACATACAAAATTATAATCTACGTTACAATTTCATTACGTTAAATGTCGAACATGGCCTATATTAAAATCGTTCTAATTGATCACAGTATCGGTAACTCGATATTTGCGGTACACCAATTATCGCAGAGATCGCTGACTGTACATAACCTTATTGGCGAATGAGTTTTGACTATACCTAGATTAATTATAGAGTATACTTAGAAAAAAGATACAAAACATGAAGAGTTATTTCGTTGAAAAAAGTTACAGGAGTTTTCCTTCAGTAACCAATATTTTTCTCCGAGATATCCCAAAATCATTTTCAATCCATAAATATTAAATTTATTCATAATTTCGTAACTATTAAAGATCCCTGATAGATCAAGATATTCACACATAAAATCTAATGAAAACCAAAGTAACTTTCTTCTTTGTTTCGACTTCTGAATTTCATGTTTTTCAAATTACAAAATATTTGTTACGGGAACAACTAAAAAAGTAAATTTTGACCTTTTACCGAATTAATAAAGGGTAAAATCCACTGTGAAACCAAACAAAAACAACGAAATTAAAAAAAAGTGGCATGAAATTCAGAAATCAAAGGGTTAGTATTTGAACTATTAATCAATTCATCGCGAAACCAGTCTTGTGCGGATCAGTGTAGGGTTTACTTTCCTTTGCCGAAGGGGCTAGCGTTGTCTTCGAAGGTGATTTTAGGGACGAAACCGCTTTCTCCCTCTACGCTGTACTCGACTGTCATAAGACGACCGTCAGGGAGAAGGACTCGGTATCCTCCGATGACCTTGCCTTGAGCATCTCCTGATTCGTTAGCGCCGAAGTAGAGAGCTTTCTCCTGATCCTCCACGTCGTATTTGTATTCATACTGTGGATAGAAAGGGGTGTTAGTAAATTAAATCATGGTGTGTGTAAAGTGGACTGTTCATTGGTCTAGAAGTCACTAGCTCAACTGCTGACGAAGTCTTATAAACTGGTAGCTTTCTCTCACAGAATTACCAACAAAATAACCAAAACGCATCAGTAGAAGAGGATTTAATTCAAGTAATTGTCAAAATTTTGTCAAAAAGCATTATTAACTCAAAGACTTTGATTGTATCTTGTTTTAATGAAAAAGATAAGGTCATATATTTCTTCAAAATTCAAGTAGACAGTCTGAAAAATGCTTAATGAACTTGCTGAATGTAGTGACTACGAAAATAATCTCGCTATGGCAGACTCATAGCGAGATTATTTTGTAGTCACTACCTCATTATAATTTAAGATAATATCCCACACTATCTTTTTTTTGAGATTTTTCGCCATGCAACGTCTACTCTTCAACGTTGATTTCTCGATCCTTCATTTATCCAAATTAGGTATGCAATGCACCATTCCAGTCATCCCTTTCTGGGAGGAGGTACAAGCGTGATAGGCAACATTTTTAATGTGAAATTCTAATGTTGTGAAATTGGTTGACACAAATGACCACCATTTTTGTATTTAATAGGTTCTATAAAAGCTCAGGCTATTACTTATTTACGGCAGCTTTGAAACATTAAATAGTACCTAGAAGGTTTAGCAATATTCCGTGGCAATAATATTAAATAATGCCTAACAGCTAATACTTTTCGTATCACTAATTGGTATAATAACAGCGTCCTTCATCATATTGATGTTACCGTGCCAAACTATTATTTATGCAAAAAATATGACGTTAATCTATTCAATATTTATATTCTTTTTACCTAAACATTTTGCAATCATACGCATACATGGTACTTTTCACAATAAAACGGCATAACGACTCCCTTTAAACGATAGTTACAAAATAAGTAACTTTAATACTTATTTATGCTAAATAAAATTTCACCATATGCAATCTATGACCGAGCATGACATCGCATAAGTTATTTTGCAAGCTTCATTCTTATGCAAAGACAAAGTGCTTGAAATGTGAAATAATTAAGTCTAGTAATAGACACAATTACGTTTATAAAATTAACGTATTATGAGAATAAAATTACAATTTTTGAGTGTGCGTTTTCATTATTCTTTGGTACAAAATTACATGCACGTGATTCAAATAGGTTTTTATTGTGTAGTGTTTGCAATTAATCGAGATAAGCCGTATAACGCTCACAAAGACGGTTAAACGCAATTGCGTCCAATTAGTAGAGTTTGCGTTGCAAATGTTCACATCGTTAACATAATCGTCGGCAAGATGCGTCCGATAGTGCACGGACGTGCTAGAGTATACTTCAGTGCCGGCGAACAATACTATATCGATGGGATAGAGCTTAAGTATATGAATATGGTTGGGTGAGCATGTTATACCTTAATAGCGGTACTTATGACCGAGGACGCGTTTACATCGAGTTAAATGTTTTGATGTGCGCGCTCTTACTTAACAACTTGAAGACGAAACGATTATTTTTAGTTGTAAATAAGATTAAATGTACTAAAATTGAAGCGAGAACACTGGTCGACAAATACAAGCAAGTACTTGTAATGCCGACACCCAAGTAGATACAGGTATAATGACTAAATGTTCAGTTACAAACAATCAGAGATAAAACTAAACACAGGAAACACCAAAAAAACAACATAAAATTGAGCGATTAAAAACAGTTTCACGCATACATCAGACAGAAAAAAACGGACGTTATCATTATTTCGATCTTCACGTTATCATTACATTTGGAGTCCTTGGGAATCTTATTAGACTAGGCTTTGTAAAAAACTAAATATAGCTGAATAATGTTTCTCATGCAGCTTATATAATTATCGTCTAATGTTCCACCCACTCCTGTGACCCAGGTTTTGGAAGCAGTAATGGAAATAAATTGGTTCGAGTAACACGTCTTCAAACTTTTGTTTTTTTTTTAGGAAATGTGATTTTCTTTGGACGACCGCGATGTTGTCAGGTGAAAATAGAGAAAACGATTTTCCCTAGCTACATTATGAGAAAAAAAATAGTCATGTTGATGATGATACAAATATACAAACATTTATTAGTATGAGTTCTAAGCTTGTGCGACTGAATTATCGATAACTCTTTAACCCATTGGTCATAAATCGTAATTATTTTAGTTGGATTTAATGTGTTTTGCAAAACGTCATTTCGGTATTTTTAACATTGGGTAATTTCTTGTATGTCTATTAACATACATGATTACTTAATGTTTAAAGAAAATATAAATATGTTTAATAAAATCTTTTTTTTTTAAGTGGATCTCACAAATATTGAAGTGTAAAGGAACCTTAAAATCAAAATATTAAGGGGTTTTTAAATCAATATCTCTTTGGTAATTTCAAAACATAGAACTTACATCATAGTATTTTATGTATATGTTGTACCTACAAGTAGTAAGTAAACTTGTAGCCGATTAGATACCCACTGATTTAATGAGTTTAGTGCCAAAGATCAAAATGCCGCCTGCCATCGCAAACGGATTTCCATTCAATATATCTTGATTAAGTACTTTAAAACGCCGTGGATAAAAAAGAAAACATGTTTTGAAATACAATCAATATTTTTTTTGTTCTAAGAAAAATAACGTAGTAGGAAAATAAGCCTTCCACGCGTTAGATTGACGATTCCCTTAAAGTTGAGGGAAACACTTGAACAATGGACGCATTGACGGTGGACAAGAAAGCGGAGGCCTATACCCAACAGCGAGAAATCCTGGCTGAATTAATGATGATTAATGATGAATCTACATATCTTAGTAGCAGAAATCGCGGACTGAGTTTTTAATGTTTAATAAAATATGACTAGAGCTGACACGAAAATTATAAATCGATTTTAAATGATGAATCGATCGCATTATTCCTTGTAATAAAAACTATTTATTATTTATTCAGCGTTTAAGGCATACTTAATAATGCTAATACCTGTTTATAATACAATGAGCTTTTGACAAGGATTGTTTTATAAGAGTTATTGCTTCGGAGTCGCGTTAATAAGCGCGATAATACGATCATTTTCCATTTAACAATGAATGTCACGTCTATTAAAACCTATTAAGTTATGCAGATAAGTACTTTCTGAATTATGTTTCATCTTTCATAGTCCCTTTATAAGCGTACATTTTTCATTTTAATATTATCCTTATTTTTTGTTCAGGATGTTATACGATTACTTCAAAATATTTCAATCAAGACAGAAAAAACTTTCTTTAGTCTGTTTAATAAAAGTTGTACTTTTATTGAAATAAACTTAAGGCATATTACAAACTATAAAACTTTCTCAAAATATTTTATTTCTATAAAATTAAATGGACTACTCTAAGATTCTTATATTCAAACGCCATGTGCAATTCAAAATCAACAATAGCATTGTGAGTATTATTTATAGTCTGTTGCATTGAAATTGTCGAAACATTTAGCCAATTTGATTACTAAACCATAAGAAACATTGTCACTTCAGCCTCTACACCTAATTATGCATTACCGAATACCAGCATTGACGCATGCTTCACGTTATTTAGAGTTTATTGTTAGCTCGAACATGTCGTAATTTAACATCTACCTGACTTAAACTTGCCATAGTCGTAATGCCGTAGGTCAAAGGTATTCACGTTTTGTTTAAATTATTGCCAACGTACGAGCATCCTTGCAGCTTCTCGCTTATATGTTAAGGTAGACAACTTTTAGTTGAATAAAAACAACTATTATAGCCTATAATAATGTGCATGTAATGATTTAATGACACATTTAATATAATTAAACGTAAGAAACGGATTTGAGCCTGAAGTTTAAAATATGTTCATGTATATACCATACTGTACAGGTTTTGAAACTAATTGCATGGATTTATGGTTTTACCATTGATTGTTTTGGTAAACACCAGTTGTATAATAAAATTTAGGTTATCCGGTATTTATTTAATTTTAACAGGATGGAGTAGTTTAAAAAAATACAAAAAAAGAAAAGAACATCATAGACAACAGCAAGTCAATTACAAGTCCTCACGTATTAGACATTTTCAATTTCTAATTGAAAATGAAATGTTTGCACGAACAACATTTAACACATTGATTTAACTTATTAAAAGGTTATATAAACAAAGTCAAATATTAAATATAGTATTCTTACCTACTCAAGAAATACCACAAAGTAAGGTGTGTTAGTCATGGAGAAAGGTTAAAAAAAAATCTTTTTTCAAGTCGTCTTCTTGGGTTCATTACAAAAGAGTTAACATCCAGTAAATAGGTTTTCAAAAGCTCGTGCTTCTTCACGAACAAACAAACAAATAAGCACATGATTATTTTATTAACGGTATCTTAATGTGCAGCATCCAGTAACACAATATTCTCAGAATCAACTAGGACATCAATCCTATAAATAGCATTAAAATGTGAAGATGTTCTCTCATTGTCATCTTAAAGGGCATACAACCTTACGAGCTAACATATTCGTTCAATAACAATTACAGTTGCATTCTTATGATATGTCGAGATGTGGGGTAATTCAAGATCGTAACATCTGTATGCATTTGCTCTACTTAAGGACGAGTATTTCTTTGCGTACTCCTTGTATGTATCGACTTGTTAAGAATTTGTATTATAAGCAATTTCGATTGTTAATTTTATTCATAGTAGTCATCTGCAAAGCGCCATTGAAATACTTAGGTCAAATTCTATGAATGTTGGGCATTCTCGATAATATGCTACGAGGAATATTTTAATTTAGTTAACATACGTGTTTTAGAGTTGCGTACATCATAAAGAAATAACGGTACCTTTATAAGATCAACTTGTTGGCCATCTATCTGTCTGTCAAAATCCTTTATATTGGTGAAACGTGGAGGTGTCGAGATAAAAATAAAAACCATATACTCAAATCTGTGGTCTCTTGGAGCTGTGTAAAACACTACCCTCTAAGTCTAGTCAGTCAAAAGATTTGGCCGTTTATGTCCATTTTTTAAATTGATCATCCCATGTTCAACAAACAATTAAGAGTCAAACAGAAAGGCAGAAAACATATTGAACAATAAAAAATATCCATAAAAATAAAACAGCTGATAACTTTATCACCATACTATAGGTTATTTCTAGGTAAGCGTGCTTCATCGTCGACCACATCATCACTTACCATCAGGTGAGATAGTGGTCAAACGCGAGCCTATCAATAATAAAAAAAAAAAAAAAAAAAAAAAAAAATACTCATGGAACGGGCCGCTAACTTTATGGACTTAGCTATAGTAAGCTTTTTTTTTTTTTGCGGATAGGATATCTTCAAATAAGTTTCCCCGTTCAAGGCAGAATGGCAGGGGGAGTGCCAGGCGTTTACTGACGAAAACCCATCCAAGTTCCTTTTTCTTGGCATTTGTGTTCCGGGAACATTGTATCTCTTTCGGACAACCCGCAACCCCGGCAGGCAATAGCCCTGGCAGGCCCCTCTGCTTTGCTGACATCTCGCGCGTGGAACACGAACACGCAGTCGACACGGCAGCTATAGTAAGCTTGTCTATGAAGGCTGTTACTACTTTTTCTTAATAGGTAGATAAGTACTTGACATTTTACATAAACGTGCAAAGTTTATAATGGCGATTGTAAACTGAATGAAGCACCGCATATTTATTAATTGCAAAATGATCATATATCATGCATAAATCCATCATTGCCAAGTCAATTATAACCATTTTAAAAGGCTATTTGTTTAAATAAACAAAAATATTAACTTTAGTGCAATGCTGACTGAAAATAATATTTAACTATTTTTCCGTGTAATGTAGTTGTAAAAACTGCATAATTTTCTACATAGAAAATGCATGGCAAGTATGGCGTACATACGCCATAGGTCCACTGTAGTAGTGTGAATTTCTTGAACCTTTATCTTGATCTGATCTAGCGGTTATATACCAATCAAAATGAAAATATTTTTATTTCGCACGGACTTATCTTATAACACTTCAAGAAAAGGTGCACGGTTCGTGTTGGTCGTTTCCTATGGAGAAAAACTGGCAAGAAACTCATGACATCTCCATTACCAACACAGTTCTGGCTAACATAAACTTTAATATGACAACTTACTGGCATAGGCGGGTACTCTTGCTCTTGAGGTGCAGGCGCAGCCGTTGCTTGCCTCACGCTGACACACACCACCACAAGCGCACATACTAACCATTTTGTTGACGACATCTGCGGGAAAATAATCCTTATTTATTACCAGGAAAGGCTAAAGTTCAATCATTTGAGTTACGGAAGTGATCCGTCAGCGAATTATGGGTTTTGGGCCTTCAGGCTTGTAACTGCCTGGTGCCTAAGGGGTTCTTGTATGAAAATTACTATGACCTAATCTGATGGATTGTAAACCCTGTCAAGGGATTTCGGAAAATTTGTCGGATTTAGTGTAAATATAGTAGATATAAATTGCTATAAATAAACGAAACTTAATGAGCTTATCTTAGCGACCTTTTTTAAATATGTAATTATTGATTTATAAATGTGTTTTTTTTATTGATAAATCATGTTTATTTTGCTAGTAGATAATTTTTTTTAACCTACACTACAAGTTGTCGTTTCTGAACTAAATGAGGAGGGTGTGTTACCCGACTACTCTGAGAGGAGACAGCCGAAACAAACTCAGAGGTAATTTTAAGGTCCAGACAAAAATATTGGTCAACTCACATGAGGACTATGAAGATTAGTGTCTGAGATGGTCTTTTAAGAAAGAACCGCAGAGATTACATCTACATACCATTTTAAGACAACTGTTGTATATGACTTTACCACCTAAGATTAACATGATTTTAGCATTTAGCATTGTGCTCACTGGTTTTATTTTAATGACGGAAACTGGAACGTTACATTATATTTTGTGCATAAGGTCTTCTTATTATAGCAATAAAGGAAAATTTATAAGTCTGAGATCAGGTTAGGTTTGTGTTAAGGAGATCATTATTTTTTATCGGCAAAACAAAATAAACTTGAATGTAACTTTACCTAACGCTAATGCCTACATAAATCAGCGATGTGCCTAAAACCAGTTCTTTGGTTGTTTCCTCTTATCGTTTTGTTTATCATAGCGTAACCAAAAACATTTTAAAATTAAACACTCTAAATACTAGATCGTATTAATCATAATTAGAACCCTCGAAATATAATATTCGGAACCTTGAAAGCTTGATTTCCAATTTAAAATTAAATTACTAGATTTTTAACGAGACAATACTTTTTGATTATACCTAAGTATGCTTCGAGTTTTTCAGTACCAAACTATCTTTTAACTCTATCGCTTCTTCAACTCACTTTTATTTTTAAGGTCCGTAATTGTATCTCATGTTTGTTTGCTCAGATTAAATGTTGCAACTAAATTTTAAAACAGTTATCTCCATCCGTTTGAGCTGAAGTTGAATTGTTAGCCAAACTAAATGTGTTTGCAAACACATTTAGTTTGGGTGACATTACAAGGATAGCTAAGTGACGGCAGTCTAAATCAATGGCAGATTCATAAAGATGGATAAGGGTATCACTTAAAAGGAGTTTCTGATAAGAATACTAAAAAAAATACCTAATGGTATGTTTCAAAGCTTGTTTAAAAATGTGTTTTACTTAAAACTTTTATCTTTTGGTGCCAAATAAAACCCTTTTTGATTATTTGTAGCAATTGAGCATCTTTAAAATCAAACCTCCAATAAAACATCTTGCGTATAATTGCGGCGGCACAAATTAAATCATTTACTAGGCGTACGATAATTGCCGTTATATACCACAGTCGTGTAACGTGTATTATTTTAATATTACAATGATTAATTTTAATTCTTTGTACGATGTTCAGTTTCATGTGGATTTATCATTTCCGCGGATTCTTCAATCAAAACAATAAGTAATTAAATAAGCTAATGTGGGTAAAGAATGTCAACGATACATCTTTAGTACATAAATCTGTCGCTGTTTATTTAAACAAGCGAATATTAGGTATAACCTAAGCACTAGTTTGACAAGGACATTATAATTGTGTCGATGACATAATTATTATAAAAAATATAACATTGAAGTATAAAGACACTAATCGTGTTTATGGCTTTTGACTTTGCCCAAAAATATTGTAGAACTTCAGAAAATCAGTTAGCATTATTTAGAATCTGCAGTAGGTTGTCCTGCAACACTGATAGTCTAGTGTCGTTACCGTTGGACTGCCAAGTTATAGGTCTTCTCGAGTTAGAACCTCTGTTTTTTAGGTTTCATGTGCGTATTGTACCCATTGCATCGGTGAAGGAACACATCGTAAAGACACCAAACCAGCATGCCTTTTTTTCGGATAGGAAATCATCAATTAACTTCCCCCACTCTGGGCGGAGCGGGGGTGAGTGTCAGAATTGTACTGAGTAAAACTCACCCATGTTCCTTCTACTGCCCTTTATGTTCCGGGGCCACGGTACCAAACTCTTTCGAACAACCCTCATCCCTGGCAGAAACAGCATGCCTGAGAGATGTTTCTCAGAGAGTCAAGTCAGAGTCCCGCAGGCGGCATAAAGACTGACACCAGGTTAGGCTCAAAACATATGATAAAAAAAAGATTGTCCATTCGATTCGCACTCTATCCTAAACCTAGTCTGTGGTATTGTGATATTTTTGATACAGTTATTAGTTCAAAATCCGGTTCATCGGGACTTTTATTTAATTTAAATAGGTCATGCCTCAAATAAATAAAAACGTGTGATTTTAAACATGATATCGATGGTATAGCTATGGAATAAACACCTCGTTATCGACACAGCTATGGAGTGACAATTACTGTAATTATCTCCAGCTTTATGTTTTTTGTAACACGCACACTTTGTGATGTTTCCCACACGCCCGAGTTTTATGTACCTGGGTAACCTGGGTATATAGCTGCGTTTTCTTTTCGGGACCTCGACAAATTAGGCATACTGATAAGATGCGCGGCCTACCCTAGCCCGCATTTAACATACTGGTTAAAACTTAGACCCAAGCTGTTTAAACTGTATTTGTAAAAGGCTGAAATTCACCTGTGAAGGTAATCCTACTTAATATTAATATTAGAAATGTTTGTGAGGATGTATGGATGTTTGTTACTCTTTCACGTCAAACGGCTGAACGGATTTTGATGAAATTTTACAATAATGTAGATATCAATACATCAGAATAACACATAGGCTATAATTCATAAAGATATTCTATCACCACGCGAGTGAAGGCAGCAGCTAGTATTACTTTACTGTTTTTTTTACGTCCACGAACTCGTGTGGCATCTAAAGAACAATAGGGCTATGGTACCATTCTGGACATTTGTCTAGTATAGTTCATGTCGACTCTCTCTATTTATATCATTCTCAGGTCTATCTGGATGTAGGTATGACAACCACCTTGATCATGATGCCTGCAAGGCCTGGCTTCTGGACTGAATAAAAATGAACTCACTATAGGCCTTAGGATACCGACGTAAATTAGGAATCGATCGACCATCTATAGATATGTGTACCTACGATGTATCAACAATGGTTTCTTAGTATTTCATTTTTGTTAATAAATGGCTATATGCCACTGATATTCTTTGGATTTTTATATCATTAAAGCATTAAGACACAAAGCCGTTCTTTTTTATTGTATAAAATAACGACTTGATTATGGTAAATCTCCTTTAGTTTTAGTCTAAAAACGGTCTTAGTTTTGTTTCTTTCTGAGTGACAAAAAGAAGATTGTAGATTTACAAACCATTACCATAAATAAACAGGCTATTATATTATTAGGTAGGTTTATATTTTTATCTAGATTATTTTCAAAGGATACAGAATGTGTCTTTTATTTGGGCATAATCGTTACTAATATTATAAAAGCGAAAGTGAGTTTGTTTGTTTGTTACGTCTTCACGCCTAAATGGCCAAACCGATTTTTATGAGTTTTGGTACAGAGATAGTTGGGTAGTATGTTGTTGTTTAAAAAAGTCAGATTTGGTGAGAAAGAGGGAAGAAAAGGAGAGAGAAAGAATTTTCTTTCGATCATCACTCGGGTTAAAGTTACCGTAAGCCAAAGTAACTATACCACGCGAAGTCGCGGGCAAAAGCTAGTTTATCTATAAATCAATTCGAATGTAGTGAGTAGGTAGCCAATGTATATAGTATTAAAGCCACGTACAAGAAAACATAGAACAATTTCACTATATTTTTATAAATCCATAATTAGACATTGACAAAAAGCCTAATTTCCATAAACAATACCTGATAGGGAGAACATTGGCGGCAATCTGCATAAAACATTGACGCTGGTATGCCAATAATTGAGATTTGTCTGGCCTCGCGTGATCGATTCCTGTGGGGAATTGCTTTGTCTTGTCGCGTCGCAATCTCTTGCGGACGTGTGATTGCGCACTTATTCGGCACTTTTTGTTCGTGAAAAGCCAAGGAAAATACGCGACTTTGAACATTTCGTATGCCGAGATAATGTATTGTGTGAATGTTTGAAATATTTTGCTGCCTATGGGAAAGATCGATTTGTAGCAGCATTTGGAAAATAAAATAGTTACCTACTCTCTCAATCCCTGGCTTATCCTTATTAGTCTTTATTCGGAATTAGAAATTTATATGCGTTAAGACCCTGACTGATGTCTTAACCACTTTGTAAAAACATGAGATAATTCATTCAGGTCGCTGTGCATGTATAGGTTAATTAATACTCTTCTACAGATTATAATAAAAACTATAATTGGTAGAGGTGTACCTAATAATTAAACTATAATGTTGGCTCAATAACTCAGACAATACAGTACAGCTGATTATATCTCGTGTAACTTATCAGCCTATCTTTCACATGACAATTGAACTAAGCTTTTTATTTCACGACCTTTAAAGTCGTGAAATCTCATACACATAAAAATTCCGTTTACGTTTTGTTCCGAAAATTGTGAGCATTCTTTCTCATAGTCGGACTCGGTAACTGTATTTGGCAGTCCTTGCTCTCAATAAACAATATTAGTAAAAAAAATCCCATGGAACAGAATGTTGTTATCACATGTGTAATCGGTCGATGGCGCCAAACAAAATGACATTCTCACTGTTTCTAGGTTTACGATGGTAAGTTAACGAAGTGCGCGTGCGACCCGATTATTGGCGTCGTTTCACGAGTACTTTTGGTTATCTGCCGAAGCATACAGTGTTATTTACTGAACAAATCGTATAATTTCGGAAAACCACACACAAACGAATGTGTTATTATGTGTCAATGAGACATCATCACATAACGATACGATGGCTACCAAATTCGCGAGAAAAAATGTCCTCGGTTTCCGCATAATTACCATGAACCCAGCCTACTGACATTAGAAGTCACGATGCTCAGTAATGAGATAACGTATGAAGATGCGGATTCTGTAAATAACTAAGGAGTATGCTAAACTTTAAATACCTCAATATCTGTGCTACTTAGGTAAATAAATGTTTGCCTTGTCTTAACCGTCTGGAGCTCTGGACCAATAATTGCGCCAAGTGCTCATGTGATTACCATTAGATCAGTAAATCTATTAATCCTTTGTCAATCCACCAGCTGTCTACATTTTTTTTTACGATGATCACATTTTATGCTTCGCTACTACCGTGGGAATTGCTACTGTATTAGGGCCCTCCAACCTCTTAGCTAGAAAGAAATGGCAAAGGTGACGACATTGCATTTTCGCAGTTACTTGCTCAGTTACCAATGATAATGGTATGCAATAAATCAATATTGTAATGCATAAGTTCACACGTTTTTCGTAGCCGAACAATCGAATTTTATGTCAGTGCGCAACTGATAACGTTCTAAGATAATTGAAACTAATTAAGGGACTAAAGATGCATGGATCAAGAAGTTATTTTAAAAGTATCGTAAGCTAAAAAATGGTAGTTCGGTAATGTTAGTATTTTTTCACAATGAAACCATAACAAGTTGAGTACATTGACGGGCTGCTATAGATAAATATGGTATGTATCTAATGAAATGAACATTATTGTAAGAAATTCATCTAGACACAAAACAATTTTAGGAAATGGCCCCATTTCACAATTTAGGAACTTTTAGGACTTGGTCCTGTCAAATTGAGTTTTTTTAATCCTTAAAACCTATATATACCTAATGTACTAAACATTAAGTACGACCGTTTATAAGTCAGATCTGAAAAACTCATGAGAATCTTAGTAATAATGATTGCTTTTTACTAAGATTCTCATCAGTGAGATGAAGTTCTCATTGACATATCTTTGATAGGTATCATCCTAGCTTAGCATCCCAGTCATTCCTGTGATATTCTGGAAAAACTTCAGTGAGCGAGTAAATCTATCACTTGAAGATTCGTTATTTATTTTCTGTTATAAGTTAGATTCAAAATAATGGTCCAAGGCAATTAATCAAAAATCATAAGCACTGAGAAAAATTAATGTCTAAAAAAAGCACCCTTAACGTACAAAAGGATGGGTCCTCCATTTTGGTGCAAGATTACCATTAGACGCGTTAGATACAAACTCACCTTAGAAGGAACGTACACACAAATAGCACGACACTGTACACAACTTGTAACAATCGGTACCGGTGACAATGATCGTTGTTTAGCGTGCAAAGCTGACTGGTGGCGCGCCCCGGCCTCGTCCGCGTCTTATATACGCACCCCACGGCTCACCGAGTCAGCGAAGATGCCGCAATGTCGCCCTATCGTGATGGATGTCCCTCCGAACGTATGGATCTCGCCTCTGATAGTACGTCGATAACCGTGACTAAATATCACCGTTTCCACCAACGCATTCATCGGTTTACACACGATGACATAGCTCGTACATTGCTGGCTTAACTAGCCTCAAGAATACACACCCAGCTCTTCCATGCATCAATAAGCTGCACTTCATCGCGTGACCAAACTTTACCAAAAGTTAAGTTTTCGTAACACATGTGTTTCTGCCTTTTGTTGGCATTGTACCGGTAATTATTTCATAATGTGATGACTTTTTGTCTGCCTTCTCGGTTATAAACCAATTAAAATACCAAATTAAGTGACCGTGAACCTTCATTTTAATTTTATTGAAGCTCTATTACGTTTTAGTACTCTTTAGTCCTTAATTTCGTAATAAGAGTGGTTAGGTCAAGTCTTTGATTTTCCGGGATGATGAGCAGTTGCTGCCTAATTTAAGAAATGTTGTTAGGTGGTTTTATGGAAATGTTAGCTTATTAAAGGGTTGTTAAATAGAATGCTGTTCATTTTCTATAATGCCAACAAGATAAATCCTCGTAAACTCGTTAACCTATCCAATTATTATTAGAGATATTTTACCTGCTCAAGCAAAATCAGCTTTTAAAAACAGAATAAAAGCATCTTTATGTTTAAAGGCAAATCGGTGATGTAATACTCGAGGAGTTCGTGACAGTCAACATTTATTTTCAATTCATTAAAATTTTGTGCTACTGTCAAAAGATGCACAAACCCAAACCAGAAGCAATCTACTCATATATCGATTTTATCTCACTTTTAACAAGGAAGCTGATGTAACTTCAAAATTCAAAATCTTTGTACCCTATCGCAAAACGTGTCATGATACCGTGCAAAAATAGCAAGAATACAGCTTACCGTGGTTTGCAATACTTGTGCATTATGCCTAAAGTACAATATAGTTCGTTATAGTAAGTGGGACAGAGCTTCTTCCTTGTAGTTATCCTTGCTGCATCAAGCGGTGAAAGCGGCTATCTGTCAAAAGCTCATGACGAGGAAGTGGATCATATGTGCAAGCCTTTATGTTCTTTCGCAGTTTCACACGCTCTTCAAATATCGCTAGGCCTTTGTGAGATATTCAAGTATTTCAGGTAATTTGTGAAAATAAAGTCGGTAGGTATACGTACGCAAAAATATATGATATAATAGTTTTAAAAATTGTGTAAAATATTACCTCATTATTACAAATGATTTTTTTCTACGAAATAATTTTCTCCTCTTAAGGAGTATCTACGTAACTGTAGTTTTATTGTATATTTAATGTCTTAATTATTGTGCCAAAAATTATGCATTTCATTCGCGGGGTTACGTTTAAATAAAACACTTCATCTCAAGACTAAATTTAGTCATACAACTTGAGACTTGGGACAATCGCCGCGAAACGCGAATCGCGATGAAACGGGTATATGGCTATAGTTTATGATATTTTATTTATTTCATAAATAAACCTTTATTCTGCACATAGTAGGATACTGTTAATACCTTGAAAATAGTAGATGATGAGATTATGAATATAAATAACAAAGATTGTGAAACAGCCCAAATATTTTTAAATAACGTGCGAAAGTGATTATCACAATAGGTGTTTAGTTCACCTACTTACATGACCACACACGAAGTGCAAGGCCGAGCTAATAATAATATTTAAAATATTGACACACTAGTTAGAATGGTAGTGTGGTGAACTTGCATCCGAGGATGAGTTAGGTCGGGTTAGGTTAAAAAGGCGCTGTAAGTTACAAAAGCTGTGCTCAAGCATTAAAAAAAAAACAAGATTTCGTAAGAATCGTCTGTAATAAATTGAAAATATTGAATATATATAAATACAATCTTGAACATACATAGTCCTATCTAGAATAATACAAGTTAATAATAAAATCTACTTGGCTAATAAGTCTGATACAGTGGTGTTGGATCGATTAGAGCGGAATTGTTCTGGTTCTGATTACGGATGGGAAACCATCAAATAACTTCTCCCGCTGTGGGCGAAGCGGGAGGAAGTGTCAGACTTAATCTGTCTGATTAAATCCCATCATTCTTCTTTTGGCCTTTGTGTTCTGGGGCCGCGGTATCTCTTTCGAACAACCTGCAGCACGCTGATACCAAGTGCTATTTTTTTTTATTTTTTGTAATTATTTTTTATTGATTTTGCATATGAATATTTAAAAAAGTAAGAAATAAAAACGAAAAATAAGATCTACCTGTAATGATACCTACAATAAACTGATATTAGATGTCAATAAAAAAGACTAACTGGAAAACCTTTTGTGTTGGAGAATTTCTGGTATAGCTTATTTTGAACCATTTAAATGTTTCCGCTTACACATCTCTACGTGTGCCACAATATAAGAAGTAGATAATGTCAAAGTATCATCGTCGCGGAGCGCGACGGCGACGCTTGCACCGTGATAAGACGATATACCAAACGCCACATAGGACACCTGTGAAACTGAAAAAGGTTATGTAACTTTTACCTTTGACAGAATACTTTAATTAAGATATGTGCCAAAAAATGTTAGGCATATGAAGGAAGATACTCAAATCTAATTTGTAAAATTCTCGTGTCGCAGTGTTAGTTAACAAACTGCTCCGAAACTGCTCGACCGATTTGTATGATATTTTGTGTGCATATCGGGTAATTCCGAGAATCGTCTAACATCTATTCTTCAAACCCCGAAATGACAAGGGTGACCCACTTCGGAAGAGCACCTGAGCAGCGGGTGAAACAGCTGGGTGCAGCTAGCTAGCTACATAATTTATCCACCTACCACAGTTCTTCATTCAATGTAATTGTTACTTTTGCAGCATTTTTTTAGCTTCTAATACTCCATCTATTGCAACGGGACGAAAAGTATTCTGTTTGGAAAGCTTCTGATCCGGAGCAGGCTTTAAACAAACACATTGCTTGGGATCAAGTGATACTTTTTTCTCCTTAAATTCTTGGATCGTACGTAATATAAGGGCGTTCTCTTCTTCCAGTAACAATTTTTCACGGTACAAAGCTCTTTTTGATAAGTCTGCTTTAGATATCCTATGCCAAAGTCTTGTTAAACCACTTGTTGTTGACAAAGCATTTAAAACTAGTGAATCATCTGATTGTTGTTTACGAATATTCAATTTCGATGCGGCTGGAGAATGAGGTAAATTCGTACCAAAAGGTAAAACTTTTTCACGCTGCGTTTCAAATTTTCGGCAAAGTGCTGCCATACGCAGGATTTTATCGACTTTTTTGTGTGCTTTTTCTAACCATTCGACAGTGTCATCTGTCAATCTCACCAATAGTGCTAACTGTTTTACATCCTTGGAGATACCACTGGACATTTGGCTTTTCAATCTGAAACATGCATCCCTATGCCTGTTACGACGTTCTCGGAAAACAGCCTGTTTTGTTCCAGATTCGTAAGCTGCTAATTCCGTACGTAATTTTCTGAGCATGCCGTCACTATTAGCAATTTTCTTACTTTGAGAGGCGATTATGTCAGCCATCATATTTTCTTTTCGTCGTAATTTACGTACTGCTTTTTGATTTTCAGCCGTACCGGTGACGTAAGCTCTAAGTACAGCCTTATACTCATCCCACATTACGTTATATGAGTTCTCAAGAAAAGACCGTAAAATTTCACGGATGTTGGAGTACGTAGTGCGATCTTCGTCTGCTTTTACCATGTTTTCACCCCTTGTAGTCCATGCTAAAGTATCAGCTGTGGTATGAGCATGATACAATAGAACTTGTAAATGTGTTTCAGCTGCAGTGTGATCCGTCATGATTTTGGTTGTCTCATCATCAGCTCTTTTTAACAGTTCAGCCGTTCGGGCATCATTATCTAGTGACAAGTCTTCCAAGTCTTTTAAAAATTTATTGATCATTTTATCTACAGTATCACAAAAGCTGGCAACGGTTCGTTGGAATTGGTCATCGGCAAGGTCCAGGAGATGCATCGAATATTCAATTAAATAATCTTTTTTATCGAAACTTCTTTCAAACACATGCCACAGCACTTCAATATCCTGCTTGAAGACAGGTTCCTTTATCTTAAGCATCATCGCACGCCAAGTCTTGTCAAGTTCCTCTCGCCTCAGACTTTGGGCAGCGATTTCTCGTTTGAGTTCTTCACGTTTTATTTGTTTGAGTTTTTCCAATTCCTGTCGTGCCTTTTCAAGCTTTTTTGCTTCTTTTTTGGCTTTTTTCTGTTCTTTTGTAAGACCCATTTTTGATATATTTTATATTATACTTGAAAATAATTAAAATCTTTAGAAAATACCACAAATGTCAATAATGATGTTTGACTTGCTGTTTGTCACGTACGTGAAAATACTGTAAACATTTTCGGCCAGTCAAATTAAGAAAAATAAGCCCCTATATATGTGAAATTGTTTAATATTGTGTAGGTTTTGAGTCAATTTAAAAACTTCAAATAATTGTTTTGGCTAAATAAATCAATAAGTTTACGGAACTGGTTTACTGTAAGAACATTTACAGTAAACCTACGTATGTATATTTACAGCTTGAACGCGTTTGTACATATGTACAACTTCTACAGTTAAATAACGATACCATTTTTCTAACAGCCCCGTTACCAGGCGTTGGTTGGTGGATGTGAGCCGTTGCAAAGCTTTTTGCACAAACGTTTGGCAGAGAACCTAAACAGTGAAGCGGCTTTAGGTACAGTTGGCGATGTGGCTCAGTGCGTACAGTGGCTACATTCTACTTTTCTGTACGTACGTGCGGCTCGAGACCCAAAAAGGTAAGTGAAGTGACATCGATTTATACAGGGTGTAAACGAATCTTCCACAAAACCGTCAAATGTACATTCCGTACATCAAACTTTTTTTTTGTTACTGAGAAATCACATTGTTTGGGTTGTAAAATTATGTTTTACGGTAGAACTCAATGATATGCCCTTAAAACATTTTTAAATCCGTTATAAATTAAGAGCAACCACTCCAGAGCTATTAGACCATATTGCCTATATTTATTCTGCCAGCAATGTACTTTTACCACTTAATGTGTAATTGAATCTTGGTTTGCCAAAATTAAAATACACGTACATTAAGTGGTTCTGTGATTCTGAGTGGCACAGACAGGAGGAGGATAGGTGAATCTGTTGTATGCAGACGCGGACGGGGGTCAGGAATGGTCGTTCTGGAGACAGGTAGTGGGACCTATATACAGATATTGAACGATTTACGTCTGTGCCTGCAAGTCGAAAAAAAACCGGCCAAGAGCGTGTCGGGCCACGCTCAGGGTAGGGTTCCGTAGTTTCCCGTCCGTCACAATAAGTGTCCCCAGTTATGAGGCCAACCGAACAATTCGGTAATACCCGATTCGATGTAATAAGTACCTACAGCGCCATCTCTCGGGGAATTGGGTTACTAATTAATACAAAGACCGACCGATTTCAATAATTCTTTTTTTTTTTGAAAAAAGATAAGTTCAGGATAATAAAATATGTAAACAAAGTTACAAAAAATGCTTGCATATACGATTATACTACAAACTTAGTCCAGAAATTATTTTGTACAACTTTTTGTCTTTTTTGTACAAAAACTGTTGTGTCAATCAAGTTCAAAATGATTTTCATAGAAAGTCCTTATAAAGTTCTACTTTTCAGATTTTTTTCATATTTTCTAAACTTATGGTTCAAAAGTTAGAGGGGGGGGGACACATTGTTTTTTACTTTTGGAGCGATTATTTCCGAAATTAATGACATTATCAAAAAATGATCTTAGTAAACCCCTATTCATTTTTAAATACCTTTCCAACAATATATCACACGTTAGGGTTGAAATTAAAAAAAAAAAAACACTTCCCACTTTACATATAGGGTGGCTACCCTAATAAAACATTTTTTTCAAATTTTTATTTTACCACTTTGTCGGCGTGATTGATATACATATTGGTACCAAATTTCAGCTTTCTAGTGCTAACGGTCACAGAGAATAAGCGAGGACGGACGGACGGACGGACAGACAGACATGGCGAAACTATAAGGGTTCCTAGTTGACTACGGAACCCTAAAAAGCTATCAATTTTGTTTTAATAATTGGCCATATACAATTAATTTATCATGCTTATGTTATTGAGGTTCGTATAACAAGAATTTCGTCTTCATTTTACTTTGTTTTCTAACAGGTACCTTGGATTGTCACAAAATTCACCCCAACAACTTATCGCTAAGAAAATTGAGGGTAAGTTTCGCAGTTATATTATTGGTTCAATGGTATTGTCAGGACCGGTTGGTAAATGTTTATGAAATTGTACATACATATTAGAGGGAGATTCAGTGACCAGCTACATCTACGTCATCTTATAAAAGCCACCTTGCGGCTTGAGAAATCGCATGAAATAGTTGTCCAAGTAACGTATATTATTAAAATTTATAGAACATGTTTATTTAAAATTTAAGATAGATTTTCTTTTTAAATGTTTTCTTTAAAGGTGCATGGAAGGGGTTTCCACCGCACTGAGTATCTGGCAGTGGGGAAGTTTAATTATCGTACCAACACTTATGCTACGAGATATCTATAAAAAAAAGTTCTTTTCCTAATATCCGTAAATGTACTTACTTATCTTCAGTGAGATACTTGTGCAGAAAGAGCTTAAGCTTTTATAAACTAACGTAGGTATCATGGATACCTACGTTAGTTTACACATATTATGGACCAAGATTCTGGTCCATAATATGTAAAAAACAATATGACGCGTTAGTTTTAATTATAGCCACGCGCTAGAAGAACCATGAAGCACTGTCTTAAAATTTTCATCATTGTTGCGAAAGGCTCCATTGCAACAAGACGCAAGATTATGTTTAACATCCACTGGTGATAAATGACGCCTTTATTTTCAGCGCTACAGGATAATCGTGCTATTTATCTCTATTGTATTACCTTTTGGATGTTATCTCTGCGTTTGTAATAAAATTGTTTTAATTAAAATTAATTACTCAACCCATTAACCGCTAACAATTATTGATGTTTTTCTACTTCAAAAGTTCTTTTACATAAAATAAACTGACATTATGTTTTTTTTAATTTTAATTGATGGATTAATTTAAAATAACCGTTGAACCATTAGGATTATGAGTAAATATTGACGCAAGTTAATTAAAGCAAGTTCCAAATCATTAGTTTTGTCGGAAGAACCCATCAAAGGGAACAGATATAATTGTTACGATAACAATATTTTATTGCACAAAAAACATAACCCATTCCATTCAAATTATAATAAAATTTGAAGGTCTGTCCATTAGAGTAATTTATTCTAGAAAAAAATAGTAATTACAATTACGACTACGCATTAAAAATATGTCGTCAATGGAGCCATAAAACAAATATAATTAGCTTGCAGCATTTTATAGATGAACTAATGATTTATTCATTATAACCTTATCTATGTATATTATCTACAATTTTAATATATTCATAACTGCTTATACAATAAGTGGCAAGAATCCAGTGGCATCATCATTGCCGTGTAATTGCTACACTTTATTTTAAAAAAAAGTTAATTTTCTTAAACAATTCACAATATCAGCAATATCCAACAATGTTACTTATTAGATCATCAATTGGTTTTTATTAATAACCGACTTTAAAAAAAGACATTTTGTGTTTAGCTATATGTTTTTTTATGTATACTCACTGATTTCTCCTTCAATTGTAGACCTATTTGCATGATTATTTGAATGAGTATTATGCCGCGGTGGTCCCATTTAAATTTTGATGATGATTTGATGCTGATCTTCAGAGATATACAAAGAAACTCATAAAAGACAGCGAATTTCTCATGATTGCTGCAATCACTTTTTTTTTGGGATGAAAAATCATCAATTAACTAACCCCTCTTTGGGCGAAGCGGAGGGAGTATCAGACTTGTACTGACCCACCCATATTCATACTTTAGCCCTTTAAGTTTCGCGGCTGCCGTATCTCTTTCGAACAACCCACCACTCTGGCTATTTTACCCCATCGGGGGTTGAATTTATCAAAATCCTGTCTTAGTGAGCACCCATGTAAGATTTGGGACTCCAAACACTTGTAGTTTCTGAGATTTAAACATAATTTTTTTTATAAAAATAAAAAAAATAACTTTTACTAAAAACGGGAACAAACAGAAAAAAGTTATTTTCCAGTTTTTGGCGTTTATTGGAGTAGGTTTTTTCTTTTTTTAGCGAATTTCTCATGATTGCTGCAATCACTTTTTTTTTGGGATGAAAAATCATCAATTAACTAACCCCTCTCTGGGCGAAGCGGAGGGAGTATCAGACTTGTACTGACCCACCCATATTCATACTTTAGCCCTTTAAGTTTCGCGGCTGCCGTATCTCTTTCGAACAACCCACCACTCTGGCTATTTTACCCCATCGGGGGTTGAATTTATCAAAATCCTGTCTTAGTGAGCACCCATGTAAGATTTGGGACTCCAAACACTTGTAGTTTCTGAGATTTAAACATAACTTTTTTTATAAAAATAAAAAAAATAACTTTTACTAAAAACGGGAACAAACAGAAAAAAGTTATTTTCCAGTTTTTGGCGTTTATTGGAGTAGGTTTTTTCTTTTTTTTTCTCGTTTTAGTCATGTTCAGCCTTTATCAGTTTAGTCATCATCATGTGAGCCTAGAACTGTCTACTGTTGTGTATAGGCCCTACCCTTCCCTCTGCCATACTTCCCGGTTCCGTGCATTCTTCATCCAACCGTTCCATTTTACTATTCGACATATTCCTGTCCAATATTGCTGCCACTAGACCTGTTATGATTTTTGTTCAACCTAGGTTAATCGACTAGCTTACCAATCAACAATATAATTATCATCATCATCTTTTAATTGATTGAGTGATTAACTTTTCGTGTCTTTAATTAGGCTTACCATGGCAAACAAGTGTGTCCAAATTTTTGGTTTTCTCATCACCATATCTAATCACTATGTTGCAACCACTTCACTGTACCATTTGAATACTATATGATTGCACCTACCTTTATTAATTTAAAACGTTACTGACCAACTGTTTCAGAAAAAAATCCTACTGTGGTTAATGGACCCTTTAGGTATAACCTTTGCTACAAAACTGAGATGGTTCTTATGACACCTTGTCGTATGTGGCAGCAGAACGCCATTACACCAATGTATAGGTAGATTTCCACATCACTGATTCGCATCAAATCAATTACTTAATTGAGCAATAAAAAGAATCGTTTGTTGAAATCTTTCATTACTCGTTACGCCCTGAAGTAGTACCTACTTACCAAACCTACTCCTAAACATGCAACTTAAATAATCATTATTCTGTCCATCAGTGGTATAGGATTAAAGAGGATTATTATTAAAGAGGAGTCAAGGTTGAAGGTAAATACAGAATACTGTATTTACCTTCAACCTTGACTCCTCTTTCTCATTATCTTTCAACGAGTTAGTAAACTTATCGTGTCACTCAATTTCGCTATCCCGGTTCTAGGCGACCTCGCTTGAGTTCCGGATCTTGATTGATGGATGGCGTTACCAACACGCGCTGATCATTCGCATTTGTCGATGCACGCCATCCTCTTATCCTTGGTGCAAGTGAAGGGATAATGCTTGTAAATCCACCTTTGAATTTAACTATGGGATTTTATTATAACTGCATGGTACAAGAATCACAGCCGCATGTTACTAAAGTCAATAAGTAAAATCGAATTGATTGTGTTTGGAGGGCAAAGTTCCGTCGATTTCTTACAAAGTGGATAACATTATACGCAAAATAACTGGTCTGTGTAATTTGATAGTTATTTTATTCACGTTATTGTTTCATAAAAAAAGATGATCTCAAGCACGCCGACTACTTCTAGCTCACAAGTCACAGTACAGTGATTATATGCCCTTTAAACGTAAAGCTATTTCTGATGTCGTTGAACACACGTGTGTGTTTGTGCTAAATCGTAGTAAACGCTGGTAAATATCACGTCATTGGAATGGCTATTATGTATATTCATCTTCACTTTAGTTATAATAATTGCTGTTGTGACCCTTGATTGTATCTTCTCCATCTACGTTGTCATTCTTCAATGATGTCCTTATCTGGAAAAGTTGAAAGGCGAATGATGCATCTCCGCACCATATAAAAATCTGTTCACCTATGAATAAGTGCGTTTGTTGTATGCGACATTTAATTACTTTATGTCGCAATCGTGTGTTGCCACTACTAATAATACTTCGCAATTGAAGTAATTAGGCATCAAAATCGCGTCATTTATTTAAAAATATTTTAGCAGTAGAACATAATAATTATTGAACTCGTAGATCTGTTTGAACTCATCCAAATCAATGCACGACGCATTCTTTACCTATCTTTATAACCTATGCCTTTTAACTTTACAATGTTATCAGCACACTAGATCGAAATCAAGTGATATTTGCATCCTCCTTGTTTACAGAGCTGTGTGTAAAAGCGATGAACGGCTTGGCTTCTTCAGGTCTCATCACAATGGACGAAGCTAGTTGTATCGCATCTACTGAAGCTGGACGACTTATGTCCATATTTTATTTAGATTTGGAAACTATGAAGCAGATAATGAAGGTAAAGTTATTTCAGAAAACAATAGAATTATATTTATTTGTGTTGAACATCGGTAACTAACGGATTATAATATCCATATAATCCAATAAAAAATAAATGTACACGTATAGGCCCTTGTCTAAAACCTCGCGCGATACGTAGTAGACCGCAGTAGTACAAGACTACAACTTTTGACCGAAGTCCGCCGGATGTTGGTGTAGCCGTATGTTGGAGAAAACACGCCCGGGTGTGTGTCCTAAATTTCTTCCTGGTCGGAGCTTCTGCGAACTAAAGTCGTAGCCGCCGCCAAAGAAGGTCCCTAAAAGTAGAAAAAAAGCATTGTTTCAGCTCACAGCTTCGCTATCACTTTGTGTTTTAATACCAGCAAAGCTAAAAGGTTATTTGTAATAATTTGATCGGAAACTATTATAATCGGTGGCATAAAGGATGTAAATGTTATCTAGTTAAAGAAAAAACATAAAGATGCATGGTGAATCATTATAATTAGGTACCTACATCTGCGTAGTACGAGTACCTACTGCAAAGTTCAGTACAGTATACTGCAAGTGTCATCATGTGTAAGTTTAATTATTAACCTTTCTGCAAAGGTCGAAATGAGCTCTTGAGCTTAATTGAAGAATAATGAAGTACCTAGGTACTGATGAGATGTACAACTTTTTGCTTTAAGGCTAAATCATCTAACAAAGCAAAAAATGCAGCATTGGAAAAGTCAAGTTCGTTAATTATCTATGATCATACCATATGTAGCAGAATTTGTAATTTATGGTGGCATAATCTTAACTGCTATAATTATGGACATCGAAGTGGATTGATTCAGATGAGATTTTATCGCCAATTCGACCGATTGTTGTGTACTGAAGGACATAGGATAGAACTACGTCTACTATTCAATAGATTGAGTCTTTCTTGGTGTCCGTTACAGCTACATGGCACTACATGTTATACTGAATTTTGCTAATCACATTGCTGTAGACAGTCTGACCACCAGTCTTATCAAAATGTCGTATTATCCATGTTTCCTTTCTTTCTTTTATCCAGAACCTACCAGCTGGGTTGGTTCACAGATACACAGTCGCTTAGCTTTGTAAAATACTGGTTTTCAGCTAAATCCAGTATGACTGGAAGCCCACAAGGCTAGGCAGATGCTGATGATTTGTATAGACCGTCTTTTCAGTTTTATTTTAATTTAAAACGATCCCTCTTGTCATCATTAGATAGAAGGCACGGAATCTGTAGAACGTCTACTGGTACTTATATGCGAAAGCCACGAATTAGCCGACATGCACCTGCGAATGGACGAACGAAGATGTTTGAACCTTCTCAATAGGAACAATGCTGCGACCACCATAAGGTTCCCTATGAAAGGCAAAATTAGTACTAGACAGATGAAATTGAATTGGTGAGTCTTTTTTGTCATTTTCTACTTCACCGATGATATAGCATTCATTGCTTGGCGCTGAGCACTGTTAAGGGTTCACAAGTATGAGGGTGTAATGTTACCCTACTATAGTTGGGTATACCGTATTGTAACGGGAGTAGGTATTCGTAGATAGTCTGGTTAAAGCCCAGAGATTGTCGGTTGGTTCATTTGCTTTGCTTGCAATTATTTGTGGGATTGGAGTTATTGCTGCCGCCACATGAGGATTTTTCACACAAGCTCTCACCAATAGGTATCTCGATTTTTCAACCTAAAGTACTTTCTTCTGGTGTAGTTTGGTAGGTAGGTACTATTCTCAGCTCTGGTACTCCTATGACGAAATACAGGGTAGCGTTGTTTTTGTTAGCCGCTTGCCAGCTATTGTAGCTAAGTATGTTACTACAGACATTAGTCAAACATATTACATCATCCTGTAAGGCCTCTAGGCAGTTTATAGTTAGGTATTCATCAGTCTTTACCCACTTGAGTTGTTTCGTTGACAAGGACACTATTAAAATATTTCACAATATTTAAGTTTCTGCCATTTGATTTATTTAATTACCTATAAAAATACCTACTTGTTGAATGAAAATAATGAGCTTTTGAATAATAGGTTTTATTTGTTTACAGCGTTATTCAAGCTGTCCTCGGATGTCTTTCAATACCCGATCCGTCTCTCAATCAAGAGGCTATGAAAATTATGCGGATTGCTGACAGGGTTTGCAAATGTACGTCGTGAAGTCGATAATCTTTTTTATTTAAAGCATTTATCCTGCTCTTAAAATAAAGCTAAATCATCATGACAACTTATCTTATTTTGCAGGTCTGGTAACATACGTCACCCGCCCAGATCTTACATCCCAGCAGCCACAGTTCTTCTTAGCGGTCCTGAACTCAATACTACTAGCGAAATGCGTAGCGGCACATCTTTGGGAGAACTCAACGTTTGTGAGCAAACAGCTCAAGGGTATAGGACCTACTTTTAGTACGTTGCTCGCTTCAGCTGGCAAAGTCAACTTTATGTTGTTAGAGGAAAGTCATCCGAGAGACTTGGAGAGGGTGAGTGTATATTGTTCTATTATTTTATTGTGCAGCGTTAAAGAATGTGTGATCATATTACATATATAGATGATACTTACTATCAAATTTAACCATTTTCGGCATTGGAATTTGGACCAACATCGTAAACGCTTAAAAAACTGCTGATCTAGGCTGGGTAGTAAAAAGTACATTTTTTATCATTCAAAGACACGTCATTAAGTATATAGGTATATTAGTTTGTGCTATTCATTGTATTACAAAAGAACCTAAATATGCAGATACCTGTTCTTAAGACAATTCAGCCATGAATCATGATTTGAAATTATTTTTTTAAATTAATCAATAAATTAATTTCGAAGTAAGTAAGCACATTGTCTGTGAATACATCTCATTTACCATTCCCATAGATAATGAACAAAGGTCCCCCAGCCGGCAACGTACTCCGCAAACAAGTGAGTCTTTTACCAAAGTATCAGCTGACAATGATACCAATAGACGAGAAGACGGTGACGGTACAAATTGTGCTACTGAACCAATCACACTTAGCCGAGAATATGGAGAACCTGACGGCCGGAGACAGCCATAAGAGTTATATTATTGTGGGAGATTCGAACAATAATCTGTTGTTGTTGGTGGCTTTTAAGTAAGCTTTTTATATTAATACTCCTTAAGATTTTTTTTTCATCTAACTGGGCAAAGACCTCCCCCAATTCCTTCCATGATCTCCTCCAACTTTTTTTCTTTGCCTCCTCGAACCAACCTTCGCGGTACGCGTCAATTCTTTTAATTCCATAACAAATTGCAATGCTGAATTATTTGATTTCGAATACCTACTTATTTTCGATTCTATCTAGGTACTTACTTTATTTCAGGGACAGGGATTTGATTAGTGTGTTTGATGGCACCATAAAACACGAAGTACGGCGTAAGCATAATTTCGAACACAAAATATTTGCTCACTGTGTCAGTTCTACTTTCGGTATGCTACTAAAGTTTTAAAATAATAAGAAGATAATATTTACTTTTCCAGTATTTTAATGCAATATACAAAGGCTGCAACGAAATGTATAGTGATCGAAACTGCTTTTATAGAGTTAGCGATTTTTACTAGCTTCCTTTCTCAGTCCCATGGAATTCCGACCACTATGAATTTCGTTCCAACTTTTGAGAAAGAGATGATGAGTGGTTTAATTGCACTTAGGCAACCGTGTCCGTGACTAATATTGTCCATTTTAATATACTTTCGACGTTTCTATTCCAGTGGGTATTGACGTACAGGCAGAATATTTGTTCAAGGATTTAGAACCATTTTTAAGAGAACCAGCACTATGCACACCGACGCAAACAAATGCAGTACCAACAAAAAATAGGCAGACCAGCATAACGGACACATTTAAAGCACGTAAAAGAAAGGCCAACCCGAATACGATAGGAAAGTCAAACGAAAAGAGGAAACGAGAAAATGCTATTGTTGAGAATTTTATATCCCTCAAACAATCATTTGAAACTGCTTCTAAAAATATAAGCCTAAGCTTGCATCAACAAAGTAGGCAAAATGGGGACCTACTTAACAAAAATGCAGATGCATTCTCGAATAACACGACGAGCAATGCACCAAAAACTGTAGATACTATCTCAACGATAGAAAGTAATAATACTTTATCAAACGAAAGTGCATGTTATGATGAAATGGATAGCGATGATTTTATAGATGAAGAAAAGATTGACAGCATACTAAACGAAATCGAAAACGAAATGGGTATAAGTACAACCAACTTAAATCATGCAAAAATTAATACCAATCCATATTTTCGTGATAAAATCCTTAACGTTCAAAATCCTTACTCCACTAAATTGACAGGTCTTAAAAATATGTCCAATGAAAACTCAACTACAAAGTCCAGTAGTTACAAAACCTTAAGTGTACCAAAGAAACTGAAACCCAAAACTCCAAAATCAAACTACACTTTCATTGAGTTATTAGAACGGAAATTAAGTTTGAGTGACGATGAAGAAAAAGCTGAAGTTGTACAAAAAGATAATGGATTTTCAGAAACTATAAAAAGTCAAATACAAAAGTACTTAACGAAAACACATACAAAGACTTCTGAACCAAATAGTAGTATAAACATGTTGTTAGATAAATCTGAAGATGGAATCCCAACTGCTGATAAAAAGGCTCAAGAGATTACACCAATCAATCAGGATTCTGAAATATTAAATAAACCTATGCATAGCCCTTATACTCGATATGAAATAAAAGAAATATTAAGTGGTCCCAATTTTACACAACAAAATAGTAACAAACAACCAACAAAAGAAGAAAACTTGATCAACAATCATAATTCTGATGATGATGATTGCAATAGTATGACGAATATTCACACTATAACAAAACACTGTAATTTCGATGAAGTCGACACAAGTCAATGTTATACCGATACTAATATGAAAACCGTAACACATTCACATACTATAACGTTAGATGACGAAAATTCGAGAAAATATAGTGTCAATGAAGTAAAAGACGGTTTAGACGACACAATAATTTTAAACTTCGATAAAACCATCGAAATGTTCACAAATATGGACAATGATACAAGAAAAATGGATTTGAGTAAAACCAATGAAAATGATGTAATATGTACAGATGACTATGACTTTAAAAGAGATAACAACGAATACTGTAATCACATGGCAAGCCTGGACCCAGATGTAATAATGATAAGTCCAACAGAAGTTATTGACCAATATTCAGATCGGTGTTCAGTTATGCGTGAACAAAACTTAGTCACAAGCAAATTTGTTACCGAAAGAAGCAACAATAATCCAAACTATTTTGTACTTGACAACAAAGTTCTTCAAAACCCTGCAGTAAAGAACCCTTGCACAAGTATGGTTCTGAAAAATAGGACTCTACTAGTTGCAGATGGTTGTGAAACGCATAACAAGGCCTTGGCAAAAGAAAATATTGGTCGTAATCTTTACAATTGCACTAAGGTAGCAGGTAGCATAGCGCTGAAAAATAAAGATCAGCTTATTGAGAATAACAGAATACTACATAATGAACCCATAGCCATAGAAGTTATAGATAGTAATCTTTACAATTTAAATCAGGTAGATGCTCAAATAAAAAACCCTTGCCCAGACATGGCTCTGAAAAATCGGTGTCAACACATTGAAAACTGTAGAGGATATCACATCAAAAGCTTGACAATAGAACATATTAGTTCAAACCTTAATCCTGCACAGGATGATATTTTATCAATAAAACCTGACTCAGAAATAGTTATGAAAAATAGAAATGACGGATCATCGCTTGATAAATTGGCGACAGAAGATACTGTTTCCATCCTCTATGAGTCTACTAAAACAGATGGTCCTGAAAATAACTATTGCTCAGATAGAGTTCTAAAAAATAGAAGTCAACTTGTAGAAAAAAACAGAGGATCTCAAGATATAACCTTGGCGAAAGGAAAGATCGGTTATCACCATTACAAATCCCCTAAGATACATGCTCCTCCTAAAACCCCTGGCTCAGATATACTCGTAGCTTTAGAAAGTAAAAATGAAATCGTGAATGATATAAGAACAACGTACGATGAAACCCAGGAGATAAAAGGTAGCACACTTAATGTACGTCCTAATCAAGCACAGTACAAAATATCATCTGTGATGAATGACTTCTTGTATCCTTATGGTTTATTGAATAATAGTAACAATAAGTCAAATAATTCTTCAAAGAATTTAGAAGAAAATAAACAAAAAGCAGATTACGTGAAAAGATACACATATTCAACTAGAAAAATTGATGTTTGTACTAAGCAAACCCCAGAATATTGTGTACAACTTATCAAAAAAGTGAAAATGGATCTAGACATTACAGCAATAGTTTCCCGTAAACAAAATTCTTCTGAGAATTATAAAACAGATTGCGAAGAAACTTCTTCAAATAAAAAAAGAATGAATATTGTAGAACTGGCGAAACAAGACGATCATTTTCAAAGTACTTCTGAAGACACAGATACACTGGTTGCCAAGGTTAATAATATTAATAGAAATATATCAAAAATAAACTTACCATCAGTTGCACTGTCTAGACCTGAATTTCCAACAGTTAAAAATGTCGTTAAGCTGCCAAATTATGCTAAAGATGGAGAAGAATCTGAAAGCAACAATTTAACCAAAATTATACATAAAAGAGAAGGACCTAAGGTACTCGATACAATTATACATTTTAATAAAAAGAATTCACTCATTGATGCTGATGAGATAAAAATACCTGAAATGCATCACGAAGTATTAGAAAAACAAAATAATAGTGATAACCATGAAGACAGAAATGAATCAGAAACTGGAAAAAGTTCAGATAGCGAGAAAAATAACATAAGAAATATATTACATAAATATAGTAAAATATTGGCGTAAGTATATTTCATAGATGATTGTCTTACGATTCTTTTTCCACCATGTGCACCTACAGTCATTATCCCCTGTTTCGTTTATGTTACAGAAAAAAAACAATCAAAACTGTAGCTCCGAGTTATTCTGGTTTAAATAGAACTGTTACTTCATCCACAACAAAATCTAAAAAACCTTTCAAGATAACCGACATCAATAAACTACATGCCACTTTACCAGAAACTATTGTAGATAAACGAGTCTCAAAAGAAATCCTACAATTTCCAAAAGTAAATCTCTGTGTTGAAGCGATAAAGAAAGACGATTTAAATTTAAATCAGTATACAGAATGTACAGAAATTGAAGAAATTCCTGAAAATGTATCCATCACTGAATTGGAATTAGAACCCGTCCTTTTACCCACCAATATTGACTTGGAGCCCACTAACGATTACGAAATAGATCAATTAATGTTTGATCCGAAAACTCTTTTACAAAGCGTGGTTGATGATGATTGTGATGAGATAGTTCCGCCGCCTCTTCAGTTTTGTGACGGCATGACTTATTCACCTAGCTATGAGAATACTGAAGTTTCGATGGCTGATGATACAGTAAGATCGCCTAAGCAGCATATCTTTACGGAAGAGGATATGGAATACAATGAGAGTATATTAAATGAATGCTTTGATACAAACCTAAGTCCGTCTACGGAAATTGAAACCTGGAATTTATCTCAAGAAGGAAGTTGTGAACCTCGCTTTGCAATAAATTTTAGTCCTCCTCAATCGTTCACAGTGATGCGTAAAAATACTAATAATGAAAAACATTCACAACATAGTATTTTGTCAAGTCAGAGAAAGTTGGGTGCATTTAGATTCAGTCAGAAGAGTAAATTCAAAATTAGAAAATAAATACAACATTGTAATTAGACATGACAAATAAAGTTACAAATAAATTGTATTCACCGTAGGTATGGTTGTTTTATCCTTTGGGTTGTTTATATTTAGGAGTAATAGAATTCGAACCTAGATTTCTTCCAATATATTGCTTGAAGAAACACCCAGTTTTATGTTTAATTTATGGCAGCTATTTGCGGTGAGTCTTGTGATATCTATGTAATAACGTGGGTAAGGAACTAATATAAAGTCCAGCCATTGTACGTATAATCTGCGGATAAAATCCTAGTGAGCTGACTTTTGGTATTACACATTGACTTTAGTGAATGATAATTTGAAAACTCGAAATTAGTACATAATTAAAAGTTATTATACGTTTTGACCTAAACTTTGTTACAATAATCAATGTTTCGCAAATATCTATCGTCCTTTTGCTCTGAAGTAAAAAACGAAATGCAAGAAAAAAAATGTATAGATAATCTGGTGGCAAACAATTTCACAATTCATTTTATTGACCTCCAAGCTACAGGACGCGAGTTATTTACGTCCTATTCCGTGTCCTCTCGCCGAATGTCAGGTAGATGCATGGTTGTTTCGGACTTCTCAGGGGCTGCGCCAACGTTGACACTTTTGTACTAGGTAATATTCCCCGTCCTAAACTTTATCTACGTTGCACTTAAGTTGTTCGCTTAAACAGCAAAAGTTCAAACTCAAGATTTGCTAACAAGAAATGGAGCGCAGCATAATAGGTGTTGATAAGCGAACAGCAGATCGCGTTAGAAATACCACCCTACGCTCCATAACTCCAGTGATGTTAGAGAAAAAACAGCCAGGCTGAAGTGGGTGTGGGCAGGCCACATAGCACGCATGCACCAGGAGATCGTCTAAGACTGTCACACACTAGATGCCCGAGGGAGGGACGGCGCCGTCGAAGTCGATTGAAGCGTAGGTGGCGTGACGATCTGATCATGTTTGCTGAGCTCACATGGCGAGAGATCACACAGGCTAGACTTGTGGAAGGAGAAAGGGGAGGCCTTTGCCCAGCAGTGGGACACAACGTAGGCTAGTAGAAATTCTATCTTCACGGCACAATCACAGGCAACCGATTACACCATACAAACACTGCGTAAACGCGAACACAGTTTTGCCGGATACCAGCTACCAGTGAATATTTGATGAAAACATTCCAGTCTTTGTGCCGGTTCGTAACGTGTCTACGTTTGCGCAACCCCTAGTGATAATTTCACCCCTAGAACCGAACAGTTGAAGAACTGTCAATGCCTAGATACAAAGTAGGTGAAGATTTGTAACAGGTGGTTTTCTGTAGTGGGGGTAAAAAGTGAGACTACGACGACTAAGTTTTAAACAAACAACGCTACTTGTTTCCGCCCCGGATGGAAGATATTGGGAATTTAATGAAAACAGTAAATATCATAAGCAACATCAAATTTATTTAAATTAGCGCAGAAATAATTCATAGCAAAAATTAAAGTTAGTCTATTACACATTAAAAAACCGTTTCACATAAATAGGTGAGAAGTGTGATAATGTCCACAAAGTTGACAATAATCTACAATTTATTATGACTATTTTATATCTTGAGAATAATCACAAGAACATGTAAAACCAAGACTCACTAAACACAAAAAATAATACATTCAACTTCAATGCCACAACGCTCGGACATCGTATTTTATTTAGTTGGTCTTGGTTGAACGGAACTCCAATCCTTTACTCGAGTAGTCTTTTCTAACTTGAACAGTGCGATGTTTTACAAGGGCAGGTTGAACTCACACCATTCAATTTAAAAGAAACTTGGTGCGTGCAGGATCCTCGTCATTGCCCGGCATGTCAAGACAAAGCATCGACGACGACACTGTACAGTTAGAAATTGTTACAACCTCTATACTTTGCATTAAAATAATGCCCATTTTCACAGGCAAGGGATCCTAACTTCGCAACCACTAATTCCAGTGAAAATTCACTCTAGCACGTAGTTCTCAGCTTCCCTGCAAAGTTAACCATCTTGTATTCAAAAGAAAACCTAGACTCACTGGTTCAAATTCAAATAAAAACACTCTGCAATCCTGCCTCACATGATTCATCCACAAATTCCAACCCTTGCGTTAGAAATTAAGTTACATTTCCAAGTTCAAGCTGACCGCAATGTTGGAGCTTGTTACAAAGCAAAGGTCGGGCAGTTCGTCAACAAGACATTACTAGCTGAGAATAATTTTTCCGTTTAATGCTCAGCATGTTAGATAGCTGCTTAACACACGACACTTAACTAATTTTATTATATAAATAAGTATATATCTGGTTTAACAAAATGAAAAATATGACTGGCTATGCCATGATTATAATATACATTAAAAGCTAAGACTTCAACTTTTGTTTGATAAGTATACATTTTTATTAATATGAATGCAAAAATCATGCCTAAATAATGCTGAATATTAAACTGGAAATATCCACACGTATTTTTTTTTAACATTTATGTATTTTATATTTTTTTTGTATTTTTTTCTTTTTTTTAAGTAATTTCCACGCTGGGAAAATTACACTAATTCTATGCAAAGTATAGCTTGTATTTGTTATGTAACCACTCCATACTTTGTTTCATTTAAATTTACGGGCTATGCCATTTACCCTCGCACGTTGGCAGTAATAGTACAAGTGAAAAGTCACTTGCCAATGTTGGATTAAGTAAAAAAAAACTAAAACAACAGTATTTAAAAACATGCACTAATTTGATGGCCAAGTGCAAAATGAAACTAACAGGAAAAAAAATCACAAGTAAGATACTGCAAACATGCCAGTTATAAAGCATAGCCCGAAGTGCTGTTGGCACACAGGCATTATGCCATATTCAAATGGGAAGTGGTGATAAAGATAAGTATAGGCTCAAAACCTAGCGACATCAATCACCAGCTCAAATGCCATGGGTTCACCACTATGAGGTTATTTGTAAAAATAACTCATTTAAATAATATGCGGACAGTGGAGTGCCCGGCAAGTGGTGCTGATGTCGCAAGATAGTGAAGCCATTCACTTTTTTGTCATTATCTTAAGGTATTCAAGAGCATTTTGAGCCGCAGAGGACTGGGCATCCTTGCTGGTGAGTCCAGATCCATAGCAAACAGCCACTGGCAGGGTTGAAAGCTGGACTAAGCATTGGCAGCGACCAGTCATTGACTTCTCTTCAATATCCACATAAGTTACTTCAAAAGACTGCTCAGATGCAATTTCTTGCAAGAACTGCACAAAATTGAAGTCTTTGTTGTTAAGTGGTGTAACCTGTTGTCAGAAACATTTTTTTATTAGTATCTTGAAAACTTTAAGAAATCCTATAAGCAGAATAGAAATAAATTTAAAAAAACATGCTTCCAAAATACAAGATATCCATGCATAGTATTTCAAAGTATATCATACCTGCAACTTGGCCAGGTTTGGGCCGACAGACTGTTTAAGATGTTTGTGGAACTGCGACACCTTGTGGCTGTGACTTGTAGTCAGAGTGGAGATTTTACTATCTTTCAAGTCGGCATAACGGGCCGCGACTCCGCCCTAGAACATAACACGAAATATTAGATCAAACAGGAAATTTTGACGCGAGTGACCCTTCTGTCCATTCATGCCTGCAGAAGCTGACTGAAAGATAGTAAAACACCTGGCCAAGTGCAAACCTCTCAGGGAATGATACAGAGCCACCCATACGGCTGGCTGGTTGATGCTAGTCTATCTGTTAATAAATGTTATCAATAATATAAAATGGATGGTCAAATCCAGTCTAAGTAAAAAATTAACTGGTAGTGTATGGGTTAATTAGTTTGTGAAACTAAAGTTGTTATTCGAAACAATGCTTTACAGTTAAATGTCGGAAAACAACAATAAATAAATGAGGTAACTAAAAGTCAATTAGCATTGCATGAGTGAAAACTATTATCATTACATTGTAGGTCTGGTCTTCAACTTTTCAAAATTAAAAGAGGAATTGCTTTCTAAATACCTCTTCCTCAGGCTGGAATGATTCCGGAGGGTTGTCTTGCAGAGCTTGCCACATCTTGTAGGCAGCCTGACGCTTGGCAAGCTTCTTAGACTTGCCAGTACCCACTTCACGGCGTTTCAGCAAAGTGCACACAATAGTAAATTGGCGTTCATGAGGCAAGCCTTGAGAAAAAACAAACAAATTATTGGCTGTTTAAGTGTTCTTTTGTATTTTCAACACAAAGTAAAACTGAAGCAAGCATTAAGTAAACTTACGCCTGTTCACATTGTCATCATTTTCAGCATGATAAGATGGTGGTGGCCAGAAGCGTGACATGCAAAGCTCTTGCAGCCATCCAACAGGATTTCCCATCAATTTATCTTCAAATGAAGATACCACAGCCCCTCTGTAAACAAATAATTTAATTTTAAATAATCAAAATCTGATATTCATGATTAAATAAAACAATGGTTTGAATTTAAAATTGAACTTACGTCTCAGGAACATTGCCATTGGTAGACTGATCAGCTGGAGCGGCCCCAGTCAATTTATCAAGCAAAGCTTTAGCTGCAGAATGCTTAGCTTCCTTCTTGGAGCGTCCAGTACCCATAGCTGTAATTACATCTGTTATTACATTGTCGTGAATGTAAACACAGTTTAGTATACAGCACTAATAACTACTTACCAACTAGATCAGCAACTGTCACTCGGTAACGGAAGGTTGGCTCATGAATCATGCCCTCAATCTGCACCAGCTCATACTTGGGCACAGTTCCACGACGTGCCAATAGTTCTTGTAGCACTGACACAGGAGTTTTCAATGGAAGAGACTCCATTTCCTGAAACAGTGTGATCATTAACATAAATTTGATTTCACCAAGTCCAACCCCTTATATAGCTCTAGGCAAAGAAATGTAAATGTATCTGCTGGACAGAAATTATTCCAAAACTAATGATGTCCATTAATTATAGTTTTTTTTTTTATCCAAGTTGTTGCATTAGCCATAGTATAGCTGGAACATACAGTTACTAATCAATCTCCAGATTGCCATGCTAGTATGTAACTCCAAATATAGGGAAACATAAATTGCAAGATTATTTTGTCAGTAACACACAAATTGCTTCATGTCATACTGACAAAATAATATTAGATTTCCTGACAGTATGTTCATTATTTGATAATAATGAACATCCTCTCTGTTTTGGTACAGAGATAGTTCATGTGCAGCCTGAATTTACCCACTGCTGGGTAAAGGCCTTTTTTTTTTGTGCCAGCCACCACATTCCTGTGCCAGTCTCATCCAGGTTTTTTTTTAATGACAACTGTCTTAGCAACTAATAGAGGTGGGACTTTAGACAAAAGAATTATGGTTCATTTCAATTACGATGAATGTGGCTGCCCTGAAATGTATACTGAGATATCACTTTTTTTTATGCCCTTTACCTTGTAAGCTAAGCCAAGATAGACATCCTGGCCAACCATTTCTAACTTTGACAGGTGATAGTGTGTAACCTACATATCTGAAAATCTTGTAGCAGAGCTGTAGAAAATGTGGGTACCTGGGTTTTGAAAATAAAAGATGCTTACTCTCTTGGCAGCTTCATCAAGGGGCAAGCGTTCCAAGTTGTTAGGAGGCTTTGGCCTGTTCTGATAACGGCGGCGCGGGCCGTGAGGAGCATGCTCGCCGTCCGGGCCGGCTCCATGCACCGCCATACCGTGCACCACGCCGGGGATGCCACCCGGCACCACCCCCGGGTGAGGATGCACTACGTTTCCGTCCATCTAAATAAAATACAATAATCACTAATCTTCAATGTACAACGACTGCAATGAAATAATTACGGACTAATTACCTAGCAAGTTACGAAAATATTCCTTGTCAGATTGCATCATGACGTGAAGGTATTTATGCCTGAATAAACAGAGGTACTGAAAAAAACAGGTGTCTAATACTAATGAAAACGTACCTGATGCCTAAGAACATACATCGTAAATTATCACAAGATCGTATTGTTCAGAAGTTCACCACTCCCACAAAACGTCAACTGAATCACTACACGAAAAACAGATTCAGATTTCTTGAAATTAAATTATATAAAAGGAATTACACTTGATCTAAGTCTAGATGCACTAGATCGATAGATTTTTCAGGAACATGCTAACTTGAGATGTGATTCCGGTTGTGACATGGCGGCCGCCAGCCATTACAGTAACTCAAAATGGCTACACTATACCGCATGCCCGGCATCCGGCGCCTACATTTTCATAACAAACTCAGTATAGTTGATCCATCGACACTACTATACTGATATACCATAATTTTATGCTGTAATTCCGGATGAAAATAAATGAGTAACTTTTACCGTGATGTTTCCTGAAGGTAAAAAAAACTTACCATTTTTGCAATTTCTTTTTCTGGAGTAACTTGCTAGTAAAGCTACACTGAAAAGATTTAAATAAACGATTAAATATTGGTGTATTTTTGAATGTTATTACATTATTCGGAAAATTTGTACTAACCACGGAAAGCTGGGCTAGCTAGCTGCTTCAACAAGAACATGAAATTTGATTTACCGGTTGTCAGAGTGAAAATTAAAATCTCCCTCAAGTTTACGCGACAGGGCGACAGTCCAAGAAATAAAACGAGACGTTAATCGGTAACGATAATCCTTAAGCATAAGTAAAAAAGGATCCAAAATTCCAAATCGATTCTGGCAGTTGAATAGTTTTACGAGCAAATGTCATCTCGCTAGCATCTCATAAAAAATATTGTTTTTAGTTGGAAACGATTTATCAAAGAATCACAATAATTAGGTTTATGTGAAATCAAGAACCTGTAGTCTATATTTTACGACAAAACATTACGTCTGTGCTTAACTCAAAAATAACGCACATTTCAATGAAAAGTTTATTAAAGCAACAAGTGCAAGCAAAAAACTATGGAAAAAATGGCTAGTACAGTATTTATTTAAGTAGTAGGTACGCAATTTTGTTCGAACAAGATCAAGAAAGATGCCATTGTTGTTATATATTTGTGAATTTACGTATAATCTGCGTATTTCATAAGAACCGGGGTCATTAAGTTGATTTTTCCACGGTAATGAAGTTTCCCATATTTAATGGATATAAATCGCGTCTGGCAACTTTTAGTAATAGAAAATGGATAAATTGCATTTTTTTACTGGTAACATCATCATCTGCTTAGCCTTTTCTCAAATCTGTTGGGGTTGGCCAAAGAGTATGTAATAGTGAGGTACTAAGGTTGACTTCCAGTCTAACCGGATGCAGCTGAATGTCAGTATTTTACATGGAGTGACTGGGCCGTGGAGGTCAGATAGGCGGTCACTCAATGTTTTGTCGCAAAAATATGGTGTTTCGTATCACCATGTCAGTATAACATTGCATTAAAATGGTTCTATTTAAATATGTACATACAATGTCAAAATATACGATAGAAATGTTGTGGTATTTTGGTACTCTGTTATCTCAAACGTGGTACAGGTACTAACAAAGAAACCTACTCTATGGCTAACAGGCAGGTGATTTGGCTAAGGGTTCGGATTACGGGAACGAATGAATTATGAAATAAATGCGCACTCAAATCATTTTGCTATGGATATATAAAATCCTCCTTACAGAAGGTTGGGGTGAAACCCATTCAAAGTAATGTTATAACATTAAAAACTTGTTTAATAAAACTTGTGATTAAGTTTGCATTTAAACACCCAATAGCTGTGAGGGCCGTCTTTCATAGACTTGTTCTCCTCGTGGGGAAGAAGTGCTTTTTGGTTTAGTTGAGTTTACTTTTTCACTCTTTCTGTAGTATATTTATTTATTTGTAAAATCAGTCAAGGCGTTTATAATATGATTAAGCAAACAAAATCATATTATGAACGAAATTATATTTATTATTTGTAAAATCAGTCAAGGCGTTTACAATTATGATTAAGTAAACAAAATCATATTATGAACGAAATCCTTACTTATATATATATTTTAAAAGCGAAAGTGAGTTTGTTTGTTTGTTTGTTACCTCTTCACGCTTGGCTTAACCGATTTTGATGAATTTTGGTACAGAGATATTTGGGAACGAGGAGACGGACATGGGCTAATATTTTTTTGAAAAAAGTGGGATATGAGGGAGAAAGAGGGAAGAAAAGGGAAACCTTAGCTTTGCATTACAAATCAAAAAGGCGCGAGGGTAAAACTGCAGGTAGCAGGTACCTGCAAATCAGGAAAGGGAAACCGTGTTACCCCAAATTTAACGCGAGCGAAGCCGCGGGCGGAAACTAGTTTTAATATAATTTTCTGATTGACGAATGGATGACGAGTGAAATACTAAGCACTTTTTGTTTGTTGCCGTATGACAAGTGTCTACATGTGTGGTTGTTCTTTATTTTGTGAGCGTTGGTAGCAATAGAATGTTTGATACAGCGTGTGAACGTAAAAGTCCTTACTTAAAAAAAAAAGTTGTATATGTTTACCTCGCATCCCACAAAAGCGGCGGTCAATTTTGTTTAGTAATTCGCTCGATGCTGTCTCCTGGATAATTTACTCTATGCTACATTATGATGGTTATATTATTTCCAGTCTGCAAGTGCATTTTATTGATTTTTTTCAAGCATGTAGCTACGTGTTAGAGGTGACATATTTGCAAAAGGGTAGAGTAGTGTAAACAGCACATACAAAAATTTCTTAGGCGATTCTTGCATTCAATTCGACGACACGGTTCGCTCAGTGGCTCGATCGAGTGCTGCGCTGCGTGTCGCGGGTTCGATTCCCGCACGGAACAAATATTTGTATGACCTGCAGATAGTTGTTTCGGGTCTGGCCGTTTGTGTATGTGAGTTTAAATGTTTGTAAACGCACAACGCACCCACGATACAGGAGACAAACTGTAGTGTATGTAGATATACGTATGGTTTGTCTCGAGCGTATACGTCACAAGGCGCGGGCCGAGTGGGGGGCAGTCGTTGTCCGATCGTCAACCCGTAAGCACGTGGTGGTGCGTTGCCGAGCCAAACACCAGGTTATAGAGTAGCCACTACATTTGGCGACGAGGATAAATCAATAAAACGTAAAAAGAAAAAAAAAATAGACAGTGGTGCCTGCAGTGAAATAAAACTTAGTATGGTGTAATGAAGAAATGTTGGAAAGTGCGCTTACACAACACTTTTAGCTTAGTCTCTTATACATTTGCCAAAATAACTAAATACCTTATATACCTTAAATTATCGTATTTTAGACGATTAAGTTATTTGAATTACTAAACAGCCGTTATGATTCGAATATTCGAAAGAGTTTCATAAGTAACGGAGGCGATAACATAGCCTTATAAAATAACTCACTTGTTTACGCTAAGATGTGCTATGCTATGAATGACTCATTACATTGGAACGATTAACTTGATTATTTTATTAGTAATTAGTAACTATTGCTAAAGTCACCATTATTGAGGTTTATTGTTTTCTTTAAAAAAAAAATACATAAGAAGTGATCAGTGGATTTAACAACAATATGGATTTTATAACGTCACGCCTCCTGATCCTCGAAGGGTTAGGCAGAGGTGTAGCTAACAGGTAACTTTTTACATTTCGCCGGCTACGTTAAGTCGGAAGATGGGTGATTCTGTTATTTTGACAAAACATCTATCTTATATTTCTCGAAGAGAAAGGCAGTAGTGTTTGATTGGTGGTTATTTTGAATAAATTCCAAACACAATCAAGCAAGTAAGCTGGCTTAGTGCCTGGTCATTTAATTGACACAAAAAAAAAATAATAATAATAACAAAGTTATTTTACATTTTCGTAAAGCAGTATACTTATACATGAATACTGATCATTTAATTGATATCTAAATTGTAATGAGAAGGAAGTAGCATAGCTGGTCATTTAATTGACAACGTTTGATATTATTCAGAGGAATTAGATCCTCAACAGCATTATTGGTCATTAAATTGACATGATAAAAGAGCAGATGTTTCTGATCATTAAATTGATATTGAACTTTTGGTTTGGTTCCACATATAATGTTAACATGTCCCAACTGACGCTTGAGAAGTTCGACAGCGAAGGAGAACCTTCTTCGGATGGAGCCAGATGGGAACGTTCGAAACTAGCACTCGGTATTTATCTTGATGCTTCTGTTTGATTGATAAGTGCGAGAAGAAAAGGGCAAGCTTACTGCTGTTTGTTTTCTATCTATTTGTTGCTCGTATTTACTCAATGACTGTGTGCCAGTATTATTTCATAATTATGGCTGGTTTAGCTTATATACAAAAAGTCTGTGGGATGCATTCACCTCAGCTACACAGTGCGCTGTGAAAGGTACTCTAGTCAGGTTTATATAGAACTTGTATGTCTGTAGTTTCTATATGAATAGTGGTAGTCATCAAGTTTGTATTATCAATAAGAGTTAAACTAGAGTGTCCTTAAAGGTTTTGTCCATTCCTGTTTATAGAGAAATACGCCTTGGAATGTTTTTAAATTTCAGTGATTGTGGTGGTAAAATTAAATAATACCAACAAATTACTATTCCAATGATAGAAAGAGTCTCTCATACATGAAAGGAGGAGGGAAATAAGCACTTAAATAAGAAAGATAATATCTAAATACTGTTTAATAATTAATAATAGGAATAAGTTGGATTTAGTGAAGAATCCTGTTAATTAACAAATAAATTCATTCACAGGATACTCAGTTGCAAGAAGGTACTAAATTTAATGTGGAACTAATGTATACATATGTAATACGTATACTATATTAATATTATGGGATTTATAAAAGGTCAATAATTAGCTAAACTTTACAAATACATGTAACAACAACACACCTTAATGTATGTTGTTTATATTAAGTTTATCTAGAATGGTGATGGCCTAGTCCGACCTAGGTCGTGGGTTCGAAACCAGGCTGGCTTTATGTGTTGTCACTCATCACCAGTGCTCTTTAAATGGTGAAGGAAAACATCGCGAGGAAACCGGCATGTCCTAGAAGAAATACTACAAAGGCATGCGACATTTACCATACACTGTTTTAGTATGGTAGATTACGAGCATCATAAATTGGACGCAATGGCTATCTATTAAATTGGACTCATTGGCTATCTATTAAATTGGATTCGTTGGCTCTCCATTAAATTGGACGCATTGTGGCTATCCATTAAATTGGACGCATTGGCTATCCATTAAATTGGACGCATTGGCTATCCATTAAATTGGATCCATTGGTTATCCATGAAATTGGACGCATTGGCTATCCATTAAATTGGACGCATTGGCTATCCATTAAATTGGATCCATTGTTTATCCATTAAATTGGACGCATTGGCTATCCATTAAATTGGACGCATTGGCTTTCCATTAAATTGGATCCATTGGTTATCCATTAAATTGGACGCATTGGCTATCCATTAAATTGGACGAATTGGCTATCCATTAAATTGGACGCATTGGCTTTCCATTAAATTGGATCCATTGGTTATCCATTAAATTGGACGCATTGTCTATCCATTAAATTGGACTCGTTGACTATCCATTAAATTTGACCCATGGTTATCCATTTGCGCATCTTGTGGCTCGGAAGTGCGAACTTTACAAATTTAAAATAGTAATACCAACAAGTACAACAAACAAGTAACATACAAATATATCAACAAACAGGGTTTGACGTAACGTAAACGTATACGAGAGCTCCTGGATACATGAAAAATGTATAAAGTATTGAATTAAAATTACTCGACATCAAATTGTCTCATATCAGGGTTATACTACCACCGTATACATTTGATTTCAAACAATAAAAAAGTAATATAGATAACTTCCAAATTAAAAAGGAAAAAGAAGGAGAAAAAACAAAAGGAGATTGTGTATAACTCCCAGAAGTAAGAGTTAAGATGTTTCAGGAAGTCAACGGATTCGAAGCTGCTATTTAGCGACTTGCTTAACATTCTAACTAATAAAAATAAAACACATGGAATACGTAATTCTCGACTCACTGAGCAAATGAACGACATAATTTTTGGTTAAATTTCGTGATCATAAATCCAAAGAAAGACTTGAACAACCAGATGATTATGTAAATCAGATTGTGGAATGTTCATTATTTGAATTAAGGAAATAGATTATATTCATGTGGACGTAGTTAATTTGGACAGGGCTTTGATTGAAGCCAATACATTGAAAGCAATATGTAGTATTAACTACCCATAAAAATAAGGTGCCTTTGTGCACAAGGAAATAACGAAAATAGATAAAGTTATTGTTGCATATAAAAATACAAGTAACATACGGGGAAGACTGGAGAAGAATCCAGATAGCTAGAAATAATTAGAGAAGTGGACTGGATGTTGGAGTCTTGCACACAAACCTCAGGCTTTGTGCCTCTTAAGGAAAAAGTGTCACAACTACATTTAAAATGAGATCGGGCATTACTAGGGTTGTTAAAGGAGATAGAATAGAATAGAATAGAATATACTTTATTGCACACCAAAATCTTAAAACAAAACTATTAACAGGACAGATTTGCTGTCCAAAGAAATAATGGCAGCCAAATGTTGGAAGCCGCTCGGATCGATCTCTGGGTTGGGCCGCGCTTGCCTGGGCTGGTCTGTGGATGGGTGACCGCTCGATATATGTACCGCGAGTTTGCTTCGGAAGGTATGTTTAGTTGTGGTCCCGACATGGGTGTCGTATTGCCCAGTACTTTTGAGTTGTGAAGGCGCTCCGTGTGAGATGCTGGGGTTTGGTTGCCATCCGGTGATTTTAAGCCGGCAGATAATGAAATCATTTGCTACCGAAGATTTTGTTAATTAAAATAAATTCATAGTGACGAAATCTATTAGATATGGATTGACGTACACGAAGTAATAATAATAATAAAAAAGTAGTACAAAGTATTGATAGAAGATAACATGTGATGTTATAGGAGTAAAATGGTCATGGTTATTGATTTAGGTTATAATTTAAATTAGATAATTTAACTTATAACTAATTATAATTTATTCTTATTTGACAAAGTTCGGAACTATCTGGAAGCTAATAAAGCAAGATGTTGCAAAACAAAAGAACAAAATAAAACATTTTTGGGTTTTAGGTTTTGATACTTCTGCCACAAAATTGTAAAACGTAACCTACCTAACCTACTCAGTGACATTATCTGTCAACTCGAAAACTTAGATCTATTTTATATCAAAGTTATCGATACTTAAGTATAAACTATCATATAGAACACTAAGAACATTGCATTGGCACTTGCTGATTCTTTAATTGATTATGGCCTAAGTAGCTACCGGCTCACATACCACACGTACGTCGAGGATTTTTACAAAATACAGTTACGCATTCTAAAAACTATTGTACCCAGGAAAATAAAAAAGGAATTCCAAGATAATGACGCGGGTTTATTCAAGCACTGTCAAATTGTAAACGTCTTTGATAAGGTACGGATACGTGTTTTAAATGAAAATTATGACTATCTAATTAACATATATAAAAATGAAAGGCCGAAGTCGTTGCGTAAACTGTCATACCTACCCACATTTAAGACATCTAAATCAAATAACATCTATAGGACAAGGACCTGGGATGCATGTGACCATCGATTATGAATGACTTACCTCCGGAAATTCGCAAAGTATTAAATGTTAAGAATTGTTCGAAGATACTAAAAAGATACTTGTTAAATTGATATTAAGTGTATTTTCCATGTAAGTATATGGATGTTTGTTTTGAATGTGATGGCACCGAGTTGCCGTGTCAGGCATACCGCTGCTAAACCCACGATGGTTTGGGGTGGTATGATGTTGTTTTTTTTAGAAGTAAGAGGCAAAGAAAAGAAACATTTATGTAAAGAATATTCAGATTGGAAATGGAAGAAGTGACTTGTTATCAGGAGATAAAGACAAGTATTAAGAAGAAACGTAATAGAAAGAAAATGGAAGGTCAATGGAAAGTGTAAAAGAAAGAAACTGAGAAATTTTATCCATAAGTTGCACCTCCGCCAAATAATAAAGACTAATTAAATAAATATTTTGGTGAGGATGGAAGGTGGTAAATGATTGAAACATTTATACTTATCAAAATAATTAGTTATGATTTGCAAATTATATAGTCATTGCTTAAGTTGATCAAAAATAGTACAATCTATACCAAACCGACTGTTGGTATCTTTAGAAACAATTTATCATACAAAACATAAGTATATTATTTATACGTCAAGATCTATATAATTCAATACAGGTAGAATTCTTATTTAAATTAAATAAAGGAAAATAAGGAAGGGATGTAGTGTATGTAGATATACGTATGGTTTGTCTCGAGCGTATACGTCACAAGGCGCGGGCCGAGTGGGGGGCAGTCGTTGTCCGATCGTCAACCCGTAAGCACGTGGTGGTGCGTTGCCGAGCCAAACACCAGGTTATAGAGTAGCCACTACACAAACCATGGAGCAAAGTTTAAAAAAAAATTGGTTTTCTCTTCATTAGCCAACATGAGTGCAGTAAGTGAAGGTGTGTTAATCGTTGCTGCTCTTCTGAGTCAAGAAATATTGAGAAATTGTCGTTAAAAGAGGTGTTGGATCAAAAAATGGATAGCTAGAAGAGGAGTTCTCGGAGCGTGTAACAGTTCTTGAATTACAAATAGAAAATGATATATTTTTTTTATCATATTTTTTAATGAACAAACTCTTTACAAAACCTTCCAACACTTGAATGAAAAATTTGACAACGCAAATACGTGCAATACTTGAAGCAACCCGCCCTTGCACATACAACTCTCTGTTTAGACAAGTCAAAACTTGAAAGCAATAATCTCCATAACATAATTGTATTGGTCTAAACAAAAGACATTTGCAACTATTTCTTGTCAAGACTTGCATTCAATAATTGCGTTCAATTTTTTTACTTGTATCCTCGTGTAAACAGTTGCGTACAATTCTTGTAGGGCAATTATTGCACTTCATTTATTGCATTCAATAATGGCACTTGAATGTTCAAGAAAATTGTATCGTCTAAATGAGGCTTAAAATGATTGAAGGCCTTAGTACATTGCCTACATACATCATTGTTTTTTTTTTAATCTTACAATAAAATCTCATTGAACGAGTCCGAAATGTAATAAAATTCACCAGGAAAGCAAACACAGTGAATTCGGCGTACCAAATAAACGAAGGGAACTTGAGCGAGGTGGACGTGGTACGAGACCTGGGAGTTATCTTGAAATCCTAACTCACATTTGTAGGTATCTACTTACCACTTATTGAGAGATAATCGGTCGATCTCAACGTATGCTTGGATTTGTGATTCGTAATGGAAAGTTATTTCAACGCCCAAAAATAAAATCTGCCTAGCCTTTTCCCAACTATGTTGGCGTCGGCTTCCTGTCTAACCGGATGCAGCTGAATATTAGTATTTTACATGGAGCGACTGCCTTTCTGATCTAACCCAGTTAGTACTGGGTAATGCAATACCTACCCCTTGGTAAGACTGGTTGTCAGACTTTCGGAACACTGACTACCTGTAACGACTGTCAAAGATCTACAAATTACAGCCGGGACCAACGGCTTAACGTGCTTTCCGAAGCACGGAGGAAACTCGGTATGTATCGGGTGGTCACCCATCCACAGACCAACCTAGGCAAGCGCGGCTTAACCTAATCATCGACCCGAGCGGCTGCTGTGTAACATAGCCTTTTAAGAAGCATACTAGAATACAGTGCAGTGTGATATGGAGACCTTTTTTACGGCTGGGAAATCATCAAATAACTTCCCCCGCTCTGGGCGGAGGGGGGAGTGTCAGACTTGTACTAACTAAAACCCACCCATGTTCCTTCTATTGCCCTTTATGTTTAGGGGCCGCGGTATCTCTTTCGAACAACCCGCAACCCACTCGTTGCGGATAGATCGAGTCCAGAAAAGGTTTAATCGTTATCTAGGGTATTCAAAGGGAAGGCAATTTAAATATCTCTCTTACATTGACAAATTAGGCTGCTACAAAATACGTACCCTGGAAGCTCGAAGAGCAATCTTGAATTTGAGATTCGCTTATAAACTGCAAAATAACAATTGACTGCCCACAACTAGTATGTAGGTTCAATTTCAGAGTTCCCCGTAGACCGGCTCGGAACCCTATAACACCCTTAGTTCCACCTCTTTGTCGTATAGTATCTGATACTAATTCGCCTATTCCCCGCATAAGCAAACTCATAAACGAACGCAGCGACCCGGTTGACATCCACGCAGATTCAACATTGACGTTTAAGTAATTTCGCACACCACGGGTTCCGTACAAAACTTGCGACATAAATGGCCATATCTTTTGACTGGCTAGACTCAAAGACGCGATTTTTCCACAACTCCAAGGAACCACAGACTTGAGTATATGGTTTAAATTTTTATCCCTCTCGCCTCAGACCATGCGAAATATAGAGTAGGTAAATTTAATGGCACAATCCTGTATCAAAAGAAAAAAAGTGCCTTCCTAGGAAGCAAGACAGGAAGTAACAAACATTTTTTTTTATAATTTGCCTTGGTGTTCGCTTTCTTTTTCGAATATATAAAATGCGAAAGCGCTAAATCAATGTTCAAACAAACTTCTAACGGGGTTAGGGGATGTGTGAAAGAGACACTGCGGCACCGTAACATAAAGAGCAAAAGAAGGAAGATTATTGGGTTTTAGTCAGTAAAAGTCTTCCACTATGCCCAGTATTGGACAAATTATTCGGTGATTTATTTAGAAATTGAGGCCATTGAATAAAACTCTACAAAGTAGATATCTACACGCACAGTCACTTATTTAAACCTGGCTTTAATTTTGTTACTGACAGCACAGATTCGGAAAATAATAATAAAGATTGGAATATATTTTATTAGTAAACACCAGTTTTAGGAGGAAATACAGAATATAAAAATAATGGTTATAAGTATGGTTCTTTCCATTCAAACCAACTTTATAGGGGCTCGGGACGTCTAACTTAAAGTTGCGCGGCACTCAATATTTTAGGTATTACCGGAGCGCAGACGTTTCTTCTTTACGTAATGTGGAGACCGTTTCTTGCGACGAGATCAAGACTAGGCCCATTTAACTAAATGAAAACAAAAAACAATTCCGAGCTGAGAACTATACTTAGGTACCTACGTAGATAGTAAAATTGGCGGTTTTATGTTTAACACTTTATTGTAAGCCAAGCTCTGGAACCCGAGTTTTATGCTTGGCTACGCGAACACTGAGGATCGCCTAAATCGATGCCTATTTTTGACTGTTATTTAGGTAAGTATTTTACAATGCATTTTGATGTAGAAAATTATAATAAGTACATATGCTGTGCGCAGATATTCATTTCTTGTCAAACTGCACCAAAATCGTTAAATACATGGCTGAAGATGCGAGTATCTGAAAAAAAAGATTTTTTAAATTATGAAATAGAACGGGACCTTTCGTTCTTCTGTCTGTCTGTCTATGTTTCCAGCCCCTTTTCATCAAAAACGCGTGAAAGTTAACATTTTTATCAAACACGTCTATGATCCGTGGTGCTGTAAAAAATACGGTTCCAAGTCATCGCAATCAAAATATACTAATCGTGTCGTAATTAGTATACTAATCGTGATCCAGGTGTGTAATACTCCTGTTGACAATACATCCTCTAGTTGCTGCGATAATGTCAAAACAGTAGACATACATACCTTAGACAATAAAGCAGCATCCAGTGAAAACAACCCATATGCAGTAATTTCATCACCTTGGTGGACAATCATCGATGAAAAATGTTGTATCTGGAAATTCTCCAACATTAGATATTTTTATCACGGACATGTGTAAGCAATCTAAAAATATTATCAGTGCGATCACAATAACAGTTCTTGGAACAAATACCTCTAATAGCAATCGTATATCATGTTTTTCCGTTGGTATACCGTGCAGGGCTTGGCCTATTTTCATCACCTGAAATATAAGAAAAAAAATGAATATCAGAATAATTGTAAATATTTACAATGAGATAGTTATCTACTTTACCTCTCGTTTCAATAAATTCCCTGTGCGGGCAATAATATAGATTTTGATGATCTGGTAAATTATCCATATGGAACAGTTAACGACGGGGTGTAAGGAGAAGTCTCTTTCGACAACCAGACCGTGGTATATGATGTGAGACTCGCTCACCATGGAGTGGAAACACTGCAGCGTTGTGATCAACAGGGGCGCCTGAAATGCTTTGTTAATATCTCTCTTTGCTTCAAAAGCCTTTTCATACAAAGATTCTACGTATTGTAGTGTCAATACTTTGCTTTCAACCTTTTCGAAATAATCCATTACAGCATTTTTTTCTTTTGATAAGATAGCTATGTGTTGTCTTATATTCTTCAGTACGACCATTAGCATCAATATGAGCACGTAGTAGAACGCTAACACAGTGAACTGCATCATTTGCGGTAGCAAGAACGAGATGCTCACTAAAACCATCTTCCAAAAAGAATCGTTCCTGGTGAAATTCACAGCTATTTGTAGTAACAGTACTGTTAGAAGAAAAACCTTTATCACATTCATTTGTAAACGAAACTGCTTCATTGCTTCCTCCATATTTGGAGGTTCAGTGTTGTTTGCTAATTTATTTATTATTTTCACATACGTACAGCGGTTTTTAAATGCACAGAAGTATGCAGCTACGCAGAAACTAATACAAATAACCATTTCTACGATATAATTCATTTGAGTCAGTAGTTCCCTGGTCATGACTGTGTCACCGATGGAGTCGTACACATACTGTACGTGCAACACTAGGAAGGATAGCAAAAGCAATAAGTAGGAAATTGCACACAGTGAATTAATGTAAATTGACTTCTTGATAATAGTCAAACCACGTTTGCTGCTGTTGAAGTTAACGCTATAAGGAAATAGACCAAACATTGAGAGCACGATGTAGAGAGGTTTAAATATATGGCGAATATTTAGATTCTCATTGTTTGGATAAAAATATTTCTTTACGTTCGAAAACATTATGTTAAGAGTAGTGGACCATATGAAGTTACGAGGGAAACTAACGCCTAGTATCATAAATGAATCGGCACTTCGCCAACAAGTGATTATAAAAAACAATTACTATACAAAGTGAGGCGATAACATCTTTGCACATTATTTATTCAAAGAAGGTGATGTATATGTGTGCACAACGTGGTATTAAATTTCTATCAGCGGTTGAAACATTTTCGCCGATTGTGTAATATCAGGTAATCTCAGATCTTTTACGTAAAACTAACCATAGTGTCACAGTTATATATGTATTATAATAAGCTGCTTGGTAACTAACAATTAGACGTAAAATGTTAGCTTGCTATGTTATTATTTTGAATATAGTGTAGGGTTCCTCGTGTGCAAGCAAGTAGGAAATTTTTCAGGAACGTGAAAAATAATAACATTTAGATGTAGATGGTTAGATGGCCAGGTTAGAGGGCTTCCATGCCATTGTGTGCAAGCGGCTCGCATTGTTGTTAGGCAGAGTCCGGGGAAGCACTAACAACATCCTACTGGTCATTGCAGACAAACAGTAGTTCTACCATGACGTCTTAAAACAGAACTTATTCCACTGAGGGAAAGAGACAGAGCTATACAGAGTGTCTAGCACCATCTCTTTCCCTCAGTGGAATAAGTCATGGTAGGGTAGCTGGACTCAAATATCCTGAAAACATTTATTCGTGCACTAAATGTATAACTTTTTATAATAATTATTATGGAAATGGTCTGAAATAAAGATTTATTTATGTAGGTACTAGATTTTGTGCGTGGCTTCGCTCGCGTTAAATGGGTATAACGCAGTTCTTATTTATTGTAATAGCAAAGAAAGTGCCTCTAATAGTCTAATTGAAATAAATGATTTCATTTGATTTAAGTCGAATCCTTGTGTCTTATCGCATAGCACAGCGCAAATATGATGAAATACCGCTCGTATTTCATCCATCCGTAACATGACATTGCGTAGAAGAACATCTATGTTGGTCTATAGACCACCAAATTGATTGTCTTATTTTGTCTGAAACCTGAGCAAAAAGGTTACAGACAAAATAAGACAATCAATTTAAAGTTTTTTTTGGTTTTCATATACGTATGGCGTCCAAAGAAAAAAATTAGATGCCTTATAATAAGGGGTACACGAATTACCCCCATGTATGTTCCGCGATTATTTGTAGTTTAGGAGCTAGAATTTTTTTAAGTACTATTTTCAAAATTTTCACCTATCATTGGTTTTTATTTTTTATCTCTATATTCCTATCATTTTTAGGGTTCCGTAGTCAACTAGGAACCCTCATAGTTTCGCCATGTCTGTCTGTCCGTCCGTCCGTCCGTCCTCGCTTAATCTCTGTGACCATTAGCACTAGAAAGCTGAAATTTGGTACCAATATGTATATCAATCACGCCGACAAAGTGGTAAAATAAAAATTGGAAAAAAATGTTTTATTAGGGTAGCCACCCTATATGTAAAGTGGGAAGTTTTTTTTAATTTCAACCCTTACGTGTGATATATTGTTGGAAAGGTATTTAAAAATGAATAGGGGTTTACTAAAATCATTTTTTGATAATGTCAATAATTTCGGAAAGAATCGCTCCAAAAGTAAAAAACAATGTGTCCCCCCCCCTCTAACTTTTGAACGATAAGTTTAGAAAATATGAAAAAAATCTGAAAAGTAGAACTTTATAAGGACTTTCTATGAAAATTATTTTGAACTTGATTGACACAACAGTTTTTGTACAAAAAAGACAAAAAGTTTTACAAAATAATTTCTGGACTAAGTTTGTAGTATAATCGTATATGCAAGCATTTTTTTTTAACTACGTTTACATATTTTATTATCCTGAACGTATCTTTTTTCAAAACAAAAAAACAATTATTGAAATCGGTTCTCGCAATACAAAATTATTAAAAAAGTATTAATTAGTAACCCAATTCCCCGAGAGATGGCGCTGTAGGTACTTATTACATTGGATCGGGTATTACCGAATTGTTCGGTTGGTCTCTCCTTGGCATTGGCGGTATCTTATAACTACATAAAACTTCTATTAAGAACATGCTAAGGCAATTTAGAACAAAACTAAAATTCATTTTTTTAACACCATCAATAATGTTAAGGTAAAAACCAGTTCATAAATGGTTCGATAGATGGCGTTGTGTAATGACGTAATTTTTTAAAAGTCGATGTTAAGATATTCCGTGCTTTCATGACCTACCGTGGTAAAGTAAGTTGCTCTTAAATATATTTGTAATTTTATTTATGAGTGCATAATCTAATTAGTTGTCGAGGTTTGATTTTGATTTGTCCGGTATTAAAATGTTCTCGTATATTTTGAACAGTGATAATCATGTTGAGGACGACGCTGTGCGCGCCTTTCATGATTTGTTATCCCAACAGGCCAACACACATCGTTTCGGCCTAGAGAAGTGTCTCTTTTTCTTTACCCGGAACTAATAGAGCCTGAGTGTCATTTATAAATTATATATGGCGGAGAGAGAAGACGGGTTTGTGGGGCATAGGATTTGCATTTATTACATCAATGGAATATTACGGGTTTATGATAGTTTATATAATAGATTAAGTCATTCGCAGCACGTTAACGCACTATTCCCATACTTGGATAATAATAAAATACAATTCTCTAGTGTTCAACGTCAAACAAATAATAAACTCATAAGTGGGAACACTTATTGTGACGGACGGGAAACTACGGAACCCTACACTGAGCGTGGCCCGATACGCTCTTGGCCGATTTTTTTAGATATTCTTTTTTGTTGAGTCTAATAGCGATAGGAATAGCTACCATGCAAAAAAAATCCGTTTGCTTAGGCATTGTAGACCTTACCACAAAATTAGTCCAAAGTTCAAATTCACTATTAGACTTCGGTAATCGAAAATGTTCATAGCTTAAAAAAAACAAGTTAGGGGTGCCAGAGGTTTCTAAATGATCTTCAACAGACAAAATCATTAAAATATATAGAGCTTGGTACAAAATGACATCGCTTCAGCTGTCTTTTCGCTTATCTTTAAAACTACTCAATGGATTTCAATGCAGTTTTTAGCACTACAAAGTGAATCAAGGGGAAGGTTTGTTTGTAAAATATCCCTCCTATATATAATCCTACGTGGTTGAATGCATCTTTCAAGAATCGTCGACGTAATTGGTATCAACGCAATTGGTCTAAAATTTTCGATTAGATCCCTGTTTTATGTTTTTAAATAGTGGTTTTACTATTGATGTTTTCAGACCATCAGGAAAAGAATTATATCAATTCGTGACATAGTCAGAATTATTTATAACATTCTTTTTAGTATACATAAACCATGAAACCATTGACAACATCACAGTCAAAATTCTACTGTCAACAGACAGAAGAAAAAATCGAAAAATTACTTCAAAAGCAAAAATTTTTAGTCATGTGAAATTTAAAAAAATATAAATAAATAAACTTGAAAGTTTAAAAAAATATGGTTATTTGGAGATCACTTTTACAAGGGTGCCGTGTGGATAGACGGCATTTGTTTGACGGCAGTGCGTTCGGTTGTTACAAATTGCATGGGAGAAATGTCAGGCAGGGGTCCAATACCTGCCCTTGTCCCACGGGGACAAAAGTCACTATTTGCGGAGCCGCTGGCTGCACCGGTATGGGCTAATCACTTTTTAAACTTCATTTACTTTGATTTGAAAACTGTTGATAATGTAGGGACATTTTTATATGTGATGATTGATCCGATAAGCAACTTCATGTAAATCACGTAGGTAAAACAAAGTCAATAGGTACTTAATTCTCAGCTTAGGACCTGAATCTATTAGGCATTACAAATTATTCTTGAATCTACAAGGTACTAGCATACATTTAACGACTGTTTAATTGAAATCGGTTGTATAGTTTATATAGATTAGCGTGTACCTAAAAACATTGATTTTTAAAACCCATACTTTCTACTCAGTCTTTTACAGACTGTACTTCGGTGAGTGTGCCTAAGAGCTTGACGAGCTCGTTCCACAATCTGCCTTCTACCATCAAGAGTTCAGATGTATTACGTACGGCTTATCACTCTCACCTTATCCTTATTCCACAAATTTGTACGAAGCGCTTTGCTGCATCCTTCATTATGCTCACAGTCATGAAATGGAATGTGATGCCCAACGTCTGAGTTCCCGAGTTTATATAGCCCGGATGAATTCAAGGCTCAAGTTAATAGTCTTCTTTTGGGTTACCTTGCGCCATTGTCGACTTTATCTCTGTTCTTAGAACAATATTGAGGTCAAGAGTAGGCCCATTCTTTATTTTAAAAAAGTATTATCAAGAAAGGAGATAAAGTCGATAGACAAGAAGATAGCATAACTTCAATAAAAAAATGATTTTTTTTTCTGCAGGCCAGCCACTAGCCTTGTTACTGAAGCAGTGTCCTCTGCTGGATGAGCTAGCTCTGTACGACCAGTGCGCCACCTGCGGCTATGGCATGGAACTCAGTCACGTTGACACTAGGTGCAAAATAACTTCGTTCTCCGGGAAACACATGCTGTGCGATGCACTTCGGGTAATAACCAAAAAGTCTATACATACAGATTTAAAAAAACTGAACGATAAGGATGGGTTCAATTGAATTTTGCAGAAAATTTGGTCTTTGTACCGCATTAAAACTAACCGGGCACAATGTAGTTTGAACCATTATAATCTCGTAGCTTCCTAGCAGCCATATCTTGCAACTGTGATAAAAGATAATTTGACTATATTTTTTCCTTAGTAAACAGTAGATAGTATTTTTTGAAAATTTCACAACTAATTTCCGTATCTCCGGCGGAATTAATCAAATCATTTATTTCAAAACTTCTGAAAAGCTCCCGGATCTTTATGGTATGTAAAAATCTTAGTAGTTGCTATTCTGTAGTTTTCTCAGACGCCATAGGAACAAAGCATAAGGTTATGAATGTATTACACGAAGTCCTTGAGTGTAACTGTTTTATTAGGTTCATAAAATATCTCTTTTCAAATTTGGTAACTGTGTGTGTGTGCTCCGGCCGTAACAAAGCTATTAAGTAAATTAGTTGTCGCTGTAATGTTTTGTTGACACTTCGTGGAATACAGCCGGATTGTTTGTTGGTTATTTCAGGGCGCGAAAGTAGTGGTGATTGTGGCGCGAAACACGCTGGACACGTTCGAGTATAGTGCGCCAATCATTACTGAAATAGCCTTGCAGATTTGCAACACATGCCCGAGTGTAAGTTTTTTTTTTATTCTCATAGTATTTTTTTGTTTAACCTATTCTGCTCCAACTTCTGCCCCTCACTTTTCTGCTCAATTCTGTCGGTGTTTGGCCATCTCTGGCAATCGGGATCGAGTCCAAATCATCACACATTTCTTAAGCCTGCCTTCGTGTCGATGACCGTTTTCAGGCATCCACTGAGTGACGATTCAGGCCCATCTGTCCTGACCCATCCAGGAAATGTAGAATACGACGCAATGAATTGTTCATTTCTAAATAAATCCATATATACTCCATTACAAAGATATTGTTTTAAAGTGCAGCATGGCTTTTTGAGCGGTTAAATAACTACTGACCCAAGGAGTCAGTAGTTATTTACATTGGTAGAAAAAATATAGTAGTCATTTTTCTTAAAAATTAGGAACGCGATCAAAATATAAAAAAACAAACAGTTCCAAAATTAAAATCTTTTTTCTGTCTAACTTTCTTACCAGGCGTTCACGTTAGTGGCAACTGAACCAGTAATGAGCATGGTCCCTCTGGTCGGTGAGATACGACGCCTCCGCGGCGCGTACAACCCTCGCGCACTAATGGGTTGCGTGGAGCTGAACTGTGTGCGAGCCAACACAATGCTGGCTAACTTTTTGCAGGTTCGTTTCATTGTATACAATAAAGATGCTCATCGAAGGTAGCAATTAATACCAGGTTCTGGAGATATAAAATACCCGCTTAAGCAAAATCATAATCCTTGCTCAATATTATAAAAGCAAAAGTGAGTTTGTTTATTTGTTACGTCCGATTTTGATGAATTTTGTTGCAGAGACATAGGCTATTTATATTTTTTTAAAGTGAGATATGAGGGAGAAAGAAGAAAGAAAATGGAAAACTCAGCATTGCAAAAACTACAGGTAGCAGGTACCTGTAAATCAGGAAAGGGGAACTGTGTTACCCTGAATTTAACGCGAGCGAAGCCGCGGGCAAGAGCAAGATTAATAAAATGAATTAGGTTATTCGTAAACTGGAGTACAATTCGCAATATTAACTGCGTCTGTAAACATTTTTTTTAACGTAATTCATACTATTATTTTATTATGATTCTGCTAAAGGAGCGATTTTAGACCTCCTGTAAAGTATTTAGCAGCATTTTAGACCCCTGGTAATCTAAACAAAAATTATATTATGTGACTTTATTCGTTGTGTGCGCAATGACAGCGCCCCTAGTGGCCACAACTATTCAGGACTTGTCAGAAGTAGTTGGTATTTCTACTTGGATCTCAGCATCACAGTTATTATTTTGAACGTACCTATTACAAATAAATGTTGTTTCTTTCAACTCGAACTGATTATAAATATCTGCTTGGCATCCTTTATCGGCCATCATTGTAAATTCCCTTTAATTTACTTTAGTAACTGTTTCGATTGGTAACTGATTCTGTTCGTATTTTGCAATAAATTGTTGATCCCGATATCTTCGTGGCATAAAACGATTATATCTAGCAGTGACCTGAGAATGGTCAATTTTCTTACAACGATATTGTTAGAATATAGCTAGGGCTCGCCTCTGCGTCTGACTTTTTGCCTCCAATAAAATGTTCACTGCATATTGTATCATGTCGTTTTGGGTGCCATGGGGACCCATCAGCACTAAAACAAATAAAAAAGGACTGTAATTTTGGAACGCTTATTATTATTATTTTAGTGTACTAGGTTAAATTTCTTACTTTTTTCTCTTCACAGCAGCTATCCATTTTTGTCTTTGCTGTAATGTCCACTTTGATGTTGGAAACGAATAAAACTTGCACGAACTGTTTTTCTCATTGTTTTTACAATTTACGACACAGCATGTACTATGACCCATATCGCAAATTTTTATTTATTTAAACTTCATGTACAATAGTGGTACATAGGCGGACTTAATGCCATAAGGCATTCTCTACCAGTCAACCTTTGGGTAAAATACGACAACATTGTGATAGGGTACAATACATAAAATATCTAAAACAATTTTTGCGAAAACATATTTTTATACGGATACTAATACACATATACATATCAAATAAACTAATATATACATTTAAAAATAAATAAAAACGATAACTTTAACAGTAATTATAATGACTTTTAATTGGCAGACGGACCTAAATAGTGGTTACGAATTTTTCTTTTAAAAGTAAATTTACTTTCAGCTTTTTTAATGTCAAAGGGTAGCGCGTTCCAGAGCTTGATTGTTGAAATTACGTATGATTTGGACATAAAACCGGTGCGGTGTAAAGGAATTTGGAGGAGAAGGTTTTCGGAAGCCCGAAGGTTACGACTGTGAGAACTGCCCAACACTATAAAATAAGTTTTTAAATAATCAGGAGCATGCGGATCATTCATGACAGAGTACAGCATACAGAGAGATCTGAGGTACCTCCTGAGTCGTATAGGCAGCCATTTAAGCTGAGTACGGAAGGAAGAGATGTGATCATATTTACGAAGGCCAAACACAAAGCGAATGCAATTATTAAGAAGACGATCCAATTTATTGAGAAGTTCCTGGGTTAGATCAGAATAACAAACATCAGCATAGTCGATAATGGGAAGCACAAGAGACTGTACCAAAATGAGTTTAGTGCTAGATGGGAAAAAATGCTTGAATCTATAGAGAGACCGCAGTGAGAAAGTGACTTTTTGGCTCACTTGAGCCACGTGCTTATTCCAGCTAAAACAGTCGTCAATATATAAACCTAAGTCTTTTACGTGAGGTGATAAAGAAATGACTGAGTTCTCAAACATCAGTGGTGTAAGTTGACTCGTGTTCACATTTCTCAAATAGTGCGAGCTACCAATGAGGATGGCCTGACATTTCCCAACGTTAACAGAAACCCCAAATTTGCCAGACCATTCCTCAATAGTTCTGAGATCGGCATTAAGGGATGAAATGCATTCATCAAGGTTCGCAATATCAGATTGAGCGTATAGTTGCAAGTCATCAGCGTACAGATGGTAAGAACATTTGAGGATAGCAGTAATGGAGTTAATAAATAAAGAAAATAAGAGAGGAGAGAGTATACCGCCTTGTGGAACACCAGTCATGAGGTCGCACCAGTCAGAGTAATCCTGATCAACACGCACCGCCTGCTGGCGACCACGGAGATAAGAAGAAAACCAATTACGTGACAAAGAAGACACACCAATTTGAGACAGTATGGCCAGGAGTATGTCATGATCAACGGTGTTAAAAGCATTGGAAAAGTCTATTAAAACTAACACCGTTAACCTCGAATTCTCCGAGCCATCACGAACATCTTCTGTAACTTTAAGCAAAGCTGTGGCTGTGCTGTGGCCTGGCCGAAAACCGGATTGAAAACTGGACAAAAGGTTATTCTTAAAAACGAAAGAGGATAATTGTTTAAGAGCAACTGCTTCTAGGATCTTAGACAGGAAAGGAAGAATGGAGATGGGTCTAAAGTGATTAGCCAAACTAGGATTAGAAATTTTAGGAAGAGGGATAATGTAAGCCTTACGCCAAATCGCTGGAAACACACCAGATTGCAGAGATGAATTAATTATGTGAGTAATAACTGGGACTAAGTTATCAATCAAAAATGATAACATAGTACGACTGACCCCATCACAGCCCACAGCCTTAGATTTAATTGAAGTAAAGAATTTTAAGACCTCATGGTTAGACACGAGGGAGAAAGAAAAGGAATCAGGAGGAAGCATTGGCTTGGAAGTAATTTCCTGAATAGTATTATACTTAATACCAACCGCAAGCGCAGCAACGTTACGTTACGTTTTTACTTAAAATTATTATAAAGGAAGTTATGAAAATAAAGCAATTTGACACATGACAGCCCAGAATTAATTCAGATTTCTGCCACGTCGTGCGCTACGATCGATTTGCCGTTCCCCACCACCCACTTCGCACATAGTCAATAGTGTGTAAATTTACTCTCGGAACAATGTGCTGATGCATTGAATAGTGCAGGGGTAGGGAGGTATTTTATAGTAAAGTTATAACATTACATACATTCTTTTGTGTTAACTCGTTCCATTGTGGACCTCATCTCTGCTCGCAGAACAAGATTGAGGTCAAGAGTAGGCCTATTTAATTTACAAAAAAATATAATAAACGAATAAATCTGACTCCATAACTTATATTAACTTTTATAAATAATAAAATTTGTTTGTAAGTTTATATGTAGTGGTTATCTTCGAAACTACTGATTTAATTTCGAAAGTTTTTTCACTGACAAAAAGCTACAATATTCCCGAGTTTAAATTAATTAATTACATTTCCACGGATTAATTGCCGTAAATAACGTCACGGTTCGAGCAGTTGCTGAACGATCGACTGCTGCGCTGCGTATCGCGGTTTCCTACCCCGCACGGAACAAATTTTATGACCTACAGGTTGGTTGTGGGTTTAAATGTTTGTAAACGCACCCACGATACAGGAGAAATTACTAAAACTAAAAAAGGGATCAAAACAAAAATTATAAAATAAAAAAAGAGGAATTAACATGATTAAGATAATAATAACACTCTTTTGATGAAGGTTCCTCCCGAAGCCGTGAGGGTGCCGGTCATAGGTGGAGCCACTCCCAGCACCATGGTGCCTGTGTTATCTGCCGCTGTGCATCCTTGCACCATGACTCAAGAACAGGTGAGTATGAAGACACAAATAGCTTTCATAAAGTCTTTACATAGTTATTTTACCTCTAACAGGAGCAACCTAAAAGCAACCTTATTCAGACTACTATATAGAACACTGTTCAAAATGAGAAAGGACAACATCGCTAAAATGATTACCTCGTCTACAGTACGTTGTTCTCCTTTTTTATTGCCAATAAACCTGCGATACCTACTACAATCTAAATGTATGAAACAGCAGTTTTTTTTTAATTACTGATAAAAATAACACTGAAAAGTGCTACGTAAGCTACATAGTACTTTAAGGTCCATTTCACTACGTTGCTACAAGATCTCTTGTTGTTTAAATAAAATTTTCCGGTAAAGTAACATTGCGCCGATTTCGCAGGCTTATTAACACGCTTTTATTAGCTTCAGCTTCTTGCTGTCAGGAATACGGAAAAAATAGTCACGTTATTTAATTCCAAAATAGCCGCGTACCCACCTAGCGCACAGGCTCGCGCGGCAGCCTCGCGAGCCAAATGCCTCGGCTGGTGTGGATGTGCCTCGGCCTGCCTCGGGCGCGCGTTTGCTCGACCGAGCACGGCTCGGCCCCGAGCCATCTGTTGTCGGTAAACTTGACGCGCTCAAAGGTGCCTCAGAGAGCGCTGTGCGTTAGTGTGGCGGACAAGCTTGTGATGATAAACAGGCTTGATTTGAAATGCACCCCTATGATATGGGTATCAAATGAAAGGGTTTGCTGAATGGGATACGAAAAAAATAAAATAGTGCGTGGTAAAAACGTGTTTTTTAGTTTTTTATAACTATTATTTATTTATCATTTTATATCCGAAATGGCGGCAATAAATTAGATTCTAATATTTGAAACAGTAATGATGACACAACTTCTCCTTTTTTTAAGCTTCTCTTTTGATTGTTTTCGACTTCTCGTTGTTTTTGTGGTCCAGGGTTCGATTCACATTTTGGGCACAGCGCTATTGGATCTTTTCATCTGGTACCGTTTAAGGCAATATCCTTGGCCCCATGTGGGTTTACTATTAAGTAGATATTTGGCTAACCCTTCCAGAATTACAAGCGCGATGTTACATTTATGTATGTAATGACAGGTGGAATGCGTGACATCATGCATCATGAGTGGCAACGAAGCAGTTTGCGCGGCAAAAGGCTGTCAGACGGCGACCGCCTGCCTGGCCGGCGCGTACGCTATCGCCCGCACCACCATCAATGTGCTGAAGGGGATGACGGGGAAGAAAACCACTCAGTGCGCGTACGTCGACAGTCTCGGCACCTGCGCGCCTGACTGCCAGTACTTTGCTAGCGAGGTGAGTAAATAAATCTCCAATCAAATCACTTTTATTTGTTAACATAGGTAAATAAATAAATAAATATCTTGGGACAACTCACACACGGCTATCTGATCCCAAGCTAAGCAGAGCTTGTGTTATGGTAACCAGACAACTGATATACATACTTATATAATTTATAAATACATACATATTATAGATAAATCACACCCAGGCACAGAACAAACAATCATGCTCATCACACAAAGTTCGTCCTGGGTGGGAATCGAACCCACGACCTCCGGCTCAGCAGTCAGGGCCACTAACCACTAGACCAACAGGCCCGTCAAATAAATACAGATCTTATATTTGACAAACAGAGCGCTCTATTATGCCAGGAGACCTGCATATACGGTGTAGGTAGGTAAGCTTACAAATTGAAAAAATCCATAATATTATAAAACACTTTAAAGATATCTGTAGTCAAAATAATTAAAAACGAAAAAAATCTAGAAGTATGAAATAATATCAATACTTTGCTAGTCGAATACTATGTATGTAGATCTACATACAACCTTATGAACTTTGTATTCTGACTTGAATATTGCAAAAAATAAAGCTTTGTGTTCCGCGGCATTTAAAATTTCGATTTCAATTTACAAGCTCAGGTTGTCCTGCTGGAATTGGTGGTTGTTTGATAGAGATTCCGGGGCACCGGAATATAAAGGGCAAAGAAGGAACATGTCTGGGTTTTAGTCAGTAAAAGTCTGACACTCCTAGGGAAGTTTTTTAATCATTTCCTATCAAAAAAAGGGTCAGGTTGCTTGTTGATTATGATTTCAACTCACATAAACGACTAGCTGGCGCGCGCGGCTTCGCCCGCATGATGATCGAAAAAAAAGTATCTTATGTGTTATTACAGACTATAATCTAACTCTGAGCCAAATTTCAACAATAGCCGTTCAGCCGTTTTGACGTGAAAGAGTAACAAACATCCATACATCCTCACAAACATTCGCATTTATAATATTAAGTAAGATAACGTTTTAATTGCAATCAAACGGCTTTTGCGATAAATGCTTGTCGCTACTTCATTTAGCACCAAATTTAAAAAAGAAAAATCAAAATTAGAATTTCGTGGACAAAAATAAAAACTGAAATGTTACAATTTCAGTTAAGTGTCTTTTTATGAACAACAAACTTGTTTCCATCCTGTATATTTTATCTTGATTTTCCAGGTAGTTCTCGGTCCGTCCGGAATAGAGAAGAACTTGGGCGTTCCGGAGCTGACCAAGTTTGAGCACTGTCTTCTGTATGCTTCTCTGCCTGTCATTAGAAACGAGATAGCCCGAGCTATTTGGTTGGTAAGTAATAACAAAACGAGAAATCGTTGATTTATTTACTTGGTGAAAAAAATAAAATAAAATGTATAAACGTGTTTTAGTTTACAAGCAAACTTTTAACTTGGAACACGTATAAGATAAAACTGAAATATCTGATATGGTGATATTTACACTTTATAAACCTATTACACTTTGTATATCTACGAAATAAGAAAAGTCAGCTCCAAAATCAACAATTTCTGGTAGCGTTTATTTTTGTCGATTTCAAAATTCCTTTAAGGGGATATCCTTTTAGCGGGTATAGACTCTCGCCTCGCCTCGTATAACGCCTCGCAGGTCGCGTATTGTTGCGAGGTAGCGAGTGCCAGTTTACACTTTCGCGATGCGTTCAGTTTGCTTTAAACCAGCAACGATGGAAGTCGTCGAAATAATAGCGGCATCAACTCTAGCCTTAATAAATATTTATCGATGCTTGACCATTTTTAAAAGAAGGAATATAAAAAAAATACGTCGTCGAAGATAGTGGAAGACATCTATTCATCGAAACAGAACGTTGTGAGTTTCATAATTTTGTATGAATTGCTAGTACTTATTGTGCACGAATAAAATATATTGTTTTGTTAAAATTTTAATTTAAAAACAAAAGCAATTCGAATTTTATTGTGTCGTTATTTATTATATAACATTCGATTTGCTTTTGTTCCTTTTTATATTTCATTTTTCTTTTTTACTTTTAGGCAAAGTATGGAAGACATGTTTGAAGAAATGCTGAATGCTGAAAGACTCTGGAGAGTTTTGAAATTTTTATAGAATGTCATCGACTGATTTTGAATTTCTGTAGATGAAGGTAGAACGTTTGACTACCAAACAATATACTAGATCCTTGACAAATTATTATCTAGTACACGTATTATTGTGGAGAATGTATTTTGTGTACCAACGTCAGTTTTTAGAATATTTAAAAAACCCATGGAAGTACAAAAAGATATGGCAATATAAATTACCATAACCTGTGTTTTGTTGCACAATTTTCTTAGGAACAGTAAAACATCTGGACTTTCGACTCCAATAATGATAGAGTCTTTTGATCTGTGGATGGGTGACCGCCCATTACATACCGAGTTTGTTCCTTCCCCTGTCCATTGTAGATCTTTTAAAGTCTTAAAGAAGGGTCATGGAGGCAAAATCAGCCTATAAATAATTATACCCAAACAAAATGTAGGTAGTCATGCATCACAAAACGCCATTGATTTAAGAACAGAATTTGCTACCTATTTTATACAGCATACCTAATAGAATTTATAAATTTTTGAGAGTTATCAGTTTTCTATTAACCTTTAGGACGTTTTTGTCCAATATATAACGTGTTCTTTTTCATATCCCATACCTTCAAGACATTAATCAGAACATGTAGGTAGTAAAACAGAATATATATTTATTCTTAAAAGTTTAATGGTATTAACTCCGTAAGTATTGTTTTTAAAATAATTTTCCTGGGACTTTTTCATAGTATTTAAGAATAGAATATATCTTTAGAGTTATAATGGGATACCAACAGGAGATGTTTGTATCTTGTCGAGAGCTTAAAACACAAAGACAACGATTGATTGTAACAGTAGGGAGGTAGGTAAGTAGGATCTACAATATTTGTGATTGGAATTATGAATATCAATGTAAAACATTAATAAAAGTTACAAAATATTATAATAGTTTTATTCACTTACTATTTTTTTTAATAATGTCGTAGTATACCCATATTGGTTTATAAATATCGCTTCAGATTTTTTCTTCGCAGGTGTTGACGAAATGTAGCCTTGAGTGAGTTATTTTTTACTTTGAGTACTAGTGGTTTACACATAACCTCGGTTTTTTTTTCCAAGCATCATTCACCTTTTGGGAATTTTTCCTCTCGGCCTGATAAGAGTTCCAAGAACTGCAGCGTTTCCTCTTGAGACCATTCCATTTTTAGTTGAAGATTTACCTACAACAAAACAACACAACCTGCATGGAAGGGCGCCGTAAACAAACTGAAACAAGAGCGCGAGTGTAAACACTACGCTTGCGTCCCTCGTGACTCGTGAGGTCCTTTGACTCGACGCGAGCGCCACTCGCTCGCCTCGCGACTCGCTTCGCCACTCGCGCGAGTTTGTAATCCGGCTATTAAAGAATTCCTCATTTAACTAATCATACAAGTAGTATAAATAAAGTCGCTTTTTGGATCTCCGGGCGACACTACATCACTGAAATTGCACCCATACAAAACAGGGTGCACTAATGTAAAATGATATCTATGGTAAAGACTATAGAAGTTATCTTGCTTTTATATTCTATCTATGCTATAAAGTAAGTTAATTCTAAACTACCATTGAGTTTTAATAAAATACTACACAATTAATATATTGTTGCAGGTGTACACGATGTGCCAGCAGTGCTGCTGTCCGACGTGCTGCTGGCACCCCAACACCTGCTACACACCTCCCATATGCCCCTGCGTGCCCCCCACCTGCTGGACTTGTGGCTGTCCCGATGCTTGCCGGGACGAGTATCTCGCGTCGGTCAGTATTAACCTTGTATCTATAGTCAGGTTAAAGTAATTACTTGATCTTAAGTAATTACTTACGCAAAAAATGTATGCAATAGACAAGAATTTAAAAGATGTTTGAACTATTAAGCAAAGTAAAGCCATTTTGTTTTTAAATTGAATATTTTTTCTTCAAGCAATTACTACCTCTATAGAATAAAAGTCGTGTCCTAAAAATGATTTTTACTAAAGTAGGTAATCACTTTGTATGGTATTCGCCCTGGAGACAAGTCTACTATTGTATTGATTGGTCGATATGACAATTTTGCGAAGACAATAGCAATGTGTGAAAAGTTCGTTTTCTCTTAAATTCATTTGCTCCTAAGTTCAAGTAGAAGATTATCACACCTGACAAAATTTGCAATTACGGAAACAAACCAATAACAAGTTTGTTCCTCGGGAAAAAGGCTTAGGTATATATGTAATTTGTCACTTGGTTTTCCACAGATATGTCGCGAGATGACGTGTACATGCGGCAGCACGGAGCTCTGTTGGCGCCCACGCGAGAACGACTATGACGCAGCCCGGGCCGCCAACATCACCCACCAGATCCCAACCTACATCCCCTCATGTGACGCCCGAATCCCGAGGAGTGTCCGTATCACTCAAGAACTCCTGAAAAAAGGCCTAAAGGGCTGTGACAAAAAATTTTCCTGCTAAGGCATTTGCAACTCAAGAGATCAGATCTGACCCTGGGTTGTTAACTCTTGGAAAATACTTAATGACATGACCATCAAAACACAGCGTTTGTTTTGCAACAATATTGAAAGAAAACCTCTTTACGTAAAAATTTGATCAGTTGTGAAAAAAATAATATAGATGGCGTGCCAGTTACACCGTACACTCGTAAGTGAGGGATATGAGACGAAAGCAAGCTTTCCAGGGCCAAAACAATTTGTAGAACAACACCTTTACTCGAACAGGTTTATCCGCGGTGTTTTATCCGTAATATATATCCGTATGCTACTCACGGTACGGTATTCAGGCCATACCCATTAGCGTTAGAGTGACTGCGTCTTACCCCACGGTACGGTTTTACTATCATCCACTTCTGAGAAGGAATTCAAAAGGTACTATCATCTTTTATAAGTGCGAGAAACTGCTATGTTTAAAATCTTGACAAATAAATAGTGCAGTCTTACGAAACACACCTATTTGGATAGGTAAATTGCGCGTCTTGTTGTTCAAATAGTTTGTAAACCTTTGTATCGTATAACACGGCGAAAAAAGTTTTACGGCTTTGAAAATATCGCCGAGAATTTGTGACTAAAATATTTTTACAATTGTACATTTTCAATGTTGTATGTTCAGGTCTATGCAACGATTTTTTTAAATGTTATTCACAAATAAAAAAATATTTTTATAAAATACTTTTAATTAAAACTCCATACTGCAACAAAAATAAAATTTCATAAAAAAGTTGTTGACTGTGAGTGATTATAAGTGCAGCGCATGTTTTATCCTTATACGCCAATTGCCCAATCTTCCTTTCAGATTTTCCAAAAAATTTACGCAATTATCTTCTTCAATCTGAAATTTCAACAACTTTATAAAGGCTTAAGTCCTGTAAATCATGGTCACAAAAAAGGCTAAGTGCCTTACGACGTACACTCGCACGTCTATATCGAATTATACTGCACTCATCATCTGCCTAGCCTTTTCCCAACTATGTTGGGGTCGGCTTCAAGTCTAACCAGATGCAGCTGAATATCAGTATTTTACATAGAGCGACTGCCTATCTGACCTCCACAACCCAGTTAGTACTGGGTAATACGATACCCCTTGGTAAGACTGGTTGTCTGACTTTCAGGACACTGACTACCTGTAACGACTGTCAAAGATCTACAAATGACAGCCGGGACCAACGGCTTAACGTGCTTTCCGAGGCACGGAGAAAACTCGGTATGTAACGGGTGGTCACCCATCCACAGACCAACCTAGGCAAGCGCGGCTTAACCTAAAGATCGACCCGAGCGGCTGCTATTATTTAGCCACGAGCTCCTCCTCCGAATAATACTGCACTATTAAATTTTATTTTTTGACAGCGGGCAAGGACCTGATCTATCTACAATTATAATGCAAAGTATAATTACTTTTATTGATGTATTATTCTTCTTCCGTGGTAAAACAACACGGTCTGCTCTGTTCCTCATTTCAAAATCGCTTGGAAATTTTGTATTACTGCCCAAGTATCTCTGGAATTACAATTTTATTTAAGTATTTGTTAGAGCAAATTCGATGAAAAAAGACAGAATTGTGGAAAATAAATTCTTGGGTTTTGCATCACGTCAATGCGCCTTCGCATGGAGCCATCATTGTGGTTCTTCACGCACAGCCGTTTAGTGACGACAGGTCGTGTGCGTTTGTGTTCCACGGACGCCTCAAAGAGGTGAAAGCAAAGCAGAAGGGCCAGCCACTGCCTGCCGATGTTACGTGTTGTTCGAACGAGATACCGTAGCCCCGGGATGAATTTTAACCGTATAGTTCGGTACGGACCCCTTCGGGGGCTCGATATTCAAACCTCCGCTGGCTCGGTACTGGCCCCGAAAGGGGTCGGACATTTAAGTCATATGACCTCCTCATTATTTTTGTAAATATTTTATTTTCTGGTTAAAAAATAATATGGGTGTGCATTCATTAAGATAGTAGAATAAAATTCTCATATGTAAACGTCATTAGAAGTTCTTTAATTATTGAGTAAGTTTCTTAATTATGTCTTATAAAATCCAAATGTGTAAATTACGATCATCGCCATTTTGATGGCAGTGTAGGTCGACGCTAAAAATCATAAAAAGTAGGTTTTCGGACATTTAAACTCCATATTATTGGGCATGATTAACGTGTCCTTTTATTACGTGAAGAAATCATTCGTAATTGAACTTATATTAGCAGTGGTAATGATACATTTTGAAATCTAAAGTCGAAGTATCGCGCCAATCGTGCTTGTTTACATTTTTCATTCCACATTATATCACACGGACGCGAATAGATTCTATAACAAATGAGACAAATATCATTGCAAATATTATAAATAACATGAACATGCCCAGATCTTATCGTAATTTGCAATAATAGGACCATTAACACGTAATATTCATAACCACTGCTAAATTCACTTTCGAAAATGACGTCCATTTCTTTTTTTTTTAATTTTGTGATGTGTAAATGCGATTATTTCAATCGATTATATTCTTGTAAATTAATCAATTCGAATAATTAAAATAAGGAATATCAGAAATTGATAGATGAAAATTAGAATAATTTTGTAATACGTGTAAAATACTATAAATATTGATAATAATATTTTTTACGCCACTAAAACCGACTCAAAAACAAACAGTAGAATCTGATCTATGGCTAAATTCGCGCCAATTTTATTTTCAGATAAAAATTCAAATAAGGAATGCGCTCGCTGTTCGAATTTATATTAAAATGTTTATTTGCAATTTTATTAATAATTTGGTTTTATACCTACTATGAGAATGTGAATTGCAATTAGAAATAAATAAGGTTGAATATAGAACGACCTTATTATGATCTTGGTCAGTAAAAAAAAATCAGCCAAGATAAATTATATTTGTTCGACAAAATTGTTTTTAGTATGGTTGGATTAGTTATTTGGAAAGCGTTTTCATTCTTTCCTAAATCATGGCTCGTAGATCGTAGACCAAAGTGTTCTTGGAGTGGAAGCCTTGGGGTAAAAATGGCCTAGAGGGAGACCACAATTGAGATGGAAAAAAAACCCCGGTACACGACATCAAGAAAACTCCAGGTACAGGGTCAGGGGTTTTTTTTGGGGTGGGAAATCATCAAATAACTTCCCCCGCTCCAGGCGAAGCGGGGGAGTGTCAGACTTTTACTGACTAATGTCCACCGATCGATGTTCCTTCTTTTACTCGGGGCTGCGGTATCTCTTTCGAACAACCCGCGATCCCGGCAGGAACCTACTGGGGTTGCGGGTCTGACAGGTGTCACCAATGTGACTATCGCCCGGAGGACACGTTGTAGTATACAGGCAGTCTGCTCTTTTGAGCGGAGCACCGCTCTGTCCTGGAGGAGATGGTGATGTTTGAAGGAGAGAACCTCAAACCAAGCCAGCCACCGCGGGAGACGCTTCAGAGATCGGGCGCCGCGAGACGACAACGACTTTTTGTTAAAAGTTTAACAGGACCGGATATTTGATGATTTCCCATCCAAGTGGCGCAAGATCGATATAAATAAGTTCTTAGAGAATTCCTGAGAAGTTTATGAGAAGGCCTCTTTTAAATTCCTAAAGAAGTCCTTAAATTCCAAAAAATAGAGATACACTATTTAAAAATACTTTTTAGGGTTCCGTACCTCATAATAAATAACACAACCCAAATATCAAATCTGTCGTCCCTTGAAGCTGTGAAAAAAACAACCCTCCAAGTCTACGCAGAGAAAAGATATGACCGTTTATGTCGTCAGTTTGTACGGAACCCTTGGTGCGTGAGTCCGACTCGCATTTGGCCGGCCTATTTTAAATAGGCTAAATCGCTTACTGCTACGCAAAGGTCTCTTTATTAGCATGACCTACAAAATTGGTTGCCGCGAAACCAGCAAATTTGCCTACCAAATCTTGGCGCATAACAAAATAATTAAACCATAACAAAAAAGCACGAGACAAAATGATGTTGTCTTTCTTTTCTAATCGATATCATAGATATTTGTACAACTATAATATCTATACTAGAGTAATATGCCATCTCCATAGGTAAATTCCTCAATGGTCCCCAAAACTTTTTTGAAAGTTTACTCTATTACGATTATCGATTAGGTTGAATGCAACTTTTTAATCGTAATGATGGAACTTAGTTTTACGGTCAGCACTAAGAAATGTCATATTGCAACACATTTTGTAGTATTTTTTGTCGAGATTTGTATCGTGCTTTTTTAATAATTTATATGTAAAATGGCAAAAATAAGAATGCAGATGGAATGTCACTGTTTTTATTTTGGATTTCCGATTTTATTATCAAAGGGTTATCTTATTTATGTGCATTATTTCCAGCGTTTTTAAAGTACCAAATTTTTGGAAGGGTGTAGTAATTTGTATTTTACACACATTTTACAATAGATCGACGCTGTTTTATCGACCATAGGAGGTTTTTGGAAATATAAACCTCAAACTTATCATATGAAACAGCCCCTGTGACTTATTTTTAATAACAAAATTGAATGCTGTAAACTGATGAAATTTTTTGAATTTCATGACAATTCGCGTCACCCCACCGATTCAGCTGATGTGTCATGTGTCAAAATCCTGTCGTGCAGAGTGGTTAAACCATAAACTCAACAAATACTACTATTCATCAGATATGGCTTTAGACGACTTCTTTTCTTTTTCCTAAACTCGGTGGCACACGTTATTGTTCAGTAGAAGACATAAAAAAGAATTTGTGGCGAGAACTGAACTCAATTCCGGAAAACTCGTTTTAAAATGTTTTGATGATTGGACTATTCGTTGGCGTAAGTGCATCGTTTTTAAAGAAGCATACTTCGTAGACGATTTAAAAAAATGTATGATTAATTAACATATATATTATTAGTGTATTATTGATCTTTTTCCGGTACTTTTTTGACTTAGTAGTACCACAGCCACCCCACGATTAATGAAGATTACCACACGAAAACAAAACATGCAAGCTGGCAAAACTTGAATTTGGTATTAGAAATGCAGAGTCTGCGTGTCACAAATAATCTTTTTTTTTTATTTTACCTGCTCTGACTTGCATTTGCGGGACATCTTTACTAATATTATAAAAGCCAAAGTGACTTTAGTTTTTTGTTTGTTACCCCTAAATGGTCAAACCGATTTTGATCAATTTTGGTACAGAGATAGTTGGGACCCTGCATATGGTCATAAGCTAATATATATATATTTTTTAAGTGAGAATAGTGGGAGAAAGTGGAAAGAAAAGGGGAGAGAAACATTTTTTATTTTTCGAACATCACGCGGGTTAACACGTTCACTGCGCCATCATTTTCAAAGAACTTTCAGCTGGTGCTTTGGAGACCTAAAAGATCTCGAAACTAATCTGCCCTTTGGTGCGTTTGAGACCTAATCAGTCTCCTAAAAATACAGTTTTGAAAATAACTTATATCTTCGAGAAAACCAATGACATGTATTTTAAAGTTTATGTGGGTGAAAGATAGCTTATTGCTCTATATTTTGCTAGGTTCGCACGCAGTTATGACATTTGAATAAACTACAAATACCAAAAAAAAATTAGGTATCGATTGTATCTCGTACCGCAACCGAAGATAGTTCAATATGTGTAGTAAGTAGTGATGGGACTAAAATAATATCTCAGTTGTCGATTGAAAAAGTTTTATTAAATTTTTATATGCAATTCTTATTTCAATATAATCAATTACAACAAATCAATACTTATAAAACAAAAACAGGATTAATTCCTAGTGCGGGGAATTGTCTTTAATAAAAAAATAAATAAATAAAAAATTCAATCAATCAAAATCTGAATCACTGTCATTATTAGCCAATGGGGGGCAAATTTGAATATTATCCAAAATATTTATTTTACTGGACGATGTAGCGTTATAATCCGGTGTTGATTTTTCGTTGGCAACCTCACCAAAACAAATAGATTTTCTACACTTTTTTCTTCTAAAATCACTCATTGTTAATAAAAAGTAATCAACGCGTACAAGACGTATATACGCGAGTGTTATTTCCAAAATGTGCGCGCGACCTCCCACATCGATGCTAGGACAACACTAACACGACTCACGGAGCGCCCGCGCCGCCGTCCCTTCCTCTCTTGCGTCTACGAGGCCTATGATTCCACGAGTATCGACATATCTCCTAACGCAAGAAATGAAAATAATTATAGTACTGTGCGTTAGGGACCTAATCCATCTCTAATTTATTTTTTAATGTCTTTAAATTCAGTATTAAGTAGAAAGCAAATATGTATATTTGTCTTACTCATACATAAAGAACTTTACAAGTTAGATCCTCCCGCAAGGAGTGAAACAACACGATTTTATTTAACGCACAATAGAAAAGTCCTGCAAGAGATCTGATAGATCTCGTAATGCAGCGAACGTGTTAAAGTTAGCATTAGCCCAAAGTAACAATGCCAGGTGGACGAAGTCGCGGGTAGAAGCTAATAATGGTTAAATACCAAGAGAACTACTTCAATACCTTAGACACAGATATGCTAATGCCTCCAGATGTAGTTTGTTTCATATTTTCATTTATTTTTTTTAAAGATTTCTGAAAAAAAAGATTGCATAAAGTAGGTACAATATTATTATGAGTAGTGTTTTGTTTGTTTGCAAGTGAAAATTCTACACAAAGCCCCATTTCCATAATGCAACTTTTTGCCTGTGATATGGAATACAATATTGACATTTTTGACATTTGTTGTGTTCATGAAACTTAAATTGTGTGTGACCAGTATGTGATACACAGTTTTAAAATTGGCTTCAATTCAGTCCTGGAAGATGCAATTGTTTGCTAATTCTGAGACTTGCCTCGTTTAAACACTTAATAGCGTAAGTTCTCTATAGGAAATGACCAACCCAAAACGTGCAAAAGGTGCAGGTTTCGGGTTGGTCGTCGGTCGCAACCTTATTCATTAGATAAGGCTTTATACGACTTCTTTTCTTTTTCTAAACTCATATAACCACTTCGTGGCACACGTTATTGTTCGTTAGAAGACATTAAGGAGAATTTGCGGCGAGAACTGAACTCAATTCCGGAAAACTCGTTCGTCAATTGTTTGCTAATTCTGAGACTTGCCTCGTAACAGTGTAACTTCTCTATAGGAAACGACCAACCCGAAACGTGCAACTTTTCTCGCCGTTTTATAAGTAGTCCGGTCTATTTACACATTCAAGTTTACATAAATTCCCATAAAGCTGAATATTGGCATAGTTGTTCAAAACATCATTATAAAGAAAATCTCAAAAGTCCTCATCGTTCCGAGGTGTGCTAAAAATTTGGCACGGGGTCAAAGGTCAAAAAAATGAGTTTTTTGCGATTTTTAGCGAAACGGTGAGTTTTTTCGCAAAATTACCCCAGTACAAAATTGTAGATCACAAAATTCTCTACAAAAAATATATCAATATTTTTTTTCCTAAAAGCCACCATTTTGGAGATATAACGTTCCGAAAAGTTGGATCAGTCGTAATCCCTCTATTTTGCACGTTTCCACGCCACCTATGAGGTAGTGTACAAAGCGCGTTTTTTTTAACGTGGTTTCCCCAGTAGGCCTATTCCACGGGTCTGCTGAAAAATAATATTATATATAATATAATAATATGTAAAATAATATTATATATTATAGTGGGCAAAAACAACGGCGGTGTAATTAAATAAAATACTTAAAATAAAAAGTTAGTCGTCTGATTCATAACTGTCCAAGATTTCTGTTTCTTCTTCTTCTTGATCTTCTTCTCCTTCTTCTTCCTGTTCATCCTCTTGTTCTTCTTCTTCTTCTTGTTCTATTTCACACGTAAACTGCCCCAATAGCGATTCCTGATCGGTATCAAACGAATCTTCAAGAGTTGGTGACTCAACATTCGAGCATGATCGGCCTTGACAGTGTGTGCATGCCAGGGAACAAAACAGTCCAACTTTTCTGCAACCACATTTTGCACTACACCCTTTCTTGCAGTTGCAAAATATTGTGTTGAGAAGTTTCTCAGGTGCTGGTGGAAGTAAAGTTTGAACTGGCTCTAGTGTATTGTCGATCAACTTCCAACCCCAGTCTTTAGGGTCCAGCTGATTACCAAGCCACACTTGAACTTGGTAATATACCCGAAACAGATGTTGATGAGCAGCTACTGAGGTTGGAGGAAGAGAAGCTAAGTTGACTTGTTTTTTATTACGCGTATTTTTCACGAAAGATGTGTATCGCAACTTATCTAAGCAAGTGGTTTTTTTGGGGGCTCCGTACATAGCAAGAAGAAATTGAACTCCGTTGGTGATAACATGTTGTTGAGTTGAATTACTATTTTTGAAAACTTCAGCACATTGTAGTAAATCTTTTTTTTCAAACATTTTGAAAACTGTTGTTTTTCCTCTCCTGTAAAAAGCAGATGTCGTATCGCAGCCAGTTATTGCGTGTAGTAAAATAGGTTAAAAGATAGGTTAAGATAAGCACATGTTTTCCCTACGCAGTGGCGCTCAAGACTAACGGTATGTATTTCATATATTGGGCATGCCAACATAAAGCAGGTATACGACCCTAGCCACGCGGACAATAGAATAAAAGACAGATGTTATCCCAAGGTTATACTGACGTACAAATTTAGGAACGGGGTTTCATTATACCTGAGATTCTCGTAGTTTAACTTATATTTTACATAAGCAAGTTACAATAAATAATAGCGAACTTATTTTAGTTCTATTACACCTTTAGTGACTTTCATATGTGGCGTACGTGTGCAAAATAGAGGGATTACGACTGATCCAACTTTTCGGAACGTTATATCTCCAAAATGGTGGCTTTTAGGAAAAAAATTATTGATATATTTTTTGTAGAGAATTTTGTGATCTACAATTTTGTACTGGGGTAATTTTGCGAAAAAACTCACCGTTTCGCTAAAAATCGCAAAAAACTCATTTTTTTGACCTTTGACCCCGTGCCAAATTTTTAGCACACCTCGGAACGATGAGGACTTTTGAGATTTTCTTTATAATGATGTTTTGAACAACTATGCCAATATTCAGCTTTATGGGAATTTATGTAACCTTCCTCCTGATTTTAGGCTTAAATAGACCGGACTAAAGTGGCCATGTAGGTGAAATAAAAATATTTTGATTAATTGAGAGATCTCGCAAAGCATTTTGTTGTTGCATTAACTAATGATTGATTGCTGCATCGTAGAGCCAATGAGTACGTTTCCGTCACAGGGCAATTTTCTGTAAAAAAGGCTGTATAGACTAACGAATAAACAAAAAACGATTCGTTTTGCTTACGCATAGTAATATTTCGACATACGTCTTATAGAACTTATGTCAAAATATTACCATCCGTAAACAAAACGAATCGTTTTTTGTTTATTGGAACCGGGCGTTAGAGAGCCAAAGGTACGCAGTTAATTGCCTGCGTAATCAGACCTTTTGCTCTCTCTCGTCCCACCACGTATAACTGGCTTTATTTTATTTTCCTTGCTTATTTCTGAACTAACCCTGGGCAGGCAGATGGTAATCCCGGAGGGCTCACCATATGGAAGAGTCTTTCTAAAGCAAGGCCCTACTGAAGCTTTTCGATCCAGCATCCAAGAAACACTTCGAGAATTAAAACTCTGCAATAAAAAGTATACACATAATTAAAGCCAACAATCAATATTTTTAAATGTTTTGATTGATTTCTTTATCGATTTTCAAGTGTATTTTCAATATTTGCCCAAAGCAAGGAGTTTACCAGTAAAGTGGCTCAACTTATCTTTACTTACTGGTATACTCCTTTAACGCAACGCAAAATAAAAAAAAATAATCTTCTTAAAATAAAAAAAAAATAGATTGTTCTTGGGTCCACAAATTGTACAGAAAGTTTTTTTTTTGGAAATTTCAGAAACTTTTAGAGCAAACGTTGTTCAGTTTCATAGTTCGAGAGACAACACGGAAGGTATTGCGTATATTATGTGACACCTTGTATAAGGTAAAGTAGTAATATTAATTTATTACCTCTACAATATGTACATTATTTAGAAACTAGATGGATCTCAAAGTTGTTTTCTTCTTAAAAACCGATAGAGATTTTCATTGTCCTTTAAATAAAGGACAATGTCCAAAATGGCCCAGTACCATAAAAAGTATCGGAATACACGATAATTAATTGTCTTTTTTATTATGTAAGTTGCAAATAATTCTATAATACGGACGTAGCTGTATGCCAAAATGTACATTTTATAGTATTTTACGAGACTGATAACATCCGCCAGCCTATACGCCTTAAACTACAAACCTAAACCTACCTATGTTAATTAAAATATAAATAGTGTCTATGCATTTTAATGTTGCACTTACATCCAAATAGGCGTTAGAAAAAAAAATGAACGGTCTGAGTACCTGATAGTAGCCTATTTTGTGATTCTATAATGTATGCTTAAATAAATAACATAGGCAACACTAACAATGAAAATTTTTGTGTAATTGTGATTCAACTTCTAATACTTAGAACTTTAGAAATCGTATGAAAAGTTTTCAAGAATACCTCCTTCATCCAAACTTATTAACTTCACCTCTTTAAATTGAGTCGAATCGAGCTAGTGTGAAAACTATAGGGATCAAGGTAAACCTGTAAGTGCACTTTGTCCAGATAACTCGATTGTGTCCAGGATATTTCCTTTTTCGTTAGCTGCTTGGTGCTCGTAATCTGAAACGCATCAACTATTTTTTACTAAGTAGAGTACAGTATGGTTTAAACGTTCTGAAGCGAGCTGCAGTCGGTGAACATTTATTTAAGAAAACTTGTCAATTTTAAAAATCGATATAAAGTCATTAATTTGTGAAACTATCCGTAGTAATTTTATTGAAAAACCAAGATGGTGGTTTTAGTTCTGGCATGGCAGCGCGCCAAAAGAATCGTGAAACGTTAAACTTAGACTACATATCTTATGTAAATATGAAGTTAAATTTGAGGATTTTTCTAAAGCAGTCCTTTTTTAGTTTTAGTTTCCTTTGACATCTTTAATAACTATGGCTAAACAAAACCATGATCACTGTTAATTTCAAGTAAGCAAAAATGATTTAAAAAATTTATTTCTTACATTTTCGCTCACAGTCCCGATTGCCGATTTTCTTGGCAAATGTATTTTGACTTCGCTTTCTGGAGTCGTAAGAATATCTTTCTTATTTTGATCCAAGTTCTAAAAAAGGAGGAGGTTATGTATACTAACAGGGTTTTTTTTGTGATTACAGTTCCGATTTTCAGGACTCCTTTTTTTAATTTAGTAGAGGAACTTATTATACTGATTAGGCTTGCGTATGGCCGCAATTCGCCTGCTGTGAAGCGATGGTGTGGCCTAGGGTGGAGCACGCTTGCCTAGATGAAACCTTCCGGAACCCATTTTTCGGCAGTCAGCACCACTTCTCTAGTCACTCTTTGAGTATTTTTGGGAGTCGCTTCAAAAATGTTTTCTATTTCGATATAGGATAGGCACCGTAATAGACAACATTTTGGTTTAAGTCTATTTTGAAAAACTTTGCTAATTCGAATGTAAGAAGCTAACGAATCAACGTCTATTACTTAGATCGGTTTCCAGTCTAACCGGATACAGCTGAATACCAGTATTTAACAAAGACTAACAAAGGGTTAACAAATATAGGTACAGCAGAATTATTGTTGGCGTTTTCAGAAATAAAGGTTTCGGAAGAAATTATGTATATTGTTAGTTCAAATGAATTTAATAAAATATTACTTCCTTCACTACCTAGAATCGTTAAAATACAAACCAGCTTGAACCGATGCTACCCTAGTACTTTTACTGGGTTACATTTACAAAAAAAAACCATTTCAGTTAGTCAAAATCTGGAGTTGCTTTTAAGTTTTCATTTCATGGCAGTTAAGTATGTGTGAGTGAACTGAGACCCCACACTGAAATTTTACAAAATCTTAGAATTTAGCAGTGGACTCAAAACAAATGTAGAACAAATCTGGGAATTTGTAAACAAATCTACTAAAAACTACAACCCATAAAGTGTGGTCCCTCAGTCCTCACAGTAAGGAGTATTTTTAATTTTTAGACCGCTCGTATTTATGTTACGTTTACAAGGCGCCTTCGTGCTAGTGCCTCAAGTGCTGTGGAATTAGTACTTTAGAATTAATACAGACTGATTGTCCGCATAGAAAACGATCATCGCTCGCCAATTTTCTAATTTAGTTATTAAGTGAACAAAACCACTTACGATTTTACTAATTGTGTCGCTCTCTATTTTTCTTGGTAATGGCTCGGCTTCAGTTTCTGGATTATCAGGTACACATTCCTGAATACAGTTTTCAGAGTCCTAAAACATCTCAGGAGTTCAAAACCTTGTGTTGAACGAATAAATAACTAAATACTGACCCAAAAAGCATTTAATAATAATATTAAGGGTGAATTATCTGTATTTTTTAAGGTAAATATACGAAATTACAGTAAAACATAAATCAGTTTTGTTAATTGAAACTTTAATTTGCATTATTCGCACAAAGTTTTATAAATACAAGCTATTTAACTACATATGTATATAATTTTTAGAGCGGGTTCGAAGACACTTGAGTTGGTAAGTTTGGTCGAATCCGCCCTAACAGTCCTTTCACAGTTAATTAACCTCTAACAGGGGGGCGTACTATGAGCAGTTTTTATTTTAGCGATAATAAAAATCAGTCAAATCATGACAGGCAACAGCGAACTTATTGTTACGAGATTAAAAAGGTTTATGATTAAAATAAAATAAATGTGAAAAAAACTGTAGCGGTTTTTTTGTCTTGAACTTTTTGACTTAAAACAACAAACGGAATATTAGTTTCGTAATAAAAACGGACACGTGAACAACAGGTAGGTATAAAAAATATTTCTCTAAATGTCACACAAACACTAAATAGCTTTGAGCATACTAAAATCTGTAGACCAATCGCATAGGTGTCCAGTCCAGACCCTTACAAGTAAAAAATATCATCATTATTAGTAATTTTATATACACAACACAGGCTCGTAATGGTCACATGATGTAGTAAACTCTCCTATCGATCAGCTGGCCATTTTCGACCGCCGTCACCCATGGACAACTCAGCAGTACATCACGGGACACTTATGATCTATAGCTGCTCAACTATTTTATCACTCTTATAGGATCGACTAAACATTTATGGCTTAACCGCTAAATGAATTACTAAGAATGAAGACGACGCTCGAAAATGGCCAGCTGATATAACATATTGGTGTCCGCGAACACATCGAGGCCAGCGGATTTAACATCGGTCTTGAAGAACACATCACGGCCAGGCAACATCGATGTTTGCGAATACATCGCAGATCGCGTGTGGTATGATGCGAGAGTAGCGGCAAGGCTAAATCCCGCCGGGGAAGTCGCCGCCGCGCGGAGAAGAGACGTCGTGCTCGGAGGGGCGGTTGTAGGGCACGCCACAACAGAACAGCTGCCGCACCACGCGGGACACCCGGGAGGAACGCGACGCGCGCGACTCGCTGCGCGGCAGCCCGCCCGCCTCCTCGTCAGACTACAACAAGCAACACGTTACCGAAAAACGCACGCCCGCGCCGCAGCGCTGCCCGCTGGCACATTCGCAACACATAAAAGCTCTTTTTGCCAAGCTTGAGCTTTTTTATGTTCGATGGGTATCTTAAGTATGCAAATGCAGTTTAGACAATTGCATTTATTGGCTTTTCAAGTATCAAATTTTATACAATAAATATCAATTTCATATGAGGCAAGAAGGGCGATGGCGTGCGGGCTGCCGCATACGACGGTACGATAACTACTGCAATATACAGTAATACTTTGAACGTACCTCACGGTCATCAATTAAGAATATCTAAAACTATCCGATGTAACATTGCATTATTATAACTCTATTTCCATTCTGTTTTACATCAACAAAATAAAATTATAAGTAAAATGAGCAGGTAGAGTAATATCGAGAATAGTAATGTTCGTACCCATTCTCTGTGTGGCGACTCGGCGGTCCGCAACTCGGTGATCTCTTCCGTTATGCTGTCATCTTGTTCAATAACATCCTTGGTCCCAGTGATATCTAACGCAGGGCCCACTGGTGCTGGTATGGGTTGCGTTGCAGATGGGACGGTGTCGGCTCTCTGAAATATTTTCAACACAACACTGAACATAAAACCGGAGCAGCGTGATTCACAATGTTAAAACATCGCGTGAAATAATTTAATTGCCATCGTTAACGATGCATTATAATTATCATGCACAGAAACGAGTCCGTTATCACACGACAGTAGCGTGATAGAAAGGTGTAGTGACAAAACAAAGCGAACTGATTCATTGACCCCACCTGTATGTCCAGTTCTATAGTCGCCATGGATATATCCTCGGGTGACGACGCTCGCTTCGAAGATACTTTCGAGGCAACATGCTTCGGCTTTTCGGCAGCTATCGCTAAAATAAAAAATAAAGTATTTAGGAATGTAATAAAGTAAGATTTATTTTTTGCGCCAGTCACTGCTTTTCCCCTTATTCATAGTCGAGTAAATTCAAATTCGTACGTAAAATACGCGAAGTTAACACTAGCACGTTTTACAATTCAACTTGAACTTCGATGAATTCATGCAGTGATGCCAAAGTCCACAATAAACTTCATTTCATTTACTACAAACTTTCTTTCGTTAATTTATTCTCACCACATTCACGCACTTAGATACTTTTTTGCATTCTTCAGATACAATTGCAAGTCACATGCTTTTAAAGAAACACATATATAAAATGTCCCGCCGCGCCGTAGGCTTCTCTTCTTAGTTTGATAGTTTTTACAGTGCAAGCTTTGTAAATTTCAACAGTGTTGAAGTCCATGGTAAAATGACAAATTATTACTTACTGTATTATTGTTGTGTAACAATGTCAGAATTTATTACAATGAGTGTAAGAAAAGTAACTTACATGGGACGGCAGGTGCGCGTGAGCGTTTGTGATGCAGTTCGACTGGGCCATCGTCCTGCAAGTCAGTTGGGCGGAATGGCTTGTGCCTACTCGATGACGATTTATCCACCATCACCACAGATGACCCTGCGGCTGATGGAGCATTGCTTTTTGTTTCTTTATCCGTCATGTTTCACGATCACAGCAGTTTATACACCCATACGTTACATGTACCCTAAATCCTTGCTAATTTGTCACCAGGAAATTGGCTAAAAGCACAAAGGGGTAAAACGTCACGCTTAGTAAATTTTGACAAATAACTTACTTGTTTTTCTGTTTCCATTTTTGAAATGTGGTCTATATAAAAAGTAGTGTTGTGTGTCTATTGTGAGTGATCGAAGTACCGTCCGCGTTGAAGCAAAATCACGGACTTGGGGATTCATTGTTGTCCCAAGTGACGTTCGTACGTCGCGACGCACAAAACAAACACCGACCTTCTTGAGCCAGGAACGTGCTCGCCCAATGGATCTCTGGACATATTCCTTGACTGGCTTTTCGAGTGTTAGTATGGTGCACCAAGGATACCACATCCGTGATAGGTACACCGTCACTTAAACTTATACATTTAAGTAAAATTCTGTTTCCAATGACTTGAGATGTTGATTTAGAAAAGAAAATGTGGATAATATTTTGTTCCAAACACTTGTCCGCAGTTCTTTAATTATTCAAACAAAAATATAGTGATTATAGCGTTACAAAATTTCATTATCAAGTTTGTGTAAACTGTCTTTTTTTCCTGTGCCGAATAGAGCAAAAGGAGTCTCAACATCGCAACTCCCACCAGCTACGATGTTCACATGCTTCTTTTGTTCCCTATTAATCGAAGTCCCTGTTATTAATAAACTAGCATAAGTAATTGAGTTCGTAGACATTACATGATGCGATTTCTAGATTATTATCTTTGAATTTACCTTTCTACGTGCTTGACCTATCCTCCGTCCTTCGGACTAACCCATTCAGTGGGACTCCAGGTCTTTCCATTATTCAATCAAACAATATTATTAAGCATGCAAACTTCAAAGCGACATTTCCATAAATATTCTAGGATTAAGATGAATGAAGAAAAAAACCAGTCAAAGCACCTGTCAGAATAATGTAAAATTTTCTTTTTACTGTAAAATAAATTATTGTTTTAGCCTCATATCATAATAGTTCAGGCCGGTTGATTTTAGAACTATGCATGCGAAGAGGAAAATAAAATGTGATGGAAAATAAACAGTCTCCATCCAAGAAGAAGTTATTGTCCATCCAAGAAGAGAAATTGATACGTGAGGTTGATTACGACTATCTCGCAGGAGGCTCGGGCCGCCTGCCTCAGAAACAACTTCTTCTGGGTAAATCTCTTCTTGTAACTAAGGTATATTTACTGGCTTATGTGTTTTAAACAAATATTACTTTAATTTCCAGATTTAGAAATACTTCAGAAGAGTCCAACGCACCGTCCGGCTTCACAAAGAGTACTTGTATCCATCAAACCAAGAGCGCCGGCTATCAAAACTATTTATATAGCAGAAAAGAACCGTTTCAAGGCTAAAAAGGCAAATAATATTTTCTCCTTCATATTATGTCAAGGGATATGTTTCCATTATTTTCAATATTAATGTATTTTCCAGGGTTCTGATAAATCGGGTTCACGTCTTGGTATTGGAGACCATTCTTCTTTTACCACCCGTAAGTAAATATCTGGTTATTTTTTGTTTTGAATCAGTATTGTTTATTAATACAGTTCTCTCAATATTGCAGACTTCAGTGAAGATGATGTAAATGTTATAAATTCAATCGGTTGTGGTACAGAACAGCCTTATACGAAAAGTGAAACAGAAACAGATAAAGCCTCCTCGGTTACTATTCAGGTAGAGAGCTCAGCAGTACTTTCGAAATGTTCCAACGCTAACATCAGGCCTCAGAAGGTTAATGTGTATAATACAAAACAAAGGTCTGCGGAAAAATGTTATGTTTATACGCAACCACAACTAAATATGAACCTTCCTAAAATCGAAGCCAAAACAGATAAAAAGACGTTAAATGCCAATAAAGTCGATATTGCCACATTAATTGTTACGAACACATCTTCGGAAGAAACTGTACCATTTTCTGGTGCCACAATTACCGAATTGAATAAAAGAATAGATCATTTGGAGCGTAAAATTTTGAGACAAGAAATGGTTTTCCGTTCAATAGTTCCTAATATCCCTCTGTCTTCATCAGATGAAGAGCCTAAAGGTAACATAATGGGGACTACGTCTGGTAATGGGAGGCCTGGGTGTAGCTACGTCCAGCAGTATAGCCACGTGCCGGAAACATCGGCGTTCCAGCGGTACGCGCAGCAAGCGGCGCCACTCTCTCCCAGTAAAGCTACCACTTTAGAAAAAGAACATAATTCTGAGCAATATGGTCGAGATTTCACCGCATACGACGGCATCACGGCTAGAGGCCGGCGACAATGTGCGTCGGTTCCATGCAAACGTGAAGATATCCCAAAAATTGCAGCCGAAAGAGTCCATAAGATTCGACATAAACTCAATCCAGTCCGAGATTATCGGCTGATGGATACTGTCCATTATTTAGCGCAAGGCGAATTCGCTCCGCGCGACGATGGCATCAAATTAACACCTTCACGGGAAGCAGTACTTAGCGACATTATTTGGGAAGACGTTTGTCGAACACATTGGCCCAACGCTCGGCTCGGCCGACGAATGGCTCACTCGGAGAGATGTAGCACGAGATGTGAGCTGCAGCGACTGATCGACAGCTTGCTCCGGGAGCGCGTCGCGCACGTTGAGCGTCGCCGGCGCCGTCACTATAGAATAGTTAAATTGAACCATCGACATGAAAGCTGTAGGCCTATGGGCAAGACTGGGGATATTATCGTAGCTAGTCACAAAAATAGACAGGGCGAGGAGGTGGCGATCAGCGACCACAACGCTGCAAGTGCGATGATTGCGGACCGACGGTGGGATGAGTCGAGTTCGCGCAGGACTCCAAGAAGTCATGACAGGTTACAGGAGTCGCGACCAAAACGTCATTCTTTGGAGCACAGATTTGGATACGAAGATAGTGCTCCAGGTCCAAGTTACGCGACCAGATCCCCAACGAGGAGAGACCCAACTTGTTGCTACCAGACCTCCAGCCCAATGAAGGCGGACAGGCGCGGTCCAATGCCGAAGAAGCGTCGCAATGGAAGCCATGATTTAACTAGCGGCAGTAGTTCGACGTGCAAGCCACGGAATCCTCGGCTGGTCGTCAAAAAAGTAGCATCGCATCGTAAATACGCTAGAGAGGAGCCTAATCTCGAACATTACATCTTACTGCCAACTCTGGTTGTACGCACACCATCTAATATGAAGCGTCAAAAGAAATTCAATGAATTGTATCATCGCATTCTTAACATTCAGTTAAGCAACGGTAGGTATTCCTTGTACTTCTTTATGGAAACAATTACCAGTGAAAGTTGAAAATGATTGTTAACAATTGAATATTGTATGTTTATTTGGCTTTAGTTTCCAACAGTTTTGTTACATATTAATGTCTTTTTCAGCTCAAAACAGTACCGCTCCTGAAACTGCGCACCCGAGCACATCACAGGGCCCCAACACGAAGGACGTTGGACTCAACATCAATATCACATTATCCAACCATTAAATGATGAGGTCGGTTAAAAAGTATAAATATCAATGAGAATCTCCGAAAGATATTATTATATTATGATAGTATTATATTTCATATAATTATGTTTTATATGCTATTTTAATCTTTTTGAAATATAGAATACCCTTGGATGCAAGATTTTTTATTTGCGTAAAATTCGTACGCGAAAGAGAATTAAGCCGTTCCCTTCCGATTATAGACGGAAACTAAAAAAGAAGAAATCTCTTTATTTCTCATTTGTAATTTACTAGTAAACTGTTAACATATAAAATAATAGTTTTTTTTTCATTTAAATCATGTAGATGCTTTCGTTGACTAAAAGGATATACATAGTACAGAACCTAAAAAATGACACACAAGGAATATGTTCTGTATTAATCTATTAAATGGGATGGGGGTGGATACTTATATCCACTCGTGCATAAGTCAGTAACGAGCTGATACGAGTAGTTTCTGTGTGAAATCAGCCACAGATTCATGTAAAGCTTGATACTGGGTAACATGTACGCGAAAATTGTAATCAACAGTGAAACAATATGCTGTCTGTAGGAATTTTATGGTACTGTGGAATTATTTTACCTCCTCTCCTGGTGTGTCTAATCCTTTTATGTTATTTGGTTACTTAAATCATCCCGAGAACCACTCATTCGATTTTCGTATTATTTTTAGGTTACTTACTGTTTTTGGATTTGAATACCTAGCAAGTATCAAAGTTTACCCGACCGAAGTAGAAATCATATTTAACTGTGTAGCTTTTAAACGACATTGCGAAATGAAACCTGAGGATCTGAAAAAAATTGTTTCTCATTCTTAGATCTTTTTTAACTGCTTTAGGCGTTAGGTTAGCACAAGTATTCAGCTCTAACCGAGATCATGAGTCACATGTGAGCTAATTTATAGCAATTTGCTGTAATTTAGCATCATATAATATCATCGTGCAGCAAGACTCATTACATCATTGTTAATTAAAGTCACAGAATAACGTTTTGCATAACAGTAGTTCACTTATAATACAGGTGAAAGCGTAATTTTCAACTATTGCAATTCGAATGTAATGTAATAAGTCTCCATAAATGCTAAAATACGGTATTACACCCATTTTTAAAAAGTATTTCATTTTGATCCTAGGGTCCTAATAAACCACCAAAAAAAACAAAAAAATAATATTCAAACGATAAGTGCCATAAAACTGCATTTCAATTTTACAATTTCTATGTTCGCGCGTAAAATCACAAAAACGCTTGACGCCATGTTACTCTGTGGTCATGATGACCAACTGACGTCATGACCTGAGTAAACAAATGCGCTGTTATTAGTCTTTCTGTTTAGTTGTATTTTTCACTATAGTTTATGGTATTATTATATGGTAGTATTTATGTCTTCCATGGTATGATTACTATTATTTCAATAAAAATTAAAATGTAAAGTTTTAAAATACTAAAATAGTAATAGTTGCTCAGTTGACAGTTGTCACTTTTTGTTCTCATGACCATATGACGTAACAATCATGGCGGACACTGTTTCGCGTAGTAAAAGAACAGACTAAAAAAAGTGAAAACTTTGAAATCAATTTAAAAATTTATTTAGTTATTTTATTAACTAAATTTAACATTTTCCGACTGCTTGTTGCCTAAACTATCTGAATTGTATATTTTTAGAATTTCTTTCATATAGAGTAAAATACCCTATTACCGATGTTACCTTTTTTGACATTCTAAATTGCAATTTGTGTCCATGTTTGCGTAGCGCCATAGAAATCAAAAATTCTTTAATAGTTTATATCCGGCACAAGAAATAAAATTGACCACGTTTGCACAGCGCCTCTCCAATCACAGGAACAAAATAATAGTTCAGTTTCTTCTGAACTCACAAATATTGTATTTCAAAGATTATTGCAAAAAAAAATATTTTTCTGCAATACTCATTTCTACGAAATAATTCACCGTATTCAATAATGTATAGCATGAAACAAGGCCAAGCTCCGGAACCGTTGCACGTGGCGTTATTTACCTACATTCGCCTTGGTTGCATTTCCATTTCTATGGCTATAGCCGGCCAGTGTTTAAAACTTACCTACAAGCATTCCTTTGATAACAAAATTAAACAAACATTTGTATGATTACGTACCCAAAAGGTAAAACGAGAACCTATTAGTAAAACTCCGCTGTCCGTCCGTTACAAAGCTTTATCTCATAAACCGTGATAGTTAGACAGTCGAAATTTTCACAAGTTATGCATTTCTATTGCAGCTATAACAACAAATACAAAAAAAAAACAGAATTTCGTAAAAACGTCTCTTGGAGTCTGACTCACACTTGGCCGGTTTTTTTAACTTTCGCGGTTCATAACCAATTGAAAATGTCAGGAATATCTTCCGTCTTTAAGCAATTTTACTGTCCGTTTGAATAGTAATCATCATTTCAGTATTTAACCGTGAGTTTATGACCAGATGTACTTCTGAATGTGGACGAAGCTAAGCAATATGTGAGGATCGTACCTAGCTGATTTCATTCTATAGTTTCTGCGTAGGCAGAAACTAAAGAACGCCATCAGCTAGGTAAGTAAGTAGGCGAAACCCTATTGGACCAAAGTCCCATTACCAAATTTACTTATCTTATAAAAGGTAAAACTATTTCAGTGAAAGAAGAAGATACCAAAGCTCCATTAGGCTAAAATCCCAGGACTAGACTTACATACGAGGGTGCGGTTTTTACTTATTTAGTAACTATCTGGCGCCCGCGACTTTGCCCGCGTGATATCGAAAAAAAAATAAAAAAGTATAAATCCTATGTGTTATTCAAGACTATAATCTACCTCTGTGCCAAATTTCATCAAGATCCGTTTAACGGCTCTGACGTGAAAGAGTAACAAACATCCACACATCCATTCGTCACAAACATTCGCATTTATAATAGGATTTAGTTATTATTAGGATATTTAGTATTAGTAGGATGAAGTTATTATTTACAACAAAAAAAATAACATTACTATGAAAAAGTTGCTTTGTTAAAAAATTAAATACAATTTAAGGCAGAAAGCTGCTACAACTTTTTTTGTAATTGAACTTTAATTTTGGTAAATATTTGCACGCCTCTTACGACAAAACAAGGCAATACCTATACTTATTTTTACACGTTTTAATAAAATTTTTGACTTTCACTAAATCTTTACATAGTTATCTACTCGTACCTAATTTATTTTTACATTGATTTTTTCATGTCTTTATTTTTACCTACTGTAAAATCTTTTAATTTTCGCTATTTTGCGTGATGTGTCAATTTACATCATGGTGATAGCTATTGATAATGTCAGCAAAGCATAGAGCCGCCAGTATCTCTATCGAACAACCCGCAACCCCGGAGTCAGTAATAGTCTGACTCTCCCTTCCGTTCCGCCCAGAGTGGAAGAAGTTCGTTACTTTACACACATAGTTCGCATTTCTATTTAAAAATTAAAAAAAAGGATTTAAAGGGTTTTGTGAATAAAAAAACAGTTTTTAAAACAACCTGGTTTTTGCATGCCCTCCGGCGTCTGTGGGTCTGAATTTCTTGCGGGCTATCTTATCGTCCCGCATTGTAAATAAAGTCAAACGGATTCATAAAAATCTTGTAGGACAGAATAATAATCCTATCGATTAGTATAATAAAATAGCGAGGTTATATAGTATAGGATTTGCATAAATATATTAATAGATTTAGAAGGTTCGAGACCCGGGCGAGGCAAGCGCGTTTTAGAAAATCCTAGAATGCAGTTTTGTTTCTTTTTAAAAATAAAGGTATATCTCCTTTAAGTAAAATGAGCCAACTTAAGGATTTAAGGTGGTTTACCCTCCAGTGCCGGACTGATTTTCCACACTGTATTTATATATCGATACACGTCGAAACTATTCACTGACGTATTTCATCGATGACCTTGGCGGCCGTACAGCCTGATATGGATCGTGAATAAGGCGCTTAACTGTTGCCATGGGTAAATATTAAACATATTAATAATTTTGTCATATAGGTGCAGTCCTCCTTGTACAAGGCCGCCATTCCTACCTACTAATTTTCTAAAAACGCGTCACACGAAGGAGCATAATTAGAAGAAGAAAGGGTATCGTGGTGGGATCATTAATATCGATGTCAGCTGCCTTTGTGTCATCGCATTATATTTTTTTTTTTTCGCCGAATCACATACAACAGTGAAGTAAAGTTCCTACCCTATAAAACTTCGGGAATGATTGGGATCTGTAAAAGATGTTTAAATTGTCATTTACGAAATATGTTCCGGGATTTGTTATTACTTTCTGGCGCTATTGCAAGCGTCATAGTCGCGGTATGACAATCATCCCGGACAGTTTCAAATATAAATTAGTTAGAAACCGTAAAAGCTAAATACAATGTTCTCTTAAAGATGTATTATTAAGAATGCACGAAGAGCAGACGTTTATTATAGAGACTGACAAGCGACATATGTTATCAAGGCTGCAATTTCAGAAGGTATAAGTTATTTTCCTTTGTGGATGATTATTTTCCTTTTACTGACTAAAACCCATACATGTTCCTTCTTTTTCCCTTTATATTCCAGGGCGCGATAAACCCTGAACCCCGGCAGGCGCGCGTTAGGCTGAGATATAGGGTTCTACCCCTGAACTTCAACCTCTTTTGAAATGCTTGAGGACCTAAAGCATTTAACATTACGCTAGCCATGTTTTGCAGCCCTTAGTACAAGTAAGACTATTACGACCTGGTCACAAATTTAGCCCATGCTCGTCTTTAGCAGAAGACTTTACGGCCTTTGAAACAAATCTATCAATAAATACCATTCACAGCAGAACAGATACATCGACATAAAAAAGAGACATAACGCCAATCCACCGCTTGCAATATTTCTCAACATTAAGTACTCTACCTACTAATTTCCTTCAGTAGCAACTTGCGCTGTCGGGTGTACGTATTGTTGCATCGCTAAACACCACGGTTGATGTGAAACGACGATTCCGTCCAGTTGATTGTACACCTGCTATCACTTCTGTTCTATACCGTCTTCACTTAATAGTGATGAGCTAAACTTAGGATAATTTGTGAGTGACCGTGGAGTGATGACGTCAGAGCTTTGGATACAGTGTGTTCTTAAATACAGGTGAAATTTATAGTTGAAAATATTTAGCTCCATAACCTGTAAAATACTAAGGCAGGTAACACAACCTGTATTTGGGTTAGAATAGAATAGAATATACTTTATTGCACACCAAAATATAAAATACAAAAAAGTGCTAAATCTATGGTTACAATGGCGGTCTCATGGCTAATAGCGATATCTTCTAGACAACCAGGGTTATTAGTTTTTCCAAAATTGTTTTCAAGTACATTTCGAGCAAGGCAAGAGAGAAGAGGTATTACAGAAATATTTTAAACATTCTCTTTAATATTTCTGTAATAGAAAACTAATTCTTTAAACAGTTTTTTCCATACTTTTTTAAATAAATACAGTTTTCTGAAATTGTTTTTCGATTCTAGGGCTAGCCAAACGATGTTAGTCGGACACCTATAAATATTATATGGGAAACGTTTTCCATGGCACACAGTGGCTTCGTATCGATTGAATGTTATATTTATAAGTATAGACTAGAGTACAGACCGTGACATTTTGATATGAATAACTTCTCCATAATTAAAACTATATAAGTTACTTATCCTGTTTTTTCTAGAAAAGTTTTCAAGTTTTTATATAGGTAATTAACGAATTAAATATGCTGCTTCTTCAATTAGCTACCGAGGCTTTGTCTCTACAAAGCCTGACACAACTTGCTAGACATATATATGTATGTATATTTAATAATAAGAGTGCACATAAACATGCTTGTCTGTTTTTTAAAGCTCAGCTCGCACAGCAATAAAACCAAAAATGCTATTTGCTCACACCTAATTCAAACTTCTATACACAGTATAAACGTTTGACTGAAACAAACTTGAATTAATCGATGAAACAACTTTAGATTAATTAATTTTAACCTTCAGCTGGTTTCTCCAGTTTTCAGTTCACCATCTTCCTATACATATTTTACTTTAGCTGAAGAAAAGTAGACCCTCGTTAAATTCCGTAATTATCAAACACGACCTACCTACACCATCCCGTATTACACATAATTACACATTTCTAATTGCCCAATCACAATGGTTATAGAACGATTGACTGTCAGTGATATGGAACTTTGTTTTGTATGAGAATGTGACGTGTCTACCCACCTACCATGGAGGGCGTGAAGAAATGGCTGACAGAGAGAAATGCGAAGAAAAACGGACTGTATGTGCATTATAGTCCGCCTAAACGTGAGTATAATTTGCAAATATTTTTTTATGTATTTAATCCTACATTCATATTTGTAGTACTTTTAATAGTGCTGCATAGTTTTTGGGTATCAATGACATTGACGGAATGGAACTGTTAAAACACTAGTAAAATTGTCTATGAAACTTATTTTTAAATAAAACAACATGGCGGCATTAATTCTAATATTTCCTTAAAAAAAAACTAAATAGCTACTTGTTAAAAAAAACCGTGAAGCATTATAAAAATTGGGAGCAATAACATGCTCAAAACTAAGACTAACAAAGGTTCAACCAAACCGAATTATCAACTTGTGAATAATAAATTGTCTATATGCCCACTTGAGAACCATTGCCTTTATAAATGGGTCTTTGCCTTGTCTTGTTATAGAGACCTAGGTTCATTTCTAATAGGTTTGATATTAGAATATCAAGTGTCTTTCCATTTAAGTAGTTTGTTTAAACCTATTTAGTTAAGGTCTTGAACCTATAATTAAGCTTAACAACCGTTTTACTTTAAACGAAACCTATCTATTTACTTTTAATTGGTTTCAAGCGAAAATCGATATTGAAAAAATGTAGTTATTAAACCCAGCCCGACGAAAACATTGTGTACATGAAATAAACCGTTTTACTGAAACATGCCTGGAAAAACAGGAGCTTGCGTGCTAGCCAGGAAACTATCCGCCTACAGCCGCTCTATAAAACGAATGTAAACACAAACTGCCATATAAAGCTGAAAGCTTTTTTCCTATGCAATTTGTCTGTCTAACATTGTTTAAGAAGCTTGAAAAAAATCTATTACTGCTGAAAACACGTATCAGCAAGGTTCAATGATGTAAGGCGCAATCGTGGAATTATTAAGTACTAGTTCGGGGTAATGCATTCACGCATTTTATTTGAAAACCCAACACTACAACATTTTTGTAAAAAAATACTGGCAGCTTAAAAAAAAGAAACATTAACAGACTATAAAAAAAACCTTCCATTATAAAGGTAGTGAAATTGGCGGGAATGTCAAATAAAATCCTATTTTGATTTGGAGAAATGAATAATTTTAAATTTATTACTGAATATTCTGTGAACCTAAATTTTTGCGTGCAAATTAGAAGTCTGCACAGGCGAGCGACGGAATAAAATAATTCCTCGAAACCATGTCAAGTCTAATAGGTCAAAGCGCAAAAATGTGAGTATTATAGACTGAATAGCATAATTATAAATAATACTGTTTATAATTTACTTCAACAAGCGCTGGTTACGACGTGGGTGCGATTCGACCTTAGCGTGATGTTGTGAGTCAGTCGTTTTTGTAGAAAATGTCATAAGTATTGCAATCACACAACATACCTCGTGACCAGCTAGATTAGGTACATTCTAAGAGGAGAGCATAATTTATGGGTTTGACTTTTTTCAACCAGCTAAAATAAAGGCACAATTAAATTCATTTCATTCGGTTTTCGTTGTCATTTAAAAAAAACAAGATTTGATTACAAGGATTATTTTCTAATAAACGCTTCTGTAATGAAGAGCATTTGCCTGTCATAATAACAATCCACGTTTCGATTTACGATTATAACAGAAACAAGAAGTGACGGCACGGTTGGTGCAATGACTGAGCGATCGACTGCTGCGCTGCGTGTCGCGGGTTTGATCCCCGCTCGGAACAAATATGTGTATTACCGACAGGTAGTTGTTTCGAGCCTGGTTATTTGTGTATGTGAGTTTAAATGTTTGTTAACGCCGCACCCACTATACAGAAGAAATCCCCAATGTGGGGAAACGTTTTTTTTTTTTAAATATGTTATTAGGCGTCACAGGTGTCATTCTCTTGTAAAAAGTCAAATTCACTGCTTTTCGTACCAAATCGTACATTAGAAGCGAAAGTTCCCGGTGAGGGGGAGCGCCATAATAATATAATTTAATACTTTTAAAACTGGTACCGAACACAGGACACTGACGGATATTTTAGTAAAGTCATTTTTAAACCATTTTTTGCGTCTCTAATCTGATCAAACTCCCAAGTTTTTCGACAGAAAAATGTTGCAGTGTCTGCAAGTAAGCAACCATCTAAAATGGCGTGAACATAATAATTATTTTATCCTTATAAGCTTTCTCTTATTTCTCAATTAAACAGTAACACTTAAAATTCAAGTAGTTCATGAGTAAGAAGAAAAAACGCAAGAATAGCTATTAAAAGTTATAAAGAGCAATTCTGCAAACTGGATTCAAAACTGGGAATTACAAGATCAGTAAAACAGTTTTTAAACAATGACAACATTATAATATTATCCCAACAAAACCCATATATCATAAAAAAACAGTAATTAAACAATGACCACATTATAATCTCCGAACAATTTACGTAACACAACATTTGATATTTAAGAATGATAAATAAATAAATTAAATCACATCGGTCAAAAACTTCGACCGAATTAAACTGAAACAATGTAAAGTTAATTATTTGCCAAAGCATCATCAGTTTTTCACAGTCTTTCCCAACTATGTTAAAAGGTCTGCTGCTAGTCTAACCCGATGAAGCTGAACACCAATATTTTACATGAAGCGACTACCCATCTGACCTTCACAACCCAGCTAGTACAGCGTACAGCAATGGGATTTTTCTTGTCCTTTGGTAAAAACTGGTCGTCAAACCTTTAAATGTGGCACACTAGAATTGCCAAACCAATTTAAAAACCGATGCATTGCATTATTAACAGTAGGCTTTCTAATTGCTAGGCATACTAAGCGTCAATGTATAACAAATTAGCAGTCTAAACAAGTTGAGCCGCTGTGTCCAGTACGTGAATATTGATGGAGTTCGATCACCCCCGGCTATTCACCTATAACGATCCATTAAATGGTGTCAGCACACACGTCACGCCAACTAATATGTTATTATGGAGATATTTTGGATACCTACGCATCTATGACATATAAGGGTTTGGAAAAATGTAAGCATTAAGTTAGTAAGTAAACTTAAATGTTACAACTTTAAATAAATCTATTTTATAAACGTTTACGTAATTTGAATCGGAAAACTATAAAAGCAGCAAAATAATGTGTTTAAATACTTTTATTTTCAAATATGATTTTCTCTTTTTTGTATGTACTTGGTTCATTTTAAATTAAAATAGTTTCTGTTTTCAGACATAGTTTTAGGTTTCAATGTCATTTTGTAAATGGAAATTACAATTTGTGATTTATATTAAAATTAACTATTGGTATCAGGATCATTTAATGCATAATCAAATAAAATTAGTCATCAGCCAACGGCATATATTTGAAATGAACCGTCACCCGTAAAAAGTTAACAAAATATACATCTACCAAAAAATACCTAATTTACTTAATTTGTACACCCCAAAGCACTTTTGAATCGCGGCATAATTAAAAACACTTAATCTTAATTAACCCAGTTTCATGCAAACACTGTATTATGCTAGCATGAACTTGTCGCATATCATTATTATACTGAAACTGTTTGACGTGCTAAAGAACAACAGCTAAAGTGATTATTTAAAATTACTAACACCAATGAAAACGAAAACATACTCGATATTACTAAAATATCGAGAAATAAGTTTTTTCTCCAAAAATCTCTGTTTATTACCCCTTATTTTTGCACGTAGGGTGTGTTTATGCCCTAAGAATGTAAGGTCAGCAGATATGTCGCGATAAGTCGCCTACAACGGGCTGTTAGCGCATAAATCCTGTAATCTACCACCAGAAATAACCAAGCCTTCAAACAGGATGTTTCTTATGCAGTCACGTAATACCAAAAGAAAAAAACCAATCAGTTTATTATTCATCGTTATTTCTAGGAGACCTTAAAATAATGTCATGCCTGTGTTTCTCTACTGTATACACAGAGAACATAAGAGAAGTAGGAATAGATCAAATCTATTACCGACATTCTAAAAATGACATACAGGAATAAATAAGGGGCTGCCCCTTGTTACATGTGATTTTAGAATGTCTTACGCCATTCATTCACTTGTTTATAAATATAGTGTGAATAAAAAAACAAAGAAATAGAATATAACGTAGTTGTTCATAGTTTCATTCAATCTCAGGCATCGTAAAAAGCTTGGAAAGGCTACTAAAACAGAGCGTGGGTTGGGTCAGACATGACGATAAAATTCGTAACAATTTTAACTAGGACTGCAGTGCATCGTGCTGTATTATGCTTCTGATTTTTGAAAACTTAAGATAATAAGTGAATAAATTTTTTAAAATTTTATTACACAAAAACACAAATTGAAATACATAAATTAAATTATTAAGTGTAATGTATTTAATTATTCTTTGGAATACTAAACTACAAAATAATCTCACTAAATACACCAGTGTGTCCTCAGCATATTTAGGCATGAACTTTTTTTAAAAAAAATCTGGAAACAACAGGTTGATACGCAGAGCACTCTGTATAAATCCAATCAGTAAATCACTGGTCGCAGTATCGCAGAAGACGATCGCTTGAACTGCGCCGACATTACTTTTAGTTTCAGTGAGCTTCTGCTACCGCCCACTTTACTTCTATCTTGCTTAATTAAAATGTTTTGGATTTCTGGAATATTCAAATGTTGCTTGTTAGTTTTAAATAAATAACTTAATCCAGGTGAGAAAGAAGTTTAAAAAAATCGTGATATAAAAGGGAATTTTCTTTGTGTTCAAAATAATGTTACAAGTTACTAGCAAAAGCTTGTCATTGCCACGAAATCTTCAACAGATGTTTTTATGGTCTAACTTTTTAAATTAATCCTTTTGCTTATTATAATCCATTGGTTTCAGAATCGAATAATAGAAACATGACTAAATTTAAATTATCATTGATACGAGTATAAAATAAATCATAAATTTTAACTTTTTTTTAAATCAGTGTGTGACTTTTAACGAAAGAGTAAATGTGACGTTTTGACAAAGTTTCCGTGTCCAAAGAAAAAATCGGACAAAACTGGCGATTGAAAAACCGGCCGTTGGAAAACCATAAATCATTTAATTAACACGTACATTTTAACACAATTAACGTAATCAGCTGTATAATCTAAAATGAACATGTTTAACCTTCACAACACTTCCCTCATTAGTCGTGGGCGTAGTATCAGCAGCCCAGCTTCGCCAGTGGGCGCGTGGCGGCGCGGAGAGCAGGCTGGAACGAGCAGTCTTGGCTGGGCAAGGTCGCCGGCTGCTGGCCGAGGCTGAAGGCCTCTCCTTGTCTAACCACCTGTCAACGTTGGTCATCAAGTGTGATGCACTTCACGCGGCTGTGGAAAAAGGCTCTCTGCTTGAGCTCCAGGTACTACTGGTAATATGCCCTTGAATTACAGAGTGACGTTAAGATAATGGCCTCAAAATATTGAAAATAGCGGTAACTGTACTTTCGGTAAATATGTGTAGGGACTCTCTTCAATCTTGGTGGAAAATATTTCTTTGCCCGACCTTACGAATCCTCAAGTTTGAGTTAAGAGTGGACTTGTGATTACTAGACCAACCAGCCAGTTTTTAGATGGCATTACTAATTACTTAATTTAAATTATTGATTTTAGAAGTGACAACAAAACTGATATCTATGAAAATGACTAGCACAACACTGAAAGGAATAGTTATGTAGATATTATCATTAATTTATTAAAGTTGACTACTTCCGCGGTGCCCCGTTTACACATTTCATGGACGAACTGAAATACAAGCGCTACGTAAACAACATGGTGCGTAGCTTCATGACATGTAGTGTCTTGGTAAATATGTATCTCGCTTAACAAAAATTTTGTTTCGTCACCACCATAACCATTTTCCCTGAAACAGCGATGAAGCACCTCGAATATAAGTTATCTAGGTTATTTGAAATTACTAAATCTGGATTTTGACGTAACAATGCAAGAAAAATATACATTAAGATTGTTATACGTAATTTTAACAACACGGTGCGCGGTGGTTTCATTTTCATGATCTTTTGAAACTAAACTACTTTTTCAGACGATAACTTCGAAGACTCCCTGAGAATATGAAAGAAGATCTTATGTTTTTTACCTAACCGAGCTATGAAACATAACACCTAAAACAATAATTAATTTCACGAGCTTTCCCATCTCTACGATCTCGTAGCAATTTGCTACGCCGTAGCGCTACGAACCGTAGCACGATAACTAACATTGTTTACGAGACTTCAACTCCTTGAATGTTTAACTCAGGAGTTGCTGGAGAGCGACTACAACCGGCGTAAATACGTGATGTGTCGGGACGAAGCTGGCGTGGGGTTGCTGCATAAAGCCGTCTTCTATGACTACATGGACATTGCTGAGTATCTTGTTAGGAATTACCCGCAGTTGGTGCATCAGAAGGATTCTGTGAGTTATTTATTGTCTTGGTATTTTTAGAAATGCATTTCAAAGCCTATCTTCAAACCAATACAATGCCATCTGTGTCCATTGCCTTAAGGCCACAGGAAGATCATGAGCCTCTTCCCCACTCATCAATGAGCCACGATTCCGGTGGTCAGTCCCACGAAACCTCTCAAAAACTATAAATTGCTATCTGTGTCCTTGCGATGAGAGGAAGGTGCACCAACCTTATCATTATACTCTGCTGCCAACACAATATTAATTAATCATCAAGCAAACGCAATCAACAAACCCTCTCGAAAACGATAGGTAGTAGCTTGCTACCCATGTCCTTACTTTGACAGGAAGGTCGCACCCCCCTGCACTACTCATCAGTGAGCCGCGACTCTGCTTCGCTGTCCGCGCTGTTGGAGGGTGCGGGCGCGGCGCGGGGAGTGAGGGACGCGGCAGGCCGTACGCCCGCACATTACCGCGGACAGGCGCGAGAGCTGCTCGCGCTTCCCGACGTCATGGCGCGCGATAATAAGAGCACACCAGGTTAGTGGACATGGACCTTTATTTTTATTTTAAGTTTTATGATAGAACTAGACTCATTTTAGAAAAATAGGGTACTATTTTTTTTAAACTATTTATTTAATGGTATTTATAAAACTTTCTTTATTACAAAATAAAATAGTTCTTTTTTACAAAAAAAAACTTTCAGAGTTTATTTTTTAAGTGCAACGTTAGATTGTTAGCCTTGTGCACCTAACAGTATAGCAATATTTCGGCAGTAATATTTATTAAGTGTTCTCAAAAAAATACCATTACCAATGGTTGAGATCACTTAACTTCATTATATAAGTTTAGCTAAGTGCTAACTGCACTGTGCTTGTAATTCTTTATTGATTAAAACCAAAACAGTATTTTCGTGATCAAAAATTTAATTAATACAATGAAAAAATAATTCAAAATGATGATTCGAAATCATTTATTAAATTTAAAATAAGTCTCTTGATTTGTCATTATTTTGTTGTTTTAATTTTTTTTTCCGCCGTTTTGCCGCCGACGGAATAAAGAAAAGCTAGCCTAAAGCTAATTTATACTTTGGATATAACTATCATTTGAAAACGACTTATGAAAACAGCACTGATCACCACATGATCCTTTGTATAATAAAGATTTTATTTATACATCACACACAGTCATATCTTTAAGATTGTATTTCCAATCCTGCTTTCGGCACGGTTCTAACTTGAATTAAATAATTTCTTTGTGCAGTAATTTTTTAAACATAACATAACTATACAAAGAAATTCAAAACAATTGTGAAACAAAAAAACGTATAATTTCAAAGTCAGGCATTGGAAGTCATAAAATAACTTCCCCCGCTCTGGGTGGAGCGGGGGGGAGTGTCAGACTACTGCGTTTACTAGCTAAAGCCTATCCATGTTCTTTTTTTTGCTCTTAGTGTTCTGAGGTCGCGCGGCAGGATCGGTTTAGACTGGAGTCGGTTTCCAGCCTAAACGGATGAAAAAAAAACAAATCTCTATCACGTAATTTCTATTGAAAGTCGTAATTAAGAGCCAATGGTAAAATGGTTTGTGTTCCATGCACGCAAAGAAATATCAGCAAAGCAGAGGGGCCTGCCAGGGCCACCGCCTGCCGAGGTTGCGGGTTGTTCGAAAGAGTTACCGCGGCCCCGGAACATAAAGGGCAAAAGAAGGAACATAATATAATTATTGGGTGGGTTTTTAGTCAGTAAAAGTCTGACACTCGCTTTCGCTCTGCCCAGAGTGGGGAAAATATTTAATAACATATAACGCATGCAGTTCTTTGTTGCTTACAGATTTTGGGTTCCATCATACCAAGAAAAGTTTCACAAAGTAAAGTTTCTGGGATGAAAAACTTTAGGGAGCAAATGAATTGCATTTAGTATTTCTTCAATAAAACTTGCCTAAAACTTTTGATTTTATGCCTATATTTATAAAACGAATTAGTTTATTTCAGACATTTTACCTAGACAAGATAAACTACTAAATCATAACGTAAAAACTCAGAGCAAAAGTTCGTTGTTTGGAACCTGATATCAAAAACCATGTTTTTTTTTCTCAACATTTTTGTAAATGGTTTCGTTTTGCCGTGTACCTATCACATGCCAACAAGCATTTAAATTTCAGACTAATAAGTATTATTTTATCTTTGCATATAAAATACCTACAAGTTATTAGTTAGTAGCCATTCGTGTCGCGATGCCCTCCATATAGATAAGTATTTTAACGTTGAAGAAGTGTCGGACGTACTGGACATGTTTATGTTAGTCAAATTTAAGATACAACAATTTATGGCCGTGAAAACTGCATTCATTTATTTTTTTGGTGCATAAGTAATATTTATGGTTTAGGTGACGAGTTACATAACAGCGAGTTAGTTGTTTTGAATCACTTACATCGCAACAAAATGTTTAATACGCTAGCTGTTGCCCGCGGCTTCGCCCGTATGGACGTTGAATAAACATTCATCCATACATCCTCACAAACCTCGCGTTTATAATATAAATAGTAGGATAGGAAATACGATTTATTGACATATCTATGTATTTAAAAAAAGCTACAGTGTAATGCCCTCACAAATGTTTGTGGGCGCATGGCTTGTTTCAAGGAGTGCTGCGTTGCAGTCATGTTTCCAATTCCCACATGAAACAAAATTAAAGCTATTATTACATCTATAGCTTAAGACATCTATCATGAGATGGGATGTAAAACCGACTTCCAAGAAAAATCTAAAAAGTGGAAAATACCTTTACTTCGAGAAGTCGATGACTCTTGTTTTTTTGTTGACTCTTTGCCACCGAAATCCCGCAGAAAAGTTATTTTCCACTTTTTATTGTTTTTTTTTAATGTAAGTTTGTTTTGCTAAGTAGTTTTTTTTTATTTCAGCATTTTTAGTTATGATGTGATGATTATCTCACAAAATTTTTGTCGAGTATTCGATTACAAAACAATATGTATCATAGACGATAACTTATAAACTGCCCAAGTAATGTATTTATAAAATTTATGAGATATCACTTCAAAAGTATATCTTATGAAAAAAAAAGAATGATGAAAATCGGTGACGAAGTAATCGGTGAACATGCATAAATAAAATATAATTAAAAAATTTATCAAATATAGAACCTCCTCCTTTTTTAAAGTCGGTTAAAACAGTAATGTCCAGCAGCAAATTATGCTAAGCTGAGTTGATTGATTCCTAAACTATAGTAGCATTATTACCATAGACATAAAAACGGTTATCTTATATATAAGCATTTTTTTTACTTAGGTTTCGAGAAAGCTGCTACATTCATTACTATGCATATCAACACAGACGATTTCGTCACAAACAAAGCTGTAGCTTTCTGTAGTTCGTGAAAAAACAGAAGACATTATGGTAAACAGGCCTTAACATTCTGAAGTAGGTCTCTTGTCGCATTCATAATGTATCAATCTGAGAGTTCTAGATCTATTCATTGAGTACTTAAACCCTTTTGAAGGAATAATTAATTCGTTCGTGTTAACTTTTTACGTCAGTTGATCGTGGTAGATAAATAAACTGTTCTTTACTATTTGTCTTCAAATTAAAAATGTATTTTCCTTGTGATTTAAGGAAATATCTTCTACACTTAATTTTTCAGAATATATCAGAATTTTTATCAGTTTTCCTTATAAAAGGGCACCCTGAAAGCAGTACATAGTTTTTCTGCTTGCTCCAATATTTATTTAAAGCAATTTATAGGTGGGTTTTTACCCTAAAGATCAATTCTACCTTTCCATTACAGCTCGTATTATAATAATTACCACAACAGACACATCAATAACGGTTGCATGGTGCCTCTGTCACGACATTGTCTGTCAGCGGCTTGTCCATTCCGATATTACAGGCATACATTAATTTCGTTAAAGTGTAGAAGGCTCGGCTTTGAGGCTTGGTGTTGCGTGGCTATGAATATTTATTTTTATGGAAGCCTTTCTACTCTGAAGGCACAAAACACCCCTTTTATTATATTTTTTTATTTATAACTCCCGAAAACGATTGGTCATTCTTGGCTGTAACTTATCCGCGAAGGTCATCGATTCGTTACGTGTTTTAGTAATAGCCAGTAATAGGAAAGTGCAGTGACGTAAAACTTATTTTTCCTTGAAAAGTGTTTAGAGAGCCTGCAATTAAGTTGGCAAAATAAGTCATTAACTTGACTACAAAAATGTAAACGAAAAATGATAAATTATGCCTTGTTTTGTATGAATATTTCCGGCTTGTAGAATGGTATGTTTTGCTGAAACATAAATGTTTCTTAACTTTCATAAACTACTTTATACAATTTCAAATAACGGTAAATCTTTTCACAGATAACCATTTTAGAGTAACTTGTATAATTTATTGATGGGAAGTTTCCTGCCCGAATGTTATAAAATAACTCTGGTTGAATTAAATTTGAAAATTGGGACAAATCGTTAACACCACCGAAAATTAATGAAAGGGCCATTCATAACACTATAACAGTAATTTAAATTAACTTAACATGGCGCCCGAACAGCTAACACTTGAAACTTAAAGAATTTGGTAATAAAGTGTATCACGCGTACAATCTAGTTTGTTTTCGGACTGTTTTGTTGGTACCCATTATGTTAATCTCGGCTAGCATGTAGTGGCACGCAAACTTGTTGCTTTCGCAAATTTCGTACTTTCATATTATTTGTTCGTAATAAAATCCGACACCTTTTTAAGGCTGTTTGATGTTAAAGTCTGTTTTTATGATATATATAAAGCGCGTTTGAAAAATATTGCTGTCTTGACACTTTTTCTAATATTTTAATAGAAAAGACTACTGGTCTTGTACTGAAAAGTTCTTCAGTAAGTCAAATCTCTGCATCAGCATTTGACGTAAAGTAATCTCAAAAAAGATTAAGAATTAACAATGCAATACATCATAACATCAGTAGTAAATAAAATCAGTCTTCCTTCAAAAAAACGCGAGCAAAAATGTCAAAACTTTCATTTATACGCGATTCAGTGTTATGTTTCACATTTAGGATTTCGTTGTACCTAACCCTACTTATGCTGAAAATAACATATTTTTATACACACGACCCTTTTCAGGTATCAAACCTAAAAAGTTTAGGCACCAAAACGTTTAAAAATATCTTGTGCCTGATTTTTACTAAAAACATATTGTAGCCTATTTGGTAGGTAATTAAGTATATAATACCTATCTTTAGGTAGCTCGCGGTACTTATTTTGCTTTACAAAAACGCAACTTTCTCTCAATTTGTAGATACTTAAAGCACTTAGTGTTTTACTTCACACTTCTTAGATTTCAGGTGTATAGCTTTTGGGAGCTGATATCTTCAACAATTTCATTCAAATTCGGTACCTTTTTTTGGGATGGGAAATCATCAAGTGTCAAACTTTTATTGACTAAAACACATGTTCCTTCTTTTGCCTTTCGTGTTCCGTTGCTTCGGCAACTCTTTGAAATAACCTGCAACGCCAGTAATTCAGTACCAGTATCTATGTTTTCAAAAATTCAATCCCTGCAACTAATCGTAACACCACAACCTTCACAATTAACTATTACCTACTCCTTTAAAGTTATAAGCCTGTAGGTTTGTTAAATAAAAAGTTATAACCGAAAATTCTACATTGAATACCATTCTAAAGAATTCTTTGTACTCAATGATTGTCCAACATTGAAAGGAAGGAGGCCGAAGGGCACCAAGGCAGGCGTATGTGATCGATCGATGGCCAAGTCATTAAACATTAAAACCTATCTGTCTGACTTCCAGTCTACCTGAATAATACAACGAATGTCCTTGACACTTCAGGTCGACATGAGTGTAACTAGCCATCAATATTTACTTAGAATTTTGACTTTAAAAACGGTAGTTTTAATGTAGTACGCATTGTATTTGTCGGACTTTGTTTAGACTGGACGTTACTAATTAAGCGTTTAGTTAACTAGTTTTTATAAAATGAAACGTTGTCCCACACTAAGAATTTCTCCTGTATCGTGGGTGCGTTTACAGACATTTAAACTCACATACACAAACAGCCAGACCCGACACAACTATCTGTAGGTCATACAAATATTTGTTACGTGAGATGATCGAACCCGCGACACGCGGCGGAGCAACCAATCGCTTAACCAATGAGCCAACCGTGCTGTCAAATGTTATTTTGATATCTTTTGTAGTTTATTACATTACATCAATTAGATGTTCGTATCTTGGATTTCTAAACCTTCCAGTTAAATTTTAGTTGTAAGTCTTAGGGTAGCAAATCAGCTCTTGAAAAATGTACCTGGTTCAAAACTACCAGCGAGTTACTTTAATTTTGCTTGCCTGTGTGAAAACGTCTCTGGTACAATTTTCATGACATTATTTTTATTCTGAACACTTATACGCAATGATCAACATATCTTTTTACTGAAAACATTATAAAATAAGTTGACTAGAAATAATTATACAATTGATGTATTCAAAGTAGCTGAATACTTATTAGAAAACTTTTAGGTTGACATATTCTAAAATTGTTTTTAAAAGCGCGGGATACATTTTGTCCCTATAAAATGAAGTTCCTAAAATGAATAACTTTGGTCGTATTGCTGAGGTTACTTAGCAATACGACCCACACACTACGAGTGTAAAGAACATTAGTCAATACATATTTTCTATGTCACCGTTATTGATTTTATCGAAATAGTATTATCTGTTCCACTTTTACACCGTAGAAGTATAAATATTACATTTAAATAAAGAACATAACAACATTCGAACATAATTAAGTCATGATTTAATCGGACCTCATTATAGGAAACTAGACTCATTTGTTTATTTGCTCGAACTCAATAGTCATTCGATTCGATTGATTCTGCCTTGATTGGCACGCACATACCTATTCGTAGTTAATCGGTCTGTAAAACTTTATCATTTCCCCAAATAGCTGGTTGTTTTGTTGAGCACTGTTATTTAGTGATAACAATCAGCTTTAGGACAAGTTTTAGACATTTCTGATTAGTCTAAAGCGTCGAAGTAAATACTGGTTAAAGAATCTTTAAATTTTCCTAATTATTTGGCTTTCAAGTACACCAATGAATAATACGCTAATTGTAAATACCTGAAGATGCTATAGGAAGTGACATATCTCTATAATAAATTCCACCTACGTCACAGATGAATATTATTGATGTTAATTTCCTTAGTAAAAGTTCTTCACTGCCGAATTTCACTGATGAAGACGAAAATAACTAACAATTAAGTGTTACGTATTTAATTTATGTCTTAGTGCTTCGATTTTTTCCATAAAAATGATGATGATGGATATTATTAAAAGCGTAATACCTTATCACCAGCACTAAATCTTTATGAACCTACGCATTACCTGCGTGAACCGACATCCAATAACCGTTAATGAATTCATCCTATCCACAAATAAAACTGGCCAAGTGCGAGTCCGATTCGTGCACCTCAGGTTCCGAACAAACTTGCGACATAAAATGCAAGACTTGACTGTGACATTTGACTGTGTAGACTTAAAAAGAGTTGATTTTTCACAGCTTCAAGGGACAACAGAGTTGAGTATATGACTTTAATTTCAACTTGATGCCTTTTTTGCGTTCCCGAAATAAACGCGACAGACAGGCAGGAAACCGGCCACCGTAGATGCGGGCCTGTGGACGGTGAGCAATGGGTAGCTCACCGTCCGTCCGTCGATTGCCGACAGGCCGTGTCGACGGAGCGTTCGTGTTTCACGCGCGAATCAAAGAGATGTCAGCAAAGCAGAGGGGCTTGCCAGAGCCTCCGCCTGCCGGGGTTACGGGTTGTTCGAAAGAGATACCGCGGCCCCGGAACGTAAAGGGCAACAGAAGGAACATGGGTGGGTTTTAGTCAGTACAAGTCTGACATGCCCCCCCGCTCCGCCCAGAGCGGGGGAAGTCATTGGATGATTTCACACCCGAAAAAAAAGGCAAGAAAACAAGCACGGAACTCTACAAAGAACATTTCCCACCACTTTTCTTCAATGGTAGGTTCACCTTGAACTTATCCATCGATTGCAATTCCAAGTAAAAGCAGTGGCACCTATTGGAGTTTCCTTTCGAACTAATGTGTCGGTAAAGCGATACGACGCCTTATCTTGCATGTTTCTACGACGGAACAACGTGCCAGAGAGGGTTGTTGGCATAGCACATTCTTGAATAATGTAGCACGTATATATTACTGTGAGTGACGTAATGATTGAACTTAGTATACTAAAACGGTTTGCCTGAATGTTCAGTGTAATGTTTTTGTTAGGTATTACTTTAAAAATGGATGGACAGTTTAAGTTATAACAGGATTTTATCATTATTATAGTACCTAGATAATATCTACAGAAGTTTGTTAATTTATTCACAAATTAAAAAGGCTCTTTGATCTTGGTTTAATTGTCAGTTATGTGGGTACTTTTTTGAGGATGGGAAATCATCATAGAACTTCCCACGCTCTGGGCGGATCGGGGGAAAGTGTCTGACTTGTATTAACTAAAACCCACCCATGTCCCTTCTTTTGCCCTTTATGTTCCGGGGTATCTCTCACGGTATCTCTTCTATTTTCTTCTAACCTTGTATTATTTTATCTCTTTCGAACAATACGCAACTCCGGGTTATGTAGGTACTTTAAAGCTAATTACATAAACAAACATGAATCATTAGTGTGACGCCGTGGGTAATTAAAAGTATTAACAACATCGCCACTAGTAGTCGTAACATTGCCTCACCTAAGGAGTTTTCTTCTGTATCGTGGTATATTTAACTAGCACTTGAACTCACATACACAAACAGCCAGACCCAGGACAATTACCAGTAGGCCATACAAAGATTTATTCCGTCCAGGATTCGCACCCGCAACACGCAGGACATCAACCGAATGCAACTGCGCAAAAAAAAAAGTTAAGAAAGACCAGCTAACAAAATAAGTTCCAAACTAGAAGTCTAGATTGGCTAAAGCCTTATTTAAACTTCAGTTGTGGAGTTTCAGAATATATTTTTTTAGATGTCGTCTGAAACTTTATTATACACTAGCTGTTCCTAGCGGTTTCACCCACGCTGCTCAGCACCTGTTGGTCGTAGCGTGATGTTATATAACCTATAGCCTTTCTCAAGAAATGGACTATCCAACACTAAAAGAATTTTTTAATTTGAACCAGTACTTCCTGAGATTAGCGCGTTCAAACAAACAAACAAACTCTTCAGCTTTATAATATTAGTATAGATTTACTTTCATCATCTGCCTAGCTTTTTCCTAAAGGGGTCGGCTTCCGGTCCAAAAAACAGGCTCTAGAGCCTAATATAGGTATTGATAATATTAGTTGTTTAAAATTTGTAGGTTTGGATGTAAAATTATCTTATGTTCTCATCAGGTCTGGTGATAAAACGCCACAACATCAGAATATGGTGCCATGACTGCGACATGGCGCGTTTGCAGCGAGTGGTGTGGGAGGGTCACGGCTCGCGGCTCCTCAGCGAGGTCTCCAACCAGCCCGTGGTCAAGAAGTTCTTGGAGGCCGTGCCTTATATCATGGTATGATAATTTTAGGGTTGACCTACGATCCAACTAGTGTCCGTGTCAGCCCAGAACTGTGCCAAGCCTTTAGCGCTTCATCCATTTCAGCAACAAGACGACATTAAGTGCCCCAGCTTTTATCGTGAACAGTCATAGTAACTATCAACTGTGAGCTTGTATCACATTATTCAAAATGTGAGCAAGCACATGACATCAAGCTTGGGATACTCGAAGGGGAACAGTAAACCCATATTTGACCAGTGATATTATTAAAGTCCCATGTAATAGGGGCAAGCCTGTTGCCACTGTCTGTCTCGTTGGTGTAGAGGTCGCCAGTACAACTGTTGCATGAGGTCTTGGGTCCATTTGGATTTCTTTTGTAACAATTACAGGGATAGATTTGTGACTAGTTGATGGCAATAAGCTCGCCCCCATTTTCATGTGACATAAACATAACAGGCCAAATGTGGGAGTACTATTAGGTATAGCGATGCCTAAGCCTTCGGGAATGCAGGCGTAATTTTTTGTGCTACGATGTCATCAAAAAGATAAGTAGCAGCGCCTTCAAAATGCATACACACCCAGTCTACTCAAATTTTCCGATTTTCCTTAACTTTGTAGCAGTACTAAACAGTAAGCAATCGTTTCCATTTTTTCAGAACACCGTAAGAGACATCCACACCGCCGTAGTACAGAATGATTTGGAAGGTCTGATGAAACACGCCGGGGACCCCGTGCCTCCCCTAGCTCTGTCCAGCAGGGATGGGAACAACATGACAGTCATGCATAAGGTATAGCCGATTATTGTCGACCTTCTTTAAAACGTTAGCCTTGCCAAGGACCTTACCCAGCTGTCTTTTTTACACCTGTTGGTGCGACGATAATTAAAATAATATTGATTTCTCTATGAACTTTAAAATTAAATAAGCTGTGGCAATTCTCATCGGATATTATTACTATTTGTTGATTTCCATAAACGGAATGGAAAGGGATAAATTGAGGCCGTGTCGACGGTAAGTTGGTATTCCACGCACGCCTCAAAGAGATGTCAGCAATGCAGAGGCCAGGGCCGCCGCCTGCCGGAGTTGCGGGTTGCTTAAAAAAACGTACCGCAGTTCCGGAACACAAAGGGCAAAACAACATGAATGGGTTTTAGTCAGTAAAAGTCTGACACTCCCACCCCCGCTCCACCCAGAACTCCTTAAAAAAGGGATTAATTCAATTCTTACCATTACATTCTAGCACACGTCCAACTCTTTATAAATACTAACCAATAACATAATTAGTAGATTTTTAACCAAATATATATTCAGGCTGCAGGTTTAGGCCACGGTGGTATCCTCAAGTACATCGCTGAGAGGTATCCGCAAGGTATTAATGACGTTGACAACGACGGTCGTACACCGCTGCACTACGCCGCCGCCATGAGAGATGATCAGCACACGTACAACACACTAGTTGGTCTCGGGGCTGACGAAAGTGTTGTTGACAACGTAAGTACTGATCGCTTATAATCCCTACAACTAGAAGTTTTTCATAGATTTTAGTACTTGACACTAAGCTATTAATCATTTATATTGACAAATTACCTACTTCATTGCCACTACTCTAATAAATTTATTTATTTACTACTTATTCCATATTTTCTGGTTTTAGAAAAATAAAACACCAGCTTATTACATAAATAGGCCCCAGGAAATAGATAAAACCTTGTTCAAAACCCTACCTGATGCACCCAGAACTCCGTCGAGTGCTTACCCATCTTCTTGGGATTGGAAGTTACTGGACACTGAGGTCATAGCCGAATTAAACAAAAAATCTAGGAGGAGGAACCACAAGGCATCTAACGAAAATATTTCGTCAAAAGATACAAATACGATGACCGCATCTGAAAGTACAGATAATCGTATTGGTGGAATGAAGGGCAGTAGCACGCATGAACTCATTAACAATTTGCCTGAATTAGATGATGCAAAACAGACTAAAGACGATATTGAGAATCACATTGCAAATGTAGAAAGTAACAAGGTGAGCAGTGCATGGCACATTATCACGGAATGTTGTTATAGTTAAGTTGCGTTGCTTTTTATGAACATCTGCATGATTTTTTATTTTATGCATTTTAGGAATCAGAAGTAGTGGAAGAAAATCATGAGCATGAGCAACAAGAAGAAAATGAAACTAACGCAGAAGAACCCGCTGAAGAACACGAAGAAAAGGCTGGTGATCCTGAAGAAGCAGTGGAACATGTTGATGAAACAAAAGAAGACGAAGAAGCACCAGAAGAAACCAATGATCATGCTGAAGAAGCGGTTGAAAGTAACGAGGACGCTGCTGAACATAACGAGGAACCTGATGAACAGACTGAGCAACCCGCTGTTCATAATGAGGAACTTGCTGACCATAATGAGGAAGCTACTGAACATAATGAGGAGGCTACCGAACATAATGAGGAGGCTACCGAACATAATGAAGAGGCTACTGAAAATATTGAAGAAAGCGCAGAAGATACCCATCACGAAGCAGACAATGATGCGAATGTTCTCGAGGAAGAAAATAAAGAGGAGGCTGAAATTGAAGTAGAAAAAGACGATGAAGGTGAACATTTGGAACAAACCACCGAGGAGAAGGAAGAACATAACGAACCCCCTCAAGAGTCTCAGGATGAGGTAGCAAAAGAAGAACACGAAGAAATTGAATCACATGACGATCATCATGAAAATGAAAACCATACCGGGGAAACTGGAGAACATCAGACGCATCATAATGAAGAGAACGAAATTAAAGAAAGCGAAACTCATCTTGACAATGATAGTATCGAAGGTGCAGAGGATGATGATGGTGCTACTTCAAACGAAGGTAATGCTAAAAATGAGGAACACAGTGAAGATGATGATGACGTACAAGTACATGGAGAAACACAGTCTGAATATAGTCAGTCGAATCTTAAGAGCACAGCAGAACTGTCTGACAGGGGAAGTGCCAAGAGAGGTAAAGCCGAAATCTCTTCTGGCACTATACACGAAACAATCAAAATATAATCCTCGTAATTTTAATCAATTATATGAGGGTCCCTGACAAGTTCAATATTTTTGATTATTTTGCTAATTAAGGAAACGTGACCAACGGCCGAAGTACACAGGAAAGTCTTATAAAAGGTGTTGTGAATGGTGAAGCCGAGCTGGATTCACAGGATGCAAGTATGACGCAAAGGGAAGGATCAGTGCACGGAGAAGTCCTCTTAGTTGTAAGTATATCTGTAACTTGTACCATCAAGTAAGACAATCGACCGACTAAAGAAGGTAATAAGTAAATTGATTAGTTGATTGTGGTGTTCTTTAGACTAGAAGCATCATTGTATTGTAGCACTGTGTACTCTCACAGACACCTCGTAACACCACTGTCATGAATTGATTTGCCAGCTTCTTAGATCTTTGTACTTTCTATCAAGTAAACTATTAGTCAGCGATTGTAGTTCTAACTTTAACACCGCAACCAAATACCTACTTATTTTATCTTGGCGATTAATATCTTACTTACAATTTTGCAGGACAACGAAATAGACCCAGAAGTAACAGATTTGATCAATAATGCAAACATGGAAATGTTGGCTACATTAGTTTTAAATGGCGAAGGATCGAGACTTATAGGAAGGATTTCGAGAAATTCTGAACTACAAGCTTTTCTGGATAATGTACCAACTTATATGGTAACTGTCACTTTCACATATTATCGAAGAATTATATGTCACAAAAGCATTAATTTACTTTGTTTGTTTTAGCAAAAAATAAATAAAGTGCACGAAGCAGCAAGAGAGGGCAATATAAGAGATCTCCAAGCGGCGCTAGACAGACGAAAATTTGCAATAGCTCGAGATTCAATATCACCAAATGGTGCAACTCCGTTACATGTCGCGACCATATTCGGGAAAACTAACATCATCAAGTATTTGGGTGGAAGGTTCGTTAAATGATGATCAAATATTTTACAGAAGTGATAAAATAGAATAAAGTTTGTTATTCACTACATATAATATTTTTAGGTTCCCTGAAACTCTATCAGCAGTAGACTTTGAAGGAAGGACAGCATTACATTACGCGGCGGTGCTCCCAGACAATGGACATTACTACAATCTGCTTCAACAACTTGGTGCCAACTCGAAAGATTTAGATGATGTAAGAGAAACTTTAGATTAACCATTAAATTGATGACATTTATAGAGATTTAATAAAGTGAATGAATCAAAACTTGTGACACATACAATGAGAATTATGATTTGTTATAGAGTGGGAAGTCTGCTGAAGAGTATCAATATAATCCAGACTTACTACCTTTTGATCAACTGTTATCAGAATATGGTATAAGTGAAGAAGCAGCTAAAAGTATGTTCTCCGATAAAGGTATGTAACATCAGCGACAAGAGTCCTGAGTAGCTTCTATAACTAACAAAACTGCACTGTAAATGAAGAATTTCACAATTACTTGTATTAATATTAAAATGTTGTCCGCTTGTTTTAACTTGAGAATGTCTAGTGCCTGAGGATCAAGTGTCATCTCGCCGAGTTTTGGATACGCCTGAAGCTTTGGATACTTTGGACCGATGCTATCATCTCTTAGCATCTACGAAACCACCCCGAACGCCCTTATCCGCCTCTTCTAATAGTGCTACGCCGCCGCTCGTACTTGCTCGATTCTTAAAAAAATCAACTTTTGATATTATAAAATACAGAGTCACTAAATTAGATCATGACCTTTTCGACGTCATCTGGCCTGCTGTGAAAAAACTCCCGGATAGCAGAAATATAATCCAAACAATCGAGGAAGACTTTCCTGGAGGAATAACAGCCCCAGACTACTATGTATATGATGTATTTAACGAGTTTTTATATCCACTTCTAAAAGACCTTCATAATATGAACGTGAATTCTGATCTACCAACACACCCCAGATCTGATTTTATAGCCACTTCGTCTGCAAAACTATCTTCGGAACCTTTTATAGAGTTAAATATTGATCCAAACGACGAATTTGTGCTTTCTGGGGTAGTGGAATGTTCACGTAATTTAGATGGTTTTGAATTGCCTTTAAATCTAAAAGTGGGAAAGTTGGAAACAATTGAAAGAATTGTGACAACATTATTGATGAAAGAAGATTTCTCAAAATTCACCGAACATTCCAATCCCGAATCTAACCAAAGAGGTGGAACTTATTACACCTTAAATGAGGTTTTGGAAAAGCCGTCAGAAATATGTGCAGCTTTAGCGTCAAGTGGTCTTCTGATAGCTCTTTGCGATAGAGATGAGATCGATGACTGTGCGAGATTGCATGGGAAGCACTGGCCTTATGGTCGTGGAGTATTTGTCACTGACGATAAAAGCATTGCTGTATGGATTAATGTCCACGACCACGTTCGCGTACTTGTATCTACTTCACCTGAATCTCCTGGAGAAATTGGCCTAGCGTTCAGTAAAGTATGTTATATCATGAGTTATCTTCACGAGAAGCTCGATTTTACTTGGGATGCAAAGCTGGGATATCTGTCTGCTAGACCAACGTATTTAGGCGCTGGCGTTCGTTTCAGTCTCATCGTTAATTTTCCGGGTCTGTCCAAGGACACCGACAACATGAAACATCTCTGTAGCATGAGAGGTCTGCAGTACCGTGAAACTTTAAGTGCTGATATTGCTAGAATCAGCAACTATCGATGTTTAAGTGTAACAGAAATTCACTGTTTTAATGATTTTGTGACCGCAGCTTCAAACTTACTCCACATGGAAAAAGATTTATCAATGCAAAACTCAGCACATATTGCAACGATGCTATCGAACATTTTTCGTAAAAAAAGAAGTAGTCTTACTGGTCACGAAACCCCAGAGAAGAGGGAAAAGTTCTAGATGCTAAAATAATATAGATCCTATTAAACTTTTATTCACATTCACACAACCGTACACATTTCACAAATAATTTTATCGAATGTTGGAAAGATTATAGGTACCGAATTCGTGCCTATGTATGGTTGCAGCTGAGCAACATCTAGATATCTAAAAAGTTTTAGGTCAGTACTAAACAATTTCGTTGATATCTTTGTGAGGTGGCGTGTCGTGTGAGTTTTACACCAAGTGAAGCCATTGCAAACGTTCACGCTTGCACATCAAATAGTTACTTCGAAATGCTTTGTTTAACTGCACGCTCACCATCAACCATTTATCTTTCCAACATTAGATACAGTGTAATGTCGAAAATGTGTTGTCCTGTCTTTAGATGGTGTGTGCTTTTTAGAAAGTAAGCGTACTTTACTATAAAACTTTGTAACTGTACGTATTCATTCACATTCTAATAATAACACAATTTGTCGATATTCTTTTTTAACATAATAACGTTAGTCAGCGTTTACATTCAGCGTTCGATCGATAACAATAGGCCATATCAATTATGAGTGGCGAATGCTAATAGAGGCTATCCGTCCAGTTCCCACCACTGCCATCGACTATAATCATCTACCACCCATTGCCCCCACCAGATGTTCACGTTCGCGTAAAAACCCACGTGTTTGATGTATTATAGCACCCTCCCCCTACCACGCAAACATATCGAAGGCCGTCACTGAATAATTGATCGGTTTCAGGCACAAGCCACGCCGACAACGGTCATATGGACATTCCCATCTTTCGGACCGAAGAGGGCAGATATCTTGCTAAGTGTAAGCTCCCATTAAAGTTTTAAATTAAAATACGATAAAATGGAAATTGTGAGAGACAATAAGCAAGTTGATTTGAACGATGTGTTCACAGCTCTCGGCGATCCTTTGATCAAAGGTCTGACCGAGGTGGCTAATATAAAGCCTAAAGATCCGGTTGCGTTCCTGGCCAGTTTTCTTCACAACTTTCCTGAGCAAGAGAAATCAAATTTAGGTACGCAGGTGAGAAAAACTTCCACGCATATTATTTTTAAACTAACTTTTGTTTCAGACTTTACAATTTTTTTATTAGGTACCGTACCTACCTTGGTGGTAGCTGTCTTTTATTTTTGAGGTTATTGATTGATGCTGAATTTATGCATCTAATTTAAGCTCGTAAACCAATGGCAGTTCCCAAAAGCGGTATTCCACCGGTAGGTATGTGGCGAATTTCGAGTAGTAGAGTCGCGTCAGCGAACACGCACCCGTTGTTTTCATACTCAGTTTAGTCATTTGTTTAGAAAGCCTACCGCATCTGTTTGCCGAATGCATCTTAATATTATGTTATCGTAATATGATGTTATCTTATAAAATGTCACCGTCGATTTTAAATTGTAGATTTTACGCACACATTTTATGCTAACATAATGAAGATTCATCACTAGTTTCTGTTCTATTATTATCGACTGCCCAACTGCTCCTTTGTTCCGTGGTAAAAAGTCTCGAAGTTGAGCGTGGATTCCCGAGTTAATTTCCTTGACCTGGCGAGCTATGATTGAGTTTGATTATTATGAACTTGCTTTTGCCCGCGGCTTCGCTCGCGTTAAATTCGGGGTATCACAGCTCCTCTTTCCTGATTTACAGGTATCTGCTACTTGTAGTTTTTGCTCAAGCGCCTTATTTATTGTAATAGCAATGTTATCTAAGTTTTCCCTTTTCTTCCCTCTTGCTCCCTCAATATATATCTTTCTTAATATTTAAAAAAAATAGCCTATGGCAGTCTCCAGGGTCCCAACTATATCTGTACAAAACATCATCAATTTCGGGTTAGCCATTTAGGCGTTAAGACGTAACAAACAAACTCATTTTCGATTTTATAATATTAGTAAGAATTCCAAATTGCATTTGACGACACGGTTGGCGCAGTGGCTAAGAGATCGACTGCTGCGCTGCGTGTTGCGGGTTAGATCCACGCACGGAAACAAATTGTACGGCCTTCAAATAATTGTTCTGGGTCTGGTTGCTTGTGTATGTGAGTTTAAATGTTTGTAAACACGCCCACGAGAAATTCAAGTGAAAAAAAGTATATTATAAAAGAGTATTATTTTACAAACGATCAAAGGTTATATATTTCCAATCCTAGGAAACCGAAATGTTAGTGACACGAGAAACAGCCGAAGTAGAGAACGATCAGGCCCCGCAGTTCGCAGCCGAACCAGTACTGTCAAGCGTGCCCCTCGACAGGAATCGCACGGCCACCAAGCAACGGCCCATTGACATCGTCACCGTGGACCCACAGCCAGTTACCAGTCCTGATGCACCTGAGTCTGCTTTCAGTAGCGCCACTAGAGTAAGTTGATGACTTTGCTCTTTTATTTTTTTTTAATTTCTTTATGACTACTCTACTTCGTTCAGACTTTTAAAGTATCCCGCAAATATTGTTATCAGCTGTTTTGGACAAATATATTAAAGAGCTTAACATCAGGTATTACGGTACACTCTATAGATATATCTGTTTGTTTTTTGCTCAGCGGTTTTGAATACCGTCTTGAAGACAAGGTTCACAAATTCTGAAAGTGACCTTGATGGATACGATGGTATCATTGTACAGGTATACTTTTGACTAAGGTTTCCTTTCATATACTATATTCAAACAGTGACAATAGATTATCCATCTGCATCCTTCTCTCTGATACTGCATTCCGCATTAAAGGGTGAGTCTAATGTAGGCGGAATAAGACTAAATGTTTCTTATTCTTGTATAATATTTTGCATGTTTCCCTTCTCAGGACGAGCACGGCCAGTCGATGCTGCACTTCGCAGCCGCTCGCACGCACACACGTAACGCGTTGTTCCAGCTGCTGCAGGAGTCAGATATAAGCCTCGGTTACAGAGACGAACTGTACCGCACTGCCCGAGACGTGTCCATACAAGCCAATGTGCCAGAGAACACTGTGGAGATCGACAAGTGGATGTTACATATGGCTGCAAGAGGTAAAGGCTATTTCAAACATTAAATTAAAACATAATAATAATACACAAATGTTGTATATCGTTACTACATATTAATATTATAAAGGCGAAGGTTTGTATGTGTATGTGTTTGTTAATCCTTCACGCTCAAACTACAGGACCCATTTGGAGGAAAATAGGTACGGAGATAGATATTCTTTAATTAAAACTTTCTGTCCCGGTAAAAGTGGGTGAAACAGCGGGCGCAACTAGTCAACAATATACTAAGGTATAATTAAGGCCAAAATACGTGGTTTGCGCAATAAAATCTTAATATATGGTGTGGTTCTCACCATAAATGTATTATTTATTCTTATTAATACAAATAGCTATAAGACCAGACAAAAATTTGGGACAACTTTGAATCGAGGTCAAGAGTAATGTAATTAGAATTTGAAAACTAACTTTTACAAACTAATTTCAATATAAGCTAACAAATAAAATAATACTTTTTCCTATGTTCTATTTATTAGTAAATATACTAACTGAGTGTAAACTAAATATATACAATATAACAATTAAATAACTAAATTTTAAACTAACACACAGCAGACTATAAAAGGGCATAAATAAACTCGTCCTCAACGTTATCAGCTGGTAGTGTACCCTAGCGACTGGCCGCGTTGCCACGTTGTATGGCGACGCTTAGCTTTTCATATTAAAGACATTTCTTCTTAATTCTGCTATAATACTCTGTCATCAGGAAACACGGATAAGATAATGGAACTACTAATGGAAGGCTACGACCATATTCTGGACGTGGTCGATGAAGAGGGCGTGCCCATAACAGAAGTTATAGCTCAGCGGGCAGACAGCGATATGAGCAACTTGCTCGCTTCCATACCTGCTTTTGAGGTAACTAAACCTTTGTGTCGTTAAATGTCAAAGATTTAAAGTATTACTTAATTCGTAATCTGGCTATCCAATTTAAGTACCTACATACTACGTAATAATGACATCATTGCTGTAGCGCTGTAGCGGCTAGATTACTAAGTCAACGGTTATGCTTCTACGCCGTAGTGGCTGTGTAACTATACCGCATCGTGTAGTGGCTACATTTCTACGACGTAGCGATAAGTCACTACGACGTAGCGCTATCACTACGACGTAGCACTATCACTATGACGTAGCGCTATCACTACGGCGCGGCGTAGCGTTATATCAATACGGTGCGCGGTGTAGCGCTATGTCACTACTGTGTAGCGTTATGTCACTACGGCGTAGCGCTATGTCACTACTGTGTAGCGTTATGTCACTACGGCGTAGCGCTATGTCACTACGGCGTAGCGCTGACATTACGGCGTAGCGCTGTGTCACTACGGCCTAGCGCTGTGTCACTACGGCGTAGCGCTGTGTCACTACGGCGTAGCGCTATGTCATTACGGCGTAGCGATATATCACTACGGCGCGGGCGTAGCGCTATGTCATTACAGCGGCGTAGCGCTATGTCACTACGGCGTAGCGGCTATGTTTCTACAGCATAGCAGCTATGATTCAAGTATAAGTGTTGACTCATACCAATAAAGTAAAATCATAACCCATTGCGTATCAGGAGTCCCGCGAGTCTCTCCACGACGCGGTGCGGCGCGGGGACGTGTCGGCGGTGCAGAGCGCGCTGTCGGGGGAGGGGGGGCGCACGCTGGCGCGCTGTCAGAACGCGTTCGGGCGCACGGCGCTGCACGTCGCCGTGCTGGCTCAGCATGAGGATGTGGTAGCTTACCTCGCGCAGAACTACCCGGAGTTACTGCGGCTTGGGGACAACGTGAGTGCTTTCTGCAATATTGCTCATTAGAAGTCTCGCGGTGCGACACAGTCCAGGTTTTCACTTTATGCTTGAAATAAATGTATCTTCATCAGATCGTTGCAGTTGTCTATGGCAGTAATCGTGACAAAACTTCAATGCCTACCATATGTAAGGCCCAGGATTGTTTTTGGGGATTACAACAATTGCACCTTGGCCAACGTTCTTCAGTTTGTTGGTCCACGATACCCTATCGTGGAACCAACAAACTGAAGAACACACATTTGTGGAAAACGCTGTATAATAGTAATAAACATTTTCAGATTATTTGGGTTGCAAAACTGTTTTAACTTTACATATGATAAAATGGAGTCGCTTCTGCTGTCTGTTCGTTTGAATTCTTTACAATACTCAATGGATTGTAGTTTGATAGAATGATTTGACGCAATGAATAACTTGACAGTCTACATGGATGAAACCGCGGGATGCAGCTAGTTTTGAATGAAATGTATTACAGCATTTCTTGTTTGCAACAGTTGGAGCGGACACCACTACATTACGCAATGGGTGTTGAGAAGATTGAGTCTCTAAGCAGAGTGCTGATCAGGGCCGGCTCCAAGCGCGTTCTCAAAGACCTGAAGGGGCGACAACCCACGTACTACTTTATGAACAAGTCCGATATACTACGACTCAAGGAAGAAGAAGATGTTTACTGAACACTTTATTATAACTTAGAATAGGCGTCAAACATGGCTGTGGCTTGTACGGGAAACTTTGTAAAGCCTAGGAACTAGGATCTAGAAAATCGTCGCTTCTTTTAACGCACATTATGCAACTCGTAAACTTTTAGTTTCAAATAATCGTAGTTAGTTAATCTTAGAAGTATAGGAAAATTATCGCGTGCCGAATAGTATATATTTGTCAATTTTATATGGTATGTATTTGCGTATATATACTTGATGGGACCCTAATATACCTTGGAAATTATTATAATAATTAAAATAAAACTACATGTCGAAATATACATTGTTTTATTTAATGACCGTTAACCTTTTCCCATTAAATTAATTACCACAATAAACCTAACAAGTAAATACCGCAGCTAAGTAAGTACAACAAAATTTATTCTAAAAAACGAAAATTAATTCTAAAATTCGAGTAAATTTGTTACTAAATACCCAGAACAGGCATTACTTTGAATAACAGATAAATTTGATTTTGACGCGCACCCAAAAATAATAATGGTTTTTGTTCAAGACCGGTTTCTACCAAGCAAGGCGGCAGCAATGACCCGGTGAAAATCGTTATGAACAAACAGCGCTCTAACGATTATAATAATTAATCAGTTAATTTTAGATACCTACAATAATTAATTACATTTTCTTCAACGAGATGTTCATGTAGGGAACTGCCAAGGTATAGGATTTATATACATTTCTGAGATGGAACCACGCATACCTGGAAACATGACTACGTTAAAACATCCTTACTAATAATATAAAAGCCTAAATGGTTTAACCGATTTTGATGAATTTTGGTACAGAGGTAGTTGTTGCCCTGGAGACAGACTGAAAGACATAGGCTATTCTTTTTTAAATGTGAGAAATGAGGGCGAAAGAGGGAAGAAAAGAGATAACTTAGCTTTGCTATTAGGGCAAGGGCAAAAACTAGTAAAATGTAATTTAAAAAATGACAATTTGTTTAAAATTGTATTGCACAACTATGGCGCGGTGTATCTCGAAGTTATAGAATATATAGATATTCTTTGCTTAAATAAGAAGTTGCCAATCACATTACTATGTATAAATGCACTCCAGCCGGCTAAAAGAGGACAACTATATTGTTAGACTGGCGGTGCATCGATCGTAGCAGTTCCGAAATACTAAAACGATCATATTTGGTTCTTGTTTAATATCAAATCCTCTTGAATTGTGGAGGTTAAATCTTATTTTTTGTTACGTATCTACAAATTTACGGATTTTTCCTTTTACTGGTGCTCTATGATATTGTTTGTTGCCCAATTTCATGATTCTCTTTGCGAATTTATGGAAAATGTGATATAAATGGCCATATCTTTTTGCGTAGTCATAAAGAGTTGTTTTTTCAGTTCTAAAGGATTGCAGATTTCAATATTTGGGATAAATTTCTACTAGATCCTTCAGTGTACCCGAGAAAAGGGGTCTTGACAGACAGACGGACAACAAAGTGATAAGAACTGATAAGGACTACGTTTTTTTTCCTTTACTCTAAAAAGCAAATAGATGACTTACTAAGTTCGCCCTGGTTCAACGGCACGGGTAGGGGCTTCTTCTTGCTGGTGCGCAACCAGTCTCTATAGGCTTGCTCGCCATTCAAGCGCCTGCGCTCTTCTTCGATCGCCGCGCGAACTCTATTACGCTCTTCACGCGTTTTCATTGCTACAACAAAATTACCTTTTTTGTTTTAAGTAAAACAGCTAAGTCTTTGTGAGAACCTACGCCCTTAAAAGATCCCCCATGCACACTGTGTGACTCCTATTATTTGTAGTTTCTGAGATTTCGTAATAAGTGAATCAGTGATTTTCGTAAATTTTTTGTTAAACAAAAACCTTGCCCCACACTAGGAATTTCTGTTTCGTGGGTGCGTTACAAAATTTAAACTCACATACACAAACAGCCAGACCCGAAACAACTATCTGCAGGTCATACAAATATTTGTTCCGTGCAGAAAGAACCCGCGATACGCAGCGTAGCAGTCGATCGCTCAGCCAGTGCAACAGCCGTGCCGTCAACAATATCTATTATATAAAATATAGATTCGTCTTTAATGGTATATAATAAATGTATGTTTATTCTAACTGATATAGTAGTTTGATATAAGTTATGGCTTAATTTGTTATTTTTACTCACTGTGTCTTACGATTTAGTCTCTTTATCCTATTGCTGATCTACTAAAAGAGATTTCTTAACGAATCAGGCGGTACCTTTGTGTTCGTTTGTCTGTATAATATTTCCTGTTTGTGTGTCATTATGTAAGAGTACTTGCATTCAGTACGGTCCCGATTAGTCGGTATTCAATTAATTATGATTCGGGAACATGTATCGTTATGAAAACGCCCTAGGATTTTTGTACCCTTGATGAAATCAAGCAACAAAGAAGTTGACACCTTTCATTTCCAGCTCCTTCCTACGTATCCAGTCCGCTAGTTTCTCTTCTTTATCCCTCTCACGCTTGTTTCGATCTCTCTCGAGCTGTTCGTTGTGTCGGTACTGTCGCATGATCTGCTCGGCTCTCTGGCGCTCCGTCTGATTTCGTTTTCCCTCTAGCCATTGACGGTACGACTCCTCGCGTTGCTGTTGCGATATCGAAGACATGCCGCCGCCGGACCGTCTCATCCCTTCACCCTTCATCTTCTCGAAACGAGCTTTGTCACGTTTCTAAAAATATAAAATCTTGTAATATTTTGGAGGTACACTGGCATTCCAATTATTAATATCAGAGGCAAAGAAATAGTTTGCTTAAAAAAAGAGTCAAGTGCGAGTTGGGTTTCGTAGAAAGTTGAAGGTATGGAAATAGTTCATTAATTACGGGAATCGAGTCCCCAAAAAGGTAAACTTACTTCGCTTAAGTACTTATTATTAGGTTTCCGTAAACCTTAAAAAATAGCGTATTTGTGTGAACTGCTGTAGCTAGATTGCAGAGCAAACTGATTAATGTATTTTGGCATTTTAATGAGGGCTGAAAACGGTCTAGTTTTTCTTTTAGTTTGTAGTTTAATTACAGGTCAGATAAAAGAAAAAATGTTTCCTTTTTCTGTTAATGCTATGCTACGTTAAAGTATTGTCACTGAATGGTTAGTTGCCCAGCTTCCTCTCCTATTAATTCCAGCAGGATCGACTTCCCTAGATTTCAAAAAACCTGACTCAAAACTCAGCATCAAGTTATCGTAACCAAATCTACTAGGTACTAAATCTTAATTCATTTACCTCTTGGTCTTTCCGGGCTACCCACTGCCTAAAGGCTTCCTGCTTCTTACTTTCATTGCGCTCTCTTTCCTCTTTAGCTGTAGTAGTGGTCGACACGGATGCCACAGACAACCTAAATGTATCGGGTCCATCTTCACGATATGTGTGACCAAAACGTGGTGTCTCATCTTGTTTAACTATGTTCTCCAGATTACCTAGAGCCGTCAGCCGACATGACTTTCTCTTCACACTACCTGACGAAACACTCGATTCTCGTCCACTTAGCATCGGTGTGGAGTTACTCCTGTAGCTCGTGTGAGGATGCGGAGTGACATCCGAAACGCAAGAATCCGCCTGCAGAGATGTCACAGAGTGCGATGACTCCACCGGTTCAATGTAAATAGCCGGGTTTATGTAACGTGTTTTACTTTTTCTCGAAGCATCGGATTCAGAATCACTATAATATTGTATATTTTCGCCAGCACCATCAAAAACATGATTAGAATTTCTTAATTTCAATTCACACAACGCGGAGTTACGGGCGCTGTCGCCAAAATTACCGTTGTCAATGTCGCTCGCCATTATCTCAAATAACTTTAACAATTTTTAACCATGATTAAACAAATCTTAGTAGAAGAAGCAAAATACTAGACAATAGACTAAAGAAAACATAAAATGTCGTAGAAATAGACTGTCACGATGGCTTACCGTATAACTGAAACAGTTGATACTGAAAACGAAACTAAGTTGACATTTGTCAACGCCCAGTACTTGTTCGGTAAGAACCTACATTTAGCACAATAGGATTTATTCACTTACTTTAAATCGCTCGGGTGCATGCTCATTTAATTAGGCAGATGGTAAGTACGTTAGTACATTGTTTGAAATACTCCCGAACCAACCCGGTGGTCACACCGAGCATCTAAATTATAAAAATACTCCTACTTTTTGCTCACCACCCTAATATAAGAGACCGAAAAATTTCAATTTTTAATTGACTACAAATCGAGGTAGTAGAAATACAAAACTCCTAACATTCCTCCTTCCACATTATTAAATAGCATCATACGGTCGCTGTTCTTACGTACTTTAAAGGCCGGGTCACACCGGATGCGTGGCGTGACGTGCACACGCGCGTGCGAGCACTGTCACACCGGCCAAGACGTTACGCAGAACTGCTGCACTGTAATTTGCACTTACCGTCTATTTCCAGCGTATTCCCAGTTCTCTCCGATAATAATAATTTGTAACTTTCCCACATCACAGAGCGCATCGACTTCCTGAAGCAGAAAGTGTATGCATGGGCAAACCGTATTCGTAGGTATAACCGGCGGGTGGGACGATATACTTTGAATCGCACTTTCCAAAGCGATGAAAGGTGGGTCTATAGAGCATGGGAGCGACCGGACAAAGGTGTGTCTGACATGCGCCTACCGGATGATGACGCCATGTGTTCGTTTTGGCGCAGCATCTGGTCGGTGCCTGTCTGTCATACCGAGGGTGAATGGACTCGGGAACTCGAGCGGACGTGCGATCCAATACCAGAAATGGGGTCAACAACAATCAGCTCCCAAAATGTAGCTTGTGCGGTCCGTCCGTTGCCTAATTGGAAATCTACAGGGCCGGCCGGACTGCACAACTTTTGGTTAAAAATGATCCAAAGGTCGCATGCTCATTTGGCGACCCTTTTCCAGACAACCTTAGAGTCAGGGTCACTACCCAAGGTCTTGACGACTGAATCCCAAAAATTATAGACCAATAACGTGTCTTCCCACAATCTATAAAGTTCGTAAATCCATTTTGAGGGCTAAAATCACCAAACAAATCACATAGATGACAATTCTATCATGTCTGCTTCTCAGAATGGATGTAGGAACGGGTCCCGCGTTACTAAGGAGCTGCTCCTCATTGATATGGTCATTAGTCAACAGGTTCGCCGTTCCCGAAAACATCTGTCAACATGTTGGATAGACTATAAGAAGGCCTATGACTCCGTGCCACATACATGGCTCATGAGGGTGCTAGAATTGTATAAAGTTGATGCAACTCTGCGCACCTTCCTAAGCTCGTGTATGAGGCAATGGAATACGGTCCTTCGCTATCCAGGATGTCGGCAGATCCAGAGGAATAGTGAGCCGATAAGGGTAGAGCGAGTTATATTCCAGGGCGATAGTTTGAGTCCACTTTGGTTCTGCTTAGACTTGAATCCTTTAAGCACGTTGCTGGAGGATTCATGCTATCGATTGAGGAGAGGTGGTCAGGTTATATCTCACCTCCTTAACATGGATGACCTGAAACTCTTTGCCCCCAACGATTCGCAACTGATGGAACTGCTGAATGTAACTGAAACCTTTAGTAGTGCCATCAGTATGGAATTTTGGTGTGGACAAATGTGCGGGTCATGCATGTAAGGCGAAGGGAAATTGTGGAATCTGTGGGATCCCAGCTCTCGGATTCCATACACCTTAGATCCCTCTCAGTAACGGAAACCTACAAGTATTTGGGTATGTCGGAAGCGTTGGGTATCAATGTTGCTGACATGAAGCAATCGTTGAAGGAGCGCTTCTTTGGCCGCCTGAGAAAAGTATTTAATATCAAACAGTCTTTTGTCAGGCGAAAACAAGGTCATGGCGGTTTTGATGATGTACTCTTTCAGCACACTCAAATGGACTTAAAACGAAACTAAATGCCCACACATAATTACATATGAAGGTCCGTAAACTGTTGAATTCATCACCCACGTTCTTCAGTTATGACATGTATATTTCGCCGAGTTGAGGTGGTTCGAGGTTTTTTAAACGCTGACTCTCCACAACCGAGAGTAATGCAGTCTCAGGACAGACATCCTAGAAACCGACGTGGGGATGCATCGAGATGTGGTTGCGGTGGACAAAGGCCTCACCCCGCTCTCCTTGGCTAAAGAGAACTGGCGCAAACCAGTAGTGCTTGACACAAACGATCGCAGGAAGGTATGGCTGAGTAAAGAGCTTCACGAATGCTTTTTCCGGGCCCACATGGGCTTGATAAAGACCAATCAGCATCCGTAGCCTGGCTACGTTCTGGGGTCCTCTAAGGAGAAAGCGAGGGTTTTGTTTGTGCGATCATGGATGAAGTTATGATGACGAAGTTCTCGTTAGACGGCTAGATCAAAGGTTTGATACAGAGAGCGGTATTCTTGGACACGGCTCGTATCGTTGTTCCCGATACTATTTTTTTTTTGTATTATTTCATGTTTTATGATTCTCTTTGATATTTTTTTTTAAAGGAAATAGAAAACAAAGGAAATACTACGACTTATTTTGCCCTGGTATCGGTTTTCAATGCTGCAAATGTTCTAGATGAACTTTTCTCAATGGTCGCCGTCCAAAGTTTCCAGGTTCTCGGCATCCTCCGATATTTATTAAGTTTTGTACAACAGTAAATCCACACGGAACACAACATTGTTTGTTGTAGGTATGGCCGAAGCTATTTCTCCCTAACACGATGGTCGCACCGAGGCGACATATTTTCGTGTTTTACCTATCTGAACCTCGTTTCAAGTCAAAATAATTTGATTCAACATTTCATGTGGGAATGCAAAACGTTATTTATTTTTTAAATGCTTTGTCCTCTCCATTAGACGTGGTACACTTATTGTATTTTTTAATACAGCACTTTTTTACAAATTATTATTTTTTGCGTGTTTTTGATAAAACGGAAAGCAAACTCAAAACTCATCGTCTCCGCAAAGCCCATGTCTCAAAAAAACATGTTACATTTTCGTTAAGATTCTAATATTCCCTATTACGATAAGTGTTTATAGACTTTTGCAGCTTAAAATAAATCATTCCATGTAATAAATAAAACTGTTCTATTCTGATAGTTTCAGTGGCTGACGAAGAATAATAAATAAGTTGTGGTAGTAATTATTTTATTGATTATCTTTAAATGTTCAACCAGAAAATTATAGGGAAAATACAAACTGCATTTATACACATTCATAGAAATGTATTCATTATCGGCATAGGGTACATATTTAAATTAAATATTGACTATAAGCCAATAATTATCACTTGCATAGAATTAAAGTTGAAATATACGAATTAAAGAACAGAAATTTTAAGTTTCCATTATATAGAAATGTAAACCACTGAGGCTTAATGAAGGTATTATTAAGTAACATAATATTTTAGCTTAACTAAAACCTATTTATGAATAGTTTTGGAACAACTGTCTATATATTCATATTGTAATTTCATAGCAAGTTCGTCTTTGTAAATACTATGGAGATTAATATTGAATGACAAAAAGAGGGTTGTTGAAACCACAAATTCTTAAGTCATTCCCAAGATAAAAACAAATTGGTCATAAAATCTCACAATCAAGCATGAAACCACTACAATATTATGTCACAAAGAAATATGTTACGACACAGCACTCAGTCTCACATATAATACGAGTCTTCAGCCTCTCGCCTTGCTATAAGACCACAACATGATGAACTCACTTAATTTTTACTCACTAGACAAAAGCACCTAAAATAGAATAATACAGAAATGCTGACACCAAAAGCTGCACTCAACTCTAGTGAACTGTTCACTCAAGTGCCTGTTCATTTTTGATTGTTTTTTTTTCACTCAGTTTTTATTTTATGTTCAGACATTTCACTTTGAGTGACATGCAGTAATTAGTGTAGCAGCTGATTGCAGTGTAATATGATTGTGTACAACTCACATAAATATGAAAACACAATGTGAGAACTAATACACTTTTTTAAGTCATATTCAAGCTAATACATCTTGTTCATGTTGAAATAATATTTACATAAATGCAGCCTAGTGAATAAAAATTAAGGTATAAAAGCCAGTATCAGTATTACTCTTAGATACACAATGTATTCTTACAAATGCTTGTGACTAAAGAGATACTACTTGAGATTGAAATAGTGTCTAGTACAGAGACTCTGCATTTGATGAACGAGGCTTCTTGATCTTCTCCAAGTTCTTGATTACGATGTCGTGGAGCGAGCAGTAGCGATTACGTATCTCGCACATCACCAACCATAACGACAGGTATTCCTTCTCGTCCAATTCCTGAAAAAGAAACAGTTCAATAAATACTAAGTTTCAGTTGCACTTCACTGGATTACATTGTTGATCAAATGATATACGAAGATAAATACGCACATATTCCGTTTTCCTTTACTTCGTCATTTGAAACTAAATATAAAATCTATCCTGTTGACTATTCAATTAAGGAAAATAAGTACCAAAACTCAACCGGTTGTTTTTCCTGTTTGTTTTTACTAAGAGAATGTAGGTACAACCAATTTTCCAAGAAGGTATTAATAAGCAAAAAAAAATTAATGAACTTGACGAGTGATAGCGAAGTATGGTAGAAGACATGCTGCGCCGACCGCAAATAAATTGGAATAAGGGTGGGAGAATGATGATTATGAACTTGACATTTTAGGTGCCTGCTAATGGCAGAAAACAAAATAAATAAAAATGACGAAGCGTTAGGTCAGGCAAGACAGTTTTTTGCTACTGCCACAAGTAGTTAAAAGAAAATGAACAGAGTAAAATACTGACTTGGACTGCTCTTCTATAGTCTTCAATGTGTGGGTATTTGGCGACTTTAGACACAATCTTCGCTCGCGAGATGAAGTATCGTGAGATTTGGTCAAAGAACGCGGCTGCCTCCGACTCCACGGACTGAATCTCAGCGAGTGTATCCTCCTGTATTGATACACCAAAGTTGTTGCCGTCCTCGATTTTAGGAATCATGAATGATATCCACATTTTCAGCTGAAACAATTGCAAGCAATACTGAGTTTTTGTTTCGACATTTCTTATACGGAAACCCATGTAAGAGCCTGCAAATTAAACAATATTAGTGAAAAAATTTCGTAATCACAACTGTTGGTTTAGTCGATCTGTGTGGCGCCAGCTGCCTCCTTACCTGCAATATTCCCTCGGCCAGTTACAATGAGACCGAAGGCAACGCTAATTGCCACGCCTCATCCTAGATAGGCGACGAAAGCCACACAAAAGAAGGCAACGCAAAATTACACAATGTGACACAACTGAATGTAAGTCACCTAAATTCGAATGATCATTGATGTGTCATGGACAGATGGCACGTCCGCGATTTGCAGTAATGGACCACCTAACAACAAGCAGCTGCTGCTTCATATTCATGTTCAGCACCACATCACGGTCCAGTTGTTTCATTCGTCACCCATCTAGGATACAGGGTCAGCCTCCATCACAACACGAAGTAGTAAACAAATGAAGTGATAATTTGCATATTTCTCCCTAGAATAAAACTCACCCAATTTGTGAGGTGCGCAGGGAAAGAAACATCATATCATTGGACGATTGCAGCGTCGCGTCATACGGCGTAGTTTCAATTGGCGACTGTCGCGGCGACATACGCAGTGTTTGTGCAGATGTCGATAGCGATTGAGTTCCATTAGGCTTAATAGCATATAATCAGAAAGATCTATACAGTTTTCCAAATACATGTAGGCATGTTGTTAAAATTGAAATAGAAATTGTTTGTCAAAGATCAATAAAATACCTAATGGTTGTCTCAAGTTGATTGTTGTTGAAGGATTGTTACTTTATTAGAATAGAGGCCACTTCCGAATTACAACAAAGATTTCCACTGTAATAATTCCAATGACAGTAATATTTCTTTCCCAAAATCTTTGCTTTGTCTTATCTAATATTAAATTTATATCTATTATGAAATTATCCTGACTGTTGATATTTTTTAGAATCAGGCAAGTGCAGTTCAACAGCAATTTTTCATGACAATATTCTTTGTCACAGGTTCCATCTGGTGCAACTTGGAAGAGGCCTATGCCCAACACTAGACTAAACTGGGCTGAGCTGATTGATAATGTATGCTTCTTTTTATGTATGAACAAATTCTTCTTGCATTGTTCCTTGATCAAGTCTTACTATACTGTAAATTGATAAATTCCTCATGATATTTGTAATGTTTTAGATAAACATAACTTACCAAATTGGAATCTTCAACCAGTTCCCTTATGTGTGGCTTTACAAGATTGATGAGGTCACTGAGTGGTTTGTTGCATGGCACGGTGCCATTGGGCAAGGCATACACTCGAGTACCCTCGGATGTGTTGCTTGACACATCAGACGAGTCCATCCGCTGACGCTTAGCATTTGGCTCAATAATTTCTGCCGCAGGGGGTGGCACTGGAATGTTTAAGTCCTGAAATACAATTAAAGTGTGTTCTCAGATACTACCAATGAGCTGTCAGCATCATGTACTGATTTGATACTATTATCTGTTTAACTGTTTTAAGACAATGTTAAAAAATATAACCATGAAACAAAATGGCCTCATCTCTAAACTGAAAAGCAAAATAATGTTTTGCAGTAAGTAATCCTAGCACATTAAAAGTGGTTCAAAATAATTATTAAAACGATCCATACCTGGTGTACATCGGCTAATTGCCGGTTCTGGAAGTTTGGTGTTTCTAGAAGTTCATTTAATTTCACTATCTTCTCTGGAAACCCTTTTATTATTAGATGCTCGGCCTTCTGCTTGAGGGAGTCTTTATAATCCTGAACCTGTAACAGGTACACGTGCCCCGATTTACATGAACCACTCAACAGCCATTATCCGTTGTTACGCTAAGATCCCCCACGGCCGCGCAATATGTTGAGGTTATACGCTTTTAAAATATGAAACCTACCGCTCCCATTGCAATTATTAGTCGTTCCGGTGCTTTTCCAAGGGTAAGATTGACTTTTAAAGGAGGATTTCACCACGAAACAATATTATTCAACAGCACTTTAACAGACAGACTGTGAGGTCACACACACACTAATCAAAGTACGTTACTCGTGTCAAACAAAGCGATGTATCTACAAAACAAAATGAATATTAGGTTTACCTTTTTCGCTACGTCTGTCATTGTGATAATATTATTTTTAGTGAGATTTTAAATATGTTAGAACCCTTTTTGTACTTGTAATACAAAATACAGTATAAAATCCACAAGTTTTTACGCTAACAACTCGTGTGAGTGAATGAAATGAATTTCGTTTGGTAATTCCGAAGCGTTCATTCAAAGTTTTCAAGAACATACTATGTTACTAAACTAAAAAATACAAATACTTAATTACCGATTTCTTTAGCACAGGGTTTTCCTTCACAGCTTTATCCATTATTTTGATTTTTTATTGACAAGTTATGTGACATAAGAAAAGACGGATGGTCATAGAATGATGGATGGATTGTGTAATGAATGACCTAAACGAGAAAGAAGTAAATGATGCCGTTACGTCTGACAGAGGAGAATGGAAGAAGAAAAAGTGTTGCGCCGACCTCAAATAAAATGGGACAAAGGAACGACTGGGTACGACGAAGAGTACTTCATAATATACTGAAAATGATGGCGGAGTGACATAACCAACTTTTTAATTTTTGTAACAAAATGGGTTTTCCTCTAATTTCCCAAATATAAAATAGTTCGTAACCTCTCCTCGTTTCGCTCTGTTCCATAGAGTAAATACTCTGACCAGATGATAACAATATACTCTATGACGGTGGTGTTCCAATCCAAGCTGTACAAGAATCGAAACTGTAACTAGCTGAGAATAAATACCAAAATCTGATTTTAACCTTGCATTCATTTGACAGCTAGTCATATTGTAAACAAACACATGCGGTGTGATTTTTGTGAAATAAGGTTTTTTTTACAGTTCTTTTTCTGTTTGTGATTGTAATCATAGAACCTAAATTATACTTTTATTTATTTCTATGAAACAAGACTAAATTGTAGATACGAAACATGACTACTTTTAGATTTAATTTTTCTGGTGAAGATGACACTACTAATAAACTAGAAGGTAAACCAATGAGATATTAAAGACACCATTCGGCACCATCATCATTTTCCTGCCCTTGCACCAATTACTATAAAAGAAAAAATATATTTTATGTTGTAATAAAAATGGTCGGTTTGACACTGTTTATTGCGTTATTTCAACAGAACACAAAGAACCCATTCTATGGCTGGATAGTGAAGAAATTGTACCCGATAAACAAATACAAACTTTGGATGATGTAGCTAGCCGTGCTAAAATGTTCGCCTGTGGTGATGTAGAGATTGGGCATGTTGTGGTAAGTGAGGCAATGGCGAGTATTGAAGGAAGTGGATTGAAGAATGTAATAGAACTAGCTGAAAATGAACATAGTGATCTTGTTGCTGGGAAATATGAAGGCAAGTATGCATGCTATTGCTGCAGCAACAGTCTGTGTTCTACCTACTTCTATCACAAGTTTGGGTTTTGATTGTATTATTTCCCTGCTCTTATCCTTATTGTGCTTGTGGCTTTATAGTAAAGGTGATAACAAACCAAATTATAACTTCCTCTTCCATATTTCTCTATTTCTTGTCACCTCAGCACTCCCTCACTGCTGTTGTGACCTTTTAAATTTTGATATTTAATTTATGAATATTTTCAGGTGGATTAAAAATCTGGGAGTGCACTTATGATTTAATAGAATATCTGGAAGAAAATCAAGATGGAATCAAGTTTAATCAGAGTAATGTCTTGGATTTAGGATGTGGAGCTGGGATTTTAGGAATTTATGCATTTTTGAATCATTCAAATGTTACTTTTCAAGATTATGTAAGTGAAATGGACTTACTGTTCTAAATGTGAAAATTTTAAAACTTCCTCATTTGGATAGATGTATGTTTCTCTTGATTTGGATGAAATTTGGCACAGAGATAGATTATAGTAATTTTTTTCCTCACACAAATATTATTCTCCATAGCTACATGCATCAATCCACACTGACCGGGTAGTGGGCAACCAATAGTTAACATATTAAAAAAAACTGTCATTTAAAGTAAATGCAATTTCATTTCAGAATAAGGAAGTTTTGGAACATTTTACAATACCCAATGTTATATTAAACATTGAGGAGGAAGATAAAAGAGAAAAAGAAATACAAAGGTGCAAGTTCTATTCAGGCGACTGGGATTCATTTAACAAGAAACTAACTAATACTGAAGTCTATGATATTATTCTTACATCTGAAACTATCTACAATGAAAGTAACTATGACAAACTTATATCCCTTTTTGTGGATAGACTGAGTAAAGATGGAGCAGCTTATGTAGCAGCAAAAACTTATTACTTTGGTGTAGGAGGAGGAGTTAGACAATTTGAAGAAAATGTCCAGAAACATCAGAAATTATCCAGTGAAGTTTGCTGGAAGAGCACAGGTGGCATTCAAAGGGAAATACTAAAAATCACACACAAACCGTAACAACCTTTAATAATGATTTGTACTAAAATATTTGCAATACTATTGTAATTACTTACAATATACAGAAGATTTTTTACAATAGCTTATTACTAACTTTTCAAGGAGATAGTCTTTCATAGACCCACCCTTCTTCTCCTTCATGCAAGAGTTTTCCATCTGGAGTCTCTCCTTCCTTGGGCTTCCTAAACTTGATTCTGTCATGAAGCCGGTCTCTTTGTCCTTGCCAGAACTCAACAGCTCTAGGGCGAATTATGTAGCCTCCCCTGAAAACATGTGATGATGCTATTGTATAAATATCTATTACATAAACTTAACAATTAAATTGTCATAATCCTTGTTTTTATCCCTAAATGCTAGCTAGCTTAGCTCATTTTCTGAACTATGGGGTGACTTAATTATCAGCATCAGAATATTGCATCAGATTAATAGAACAAAAAAATACAGAAGAAACAGTGGAGTTAAGATAGGGTTACAAAGGTATGGTAAAAGAAAACATGATTAGTCAATTATACATAAATTGGCATGATAATGAAATAATATTTATATCCATTCTTCATAAATATAATTACCAAAAGGTGGGTTTTGGTACTTCTTTCCCAGGTATCATGTACTCTGCTTCTAAGACTGACTCTCTCTCACACAAAACATCTCTTGATTCAATAGGAGTGCTCTGAAAACTTGTACATGCTGCTATTTGGCTGGGCACTGGCCTTGAATGGAAATACTTGGTTGATTCAACCTCATCCAGTTTCTCCACATGCCCTTCAATCCTAACAGATCTGTTTAGAATTTCCCAATAGAAGGTTGCAGCTACATTAGGATTAGCCTCCTGGAATAAGAATAACATTATTATAGTATGTACAAAAATAGAAAATATACAATTTCAGCTTCTTCTTAGCAAACCCTACATAATGATACCCACATCACAGGATTGCACCATCTTTGATTTAGAAAGGTGTTATGTAGCTTATCTATATGTTATGTTATTTAACTAAACATTTATACAAAATCTCTGGGAATAGGAAAAAAAAAATTCTATCATTTTTACATACAGGCAGCTAATAAAAGATAACAAATTGTGATAAGACTGCCTAATGGAAAAATACAGATTACAATGCTGTAGAGTTAATTAACAGTAATTAGTTTGTCTGGGGAAATTGAATAAAAACAACACAATGGAACTAATACAGCTCATGGCCATGTGCCTAAAGAACTAGATGCAGCACATTTAAACAGCGCTTTAGACTGCTGTGCTGCATGTTGCGGATACCTGCAGATAGTTGTTTACGGGTCTGGCTGTTTGTGTATGTGAGTTTAAATGTTTGTAAATGCACCCACAATGCAGAAGAAATTCCCAGTGTGGGGTGATGTTTTTTTAAACAGGCTCTCCTTAGAGCTGTTTTGATTAAATGATAATAATACATACCATTTCACCAGCTTTCCTGCTTCCATAGTTAGTAAAGAATTTGAAGCCATCCTTTCCATATCCTTTGCACAAAACAAATCTTGCTGATGGAAACCCATCTCTAAAATACACATTATTTACTGTTAAAATACAACAATCATAACTTGATAACAAGACTTAAAATAAAATAGGGAGATAATAATGTTATGATGTAGAGTTAATAGATAAAGAAACAATATCTACTTTGAAACAGTTGCCAGGCACATAGCATTAGGTTCTAGAATCTCTTTCCTTGAACAAGCTTCTTCAAACCATGCCTTGAATTGCCCAAAAGGCTCTTTAGACACCAAATGTTTCTCCAAAAATGTTTCATCTTTGTCCTTGTATTTTATTCTCATGCCTACAAAACAAATTAAGTACTGTCAATTAAATGTGTGCATGAATTACCATATTATAGTCTTGTTTAACAAGAGAGTGAATTGTTTTTGAAGTTATACTTCTTTTGGCGCGATGGAGAAAAATGATGAGAGTGATTTGCGCGCGCACAGCGACATCGTGAAGTTAGTTATAGGTGTTCTAGTAACTATATTCATGTTGTATATTCTAGTATTTTTATATTTAGAACACGTGTTTCATTATAAATAAATATTCTTTTGGTGTGTTTTATTAAGCTCAAATCAATTTCACATTCCAAGCTACCCTTGCCGAGTATTAGAAATGGATGGGTAACCACAGGGGGCCAGGTTAAGCAACCTTTGCTAAGATTTGGAAATGGATGGGTTACCACACGGGGACTGGTTAAGCAACCTTTACCAAGGTTTAGAAATGGATGGGTAAACACACGGGTACAGGTTAAGCAACCCTTGCCGAGGTTTGGAAATAGATGGGTTACTACAGTGGGCCAGGTTAAGCAACCCTCACCAAGGTTTGGAAATGGATGGGTTAGGTACCACACGGAGGCAGGTTAAGCAAACTTTGCCAATATTTTTAAATGGATGGGTTACCACACGGGGACAGGTTAAGCAACCCTTGCCGAGGTTTAGAAATGGATGGGTAACCACAGGGGGCCAGGTTAAGCAACCTTTGCCAAGGTTTGAAAATGGATGGGTTACCACAGTGGGCCAGGTTAAGCAACCCTCACCTAGGTTTGGAAATGGATGGGTTACCACACGGGGCCAGGTTAAGCAACCCTTGCCGAGGTTAGGAAATGGATGGGTTACCACAGTGGGCCAGGTTAAGCAACCCTCACCAAGGTTTGGAAATGGATGGGTTACCACACGGAGCCAGGTTAAGCAACCTTTGCTAAGGTTTGGAAATGGATGGGTTACCACACGGGGACAGGTTAAGCAACCCTTGCCAAGGTTTGGAAATGGATGGGTTACCACAGGGGGCCAGGTTAAGCAACCCTAGCCAAGGTTTGGAAATGGATGGGTTAGCACAGGGGGCCAGGTTAAGCAACCCTTGCCGAGGTTTGGAAATGGATGGGTTACCACAGGGGGCCAGGTTAAGCAACCCTTGCCGAGGTTTGGATATGGATGGGTTAGCACGGGGGCCAGGTTAAGCAACCGTTGCCAAGGTTTGGAAATGGATGGGTTACCACAGGGGGCTAGGTTAAGCAACCCTTGCCAAGGTTTGGAAATGGATGGGCTACCACAGGAGGCCAGGTTAAGCAACCCTTGCCAAGGTTTGGAAATGGATGGGTTACCACAGGGGGCTAGGTTAAGCAACCCTTGCCAAGGTTTGGAAATGGATGAGCTACCACAGGAGGCCAGGTTAAGCAACCCTTGCCAAGGTTTGGAAATGGATGGGTTACCACAGGGGGCCAGGTTAAGCAGCCCTTGCCGAGGTTTGGAAATGGATGGGTTAGCACACGGAGCCTGGTTAAGCAACTCTCATCAAGGTTTTGAAATGGATTGGTTACCAAAGTTTTTTTTCTTTACACCAAAGAAGTATAACTTCTAACGCGTGTACATAAGTACACACACTCCTTTTTTTTTTTATGGACTTACCTCCAATATCGATACTCATGTTTTTTAAATTAATAAGTCCCAATTTGCAACTAGAATACGTTATATTAAGTAATCCTTTAGGACCCATACAACTATTTAAATATTCACTGTCTATTAAACGAGCTATTTAGTTATGGCACACACACAACAGACTTCTCAGTGTTAATGTACAGGATTTTACTGGTGCGAGATCTTGTTAAAGAAAAGATAACAGATGCTGATAAGTAATTTTATGAGCAGTTTTATTACTACTTTACTCGAACACCACACAGAACAACAATACAGAGCTGATCTGACATTGACATATTTAGGTTACTGACCTGACATTGACATTTTTTGGTAACTGACATTGACCATAGAGGAAAGGAATACGTTTGAGTAGGGACTATGGACAACAATTTTCAAAGTTTTAATGGGTCCTTCGAAAACATACACTAGCGGAACCTGGACACGGTGTATTTTTAAGAAGGTTCCTCTCTCAAGACCCCTGACCACCGTAAGCTCGGACCATGATTCCTATTCTGGTGGACTATTTTCTTATATTTAAAATGTTTTTGTATTTTTCTTGTAAGTGAATAAATGGATATTAAAAGGTTATAAGTATTTTATAAATACATATTAAAAAAGGGTGGATATAAAAGCTTAAACAATATAAAAATAAGATGTTAGACAGTGCGATAGAAAAATTATGCTGACCGATACGTTAGTAAGCGAGGACTAGCAAGGGCGACCAACGGGCGAATATCCCGCGCGCGGGATGGAGGCGGTGCGTCCAGCCGCAAACCGTACGCCTCCGTAAAGCTTATCAATGTTCGGGGCAGGCGAACCGTACGTAGTGTAAGCTTTCGTTATAGCCAGTTGTAGCCTACAACTTAAACAAGTATAAAAACACCATGTTAGAACAGGGGTAGATCCAAAGATGAAGTAGGTAAGTCTGCTCAAAATTGGCTCATCACTCTGCGGTTTACTCACCTTTTTGGCAAGCTTGACGAATCGATTAGCCATTGCAAAGAATTACACTCACTTATAGGAGAGGGCTACTTGCACTGACCAGGATTATAAGGCAGAGTAGGTACTCTGCCCTTTAATCCTGGTCAGTGCCGGATTAAGCGTAGCACCCGTAGTATGGAAAAAGTCTGTATGGTTCTTGATCTCCTAGAGGATTTTTATTATCCTACTCTTCGTTTATTATCCTTAATGTTTATTATACAACAATATTTTAACAATTTGTTCATGAATAATATTTTGTGGGCTTGTATTTAACTTTTAGAATTAATTTCATATTTTATTAATTTTTGTTTAGCTTTTGATACTACCATTTTTCTATTGACCGATTTTAAACTTACTGTAACGAAAGGTGATGAGTGTTTTCAGACTCCTCAACTCAAATAATTACGCTCAAATGGAAGTGGGCTGATTTGGACACGTAGGGCCCGTGGTCTTTGCTAATCTTGCTACGTGGTTAATTATAATACAGATGGTGAGAATATCAGTTATTTAACCATCCAAATTAAATTGCTAAACAAAAGTGAACATCGTGTACGTCATCAACACATCCACAGACTGTTAATAAATAGATCGCTTATTGCTTATCACATCCCCACCCCAGCACATCCTTAGTTGCCAAAACTTGTGATAGTGTGTTGGAGTTTGCTTGAGAATTTCCAATAAATCTGGAATTTATTTTATATTTAGAAATATTTATTTAAAACATCAGTCATGGAGTCCGAAGTTATAAAGGAAAAGATTCACACCGAACCAATGCTGAATGACCCGCGGTATATAACCTTATTGAGCGGCATAGTTCTTCTTTTTACTCTGGGTAAGTGAACTTAATTAACAAGTTAATGAATAATTTAGTACTTAATTGTTATACATTAGCATAACACCTTAATACCACCTAATTCCTACCCTCATCATTCGTTCAATTCTTGGAGTGGGTACTTTTTCCACGATAGAATGTATGCCAACATTGCAGTGGTACTAATGGAACACGTGAAAGTAACAACGGATGTTTTTCTAAAAGGGTTTTATGTACTATAGTTACCAGGCTGCAGGCTGTCTCAAAACTCATTCAAAATGAGATTGGCCCTTAAATATTTTATGATTCTGTTCCAGTGTTCTGGTGGTGTTTCTCAAGGAGACGCACGCTTCGGAAGTCTGTGTTGTTAATGGGTCTCTCAGACTCTGGTAAAACTCTTTTGTTTGTGAGACTGGTATACTCGCAATACAGACAAACATTTACGTCTATGAAGGAGAATGTTGAAGAGTACCTTACATCTAATGTAAGTTTATAAATACATGAGTAGTTTTTTTACAGTACAGTTTTTTATAGGCTTTAATACCTAACCTCTTGTCAACCAACTACCTCCCCCGGGTCATTGATCTCAATTGAGTCTGTATCTGAAATGAGAATTTTCCACTTGACTGACTACTGCATAACATTCACTTTCAATAAAAAATATTCTTTGTGTTGCTACCAGCAAGTTTGAATACATGTAATCTTCCTCTACTTTTATACATTGTGTCACTAATTATAACTACAAATTATGTTTATTTTTGAAAAAAAAATAACAAAAAAGAAATTGCTTGCTAAGATTACGATCAGTTCAGATCAAGATTTTATACTATTTTCAGAATAGCTTCAAGTTAGTGGACCTGCCTGGCCAGGAAAGACTTAGAAACAAATTCTTTGATCAGTACAAGAATAGCGCCAAAGCTATTGTGTTTGTCATTGACTCTGTTACCATTCAGAAAGAGATCAGGGATGTGGCCGAGTAAGTATTATTATTAATAAACTATACTATACAGTTTTTGCTGTAGCGCCGTACAGGTAACATTAGATGTTAAGGCATGTTAAGTGATGGGATATATTACTATGAGATGGGAAAAAGAAGGAAAAAAAGATATGGGAATTATACAGTACAAGTTTGTCATTTCCATTCTGCCCAAAACAGGAAAAGTAACATGATGATTTCACATCTGGTAAAAAAGTGTTATTTAAGCAGTAATGAGCGTAAATCGCCTTACTCTTCCAGATACAACAGGAACAGTTTTTCTAACGTCATCTGCACCATGCTACAGCGTAAACAGTAATACTAGCAGACCATCTAAATATATCATAACTCACACAATTTCATATCAAGATAGTAGGCAGTCACTACAGACAATCACCTCTTATGATCCTAACATACTCCTTAGTTTTTTCAAAATTAATTTAACGCAGATTTTGTACCTGCATATATTATTACTAGCTTTCGCCCGCGGCTTCGCTCGCGTTAAATTCGGTATAACACACCAAACAGACCTGCAGTTTTTGCTCTTGCGCCTGATTGATTTGTAATAGCAATGCTAAGTTTTCCCTTTTCTTCCTTTGTTATCCCACTTCCACCTCTGTACCAAAATTCATTGAAATCGGTTAAGCCATTAAAGCGTGAAGAGGTAACAAACAAACTCACTTTCGCTTTTATAATATTAGTAAGGATTTCCAATGGAACAATCAAGCAATTTTCAGAAAGCTATCACAGCATTGTAGCAGTGTAACTTTCCACTCAAATGGTTTCCAATGCTAAAAGTAGTAAAATAATGTTTCATAAGGGAAAAGATTGAGACACTGCAAGGTAACTTCTGTTTAATAAACTTTTTAAACATCATAATTTCATCATTGTCTGTCTGTTTCAGACATTTGTACACGGTGCTGTCAGACCCAGTCGTGCAGAGCTATAGTACTCCCCTGCTGATTCTATGCAACAAACAGGACCAAGATTTGGCTAAGGGCAGTCAAGTCATCAAGAGTCTGCTGGAAAAGGAGATGTAAGTACTAAAAATACCCTTTACTCTATAGACAGTTTACTACAGATATAACAAACATTATGGCCATTGGCACAAGGTTTAAATTACAATGAAAGAGGAGTGTTTTGTTAAATGGAACAATAATACACAGATAACCTCTTAGGTTCAAAGGAACATTATCAAGAAAACTTTTTTTTTTAAATGTTTGCTAAATGTAAACATTTTAATAATGGAAAATATTTTGCTTTTGTTATTTTGACCCATAGTTTTTGGTATATAGAACCCACTCTGAACTCTCTCTTTCTCAAACAACAAAATGTCTACTAAAGTTGATTTTATTGAAAGGACAGATAAATCATTTCATAATATATCACATTTCTTTGATATTATGCATGTGAAAGTTATTGTGCATCTGTTATTTTTTTTACGTCTCTGCTGTTTTTACTCATATCTAAACCATGACTGAAAAAGTTTAGGACTGGGATATATTTGATCACAAAGAAAATAATTGAACCACACCAAATTATATTTTAATTATATACACAAATTATAATTGTATTTTTTATAGTAACACAACCAGCCGGAATCAATACACGGGATCTAATAATATTCTAGTCGGTCTACCCTAATACATATAACTTTTGTTCAAAAGCTAGGTTTAACTACACAACAACAAATATAAAAAGAAATTGATGCTGAGTTATCAATACTTGTTGTGTATTAGGTGAGCATCAGCAACACTGAAAATATTTTTTTCCTGTGTAGTTTTGGATCTACTGGCAGTTTTGAATTGTGGCTGTAATTAATACTTCTGTGCAGGTCTTATCGGTACATTTCTATAAATAAGTTGATATCAATATGTTGTCATTGTCTCGAAAAAGTAGTCTATATACCTACGCACTTTTTATTCGCCAAATGTATTTTGCTTCATTTCTGGTGTATAAATAGTGCGTATTTTTATTCCTTGTAAGGTGGAATTGTAGATGAGTACAAGCCGTAGATACTGCTGTGAATACTTAGGAATATGTGCTAGTTAACAAAATAGCCATGAAGTTCGTGGCTTTCGTTCCATTATGTCATAATGTCATTATGTCTATTATTAATCAATTTAAATTTTGTTTCCAGGAACCTAGTCCGCGTTACAAAATCCAGTCAGCTGCAATCAGTAGACCCATCGCAGGGCAACAACGCTACGTACCTGGGCAAGGTGGGCAAAGACTTCGAGTTCTCCCATCTCAGTAACCGCGTGGACATAGCCGAGAGCTCGGCTAACACCGGCGATGATGACACGCCTGCGGACATCAAGACACTGCAAGATTGGATCTCAAAGCTTTAGTAGTTACCACGACGTTCTTTTTGAGGCTTCTTATTTTTTGCTTTTACTCAGTCGTGCTTTTTCGCGATAGTTAAAAACAAAAGCGGTCAAAATTGTATTGGAGTGGATGATTTTGTTTGTCAAAGTACATTATTGTTGAGGTTGAGACAGTTGTTCCATTCTTTTAAGTATTTCTTTTTTAAATCTTGTCTCATTTACTTGTTGAATGTTTAATTATGTGATTTTGAATGAACTGAGAGATATTAGAATGCATTTATTATAAAGGATGTTGAAAATGTCCAATATTGAATAATATATATGCAGGGATATCCTTGTAAGGGTTCTCAAAGGATTTTCCATTTGATGGTGTAAGTATGTATTTTACTATTGTCAAGGATTTTTATAAATAAAGCTTGACTGATTTTTTAAGTTTTGTTTTATTTTCATTTAAAAATAAGCAAACAATACAATGCGAGGTTTTCAAGTGGATGTCCAAATCCGAAGCTAGAGGAGTAGCGAAAATGTTATAAAAACTACATCATTGCATTCTGACAAATCGAATTTTATACTTAGGCAAAAATAAAACCTGTTGGAATTTGAAAAAAATAATTACACTATTCGATAGTCATAAGTAATTTATGTCCTAGAAGATTTTTGTTGAAAAAAAAAAATATGTAATATAAAATAAAAATTAATGAAATATACTATAAATAAATTAACATTAATTGAAATACGTTTAGAAGTTCAACAATAACAATGAGTATGAATGATACCTTCATTCACTCGAGTGTCGCTAATAAGAATCAATTTCTTGAATGTAATAACATAACATACGGCAACTTAATTAAATTATAGTAAACTGATGCAGATTTTAAATGTCTTCGCAACATTATGGTCTTCTAATCTCAATTTTTATTAAAACTTCGCGGTTAAAAACAACAGATAGAAGATGCAATTTAATTTTTCAAAATTAGGCTAGATCTCAAGCCTAATTTTGAAAAATTAAATTGCATCTTCTATCTGTTGTTTTCGCATTTTTTTTGGTATTCCTTGATAGTTTCAGATTCAGCCATTTACGCACACTTGAAAAATTCGCCCTGTATATTTAATATACAATTTTGATCTTAAATATGATATTCAGTATCTACTCATACAATGTAGTAGTATCCATAGACATGTATAACTCCAAAAAGTTTGTCAAACTGTAAAGGATATACAAAATATTCTTGTGCAAAATGTGGGTACCTACCTGTTTGACTAACGATATTTTGAAAATAAAGTACTGGAAGTTAGGCAGGCTAAATAACTCCCTTTTGCACGCTTCCAAGCTCGTGATCCAGCTTACAAAAAATGATACCATCGATCGTTGCCTATTTGCTTACCCTTTTTTTATTTTTTGGTGTGGGAATTCACTAAATAACTTCCCTCGCTCTGGGTGGAGGGGGGGGGGGAGTGTCAGACTTGTATGACTAAATTCCACCCACGTTCCTTCTATTACCCTTTACGTTCCGGGGCCGCAGTATCTCTTTCGATCAACCCGCAACCCCTTAAAGCACCTTCATTGAAATCAGATAGCTCGCTTCACAAACGCTTAATGTGAGACTTGTCCACATTGACATTGTGAATGCAGGTAAGGAGTCTTCAAAAATTACCATCTATTACCCCAGTACCTATCGGGGACAGATCTCTTCATGGGTAGGTAATAGTATCTATTGACAAAGGACATGCTTGGATCCCATAGTCTGGGGGCCTAGACAAAAACCCTTTTATTTTCCCCTAATCTTTCCAAGCATTTTTACTGCTCCAGCCCTTTAAATTACTTTAAATCGTCTCTATACTAATGTTTTTTTAGCTTCCATTCAAAACTGGGCAGGTGTCAATGCAAACCTAACCCTTCCTATTTCGAACTTGTGCAGTATATCGATTCTATTCGAATTCGATTAATGAATTCAACATGACTCGACTAAAATTCAAGATCAAAGCCAATATTATTGATTATCGTAATTGTTATTTTTGCATATTCATGACTTTAAAAGTCATACCTATTGGCGGGAATTGATATCTTTGTTCTTGTAATAATGCAATAGGTGAAAGGGTTACATTTTTGGATAGTTTTTTTTGCAAGTAATAAATAAATCATTGTTGTCTTTTTTGGTAGTCGATTATGAGTTGTGCATATTCATGAGTATATCATAAATTAGTAGTACCTATTGAATGGTTTGGCACATATTACATAGAAGCACGTGCGAATTTGATATGCATCAACGGTTTTCATCACACTCATATAAAGTGGTAAGGTTAACAGACTGTTGGGTACTTTTAACGTTCTTAATGTAGTCATCGGTTAATCAGTTGCCATTATTTGATTGTGTTCTCACAAATAATAATATAATTTACGGAAAAAATGCTACCGCTCTTTTGGTCTAGTGGTCGCGAGTGCGACTGCTGAGTATGTGTTCCAGGATTCAATCCCTTGGTTACAAGAGACTTTGAGTAGCTGGTGAAGTTTCTGTGTAAGTTATTACTTATCTACGAGTTACTAAGTACCCCTTTCTTGCGGATGGGAAATCATCAAAGAACTTCAGACTAGTACCCACCCATTATCCTTCTATTGCCCTAATGCCCTTTATATACGTATGTAAGTACCCCTTACAACCCTCTTGGGGAAATAATATTATCGTAAGCGCAAGAAAAACCCAAGAGTACTTATTTGTGTTGATGTTACGATACGAAACTATTATCTTTACATCCAAGTTCACTCTTAAAACTCGTCCGAAGATGATTACGGTACATTACTCAACTACGGTCATGGCTCAACGATGTTGTCTCATTAATGACAACACAAACAATTTCCAACTTAGTGAAAAAGTCGAAATATTGATCAAAGTTAAGTGCGCCGGCGACGCGACGTCGTTAAAGACGCTGGTTGGCAGTGGCATGTCATAGTATACCTTTTATAATGGACGCCATTTTTCGAATGAATGATAATTTTACCTCGTGCTCAGTAAATAGTGTATTCCAATAAAAGAGGAGTAGTTTTAACGCCGTGAAGAACTAAATAGGACCATTAAGCGTATTTTAACGACTATACATATTATGATTTATTATATTTCATTGTTGATTACTGAGATTTATGAATAGGTATTAGTTAGTGTTTGGAGAGTAGGTAGTGACTTGCCTTTGAATCGAATATAGATCTAATGGACACGACAGACGGATGGTGGCTAGGTAGGTACCTAGCTATCGTTTATTAATTAATAGACTATAACCTATCTATCTATCGACTTTCGATAGCTAAATGTAACCCTGTTCCCTCTTGTGTTCGATCTGAGTGTTATGACTCAAAAAGACAATCCCACTTACAGGGCTAGCTTACCTCTATCTGACGGGATTATTAATTCGATGAAAAAAACATAAGTACACACACCTACATATTTCTTACAATGTTTCACTCTTCCAAAATCTGGATCAACAAATCGAACTTATTCGTGTCATTTTTCATTGTGAGTGTGCGATAAATTACCGCTGAATTAATAATAAACCCTCATTACTAGGTAATTGCCGGTGCATATTCACTTTCCGAAAAAATAAGTATTGGGTGCTATTAAATTAAATTATGATTGCACTCATCAAGCAAGATGAAGACGCTTATAAAAAGCTGTTTTTATTTTGGTATTAATAATCTGCATCCAGCGTTGGTGTAAATCGTTAAATTTTGCATCAAAATACTGTTTTGTAAACTGTAAATAACTAAGTACTTGGACTGAAATTGATGGCTGATACCTTATGAAGATTGACTCTGATGACGTCTTCCTTAAGTATCGTGCGTTTAATAAAAGGTAGTGTAAGACGATATAGGTACCTTGTCCTATGCTGTGGCTGTTTGAAATGAACATGATTATAAATTTAAGTATTTACCTTTTTTTTATTTCATTTTGAGTAAAAACAAAAACTAATAAATAATTAGCACCCATCTAGAATAAAACTGAATAAACTGACATCCTTGTTAATTGCATGGTCATGATTGAAACGAGAAAAAAGTATGTAATTAATTTTCAAAGGGGTAGTAGTGTTAGGTACATGAGTTGACATTTCAAATTCAAAATTCATCCTACATCTGTCCTCTCGTAAAGTTATTTGCATTCCAAGAAGAAGCTTTAAAGTCCAATTATTCATATGTTCCCACGGTAAAAGGCTTGCGAGTAAGCCTCCCACGGTCATCGCAGGCCTGCCCACTTCGCCGGCCTGTCTTCAATATCCTACAAATCACGGGCACAATACATGTTAGGGTCTATACAATGTGTCACATCTCATTGTTCGGGTTGAAGACTTCATTTTAAAGATTTTCAGCGTGTTTTCTGTGGTTCAGTAAGCTCAACAACTTTATTGTATTCTGTCAAGTAATTTTTTTTTTTTAATAAAACAAATAAAAACTTTTCACAGTTGCAATTAAATGGATGCATGTTCTAGTGTGATTCGAGTCAGTTATTCTCCTTTGACTTAAACTTTGCTGAAACAAGAACCTCAAGTGCAAAATAACCTCTAGAATTAGTGTCTTTTACACAATTTTGTGGTATATATAATATATACCTACATGATATTTTCAGCAGTACAAATTATTAATACCTACCTTAAAAATAGAATAGTCCAACGAATAGTAAATATAGCTTCTAAAAGCAAATATTAATGGTTTGTCTAATAACGTCCTTTGCTATAAATTCTTAACGACCCATTACTGCTAGGATTTCATAAACTTTTGATCACTGTTTGTTGCGTTTTTTTTTTGTGGGAATCTCGGTAACCATGGCGTGCCATAATGCCATAGCCAACGGAGTGAAAGGATCAATCAATGAACGTTTTTTGCTGGAGTGCGGTTGCTCTCAATGGAGTTAGGTTAAGGGGAAGTATTTCATGTTAACGTAGAAAGTATTAAACTTTATGGTGTATAGTAAATCCTTGTGGAAAAGGTTTGTGTGTGTGTATATTCTAGTTGAGAAATTGGTGGGTTTTTATAAAGATTTTCGGTAGGTACTTTGGCGGAGCGGAGGGGAGTGTCCGACTTGTACCTACTGACTAAATCCCACCCATGTTCCTTTTATTGCCCTTTACGTTCCGGGGCCGCGATATCTCTTTCGAACAACCTGCAACCCCGGTAAGTGTTGTGTTGTTATTGTAGTGCAATATTTTTGGAATCGTCGTAATACAGTTAGAACTGTGCCACGAGGAGCTCGTGGCTAAATAAATAGCAGTCGCTCGGGTCGATCTTTAGGTTAAGCCGCGCTTGCCTAGGTTGGTCTGTGGATGGGTGACCACCCGTTACATACCGAGTTTCCTCCGTGCCTCGGAAAGCACGTTAAGCCGTTGGTCCCGGCTGTCATTTGTAGATCTTTGACAGTCGTTACAGGTAGTCAGTGTTCCGAAAGTTTGACAACCAGTCTTACCAAGTGGTATCGTATTACCCAGTATTAACTGGGTTGTGGAGGTCAGATAGGCAGTCGCTCCATGTAAAATACTGATATTCAGCTGCATCCGGTTAGACTGGAAGCCGACCCCAACATAGTTGGGAAAAGGCTAGGCAGATGATGAGTTAGAACTGTGCTGTGATTGGGGTCGGCGTCCCGTCTAACCAAATGCAGCTCAATACCAGTATTCTACATGAAGCGACTGTCTAGATCTGACCTCCAAAACCCAGTTAGTATTTACTGCGTAATTATATGTATACATGTGTTAAGTTCAAAATTGTTTTCAAAGGTTTTTGAATGTTTATACTAGCGTCGTACATCAAGTTAAAGAATTACTAGATGGTTGGATGTTGAATGTTGTAGTTTTTCATGTATCTGATCTTTAGTAGACCAGGGTCTGGGGTCAGGGACAACTGCTGGCCTACCTTCTCGCCTTTAATTTGAATCTTTCCTTTCTGCGTCATAACGATCAGGCTTCGCCTTAACGTGTTTAGCGTGGGAGAAATGCGATCGCCAGCAAGTGCACCGGTCCATGGGAATCCAACCGAGATTCACTTTACAACACTTTCGTTGCCCTTTTCAGTTTTGCTGCATTTGCGACATTTTCTCAAAATCCCTTGTATTGTGGAAGGACAGGCACCATAGTGGTGAACTTGCACGATCAAAAGATTTTTTTGAGTAAGTAAAACAGACAAAATCATACCCGAGTAACATACGCAGTGTTACCCAATACGACCTACTTCAAAGACAAAAACTTTAACGCGCGAATAATAAGACAACAGTACCAATATCCTGCCTGGAGCCATATTAAATCTTTCGAGAGCGACTTAAAAAGCCTCAATAATATTATATGACATCGACAATTGATTTCGGCGACGATCGACGGTTTCCTGCCATCATAATTCGACACAATGCCTCATTTGGACATCCAATAAGAATGAGAAATTCGCATCCGAAACCGGACCGTGATATTATGGAAATTGCGGTAGAAATTGCGTTGAGATTTATTGGACCAAGGATCTTTTCTCTCCCTCGTTGGTCGAGTGGTTGCATGCGCGTCTGCTGAGCATGAGAACCTGGGTTTGATATCCGGGTCAGGAAAAGTGCCACGGAATCCAGTTGATAGCATTGGGCTCGTCCCCAGTTACGTGGGAATGAGACATATCATGTCTGGTGAAATGTGTATTAGGTAGGTACACATCTGCTCAACACTACTAGGTTTACAGGCATGTAGGCCTACTATGACATCTTAAAGCAGAACTTATTCCACTGAGTGAAAGAGATGGTGCTAGACACTCTGTATAGCTCTGTCCCTTTCCCTCAGCGGAATAAGTTCTGCTTTAACACGTCATGGTAGGGTAGTTGTTATTTCTATCGAAGCAAGGAAAGCTAGTCAAAGAACTCCAACAGCAGTTTCTTCTGCTGAATTGAGAGGGTATTATGAAGATAAAGAGAATATCAAGAATGAAAAGCAGGAAGCAATACAAAAAAGAAGTTAAAACGAACAAAGAAACAAGAACAGAAAGAATCTTTGAAACTCTCAAACGGTTCGTAAAAAACGAAAAAAGACAATAGATCCAATTAAAGTCACACAGGAAACGGTAGATGTTGAATCTGAAAAGAAAATTTACCAGTCGGGGACCGAACAAAATGTGCTGAATGTGACGATATACTAATTTCAGATGTAGAAGACGACGACGAGAAAAACATAGGCTGTGAAAAGTGCGTTAGATCATTAGATGGTATGCACGCGATTTGTAAGACTTAGTTATTTAGAGGCCTAATATAAGTCTTTTGAATGTGAATTACTTATGTGTGTTTTGAATTAGGAATTAGGTACAGTAGATTTGGTATAAAAAGCAAAGGTGCCAGTTCTTACGGCCCCGAATGACGAATTTGTAGGTCGATTTTATATTCGATTTCCAGCAGGCGCTTACGTTACTTTGATTTAATAATTTAACTGTTAAAGGTCTCACCGGGAGCATTCACGTGTATTGTAACATTATAGATTCGACTTTGAGCATTACATTACAATAATACCTCCCTGACTAACGAACATTTGCGTGTAATGTAACATATAGATTCGACTTTGAGCATTACATTACAATAACACCTCCCTGACTAACGAGCATTTGCGTGTAATGTAACAAATACATTTATTTTAATTAAAGTTAAATTCATTGATGTTACAAATTGTATCAAGATATTACACATTGTATCATTACAAGGTGCGCATTGTAATGCTCGGTATTTCTCCTTCACTGATGTATGCTCGTTTTGTATCATTACAAGGGCGCATTGTAATGCTCGGTTCTCCTCCTTCACTGATGTAATGCTCAAATATGTAACGTTACATTACACGCGAATGCTCCCGGTGAGGGAGCACCTTTAATTATGGGTGTTTGGTGTACTAGACATTTTCATTTTACTTTTTTTTGTTTTTTTCACTGTCGTGTCATGCAATATTGGCCCTTCCCTTTTTCAGTTGGTTGAGAAAATAAATGGGTTCCGTAACCACATGAAAAACGGAACCCTTATAAATTGGCTCTGTCCGTATGTCATTTCCTCCGGAACTATTGGCCCCACAAAGTTGAAATTTGGAGAGATATATTGTAGCGACACAAAGATGCAAGTGGCAGAAAGTGTGAAAGATGCAAGTGGCCCACCAGACACAACACCCGTCTGGTCGGAGGATCCTCCCTTTTCCATAGAAGATGGAGAACTTTACACCGTGTTCTTCATACCTCTAAAAATATATATACAAATATGAAAGATGAGAAAATTTTAAAAAAAGTTTTGTGTTGGTCAAATCAACTTGTAACTGAGAGTTGAAAAAAAAATCTACGCATAAAACGATAAGAAGCTATGTGAAATGACTGAAAAGATTCGACTTCCAAAAAAAAGGCTAAAAATAAGTGTACTGCCTTTTGTTTAATTCATTGTTGTTTTTGCCACAGACATTTTTTTTGGAAGTTGGTTTTTTATCGCAAAAATATTTTTTTAGCCCTTTTAGTTGTGGTATGATAGTATCTCACACAACTTCTTTTCAAGGATTTTTTTTCCATTGTTAGGTACTAAGAAATATAAGCATTATCATCCATACACATTAGAAGAAAATCTATGTGTTATAGAAGATAGCTCATAAACAACTAAAGATAATTATTAAATAAGTGATACAATTTATATGGGACCCTTTCGGGAGAATACCCTTTCGATTTTAAAAAATAATAATAAAAGCGGCACACAATTGACGGAGATATCACGTAACAAACGTACAAAAATAAAATACAGTTGAATTGAGAACGTCCACTTTTATTTGGAATCTGTTTTGTTTCCGTTTTTTTTAAAACAACCTAATAAATACTGACCCACAAATTGCAAAAAGTTTGGTTATCGTGGATTACTATGGTGCAACCCCCTCAAAAAGAACTTTTTCTTGCAAAACTATTTAAATGCATTAAATGTCCTGGAGTATAACTAAAAGTACTGGACTCAGAAAAGACAACATTTTGAAGATCATCTCTGCGTCCGAACGTGTTTCTCATACCAATATGGTTAGGTAGTTAAGTACAGATTAAACACGAATTATATTACAATTTTAGTAGCGTCTTAACCTTTATCAGTTAATCTTAAGCGACAGTTAAGTATGTTGATCAGACCGACTCTGCTAATGGTTATGGTCTCAAAATGTATTTATGTAAAGCAATAACAATTTTTCATTGCATTCTATTGCTACCGGCTTCGACAACACTGCAAGTTATTTACGCATATTTTATACATGTACATTTTGATCAACTCAATATTTAAGGGGAAATAAACGCATTGATATAATTAAAAAGGTTATATGGATGAAAACTAAAATTCATCATCTGCCTAGCCTTTTCCTAACTATGATGACTTCGAGTCTCACCGAATGCAGCTGAGTACCAGTATTTTACATGGAGCGACTACTGAGCTGACTCCACAACCCAGTATGAAAACAAAAATTATTTTTGTTTTAAAACTTTAATTTCCGTACTGTCTCACATGTCATGCTCCCCGTACGAAGGGTCTTAAGCGATAAAGTTTCCGGCTATGACTTCAAAGGAAAGTTTAATGTCAACATTTTCTTATTTATTGTTATCTCATTAATTTTTCGCTTTGGTCCGGGTGGTGGTCACCGATCGGCTCCATGGCGCTTGGCTTATTATTTTAATTAAGGATTAATCGATTTGTTTGTTGAGAAGATAAAGGAGACTGTACGCCGTCGTCACATGTCATGTGTATTAATATGCGCAGTAAACCGTTAAAAGATCTCGCTCGCAAGGAACAAACACGCCGCGTCGTGTGTGGTCCACTGAGCCCTAATGGAAATCAACGCAAATTTCAATATTTATCAACAAATGTGCACGCATTGCGCCACTGAGATATGCGGTTATGCAAAATACTTATTAAGTGGATGTTATTAAGTTCAAAATGGAGTAACTTTTCAGTTACGTGCTTTTAACTGACTTTTAGCTTTAAATGCATTGTTTATTAGACTCGGTCGTGCCGTAGCGTGCGTTATTTCTAGGTCTTATAAACATTGTTACCCGCTTGTTAGGATTAAGTTATCTTTAGTCATGTATATAGTGTATCTAGTTTTTTTATTGCACATATTAGTTTAAAGTAATAGATAGAGAAACCTTTGTTGACTTGACTTCAAGATCAAGAAAATATAGCGGAGGTAGCTCAAAGGGCTGCCCAACTTTGTGTCACACTCAGTGTTGACTTACCTTCTATTGCCCTTTACGGTCTGGGCCCGCGGTATCTCTTTCAAACAACCCGCAACCCCGGCAGGTGGTGGCCCTGGCAGTCCCCTCTGCTTTGCTGACATCTCTTTGAAGCGCGCGGAAAACACCTATCCGCGTGGAATACTAACGCGCCGTCGCCATCGTCGACACGGCCTATCGTCAATAGACGGATGGACGGTGAGCTCAGGCCCGCATCTACGGTGGCCGGGAGTCGTCTCACGGTGCCCGACTTCCGCGGTGGCTGGGTTGGTTTGAGGTTCTCTCCTTCAAACGCCCGGCCACCTTCGCTAGCATGACTGCTTTGCAGAAGGAAGCGACCGCTTCCCATTTCCTCTCGCTCCTAACCATGGACTGAACCATAGGTTTACCAACTTCACAGGATGACAATGCCCAAAAATGACCGGTTAGTGATGGTTTTGGGGAAGTCCTTTGTTTTAGTAAATAAGTCCGAGATTGTTTCATATAGAATGACAGGGCGAGGAGCAGCTCACTTTTTTTTGTAAACGTTACTTCACACTAGGAATTTCTCCTGTATCATATTACAAACATTTAAACATACAAACAGACCCGGAACAACTGTAAATTTTTATTTTTTGGTTATACAAATATTTGCTCCGTGCGGGTTTCGAAGCCGCGACACATAGCGTAGCAGTCAAAAGCTTAGCTACGGCGTCAACCATGTCGTCCAAACCTTTGCCCGCCTTTCTTAAACTTTGCCCGACACGGGTTTGCCGCAAGCTGTCACTGCTGAGTTGATTGTGGAGAATGCAATTGTGTTCCTGTACACCAGCCTGAAGTTACGATATGGATCACGGTCTGGTTTTAGTCAGTAGGAGTCTGACAGACCACCCCACAGAGGAGGACATCCATCGAAGGTTTCCACAAGTAATAAAAAAGCCAGGAGGAAGAGGTGATGGCGGGACCAACTGGACAGGTTTAATCAGAACTGGACGACGGACGGTTTCACAAGAGGTGGTCAGAGTGGAGGGAAGTATTTGTCCAGGAGTGGGTAACGACTCGTTAACTAAATATAATTTATGCTTGTAATATAACATTTGAGAGTAGGTTCTTTGATTCTGACTTGTTGAATTAAAATAATATACTACGCCAAACTACCTTCCTACTTAAAATACGATTTATGTTTTATATTATTAAAAATTTGATGTATAGTGAGTTAATTTAAGTTACTTAGATAGGTATTGTTTTTTTTTTATTAAGTATAGGTAGAAAATAACATGTACTATATGTATTAATTAGTTAAACTGGAAGTATAAGGCATTATTTTTATTTACTACGCCAAAATATTCCGAGTCTGTAGGATGTACTAGCTTGTTGCTCGTCTCAGTGTCGACTGGTATAAGCGATTGCGATTCGCGACTACAGCCGATAGTCGCACTCGTTAAGGGTGTACAATTAACTGATTACTGTGAAATAAGCGTGGCAGGCCGTGGATGCCCGACAACCCGACCTCTGGAGCATGCTCAGGGGTGACACGAAAAGTATGGACTCTCTTTACTTACTTACCTACATACTTTTTGAGACACCCCTTCACACCCCTAAGCAACAGAAAAAAAAGTAATCTAAATCTACCAAGAAACTGCTTTACTCGCATCATTTTCTACAATCTATTTTGATCTAATTTCTATAGGTTAGATATTTTGACCCATATATCATATAATAAGTAATTATGAGTTTCCTTGACATGCAAAAAATCAGGGAAATGTGTGAATTAGGTGTTTCACATTTAACTTTTATTTATATGTTTTCTGTCGGCCTCATTAGTTGAGTGGTCTGGTGGCAAACGTGACTGCCGAGTAAGAAGTTCTGGGTTCGATTCCCGGGCTGAGTAAAGTGTTATTAGGTTTTTCTTAGCATCAGCGTCGAATTACATAGGACTACTCGCCCCCTAAAATATGGGACTTGAACATAACTGGTGATATCTATAATCGGGTAGGTACAACTTTGCCTAAACCTCCTGGAATTACATGCGTAATGTTATGTGTTTAGTTTTGATGTCAGCAAAAACATTTATTAACATATTCTGTGTTCAAATGTTTAATTCTTTAAAAGAGTGTCGGTAAAACAAATGAACCAATATTTCGGTTGAGGGGCGATCCCCTTACTCCTTACGAGTGCCAAGTGGCAACCTTGCCCACGAGTCGCTTGCCTCGCCTTTGTCGGCGCACAGCGTCTTGTTGACATTTTGTGGGGCAAATCTTCATTCCGCGGCCCCTTTGATCCCAACCACTGTATTATTTAATTTTGATGTATGCCTCATACGTCTTATAAATAATGTAATTGGACTATCCTTGACTGGACGTGCTTTTTTCCTAGTGAATCTTACTGGAAAAGGACTTAAATTGATGTTGAGGTAATTTTCTGAAATATAGAGCTTTTTGTTTCCTAGGACCTTTAGGCATTCTTGTTTAGTTCGCCTAGTACATTCATCGCTAAGGATGATGCGGGTGTCGTATCCTTACTAATATTATAAAAGCGAAATTTAGTTTGTTTATTTGTTACCTTTTCACGCTTTAATGGCTAAACCGATTTTGATGAATTTTGGTACAGAGATAGTTGGGAACCAGGAGAGGGACATAGGCTTTTTATTAAAAAAAAAGTGGGATATGAGGCAGAACGAGGGAAGAAAGGGGAAAACTTGGCGTTGCTATTACAAATCAATCAGGCGCAAGAAACAAAATTGCAGGTCTGCTTGGTGTGTAATACCGAATTTAACGCGAGCGAAGCCGCAGGCAAAAGCTAGTTAAGTTATAAGCCTCTTTAGAAGTAAACTCACTTCTACTTTTATCGTACAAAACAAAGCATTTTACCTATTTATTGCAAAAACAGTTCTCTGTGATTTTATCGGAGGTAGAACTAATGCAATTTACACACTTAATGAGTTTTAAGATTGAGGCCTTATATGATCAAAGCTGAATCTCCAGAATTTCTATTCTGTCTTGTTCATGGACTAGGCAAATTAATTAATTTTTCTACCATATGTAACAACGTACCTACTGGCTGTCAAAATATGGATACACAAACTTTATAAAAAAAGAAAAGGCCCAGGCCAGGCCTTTCCTTTTTTGAAAAAGTCAATTTACTGGCTGAACTACTTTGGTTTTTAATTCTTACGCATATGTGTTCCTAGGAACTGTTAAAATTGTAACAAAAACGTTTTGTACATGAAATAAGGCTGTTCTTACAAGAAATGAGTTGAAATCCTTGATGCAGTTGCTAAGTTACCGCCTACATTCCAGCCTGACCTTAAGGCTATCAGCTCATTGGTCTAAAAGTACATACATAAGTGTAATATAACTTAAGTAGTACGCGATAGTTTTTCAGTATCAGTAATTACGAGTTCGGTATCTATGTGTCTCGAAGTCAATACAGAATTATAATGACACAATTGTGTTTTTTTTTTTAATAATAGGATGTATAAATGAATGGGGATTGCCCATCATGATCGATTGTAAAACTTCGATAAAATAATGAATTTTGATGATGGTGGCTATCGAGCTGCGTGGTCCTAAAAATAAATGTAATGAATGTGTGTCTTTGAACCAAATCCTTCCCATCCCAGAAGTCATCCCAGAAGTTTTTGCTTGAAAGAGTAACAAACATCCATCCATCCGTCCTTATTGAAAGTTAAGCATTTATAATGTTAGTGTAATAGGCATGTACGGTACAGCACGGGTATATATGGATACTAGCTGCGTCCCGCGGTTTCACCCGAGTGAACCGTGAAGGAGTAATAAACATACACACACATACAAACTTTCGTATCTATAAAACATACTAATAGGATTATTATCTATGAACTTATATCCTACTATATAAATATCCTTACTTATATTATAAAAGCGAAAGTGACTTTGTTCGTCAAACCGATTTCGATGAATTTTGGTACAGGATAGTTGGAACCCTGGAGACTAACATAGGCTAAAAAAAGTAAGGAAAGGGGGAGAAAAAGGGTAGAAAAGGGGAGAGAAAGACTTTTTTTTCGGTCATCACTCAGTTTAAAGTTAGCGTTAGCCCAAAGTAACTATGGAACGCGGGTGAAATCGCGGACGGAAGCTTGTAATATTATAAATGCGAATTTTATGTTTCTGAGGATAGATGTATGAATGTTTGATAATCCTTCACGTCAAAACGACTGGACGGATCTTGATGAAATTTGGCACAGAGAGTTAGATTATAGTCTGGAATATCACATAGAATACTTCTTTTTTGATTATCACGCGGGCGAAGCCGCGGGCGCCAGCTAGTAAAATCTATTGGAATACTAGGAATTCGTAGAACAAACGTCGTAGTCTCGTAGCATGTCGTAGAACCGTGGGTAATCAGCAAGTTGGTGAACTAGCCTTCTTCCGCGTAATCTACAAGAAAATAATATTTTTATGGAGCAAACACCATCAAACCATAATTGAAGAAGTAAAAATGCAATCAAACAAATATTTAAAATTCTTTGAACAAGTCAGGTTTACAAAATGCATTCAAAGAACCGTCAGCGTTGCAAAAATAACAAATTTGATTTTTATTAATTGAACTGCCAAGCAGAGCAATCATGTGGCAGAAAAACAACGGGCCATACATCTGCCCCATTTATTAATACCACTGACAATAAAACATTTGAAACACGTTCTTGCGAATCAATACTCGGCTCCACGATATGAATTATTTATATACTTTATTGTCGCTTTATCGCCTGCATCGTGCACCCTCTGGCCGGCGGATGCCGCGTCTTGCTTGAAATAATAATCAGAACATAATTTTATTTTTGACAAATAACTGGTCAGCGTATGTGTAGTCAGGTTTTTGTGAGACGGGCGCGGCGCGGCGGTCGGCGAGTCCCGATGCCGCGGATTCCGGGTCCCTCGCTTTATAGCCTGAATAAATATAAGAAGATGCTGTCGGTATTCCGATCTCGTGTAATTGTCCCCGATGAATGCGTCGCAAGAAAGTGCCTTGTACAAAGGCCATGTTCGTGTACCTACTTACTATACGCACCGCTAGTTGAGTCCTACCCGTTTCTTTGCATGACGGTTGGTTGGTCCATTTATTTTTATTTCAGTGTACGCTCGTAATGTAAAATTAATAAATCATTATACTGAATAAAAAGGATTACTGACCTCCCGGGTTCTCATTCCAGCCGATGTTTAAATATATCCTATTACTATCTGTACATGGCCAGTGCTATTGTAAAGATTTCAACGAGTTTGCTTTACAAAATTATAATGTAAAATATACGTGAATAATCAATATTTTATTGGATTTCCTTTCGATTCGAAATTCTCATTGGAAATCCTTCTTTTCGTTTTTTTAAGTAGTTCTAGAATTACCTGTTGCTTCCCTTTTCCACTGTCCTGAATCACGATTACAATCAAACCGATATCCACAAACGCCGCACTATTTCCTGCACGGTTACAACCTATGAAACACGTTACAAATCAATCAGCTAACAAACGATGCTAAAAAGGCTATTGTAATAAAGTTATGTATCCGAACGCAACGGGACGTGTTTCGGACAGATATTAATCGTAGTGCGTTTGGATGCGCGTCAAGCTCGTTACAACTTACAATATAGAAAGTAACGCCCGCCGCGGGTATTTCTCGCTTGACAATATATAAATCATTGTCATAACAGACCAGAGGCGCTGCGGCTATGGTCGGCTCATTTGGTCAGTCTAAATGATGCCTTCAACTTTGGCTGAATGATGAATTGTGTAGTCGATTTGTAGTTGAAAGCTGTTTCATTAGGCGTGTAGTGGTCTATGGATCCTTTGAGTACTAGTTTATGGTTTGCTGCTGTGCGTGTTCTTTTGTTCATTATTCAAATGTAAGTTAGCTCCAGGCTACGCTGTTTTCTTCGCACACTGAGAAACTTAAGGAAGTCAGAAGCCCAAAACTCATAACCAGTCTTATTAAAAGGGTTGCGATTGGTTATTGTATGATACAATACCCTATCATTTGGTGATTACACTAACTGGATTGTGGAGGTCAGATAGGCCGTCCGCTCCGTTTAAAATCCATGTATTCAGCTTTAATCGGCTAGACTGGAAACCAATAGTTAGAACCCAACAGCTAGAAAAAGACTTACAGATGAAAATGACTAAGGAGAAAAAGTGTTATCAACCAACCCAAATATGGTGTAGGATTTAGCCATTTCCGAAAGAATTTCATCATGAGGCACCTTATTAACATAACATATTAACATTATCAAAACAACACGCATCAGTTTTTACCATAGCCCTTTTCACTATAAAACTTCAACTCTCATTAAGTGATACGAACGTGTTCAGCAAGTCAGTTGGAAATTTGATCAGGTCTCCATCGATCCTGGTTGACTTAATGAGTCGTGGTTGTCAATCGACTGTCCCTTACTCTCGTCCGGGCATCGTATGCAAAACGAGCCTCGATATACGAGATACTTTCGTACTCCGGACTTTTTTTACCAAACCTTTTTGTTGCTCTAATTTGGACTTAATTAAATAGAAATAAAGGAGCGCCGCGTGTGCCCACTGACTTTCAATGCATTTCGATATTTAAATTAGTTTCGACGTTGTGCGTGGACATTGATAACATGGGTGCCTGTGTTCGTTCGGTTTATTTTCAGATGGCTCGTGATATCTTAAAACATGTTAAAATCATGCAGCACAAAAAGAAATGGCGTATTCTCTGCCTAATTGATCAGTCAGCTATGATAGCAAATGGCGTAGGAAAAATGAAAAAATATGCTTGCTTTACCGACGAATATTAAATCTACATGAGCGAATTCAAATAGTTGTAACATCTTTTATTCAACAGAATTTCAAACAACAAGAAAACATGCACACATTTTTTAAATGATTTTTACTATCGTCAAAACAAGTTTCATTTATAACATCGAAAAAGGATTATAACAAAAAAGTAATATGACTTTTATGTTCCACATAGCAAGTATAAAAAGGTGGACAAAGATTTATCGGATGCTCTTAAACTTTATTTTGTGCCACATTTTTTTCATACGGAAAATGGTTGCAATCGGTGTTTTTATCAAACTTGCCTTTTAACAAATGTGGGGGACAGATTGCGGTATGCTCCATGGTCGCGCAATGGCTGTAAGGTATTTTAATTAATGCCACACCAGAGGAACATTAATTTCCAGTTCATTTCGCTGATTAAGGTTTTCTTGGCGTTACTATTTTTTTGTCAGTTTTGTGGCTCTTCACAATGAGGTCATTAATAGCTGGACCGATTTTTAAATTGATTATGATAAGGAATGGTAGGAGTATCTGGAAGAACAAATATTTTGCTTGATAATAAAAGCCAGGTAATACTTAAAACAATTTTTTAATGTTAATGAATGTTGTAGATTATAATGCAAGATTTTAGAAGTAAGTACTTAACCCAGCTTTAATAGCATTATACAAGTATACAGTAACGCAGTAATTCCTATTCTTTTAATATTTATAAAAAACGGTATAAAATTAACTGTACGCACTATAAAATCTGGAAATGAAGTACAAAATTTATATTCAATAATCTAGTGCTTTCATTTAACGTCCTCACGAAAGCCGATTGTCATTAAAATCAGGCTTAGTAACGGTAATTTCCAGTATTTCATGTGATGCAAAATTAAAAAAATGAAACTTCCAAAAAGCAAAAAGTGAAAACACCAGGAAACCAGACGACCATTGTTAACGTAATGTGTGCTAATAAAATCGGCACGTATTGTACCGCTACGTAAATCTGGTTGTCGCAGGAAGCGTGCGCGTGCTCGGTACAGAAGCGTTCCTCCGCGTGCATTATTCAATACAATATTATCAATAAATTAATGCTCACATTCGGACGCCACCACACATACTAATGGCGACACGCGGCGAGGCGCTTTTTGCGTCGCCGTCGGACCATTCAGCTCCATTGATACGGAGCTCGCAAAAACTGGTCACTGATCATGTACGTGAAACTAACTAACATTGCCACTTTTTGTTTTCGTTTCGACAAGGACGTGATCCGTTTTTGTTTTGGTAAAGCGACGTGAATATTTAATGGAGTGGGTAGTTCAGGTAACTTCACAATTGATCGTTGGTATTTGAGTTCTGTCTGAGAGCAGTTATTTTTAGGCAGCGAATGCTAGGCTATGTTTTTTTATCTTGTTTAACTGTAGACAGAGTAAGACTTTTCAGTACATGTTTTGTTTATGTATTTTTATTTGATAGCTAGTTTACGCCCGGTTCAAATAAACAAAAACGATTACGGATAGTTGGATTTTGACATAAGTTCTATGAGACTTATGTCAAAATACAACTATCCGTAAGCAAAAAAGTCGTTTTATGTTTATTGGAACTGGGTGTTAACTAGTCTGTTGTGGTAAACATTACCTACTCAAAATAATTAATAAAAAACTGAAAAGAAAAAACGTCAGTTCAGTAAAGTAGAAAACAATTTAATTGCTTTAACAGTCGGGACCCATATTGGAAAGAATAATTTTAGTCCAAATGATTGAATGGGTCAAATATGGTGAAATTGCTTAATACACTTCTGAATGAACGTCTTTTTTTTTGGTTGTGGAGCGTGCCAAAGAACTAGACATACAAACTTTCGAAAAACATAACCCTCCTTTCGGCAATCGGGTAAAAATAACTCTAAGCAACTACGGTTTATGAACCAAGAGTACACACGGCGACAGATCAACCTATACAAAACCAGTTTATGCGGATCTCTCATTGTACTTGAAATTTATGGTGTACGATCCGTTGTTGAGAGAGCAGCATAAACTGGTTTTGTATAGGTTGATCTGTCGCCGTGTGTACCACCAAAATATTTAAATTCCAAAAAAACAAACAATCACAAAACTTTGATCCAATCAACATTCAACATCATATTGTAAATATCACCTTCTTCATTTATGTGAGTAATAAATAATTAAAAATTTATGCTGATTGCAAGTTTACGAACGCAACTGTATTATCGTATGTATATATATACCTAATTAGTATTTTATGCGCATTGTGGAGAAGGCGTGCGTTGCCAAAATGGCTGCGTGCAATAAAATATGGTAACGGCGATGCATTTATGGTCATAAGTCATTAAATGCCGAATATAATAACAGCGTCTAACATGTAATATAAAAACCATTAAGCTTTAGTAGCATGTACAGGCGTGAGTTACATGGTCGTTAACGCAAAGACTTATTAATTGTTAAGGTTTGTCAATTAAAAGATTCATACAATATTGAATTGTCTAAGGATTGTGCAGATTTAAAATTGGTGGCGCTTCATATAAAATCTAAACAAACCATAAAACGATGATGAAAACTTAGTAACTACCTGAAGGCTCTAAATAACCTACGTTTTCTGTTATTAGAGAATTGCGTATCTCGTGGCATGTTTAATTTTATTGCTCAAAGTTAAGGAGTGCCGGAGGCGCACTTTAGCTAGCTCGTATATTATCATTATGACAAAGTCCATTACAAGAATAAATCTGACGAGTTTCATTCTAAATAATAACAGGAATTCGTAATCGTCACATTTTTGACGTTATTTATATCTACATATTTATGCAACGGGACAACAGCGGAGCAATATAGTCTAAAAACAGCGTGTTATGCACTCCATTTTTGAGGAAAAGTATCAAATATACAATAGGGGTGAAGTATCCCAAAAAAAGTTAAACGCTTTAGGCAAACAGTTAAGTCCCATACCCAAAAATAAAACCATCGTCGGTTTCCACCATCGTACCAAATTCTTTACATGCAACGTCTGACGCACGCTTATCTTAAACGTTTCCTCCAGTCTCATTAAACACGTACTGACAGCGATGATATTCGGCAGGTCTGCTCCTACTCTGAGCCTTCGGGCAACTTCGGGGCACTTCGGGCGTCTCATTAACCCGCGTTATTATTCCGCGGCCATCTTGTCGCGCGTCAATTTGCGCGTCGCGTGTGACGATGCCGCGCACGCGCCGGCCACAGCTGTTGCTGTGTAACTGTGTTTAAGATTTTCTGAATTTGATTTCGGTTGTAGTGATTTTTTTCAGGCTTTAAACCCTGGAGGCTCTCACGACATATTGGAAAGGTTGATTAAAAAAGGACATAACAAGTGATGTAGGTTGTGATTTAAAATTCATCATTAAAATAATAACGGTAAAACTGTATCGTAATGGAATTTGAACAAATAAAAGTTTGGGTAAACTTTTACATACCTACCTTACAAAGAAAAGAAAAATAAACGTTCCATCAAAAAGTGCCGCACTGCTTGCGCCCGTAGCCTTAGAAAAGACATCAACGAGAGCGATCATCAAAAAGAAGTACCTATAAAATATTTGTTGCTTTGCCATATTATAATATTTTACAGACCTACCAAATGTTAATTAGATTTTCAGTTTCGTCTGAGAAATAGAAAGGAATGTAGTCTTCTAAAAACAAATCCAAACATATTATTTTCATTAGAGAAAGTCTATTAAGTGGTAAGCTCAAAATATGGAAGCACTTGAGTGCAACATTGTCCTGCGTCCGTGCTCAGAATTAAAACGTGTCTAACGAGCGAGCCAACCTAACAGACGACGTTTAATTGATGAATTCCAAAGAATAACGGCTTTGTATCTAATTGAATAAGTTGAATTATTTCAATAAGAAAAGGCAGGCGGCGGCGCCGCGGCAAATTGTGCCTACGCGTGCCGTTTTCCTTTTGTAATGGTTGCCGCGCCGACGCCCATTGGTCCATTTTAATGAGCTCCGATCAATGGGCGTAATTATTTCTTGTATCATTCTTTGTCCGACGCGAGCGCGCTGTCATCTTGTAAGGCTTGTCCGCCTTACATACGCACTTGTGCAAGTTTTTGCAACGGTTTTGGTGAATATCCATATAGAGAAGTCGAAACAGGGCCTCCGGCGATATCGACGGCGGCGTATCGACAGCTACATATTGGTGCCAGATATATCACGGTGCAGCAATCAGTCACAGTTAATCACCGCTAAGATAGATCATATTTTCGAGGTGATTTGTCGATGACGAGCTTGATAAAACAAGTCGTTAACATAACTTGCTTGTAATTTTGTTTCCTGGATACCAATCAATTAAGCCCAAAACTTTCACAACAGAACATGTCTCGGACATCAGTCATAAAATATTTTTTTCATGCAGAATTTCCATCAAAAGTTACCGCCGCTGCTGTGTCGATAGCGAATCGACAGGCACCTTGTTCGCGCCGCAGATAAGTTAGCGAGTTCCAATTATCGAGTAGTGCGGTGCGTATGGAGAGGAGGCTGCGCACCGATGTTGAACAATGCATAACAGAACAACGACAGTGTACGTACTAACAGCAGTAGGTCTGGTAGCAAGAGTCTTTGAAACAAGCCTTCGTTTAAAAAAGGTTGACCCGTTTTATGGAAAGAGCACATCTAACATCAGACATGTGAACTAGTACCAAAATTCAAAATTATTACTCTCGTGAAAAAACAGTTTTTACTCTAAGATAAAACTTATTTTGTAATAACATGGCTTCCAAAATACTATGCCCATGAAACCGTTTTAGACGTTATTCAATACAGTAGGTAAAGTGTATGTTATGTTATTGTTCGTGACTGTATAGACTGATGCAGTTCAGTGACGCACAACTATTTTCCGATCATGACGAATATTTATCCTAGTTATGGGGATCTTAGTGATAGAATCACACTTTCTTTTAATGAGAGTGTTATTTTTGGCGAATTGATTGTCTTGAGTCTATAATTTCTTGATGTGGTAAACTATCGATCCTCATATTTAGCCATTTACAAAACCAAAGATCAGAAAATCTGTCCAAAAATATCTATTTTTTTTTCAAAAAGCTTCTTTTTTAAAATTGAATTTTGAATCTTGTTAAATATATGTACTCTGCTGACGGCAAAACATGGATATACCAATATTTTATATTAACACCTTTTTTGCCTATATTTAAAACTGTTTCAATTGCTTTTATTTTTTTTAAATGCCTTACCTTATACCTTATAACCTATAAGGTCGTTATCTGCTTAACCGCTCAATACTGCGGATGCCTTGGATTTAAGGCCTCCAGCCAGGGGCTCGAGTTTTGCAATGTCAAACTTCTGTTAAATATCTGGACATTACAAAGGCCTTGTTGCAGTTGCCGTAAACGTAGGTTGAGGTACTTACCTACTGTTTTCATGTCACTTTAATGAGACATGCGTACATAAGTAACTGATGTAAAAACTTTTACATAAAGTGTAGGTTTCACTCTTATTTATTGAAACAACGCAACCTCTTTTATGTACTGGCTGTTTATAAAACGGGCGAAGGTTCAAATAAAATACTGTGTTCTATTTTTATAATTTTATTGTTTGTTTGTACTGGATACGCTGAACTGACAGTTATTTGTGTTGTCTTGAAGATTCTCTAGAGCTAGATGTGCATATAAACCCACGGTAAGCTGGAGCTGTTCTCTGTTCTTTGATTTTTATAAGTTAAAGAACAAGAATTGCAATTTTGGTTATTATTCAACAGCAATAGTTATTGAAAAACGTTAAATTATGATGTTTCTTTCTTATTCTTTAATTAACCAATCTTGAGAAAATATCAAAAAGCCATTTGTTCGCACGTCTCCAAATTTCAAACAAGTCATTTAAACCGTTTTACAATTAAAAATGAACATAAAATGTATGCAGGTGTGATGGGAACAGTAAAAGCTCGAATAACTTATAATTGTTCGCGTCTGTTGTTTTATTACTTCGTGCCTGAATTGTCTGACACTCAGGTCATTGACCGGATGCTGATTTGAGAAAAATATACATTTCGAATTAAGGACATCCTCCTTTTATTTTTACGTAGATTAAAAAGGGAAAAAACTTTGTTAAATACTTCATTCACATAATAATATATGCGTCATAGAGCTTATAAAAACTATGCTACAACAAAGTGACAATCATGGAAAATACTATAAAAACGGACATTTCAAAAGTATTTTGCTAATAATAGTCAATTGTGATCACCAGGCCGCCTTCACAATCATTATGCTTTCGGAAAATTCATATTGAATTTCCTCATGAATTACGTACCAAATTTTCATGGTGTTCTCCTTTTCATATGAACCACAATATTAACTTTTCTTTAAAATGGTTGTAATTTTTTCAATAACATTATCAATTAATCACGTGTTTCCTGATAGCTGACCTATCACATCCGAACTTGATTGTTCTTCATTTCCTGTAATGCTACACATTTGCGATGACCTTACATTTCATATTAAATTCGTATCTCCTTAATTGGATTGATTCATGCTGAGAAACATTTTTGTTTTTATCAAGTAATATATACTCTTTTTTAATTGCATCATCTTTAAATGCAGTACAACCTATAAGGTTGTTTGTTGCTCAACTGGTGTATCCTGTGGGTGCCTTTAGAGCAAAGTTTCCAGTCAGGGGCAAAAAACGTATATAATATACTAAGCGAATGCACGTTAAGGGCACCCCTTGCGGGTACGAGCCTCGGCTTAGAGCATTGCTTGGGGAGAACAGCAAAGGGACAGGCTGGATTTAAGTTTCATTATTTTGGGGATGCCTTTGACTTGCTCAGCAACGCGGCAAAGAAATTTACGAATATAATTGACTTTTATTTTTTTATGAAATTTGAATCTGCTAAAAGTTAATCTAATTATAATGTATTGTATTTTAAATTAATATTAATAATCTAAATTTGTATTTATTGTATTTTTTTGTTTGATGTAATTTTAGTGTATTTGTTTAACATTATACTATTTAATTAAAATTGGAAAAGAAAGTATTACTCTTGACTTAATCTTTCTTATCCTAAAAACAGAGATGTGATCGTCATCGTTCTCATGAAGCTTATTCACTCGACTTGAATAGATCCGGTCTGTATGAACTCGGAGAATTTCACTCCTTGCTTGAAATTTACATTAGTCTACATCTTTACCGATGAAAATACATCCTGATCGATGCCAGTGAGATCGTCAGTCTATCACGCTGAAATTCACCATCATTCTTTACCAGTCCTCGGCCCTCACCTATCTTAAACAATCTCTACGTAAACACATCGCCTCACTCCTCTAAAATGTAAAAACACGCTTCTCTAAATGCTACCAATTACCGCACTTCTTTGCATCGTAAATCCCTTAGAGAGTGTAATCGGCACCTCGAACCGCTCATTACCTTTAATTTCTTAATCAGGGTTTTAATTGAAATGTTAAGCTACTTCGATAACGACGCACACGTTAATGTCCGCGCCCGATTAAACTTAGTTTTATCTTTTTGACAGCCGGTAGCTTAATGAGTGTAATGACACATTGCACGTTTCGCAAAGGGCTTTAGTGTTGACCACTTAGCGAGTCTGCTTATCGGCGATGGATATTATTTCTTGTAATTATGCTGTGATCGTTAATGACTGGCCGGGGTGAGCTTGCGAATCATAATTGCTATAGTGAGTGCTTTTTACTTTTGTTTTATGTCCATAAGTAGGTCTATTTGGATTTATTTTATCGTTGGTGTAAGGTTTATTAATAGATTAAGATTTATTGACAACGTATGCTAAAACTTCTTTTAATTTAGGAGATCCTAGGAGATGCCAATGTTTAGAAATAATCATATCAAAAATCCGATAGTTGGTGGAGCATGATTGTTTGCTCTTTCATGTAATAATAACAACAGGATGAAATTTGACACACAGACAGTTTTAGCTTGGATTAAAACAAGACATTTTAAATCCAATGGGACAATTACCGAACTTTACGATGAGATAGTTTTTTAAACAAAAATCTGCTAAAACTTTTGAAAGAACAAAAAAAGCTATTGTCTCACAAGATTGACATTCCATTTGTAATATGAAATATCATGTAGGCGTATCTACTTTATATTTACGCACAAAAAACACAATGACAAGCAATTAATAATATTGTAATGCGTTGTCATTATTAGTGATCGATTAATCACTGGATTCATACTTAATTAGCCTTGTTTAGCCTGCGCAGGCGCAGACGTCTGAATGCATCGCGCTTGTTGTAATCACAAGTTGACAAGCCATCAATCTGCTTATTCTCTGTTTAGACTACAATATGCTGAGGTAATTATAAGAAGAATATTGCTTTTAAACACATATTGAGGTATGTACTACCGCATTCACTGGCGGTCGATCACTTTTCAACCTTATAACTCAGTGTACAAGGATGAAAAGACATTACCCCATTTTAAGGATTCCATAGATGGCTGAATCTATCTGTCCGTATGTCACAGTAATTTGATGACGGCCTAGACTTAGAGGGTTAATTTTTCACAATTCTAAGAGATCACAAACCTGAGGATATGGTGTTAATTTCAACTCGCTACCTACACGCGTTCCCGAGATAAAGGATCTTGACAGACAGGTGGATAACGATCCTATAAGGGTTCTATTTTTCCTTTTGAATCCTAAAGTAAAACAAAGGAAAATGTCCAAAATGGCCCTGTGCAATAAATAGTATTGAAATACACGAAAATTTCTTCTGTCTTTTTTTATTTAAGTTGTAAATATTTCTGTAACATGGAGTAGCTCTATGCTAAAACGTATATTTTACGCGACTAATAACATCCGCCAGCCATCATCTACGACTAATTTTAAGAATACAGGTAGGTACCTGTATTCTTAAAATTAGTCGTAGATGGTATATAACATAGGTGTTTTATATAGTATAATTACATGAATAGTTTGTATGCATTGTAATGTTACACTTACATCCACTTAGGCGTTATAAAAAAAATATACAGATCCCTATTAATTGTCTAGGTAGGTATTAAAAATAGCTAAATGTATTATGATATCAATTTTTAGTTTCTTAAAACTCACATTGAGTCATAAAAGAGTTTACTAATGATTGAGAAAACGATACAACATTTTCCGATGTTCTTGGCTCCAGGTCCAACAATGTATGAGCGCACAGCAATGACGACCTTTGTTTTGCATCGACAGTTATTATTGTAATAGGAGAGCAGAGTTCTTCATTTTATTTCTACACCAAGTACCTATTCGAAATAAGCAATCAAATTGTTTATCGTAAATATTGGACTTACGATAAACAATTTAGCAGGCCATGTCCAGGTGTATTCGTTGCAGGCGATTCTTATATCTTGGAGGAACTGAATGCGTGCTTAACTTAAATCTACTCACCCACGCGTAAGGATTAAAGTTAAAGTATCAAGGAACCTTTGCGCGGTTATAAATTATATATTAACTGATATTGTTCATGTATTTTTTTAGTCTTCACAGGTGCAATATTAATGCTATTGGAAAGAGTAGAAATGGTAATGGTCCATTGAAAAAATCTAGGCTATCGTTAGGGCTTTTTTCATGGATTTATACATTCATATCAAGAGGTGTTTTCGAATAATATTTGGGTATAATCGGTTAGACTGAAAGCTGACCCCAAAATATTTGGATATAAGGCTTGGTAGATCATGATGTAACAAAGTAGAGTTGCCTCAGCAAAAAATAGCATCATCAATAGATTGTAATAGTAAATGTGAGAGATAAATAAAATAAATAAATAATATGAATTATCTCGTTGACACAATTCTAAGTCATATATTTAGTGATTCAGTTTCGCAAGTCATTTATGGCTTAAAAAAACTTAAATACTTAGTTTAAACGCTCACCTTCTAAGACACTTATTTGCAATGGCAAACCAATAGTACGTGTGCCATTAATGGCAAGGGATACAACATTTTGGGCACGCCAACAATCAAATCGTCATCTTAATTCATTTTAACAAATGTCCACTATAAAGTAAATATAACGAAAGAACGCGAGTGCAAACCCATTTGGTAGATGACTCCACAGTCCCTTGATTTTACCAAGGCAAAGTTCTGGTCCTTTTTTCTGTTGGGAAATCATCAAATACCTTTCCCCGCTCTGGGCGGTGTCAGACTTTTATTAACTAAAAACCATCCATGTTCCTTCTTTGCCCTTTGTGTTCCGGGCCACGATATCATTTTTGAACACCGCAACCCCGGCAGGCTGTGACGGTACGTCTAAGGTCTCATTTCACATTTATTTCGAAAAATTGCACGTTGATCCGTAATCGTACGATACCTCGGATGATGAATGTAACAAATGTTTATGGAAGTTATCGAGAATCACAGGGGTAATGTTATATTTTATAAAAAGCTTAAAAAAAACATGTACCAAGAGAAACTTCTCACTGATTTATCGATACAATCAGTGCATAACAGGCAATACCTTGTCCTGACGAAACTTAATGTGAGCTTAAAGCTCTGCCCACGCGTCGAAAGATTAAAACATCCTAGCATTACCGCGCAGAGATAAATTCAACCTCTTTTATTGATTGCCATGTTGGATGCTGCCGACGTTTGAAATAAGAGTCGTTTCGATCGATTTACGGTCGGGGCATACCTTCCTTACGATTTGCGCATCGTCCTTTTTATTTCGAGATACAGAAATAGGTTAAGTGTGCGTGTGAAATATGTGTGTTGTACTTTTCTTGTAATTGGACACAACATAAAATGTTTTAACAAGACTTATGGGATGATTGTTTTTGCTTGGTTTCTGTATTAATGCAGGGCAATTGTAAACCAGCAATAGGCAAATATGAGGTATATGCATGTTATGTATTCATGGTTCTAATTAAATTGACCTTAAGTGTACCTATGTTGACTTTTCTAGGAAACTGAAATTACGTAAAAAACAACCAATGTTTTTTATTTTGCTTACCGAAAATACCATTAAATGATGTAATAATTCTAGCAGTTTGTCGGTTATCGTCTCACTGTAAAACTTTTCTTGTCGCTTCCGATGGATTGGCGATTTCAGACTTATATTTATTAAGTTCTGGTGTCCTATCAAATACCTCGATAGGTGCATATGAATTGACAAAGTCACATTGGTACTTGCCTGGTTTTGGATATATAAACTCGCGTATGAGATGCGAGGCCACAGCCACTGAGCCATCATTAAAGGAAGTAGTTACTGAAACGTGTGAAGCGATACAGAAAATTAAGTCGTATTAACACAACGGGGAACAACTTTACGAACACACTGATCCGTAAGCAAATCTTATTTGTTTCCCAAACAATAGGATTTGGTTATAAAAGGTAATAGCGTTCGGCTACGCTCGGGTGCCTTCGGCGGTGTTCGGGCAAGTCCGGACGCGCGGCCATTCTATTGTTCTACCGCTAATTGAATCGATGCCACTGATAGATTGCATGGTGCTTGCAGTCGGCGCCACCGAAGGGTTAGAGTTAATTGATTAAAAGTTTTATCAACTTTAAAGTTACAATAATATTAAGAGCTTTTCTCTACAAAGTCTGAAACTAAGGGTTGGCAAAACCACAGAACGCCTCCTACTAAGATCCTTACATTTTCGTTTTGCCTCGTTCACATTCATGCATCTGCTTATAAACGTACGCCGGTTACGGGTACTACACAGCTGACCTAGCTGAAGAACCTCACCAATAAGGTCATTATTATAAAAAAAAGTAGAACAAACACAGATCGTTATGACAGACAAAACAATAAGTTTTACCTCCTACTCTACTCATGTTATTTACAGCCTATTATATCAAAACAAAACACTTCAAACATTAAATAAATATCTTCCTCAATTAACCTACCTAGCAAGCAGAAACATGTATAAAGTCTGTAGTATTTAGCTTACATACGCAAAGAGTTGCAAACTAATGTTTAACCTTCGTTTAATAGTGAAACCGAGCGTTCCCGCAACGAATCGTTACCGCTACTGGACAATGGACAAATCGAATCTGTCACGGGCGCCCGCGCATCTTGGCTTACTGGCCACCTCTATTACACGCTGGCCAAGTCCGTACCTTCACAAGTTTCTGGGAAGAAAAAAGAACATTTTCTTTTTTTGTATGACCACTGTTCCGAATGGCCAGTGTTACCAAACTCAGGTTATACTTGATATTAATTAAAGGATTACGTTGAAAATACAGTGGGTGGTGTTAATCAGAACTTACAATGAAAATCCGTCCTTTTTTTTCGGTTAAATTATCATCAAATAATTTCCTCCTCACTGGGCAGAGCGGGATTGAATGTTAGACTTCTACTGAATGAAACCCATCCATGTTCCTTCTTTTGCCCTTTGTGTTTCGGAGCTGCAATATTTCTTTCGAACAACCCGCAAACCCGGCAGGAAGTGACCATGGAGGGCCCTTCTGCTTTACAGACATTTCTAATAGGCGCGCGTGGAACACGAATGGACGAACGGTGAGCTACCCCTTGATCACCATCCACAGACCCGTGTCTACGGTGGCCGGCAGTCGATGCCCGGAGTGAGGGCGGGGGCTGGGTTGGTTTGAGGTTTTCTCTCTCCAACTTTCGGCAACCTCCTTCGCCAGCATAACGAGGTGAAAAGGAGGTCGCTACCCATTGTCTCTCGCTCCGGACCACGATCCGAATCTGGTTTACAAGGACTGGACGTGAGAGGTGGTACAAATACTCTGGTATTTGCAAAGAAATCTATTAGACACTACAATCCTAGTCAGTCACACTTGTATTTAAAGTTACCTAATCGACACACCTCACTATTTCCTATTCAAAAGACATCTAACGCCATTAGCGGTTTCTATTTTTGTCACGACGTAAATCTAACGTTCAAATGAACTATTTCACAGGCACTCCTCCGCATTATAGGTGATGAAAGCTTGCAAAATACACGTATGGTAATAGAATCCAGATATACACACAGTTCTCGTATCTTCACATTAAACAAGATTGAAGAATTAAATTATCAAGAGAAATGTATTGGATAGCGGTGTGGTGTCGTTGACGAGAATTAAACAGAGCTAAATAAGGTACGATTAACTGCCGTGTACCTTGTGAGTTGTAAGTTACTGTCTCATCTAATTGAAAGTGAAAGAAATTAGCATAAACAGCGCTGCATATTCGGAGTACCATTGCTCGATAATCCTTTGGCGAGAAAAGCAAACGTTAATTCTGTTTCTGTTCGCTTTGTGCTGCCGCTAGTATACATACACGGGTTCATTAAGCTTAATAACATAATTTCGAAACGTAATTACTTCAATAATTAACAGTTTGTTCGTCTGTACAGCTCAATTGACATAGCTCTTAATTTGCGTGAAGGCGCAACGCATTGATTAAGCAATCTTTTCTATTATTATAATTCGTAATTACATTTTATTGTATAGTCGGCGTAATATACGATTAAATTGCATTGTGTGAGTTATTTGTTTTGTTGCTTATTTGTGTGGATACAATGAGGTGCAATAAGACTTCAAAGATTGATTATTTTTATTCAAATTGCTTGTGATTTGGTTTTCTTTTGCGGAAATAATAGATATTTTGAGACATTCTTTGTGCATAGCCACTTATGTCCCACTCACTACTAGCAAAGGCCTCGCCCATATCTTTCTAGTTAGTATATTTGCGCCATCGCTGTGCACCATCAGGACATCTCGCCACTTTTTCTCGTCGGCCTCTTCGGCGACATGTATCCAGAGATATGTTTTTTGATAACTGTTTTCTAATATCCCTTTTTTCTGTTACCGTATTTTGTCTCTGCATCACCCTTAGATAGACCGGCAAAAAATGCCTAATGCATTATGTCTACCTTTGTGCAGTTTTTACTTGTGCATAAAGTTTTAATAAATAAATAATAAACACCCAAGGACGGTAGTTTTAGTTATAACGTTTCGAGACCACCGAGGTTTGTTCATCCGTCCGAGAGTTGTTTCCGAGATTTACGAGTCAATGTGTCACCAGTTCCAAAGCGTCAACAAACCACTCGACGTCAGTAACTAGTTTACTGCCTGCAACTGTCTGTGCTTGCATTGTTTCCAACGCGCTTTGGTTTCATCGGCAACCATTCCATGTTGTACGTTGTTTAAATTACTTTTGGTTATGCACAAAATGGATTGTGTTAGCGCAGTTGTTTGTAATACGATCTCAAACACCAAATATTGCAACTACTTTTTTTGCAAATATATATATATATATATATATATATATATATATATATATATATATATATATATATATATATATATATATATATATATATATATATATATATATATATACATACTAGCTTTCGCCCGCGTTAAATTTGGGGTAACACAGTTCCCCTTGCGCCTTATTGATTTGTAATAGCAACGCTAAGTTTTCCCTTTTCTTCCCTCTTTCTCCCACACATCCCACTTTTTAAAAAATAAAAATTAGCCTATGTCCGTTTCCTGGTTCCCAACTATGTATGTACCAAAATTCATCACAATCGGTTGAGCCATTAAAGCGTGAAGAGGTAACAAACAAACAAACTCACTTTCGCTTTTATAATATTAGTAAGGATTTTGGGAAACGGAATTTCATTGGCCAGGTTTTACACAAAAAGTCAATATGACTGACTGGAACGCGCGGCGTCGGCGGGCAGTAGGAATTAATAAATCGAAAAATAATATCTTGAATTCTCGAATTCTATATAGAGATACGAAATTAAAATGGCTCACGTGTCCAATAAATTGAGACAAACTGTAATTAAAAACACATACATATGCCTATTTTTAGCAACTCCAACTTGAAAGGTATGTGCGAAGTTATTCATACAAAAGTAATGTGAAAAATAAACTGATTTATGTTTAACTTTCAATGGCGTAGATATTAAGTTCTGTTGATAAAAATCGACACCTGAAACGCAGCATTCAATTAGCAAGATAGAAATCAAAGATGAAATTTGCGTGAATTAGAGTGTGGCTCAATCGAGAATCGCGATCGTATCAAGTGTAGCGAATGTCGTGGAGCGATAATCGTTCCGCAGCTGTAACCAATACAATACCAAGGTCCATAGGCGGGTATTTTAGCCTTTACTGACCAATTAAGCTTTAACTAGCTTAAGTTAGTATGTGTAAGTTAGGCTGTTAATTCGAATGACGGAAAATATCGTTCGACGTACCGAGGCGAATTGTTCATAACGTACAAAATTTCGGTCGTTTCTGAATAAGGAAGTGAAATTATAACGGATCAAATAATTACGTGCTAATTAACTGAAGCGACCAAATGCTACCTCATTTTTGGGATATATAAAACATTTTGCCGAAACTGGTGGAATCAGGCTTTCTGACTCAAAGTTGACGTTGAACCGTGGAACTAATTGGAGCTTTCCCGACGACTGACACTTTGATAAATTACGTCACTCAATGTAGATATGCAAAGTTGCTGGCAGCCACTATTTCCAAAGCCTTTAATATTACGAACACGACCCTTTTTTCTACATAGTGTTGGAAGCCTTCCAGCTAATACATTAGAGTGCTGTTCATAAACTCCAGTTAACTATCTGCTAATTAAACGGACGATTACGTAGCACGCATGTACCGCTCGTGTAACCGGCGTTCATTAATTTTTACATGGTTGTATTGTAAAGCCTCCCATAATAATCGCCTACGAGATTTATCGATATAAAGATTAATTATAATTATCGTTAATTTTAAAATGTTAGACGAAAATAACTTTTTTATATCTGATATATCTAGTACTACGGGTAAGCTACTTAGCTCTTTCATATTGTTTTTTTTTAAAGAACCTTGAAGAGGTTCCTTTGTTAAAGGTTTTACTAAATGGGGAATTGAAGAAGACGATTAATCCTTAAATGGCAAATATACTTGCAGTTATATTGTCAAAACTACTTATATTGTCAAGTCGTATACAGCTTCACGTAAAGACAAGTAAAAAGTGGAATAAACTGCGATATTGTTTCGAAAAGAATTTATTTATCGTCGCAAATAGTGGATAAGTAATGATAGGATGGTCTAGTAATGCTGTTTCCAATTGCACCTGTAATATCTCTATAAACAGATAGCACTGTGCTATTTTACGACTGGGTAGCCCAACCTATTATTATCCTCAGCCTTATATTTTTATCAAAGACTAGCTGTTCCTCGCGATTTCACCCACGCTGCTCAGCACCTGTTAATTGTAGCGTGATGTTATATAACCTATAGCCTTCCTCAAGAAATTGCCTATCCAACACTAATAGAATTTTTCAATTCGAACCAGTACTTCCTGAGATTAGCGCGTTCAAACAAACAAACAAACAAACTCTTCAGCTTTATAATATTAGTATATATTATCTTTCGTTCATTAGGCACTCAATCACGCTGTAAACTTTTATGTATTCTACTTCAAAAAACGACGCAACGCCGTCGAAATTAAATACTCATTGGTAGCCTGTAGACGACACGAGACACACAAGTACCCGTTTGCACAGCGCCTTAGGTTATCAAATATACTAATCTTCTTATTTTCGTTTTATTTGTAACAAAGTTTTCTTTTTTAAATAAAACTTGCCGCGCACTAGGTTCTCCTGTATCGTGTGTGCGTTTACAAACATTTAAACTCACAAACAGCCAGACCCGAAACAACTATCTGTAGGTCATTCAAATATTTGTTCCGTGCGGGATTGAACCCGCGACACGTAGCGCAGCAATCGATCGCCAACAACAAACCGGGCCATCAAACAGTAGCCCTTTACGCGATGTTTGGTAACTATACCCATGGGCTCCACGAGACAGGCTCGACCTAGTCAGGAGTTGAATAGTAAAATTCTATTTCCGTAGTATAATTTTAAAATAAAGGTTGTAAAAGTACCCTTAACAAAGCCGAAATGCTCTTGTTCTTGACTATACCTGGGATTTTTCTATATGTATACGGAGATATTGGAAGTCAAAGTTACAATTTTATGGCAAGTATTTTAAAAACCCAGTTTTTAATGTTACAAATTAACATTAAATTCCTCCCCAACAATAACAACAAACATACAATGTTTTGTTTTGATTGCGTAACATTGAGTTCGGCCGCAAAACGTGATTTTTCACCCGAAAAATGTAGTTTCCCAGCAATACCTTTTTGCGCAGACTTAGTTTATGTACACACGACGGCAGGTCAACCTATTATAAACTATTATATCCTGATCTCTCTACTAAGGATCGCACACTGCAGTAGAGAGATCTGGTTAAATTGGTTTTGTGTAGGTTGATGTGCCGTCGTGTGTAGATAATGCATGGTTGACGGTTTCATAAAGGGTGGTTTACCCTTTATAGTCTAGCATTTTTATGAAATACTTGAAAACGAGAAGGTACAAAATACCTACAAATCAGAAATATGGAAAGCAATAAACGCGAGCAAGGTCCCGATCGATTAGACACGCTCAGGGGCAAAGGTGTGAATCGACATTTAATAAAATAATTTATATGACGCTGATGCGTTTTTAATGACCGCCAGACGAACGGACGCGTTTTTGTTACTCATAACGACTAAACAGTTAGTGTAAATGGAGGAACGCAGTTACTGCTCATTGAAATACCATGTTTCAAGGTAAAACCTTGGTTTCTCTAAATTATTTTATAAACGTGTTTAGTTAAGTTAGTTTGCGGAAGTGACACTTGTTCCCGCTGCCCCCTGACACAAGTGTAAGGAGGAACAACGGTGTGGTTTTAGTCAGTAAAGTCTGACAGACACCCCGTCCTCCCCAGGACGGGGGACATCCTTGAGGATTTCAACATCAACAAAAACAAAATAGGTTAGTGTATAAACGTGTTAGAGACACCGACATTCGCGCCAATACGAGTGCTACCTCTCATGGCATAAGTGTCCTCGTTGGTTAGTGGTCGCAAATCGCGGGATTTCTGACAAGTTAATGGTAAAGCTCGCCCTTTATTATATGGGACTAAAACATGACTGGCAATGTCGGTGTACTAATACATCTCTGCTTAGCCTTCGAGGATCAGGAGTGATGTAGAATAGATACCAAATTCTACAATAGTAAAGCTTTCTTCATAGTCAAGTTTTTCTTTACGCCGCAAGCAGCTACGAAGACTCGTAGCACTGACGTAGCACACTTTTACCTCGCACATTAGTTGTAATTACTTTAAATATATATCATATTCAAGAGATATACGCACTTTAGCGCGATATAAACGATATGCCTGCGCCACCTTCCTCTCTTGGCAGGTACGAGACGTTACGTTACTTTTATTGCAAGCACCAAGCACCCGATGCACGCACATCGATAGCGCGGCGTCGTATCGAGAGACAATCAATTAACTCGCCTCCGCAATTCGATTATTGATTTTGTAATTAAATCGCGTCGGTGGGCGTGTCGCGAACCAACTCGCTCGCATGAATTATCTTTATGGCAGATTTTTAGTGATGTTTGTTGACTTTTTCAATTAAGCCATTACGAAAGAGTAAATCTTAAAGGTTATCTTACAAGCCATCTTTTAAAATATTGTCCGTAACATTAATCTCCCGGTGCGCTGACGTCGAAGCATACCATTATATTGTACGAGATATCTCGCCGTATTATACATTGCTTGACAGTGGAGCTGAATGGAAATAATTATGGCGTTACGGTGACCAACAAAAAGGGACCGCGCTAACGTAATTATTTACCGAGGGATTGCTTTATAGCCGCATATGCAAACATTTTAACTCAGTGCACCGACTACAATCGCGCCACGAGAGTAACGTATGAGCACAAAAACTCCGGTACTTAATCATGTCTTTCTTAATCGATTTTTGAAAATGCCCACTCGATTCTTATTTTTCACCTCTCAAAACCGGACGTATTAAATAATCTCGATGCTCAATGAGACTAAATTGCACACAATTTTATCTTGTATTATAGGTAAGTATTACGGATGAGCTTTGAAAGCAATTAAGCATTAATTAAGTATCGGTTTTATAGTCGGTTCAAGTGTTTCTACTGCGAGTTTTAAAGATAAATAAATTTATTTCAGAGAAAAAATAAACTTATTTCAGAGAAAAAATAAACTTATTTCAGAGAATCGTTCGATTCAAAACTAAATACATTTTTTTATTACGTTTTGAAGTTAAAGAACTGATGGAGGTGTGCATACGTGCGCCAAACGAGATGCCCAAAAAAGTCGGAGTATCACAATAGATGAGAGAAGACAGAAATAATTGGGAGCTCCTGTCTATGTGAGGAAGCAGGCGCAGCTCATCAGTATGCGCGGTGCGAAGCCATGGCCGCCACATGCCACCGCGGCTAGCCATTCATCCGCGCCGCACAATCCAAAACAAATTGCCTTAACCAGAGGCAACTCTTTGTGAAAATGGAACGCGCCGATCCTTTTTCGGTAAAAAACCGACGTGTCGCGCGTTTTTTAAGTCGGCCATATGAGTAATTGGGGACAAGTCCCGGGGGACGTGACGCGCCGCCTCGGTGCCCCGGTGACGCGAGACGCCTGTGAGATACGCTGATACTCCGGTGTTTATACCCATTTAAAAGTCAATCATTGTCGCGAAAATAGCTCGTTTGAAAAGTTGCATTTGCATAGCCATTTATAGGATAACCACGACTCCAGCCACTTAACTTGTCGTTATATGGGAATCCTTAGTCCGGAACAAACGACGATTGTCCAGTCTACTAGTATGTGAATAAGTAAACGACTGCTATACAATACGGTAGTTGTCAAGTAGAGAAAGCTAACGTCTGTAACTAAATGTAAGGAGCGACGCGTGCATAGCTCTAGGAGCACGTACGAGGCACTATTACTTACGAAATTGGTGGTTTGAAAGCGCAAATTGAATTACCATTCAATTTAAATAAACGCTATGGGAGCAGAGTGTAGCGCGGCCAGGGGCTGCGACGGCGCACGCTCCGCAGTGGCGGCCAGCATGCCATCAATTAAATTTTAATTTTCGATCGCCAACGAATGAGACGGCAGTGCCGTAATTGGTCCGGCCGTCCCGATGATTACTTTATTGGTCACACGCATACCTTGCTATCACGTGAAGCATTTTGTTGCCAATTTATTTCTATTCGCCTTGATCCTTTATTGCATTCGGATTTAAAAAGAAAAAGAACTGAGCCAGCGCTGAGTCTGCCTGTGGTCGAAGGCGTAGGCGTAGCGGTTCCGAGACAAGAGCCGAATTTAAATAACTTGTTTCGGCTTCCAACCGCCTTTGACATAACCCTAAAATTAGACGGGATGTAGTTTTTCTTTCCCCCTTCAATAGTTTGTATAGTTTATCTCTTTCTTAAGCGGCTTCATCATTTTAGACGCGACCGAGGCGGCATCCTTGTAATAAGCTCCCAAAATGACGGGGGCGCAGGTAGCTGGTTTTTGCAGGTCTAATCTGAAGCGGCGGTTCTTTTTTGTTTGTATTATGACCTCGTACGCACGAGCGTGTCACGTGACTTGACAAATAGATCAAGTAAAGAAGAAGTGAGTTTGATCAACATGTGTGCATGCAGCGCTCAACGTGAGACAAGCGCTAGAATAGGGTCATATTTGTGAAGCGCCTCGGGGTACACCGCACAAGAAGTCACGGAGCGTGGTGCATAAAGTGTACATGTAGTATGTGGGAATTCGTGTAACAAATTAAAGTTTCTTAGAAATAGATAAACAATAAAACTAAAATATATCTGGAACTTTAATTAGGTATACAATAAGGAGCAGCACGGTATTTCGTATGGGCTTTTACTTAGTACGAATTTAAAGATTTACTTCAGTATACCATTAAATATGCAGGGAATCTCTGCAGCCCTTGGAATAGCTTCCTGGGTAATATTTTATGTTCAAAGAGACAGTATCCTAGCTGTCGCATTCGCTAGAAATAACTTATAGTCACGTTCTTTGCAATGCTTGATCGTGTGTTAACGCTTTCTTTTCACAAATGAAATAAAATCAAATAGTATAATAACTAGCTGCGCAACCAACAGGATTCCCATTTGGCAAAAAAAAAATCTAACTTATTTATTTGATCCCTTTAAGGGGTGTATTTTCCTTCCTACTTCTTTTGTTGAACCATTTTTCATGCTTATAGAGTCAGCAATTTTAGTTGAATTCAAATAGTCATTAAGTTGAACTTTATATAAGCCAGTTTATTAAGAAATATAATAAAAAGTGCTTTAACAAACACAACTCATAGGAATAGAGATGGGCACAGCATTTTATTAGCAGGTGAAAATGAATTTATTGTGAGCGCAACTGATAATTCAGTATAAGGAATTAGTTCGGGGCACGACACGCATCGTGTCTGATCGTGAGGAATTAAAGGTTGGACCACACTAGTGGTCCAATATAATTGACGGTTATAATTGGATCGCTTCATGAAAAATACTAGTAAAACTTCCAGTTAAATGGAATGAGCTGACATTCGATTAAGCTGGAAGCGGATTGTATTGTTGAGTTGGCTGGCATACATATGCCTCTTAGACTTTTGCACCTATGAATAAAACCCATCATTTTTCCTTCTTTAGCCGTTTGTGTTGTATCTCTTCCGAAAAACCCGCAGCCCCGGTAACAATCATCCTCTTAGGTAGTACATGTCTCTAAAAAACCTTCAGGACCGGCATGTCAACGACTACATCACAACTAAAACCAAAGGGTTCTCATTCCCATTCTTTCATTGTCATTAGGTGTGGTCCAGCCTTAACAATTCGTTTCGCACAATGCAGATGAAGACGCGGCGAACGTGCGCGGACTCCTGACCACTTGTTCGTGCTAACATATTGTTCTTTACATCTCACGACACGGTACGATATATGCACGGACCACAGATACCTTGTTTATGTGCCGCTCTTTGACGTAAATGTTCCTTACCTGATATTGATAGTAATAAAGTTAAGCCCGACTCAGTGTGATATTGGTAAGCTACGAGTTTGAATTGGACGGATATGTTTATGTGTTGGTCCGTCGGAGATGCGGGTTTCGAAGTGTATGCGAGAGGATATACCATACGTGTCGAATTAAGAATGTAGTTTATTGATATAGAGGAAACGGTTTCAGTGCAAATATGCGGAATGATTAATCATTGTAAACTCTGTCAACTCATATCGAGAAACTGCAATCTAGTAATGCTGATACAGTTCAAATACATTTTAAGCTAAGATAAGACTCCCGTGTCATTGCACGTCCTTGGACACCACTGAATGCAACAGAAAACATAAACGGATAGTTGTATTTTGACATAAGTTCTATGAGACTTATGTCAAAATACAACTATCCGTAAGCAAAACGAGTCGTTTTTGTTTATTGGAACGGGGCATTAGTCGATGTGCGAAAAATCTAACGAATCTAGGAGGAGCTGGGGCCTTAGACTAAGTCACATGCAATCCTTACTAATATTATAAAAGCGAAAGTGAGTTTGTTTGTTTGTTTATTTGTTTGTTTGTTTGTTTGTTTGTTACCTCTTCACGCTTTAATGGCTGAACCGATTTGGATGAATTTTGGTACATAGATAGTTGGGAACCAGGAGACGGACATAGGCTAATTTTTATTTAAAAAAAGTGGGATGTGAGGGAGAAAGAGGGAAGTAAAAGGGAAAACTTAGCGTTGCTATTACAAATCAATAAGGCGCAAGGAGAACTGTGTTACCCCAAATTTAACGCGGGCGAAGCCGCGGGCAAAAGCTAGTCACTGATAAAGGTTATAGAAAAACTACCTCAAACCCAGTTGTCAAAAAGCTAGGCCGATGATAAAAGCAATTGTCAGTTTTCTGAACCGTCTAACTAATTTATAGTGCAGCATGGTTCTATTAGCGCTTGATTGACTATGTCAGGAGGGCGCAGTTCCTAAACATTTGTGACATTGTCTATGCAATAAGTATTGAAGAAACCATCCACGCACCAATAGGCATGCAACACGTAGCAGAAGACCTCCTCATAGATCCCCTGTAGCGAGTGGTCATAGTTTTCAAGTAATTTAGTCCGGGCTGAAGCCCTTACAAGCATTTGACAACAGGATAGTCCGGGCCATATATAAAAAAACCTTATGGATTACTTTTATTTGTAGAATACATAGGTATTCTGTGGGCCAAGTGAAGGCGAAGCTTATAAAGTAAACAGATTGCATCTGTGCTGTCGTACGTGCCGTGGCTACACACGCGCCGCTCTATGGGCGTGTCGTCTATGATATCACTAAGCCGAATAGTAAATCTCTTGATATCGAGACAATTTTTTTTTAATTGATGTGTACTTTTTATGACGAAAGAGGCAGAGGTACTTTATGTTTGTTATCGGGATAAAGTTACATAATTCTAATGAATTCGATTCGATTACTGACTGTTTTAATAATTCTGTTATTTTGTTTTAAATATTTTCGGTCCGTTCAATTCGTCCTATGAATAAATGTATCGGAATTTAGACCATCATTTGTTAATGTTACACAAAGGCCAAACGTGTTTGTGCAACACTCTTCGATAGCATTTATGTAACAAACGAAAAACGTTTCACGTTGGCAGCACAAGCGTTGTATTTATTTTCCTTGTAAAGTACTTTTTGCCTAAAGGCAAAGAAACACCTTACAATTTGAATCGGCAGCCTTACTTCAATAAGATGCGCAAGGGCACCTTAACGTGCCTTCACCGATAAGTGCATGATGGCCCCGGATAAACATAGAATTGTAAAACTTAACAGAGTGGGGATACAACTTTACAAATTAAGAAATCATCTGCTTAGCTTTTTTCTAACTATATTAAGGTCGGCTTCCAGTCTAACCGGGTGCAACAAAATTCCAGAAATTTACATGGAGCAACTGCTTAACTAACCTTCATAGCCCAGTTTGTACTGGGTACGTAAATACAATAATTCCAAATATTAATCAGAAAGTAGGCTAACACATCTCTGGCAAAGTGTTGAACACCAGAAATACTTCAACAGACTGATATGTAATTTATGATATGTAACCCGTTGTCGTTACAAATTTAACCTAGCACAATATACCCAGCCCTAGTTGAATGAGATGCGCAGAATCACGTAGCGTAGGTACCGGCGCGCGCGCACATTCGTGAAGATAAGTGCGCGATGGCCCTGGATTACCGCAGCCCACAGTACGCCGCCATGCCGTAGACCGCCGCGGCCCACTTTGAACCGTTTTGTTTCTCTATTCGTGTTTATTCATCGCTTAGTTTTTGTTGCCGCTGGCCTTATCAAAGTTGCTACTTAGATATGCTGTAGAATAATTGCTTTTGTAATGTCGGTGTTGTTTTTGTGGCCAGTAAGGAATTAATCGCGTTAGAGGAATCGTTTTAAAGCGCGGGTGTCATTATAGTTTTTTCTTGATTTGGTTCTCTAGAATAACTAGCAGATCTTATGGAGAAACAGAGGAAGCATGATTAACGTTTTTAACTTTGTGCGTTAAAAGCTGGCTATTTATCGTTGGAAATGCAATAGTATCTTATCTCGTACGGAAAACTCTAATATCCATAAAGATACAATTAGGTACAAAGATGTATTTAACAACATGATTTGCTGCATCAACATCAGCAGTTACCCCATCTTTAATTTCCATAAACATTTCAGCTATATTTTAGGCTGCCATCAGTCTTAATGATGATGTGCTCAGAGAATGTTAGTGCTTATTGTGTAAGCCGAGGCAAAAAGCTCGCGGCGCAGTGCCGTGTACCTATTAGCCAGTAATACACACTCGAGGCTCGTGGGAAACTACGTAACATTCTTTTTCGGACTCTGCACAATCATGCTTGCTTTGAAAATAGCCTTCGAGAAATACATACTGCTTTACCTAGCTCCGCTCGAGTATCATCCGGATTTTGCGTTAGTCGAGATCTTTCGAAGTTGTTTGTTTCTTTTTTTTACGGATAAATCTATGATCACCACACAAGACCTAGGGTGTCGATACGAACAAAGAAGATATGGCAGAATTACTTTGTAGTATATTGACGATCACTAGTCTAGTAAAACTATTATAAACTTCTTTGCGTGCCAATGGACTTAAATAATATCCAACTAGTATGTAGCCTGTACAGGTGTGTAGTTGGCTTTGTTTTAAAGGAAACCTGGAAGGTGCAAGTGGTTTTGCAGGATGGGCAAGAATTGATGTGGCATATTCTGTTCAGAGGAGTTCCACATTTTAGTTTTCAAGACTGTTTTTCTTTAGAGAAGGGAAATTTCAACTGGAATTATTGAATAGCTGTACTTCGTCTTGTTGGTAGATACACAACAAGATCACATAGCCTCAGCACTTTTCAGCTATAAATTATTGTATTCGGACAAACAGACTTACTTCGCGATTCGTATAGGTCTTATACTTCATAAACCTATGTGGCTACCTACGTCTTATTACAAAGGAACACGTCCGGAACGTATAGGTATATCGTATATTATCGTACTTGATTCTCATGATAGCGGATGATTACAAGATACATCATCTATAGACTATAAATCTTTTGATGCACATTTTATACGCGATATAATTTAATATGACTGATGAATGTGTTGATTTCCTGGTATCATAGAGTACAAACGAATTAATTTTATTTATTGAATCGTCATTACAATCATCTGTTTTGTTTACCAGTAACTTTATCTGAGATCAGACTTTTCAGGTTGTGTCCTGTCTTTTATTCTCAGCATCTTTCTCTTGAAGTCGACTGTCTGTGTTAATTTTGACGTTTAAAAGGTGCTGCCGTGTTAATATAAGTTCGTCATGTTTAGTTTGATTGGAAGAAATAAAATGAAATGTAAAAATGAATTGGTTGTAAGTTCGCTAAAACATCTCGTTGACATGATAATCAGTCAACAAAATTATATTGGGATTGATTAAACTTTTAAGCTACAAAACATACCTATCGCTATTTACCTAGCTATCTCCTACATAGATACCCCGGTCGAAATCCTTAGATAAAATCACATAAAATTCCAATCCAATTTAAGAATGTTTGCCAACCATTCAATCTTCGGTTCAACAAATTAATGGTTACCCGTGAGTGTTCAATACTTCAGTGTTAGGAGGCGGTTACTCACACAGATGAGGCGTAAGGAAAGGCAGTTTCGGTGTGGCACGACTTGGCGGGCGGGAGGAGGGAGGGGGGGAGCGAGGCGCGGGTCAGAGAGGCCGTGAGAAGTTGCGCGTGCGTCGGGTTCCCAGGCACGCGCCGAGAAGCGCGCGCGACCAGCGCACGCCCGCTGCCGCCAGTCACTAGCGAGATGAAACATTTGATTGGGTTACTTCTGGTGGTTAGTGGTGATTAGTTAGGCACCTATTGTAATTTCTTTAAACTTCTTGAGTTTGAGGTAAAAGAGAAAGTTTAGGAAGGAATGTTTTTTTTATTTGAGACAACATATACGATTTAACAATATAATTTTCCAAATGAAGGTACCAAAAATCTAAGGGTACAATCACTATCAGTTTTTTTTATATTACCAAATTAAATTCATTTGCACTCGTAGACGACTTTTTGTAAAAAAGCAATAAAAAGACACCCACAAAAAAAATCCTCCTTCTAACCACAATGTAGTAGAGGTGTACACTATCTCAGTTGGGAGCCGGTCACCGGGGTCGCCACGGCCGCTCTTCTCGTGGGAGCAGCGCTGGAGCGACTAGAGGTGAGACGCGACGCGCATAGCCTGCGAGCCGAGCGAGGAATCCACCTTGTTACATCCATCCTGGCGAGATACCATTGGAAATTGTAATGTTAAAGATACGGACGAGCGGCGTTTGTTTTTAATAGACGGGTACATGAAGGCGGTTATAAATAGCTTCAGGTATCAGTAATGGAATAAAACTATTTGTTGGATGCGAGAAGCACAGGCTTGGTCCAAGAAGCCTATGTCTGGCAATGGGTATTGTTAGGCTAAAATTATGTTGATTATTTTTTCATCAGTCGTGTAATTCCAGGGAGGTTACCAAGAGGTTATTTATTTCCAGAATAGAAGTGTTTCTTCAGCACATAGCAGCGTGTAATTGTAATCCTCAGGTGAAAAGCCCCCTTTTTACATAAGGATCACACTTTTTGCCCCTCACCCCAAAGGAATGGGAAAAAAGTCGTCCAAGTGCGATTCGGATTCGCCATAAACAGCTTAGAGGGTTGATTTTCACTGCCAGGTGCCTTAGGCACCACAGATTTGGGTATGGCCTTAATTTCTACTCGATACATCCACGCGTTTAAGAGATAAAGGGTCTTGACAGATGGACAACAAAGAGATCCTTTTTAGTTACGGAACCCTAAAAAGAAAGAAAGGGAAAGGGTTGTTCGAAAGACATACCGCGACCCCGAAGCATAAAGAGAAAAGAAAGAACATGGGTGGGATTCATCCCCATCACATATTTGCCCCGCTCTAGGTGAAGCGGCCCCCCCCCCGCTTCACCTAGAGCGGGGCAAATATTTGATGATTTCCCATCCGTGAAAACAGGTGCTACTAAAATCACGCCTACAATCCCCAAGGCTTAGGCAGATTTGTACCCAATAGTATATTCATCGACCCACTGACGAAATAAAGAAACTATATGTACTCTAGATATTCTAGATTATGTCTAAGCCTTCAGGAATTACAAGCGTAGCGTTTTGTTATCTAATTATCTCCTCATATCCCATCAGCATCTCGAACTTCCTTCGTATCGCAGATATTTCTCCACTCAGTCATGCAGTCACGTCGGTGGCGGCGACGGGCGTCATTTCTAATTTATGCACGGTCGTGCGCAGCTCGCCTACCGCTCGGCGCACGCGCACGTTTGGGAGGGCTGCTACACATACCTGTAGAAAAAACATGGCTGCTACATTTTTACCTGACTGCTTTATAGTCATATTTGGTTGTGTTAGTGTGCTACTCCTCTTTTTGTTGTTCGTGTGAGTTCGGTTAGAAGGGTTTATGGTAATTTTGTGATGGACACGTTTCAGGATTTTAATACCTGGTTATAGCGAGTATTTAGATATTATATATAGGAGTAAAAAGATATATGTATATATATCCCAATTTGCTTGATAAATGAACTTCTGCACAAGTTTTTGGATGGGAAGTTGAACACTTACTTTAAAAAAAATGCTCTACCGTATTTTTATTAGCTTGGGCATCGCATTGCATTGGTGCTAAGGATAGGATATCTGGATAAGGATCATTATAAAAATCGTTATAATGGACCAAGATTCTAATCCACTAAGACATTTTTATCTTTTTGGGGCTCCCGATCGTGATTAGTTTCGACCCAAATATCTGCGGAGCATCCCTGAGTCGTGACGCGCAGACTCGACCAAGAATTAGATCCTGCCGCCTTTAGATCGCCAATTAACTTTGACCTCCAGAAAGCCGACAATAACACTTTGTTGTGGTTCTTTTTGTGATGGATGGTGGGTACAAAGATGATCGCACGTGTGGCGATGCGTGAGGACTCTTCAGTTACGGCGCACGCTCCAACATTCTGTTGTATAGTTACTTGAACCATTGAAGCTGACGCCTGCGCACTGATTGATGTGTATGTCACAAGAAATGTTTGCGTTTAGCGTGAAAGGGTGCTTTATTCGCACAATGAGTCTTTACAGAGGAGATAGCGAAGGTTCCTTAAGAAGCGGTTTACTTTAGACATTATGACAAAGTTGGTATAAAGACGGCTTTGGTTATTGACGGTTTTGCTATGGTTTATAATATGTGAAATCGTAAGATGTACCTCCATGGGTAGATGAAGACAACAATTGAAAAGTTTTTTTTCTCAAAGTATTGTATGTTGTAACAAGGTCGAAAATCAAAAAGCAAACCATCAAGCAGATGTTAAAGCGAAAATTTCAAATCAAAACTATACCCTTTCATTAACGAAGATATGAAATTAGCCGAAGGTAGAATTCTTGGTCTCCTAGAGCTAAGGGTTCAATTTTAAGCTGACTATGGAATTAAGCTCGGCTGCTCGTGATGATTCGCAACTAATACCAGTAGCCGCTGCGCTTGCGCCACGACTTGAGTATTGCCATGACGAAAAAAAACCCAGAAGGACTGCAAAATAACAATGAAAAAAACTATTCTACATCTCTGCTGTTTAAATTGTAACTTTTCAGCTGATATTATCGACGAAATAAAAATAAACTGTATAAGATGTTGTGGTACGGATTTTATTCCACTTTCTTACAATTAAAGATTTGGTAACAAACATCAGCACAGTCAAAAGGGAAATATAAAGTTCAACGGTAGGAAGTATTAAATTAGTCAACTTTTTTTTCCATACTTGGTACTTTTTGAATGTAACAATTACATAAGACAGACCTCCAAAGTGTCTGGCTTTTCTTCGTCAGAGCTGGGCAGAAGAAGTGACGGAACAAGCCCAGAATAGAAAGATGAAAAACCAGAGTTCTGGACATTCCTGACACTGATCATGCAACACCAATCTCAAATGAAATTCTGTTCAGCAGGATTACATATTTAAATTATTGAGTATTGCAGTGACTGTGCATGTGTTTTAGAATTATATCCATCGAGATGTAATCATTAAGACTGATACTTGTTATATTGAATGACTTTGCTTTACCTTTACTTACATTCTTGTTATTAATTTTGCGAATAGGAATGCAGGATAATAGTTGTTAGCATTCTTTTATCAGAGTGTGTGTAGGAATTGATCTGCAGTGGCATTTAAACAAGCTAAACAAACCTTTGCTGGATTTTGTTATGTTTAGATATTAATTAGATTATTTGTATTTAAAAATTGTAAAATTATTTGATGAAATGAATAAACGATACCTTAAAATAAAATATATTAAATATAAATAAATAATATTAAATAAAAAATTAAATTGACTACACTAAAGCAATGGTAAGTAGCTACAAATCTGGTCCAGGCCTAACTTCAGTTCTCGTTTTGAATTCAGAAAGTATCAGTAGCACTTTGACTTTATTGGTATTATCAAAACCCAAATTCCGTCAGTGTCACCTCTCTTACCCAGATAATTGTGTAATCTACAATTCACACTTCCTTCTTTACCAGTTTCGTCACATAACGACACGATGCATATAATTTGGTAAACGGTGGAAGCTGTGGAAGTTGCCCAAGCGGGCAATGCAGGGAGGCGTAACTAATAGTTGATACCAAAGCAGTAAGGTAGCCAGTCAATCATAGTTGTTGTCAAGCACTTTCGATAAACACCGAGGATACTGACAACAGTGTGAGGAAACTACAAACATAATAATAGATTATTATTATTGATATTTCGTTATCGAACAATTCGTGACGTTACCCTCACTATAGTGAATTTGGATGACTTATAAATAGGTTTAGTCTGTAACGGTAGAAAATTTACCATCCACTGAAATTCTCCTTAGCTCTATGGTTCGCGAATCTAAATTAGAACAGTCGCAAGAATAAAAATTTTAGACTAGTAGGTACTGTAGACGTGTGGAAGGTATGTGTGATATCTAAATAAATAAAGCGCAAATAATCGTTTAAGAATTATAATAATTAAATCATATTAATTTAAATGTTACACATCAGAGATATACACCTATTCTTCTTTTAAAAACGACATGAGTATTCGAACGTTATGCTCTATCAGCCAGCATTGCTTAGGTTATATAAAACCTCTTACATGAGCTACGCCCACCCTTATGAATAAAAGGATTAACGCAGATCTTAAGTGAAACTTAACTTTTATTCATTAAATTCGAATACTCAAGGACCTACCTATCCCTAGGCCAGAATTCCTACCTATGGGGGAAATAAAACAGGCACGCCTCTGGAGAGGTAATTTCAATACGATGACCGGTATAAAATAGTTTATCACTCCATTTAGAGTTATAATAGTTATACATTAACTTGTGCTAACGTGCACTTAACAAATCTTTAATCAAAGTATTGAAATTTTGTCGCAGCAAAACCCCGAAAGGCAACGATACGTACCCCTAAACAAATATATGATAAGCTCATATATACCCAGATGGGGTTGAAAAATAAAATTAAACTGTACATCATAATCTTTAACTCCATCGGACGCGATTGAGTCTCAAGGAAGAAAAAGAGGATAAGGTCCAATTTACCTACATCTCTTTCCATTTCAGGTTATTCATTGCATTCAATAAAAAAATAAATATTAGCAGTCCATATTGACTGAACAGTCGGACTTCAATCATCAGCTTTACCAATTGTGTCAATTCAACACACTTTACCAAGGCTATGCCTCTTAATTGTAAAGTTGGTTTCACTGAAGATTGAGTGTCGTTCCTCCCTTAATGTAGACGTGTGGAAGGTATGTGTGATATCTAAATAAATAAAGCGCAAATAATCGTTTAAGAATTATAATAATTAAATCATATTAATTTAAATGTTACACATCAGAGAGATAAACCTATTCTTATTTATTTTATTTATTTATTTAACGATTTATGTACATACACACTGAATACAGAAAAATGAATAGGAATAGAAAACAGGTACAAAAGTAATGCTTATTTCTATAGAAATCTCTTCCAGCATACCTGCGAAAGGAGAGTAAATAAAAAGAGATGTAGACACAGTGCGTAAAAAGAATACATAAAAACAAAAGCAAATATGACTAAATACAATATAAGAATATACTAACATACATACAAATACAAAGACAAATATAAAACTTAAATACAATAAAATATAATAATAAATACCTATGCAACTATGGTGAAATTGAAAGATAATGTTCTTTTACTCTTCTCTTAAAAACTGAAACAGTTTGGCAGTCCCTAATGTCAGGCGGAAGCGAATTCCACAACCGCACAGCGTGAACAGTAAAGGAGTAGGAGTAGAAGTCGGTAAAGTGGGGAGGGGGTTTGAGGAGATTCCTAAGGTGCGATCTACAAGGAGCATCAGAAGGACGGAAATAGGAAAAACGTTCCCGCAGATAGAATGGCGTTTTAGGGTTGTGAAGGATGTTAAAAAGCAAACACAATATTCGAGAGTTCCGGCGAAGTCGAATTGGGAGCCACTTAAGTATTTTGCGAAAGTTGGAAACATGATCATATTTTCTAAGGTTAAAAACAAAACGGATACAGATATTTTGCAAACGCTCAAGTTTATTTAAGAGCTCCTCGGTGGCATCCAAATTAATTCTTTTTCAAATCAATTCTTCTTTTAAAAACGACATGAGTATTCGAACGTTATGCTCTATCAGCCAGCATTGCTTAGGTTATATAAAACCTCTTACAGTACCTACCTACTTATTAGTTTCATCGATATAACACGTCATTCAGACAGTGTATGTTGTGTCAATCTGCTCAACAAACAAGTGCAAAACTGTAGAAGCAACCCGCAATCCAGATGACATTGGAATTTAACCCAATCATTCTTTTATTCCAGATGTACTTATTGATATGCATCCAGCAGGTGTATCGCAACTCGCAGTTGACATTTCATAGTATAAACATCACTTGTAGACTTCGCCCCTATCTTCTTAGAGGTGGTCCAATTTGCAACTGAAAATGGAAAGACGTTTATTGTACAGCGAAAAATATACACACGTGTTTAACAAAGACTCACCGGCAGTCAGAGGCTAGACCACCCAGATGCAACTGGGAGTAAATGCCAACTGCCAATTAATTTCAATCCAATATCACTTACAAATGTTACGAAACATTGTTTTGAAATACTACAGTTGCACAAATGCACACCCTACCTCAACATTTTAACGGACCAAGTATTTTACTCAATTATTACGATGCAACATAAAATGCTCAAGTGAGAGGGTATTGAGAATTATCAAGGATGTCATATATTAATTTTAAGATACTATTCAAGCCATTAAACGTGTTATGTCCGTTTCTCAGTTTAAAAGCCATATAATTTGTCCATATTAAAATCATTGGTTTCGTCTTTAACATGGTCAATTAAATATCCAAGATATTCTGAATTTGGTTTTATTTTATGTGACATGTTAACAATGTAGTTTGCATTAAAAATGGTCACAAAATAATTTGTTCGTGGATTTTAGGGTTCTTTACCTCAAAAGGAAAAACTGGAACGCTAATAGGATCACTTTGTCATTCGTCTGTCTGTCTGTCAAGACATTTAACTGAGCCGATAACTGACAAATGCTTGCACTGACTGGACAGGTCCACTCAATCTGTGTGGTGCTTTCTTAAAAAGTCCATTTCAGACACTAATCTGCATAGTCGTGATGTAAGTTGATCCAGATTTTTGTCTGGATCTTAAAAGAGACCATGACCTCTAAGTTTGTTGCGGTTGTTTCTTCTCAGAGTTGTCGGGAACGAAACACCAGCCTCATCTAGTTTTTTTAAAAAAGCCGTGTAAAAGTGTTTGAGAAAACCTTCTTGCAAAATAAACATAATCATTATCATTTATTTGTCGAAGTACCTAAAAGTAACAAAAACGTCATTGTAGACATTTCCAACTCTTTGGGAGAGTACACAAACAACCAGCGTATTTACATTTATTATTACACTGTTTATGAATTAATACTGTTAATAATAAGTCAGTTCTCGATGAGTAAACTGATCAATCAAAGCCACACAATTGTTGAATATTTGATTAAATTATGATATTCTATGCAACACGGTTAGGTTTAAGCTTTGGGAGCTTAAACTTAACCTTAGTTTTAATGTGTAGTTTAAAGTTTTAACTACGCATTAAAACTTTCGGCAGAGCTCAAAATTATCAACTCAGTCCAACGCTGCATAGATCGCTTTCGCCAAATTACATCCAACAGATCAAAATTACCCATCTCCTAACATTAAGACAAGTGAAAATATCACGATTATGTCTTCATGTCATAATTTATTACGAAGCTTTCGCAGTCGGTTCCTTATTACAGTGATGTACCACTCGTAAATATACAGCTAAATATTCATAAACACTTATATAGAGATGTATCGTGATTTAATGTCCTTTGAAAGGAATTCGCCTATATTTTATGCCTTGTATGGCTGATTGCGGGTGTTACCTAAATATCGGTCGCTCGTTGAACGAAGCCTGTAATCCCCGAAGGGTTTGGCAGAGGGGCACCTAATAGTACCACCCACATTTCGCCAGTTATGTTTTTAAGTCCCATGTAATTGGGGCGAGGCTATTGCCAACAACCGGGCTGCAAAATGAGAAATTTCTGATCGAAAAACTCGATAATAATTTACCTGAACCTAGAATCGAACCTAAGACCTCTTGCTCAGTAATCGCGCTTGTGACCACCAGACCAACGAAGCAGTCACTATTACACTAAGCCTGAAAAAGTTTAGTTGGTAGTAGAAATTTTGTTTAATTGCCTCGACTTTCAAAAATTAAACATGTAGAGCTGCTATCTATGAAGACTAAACGTCTTCATATGTCATCCTGTCTACCTTTGCCTTGGTTAGATGATTTGTTGTTAGGTAACCTAACAAAATTACGACTTAAATATCAGTATTTAACGTGGAGCGACTGCGTATACCTACAACCTGTTGGCCCCTTGGCAAGACTGTAGTAGTAGGTAGTTTTTCCATTATATTCAAGTAGACCAGCTCAGTAGCTTTTTGGGTTAATGTTTGTCATGTTAAGCCGCGCTCCCCTAGGCAAGTCTGTGGATGTCCACCTACATACTTAGTTACATACATACTTAGTGTCCTCCGTGCCTCGAAGAGCACGTAAAATTGTTGTTCCCGGCTGTCATTTGTAGATCTTTGACAGTCGTTACAGGTGGTCAGTGTCCCGAAAGTCTGCCAAGTAGTCATAGCAAGGGGTAGGTATCGTATTAGCTGGGATGTCGAGGTCAAATAGGCAGTCGCTCCATGTAAAATACTGGTATTCAGCTGCATCCGGTTAGACTAGAAGCCGACCCCAACAGAGTTAGTAAAAGGCTAGGCAGATGATGATGATGATATTTGTCACTATCCTTAATCTCAACATTCGGCGACATTGACCTTTATAACCAAAAATATTGATCATTTTTCGAAACTTTAAATCAAAGAACCAATTGTCTGTCCAACCTTTACGTTGGAAAAAAAACCAGCATATTAATAACAGTACCCATAATAACAGGTTATTGGTGCTTAAAGCGATTCCCTGGATGATGGTTATCTGTTCGAATGTCTCAATTACTGCGTCTCTGAGGGGACAGTCAAGACAACTGCACACAGTTTATGAGCGGACAAGTTCCGTGTGTCACTTGTAAGTAATAGCAGTAAACGATATCATCGGGCGATATCTTCGAGCTGTACAGGATATTATAATAAATATATACTGAAGATAGTTGTAATATATTTGAGTGTTGTTCTCATAAAAATAGATAAATGGGTAAAAGATAGTATTTATTAAACTTACTGTTTTTGGTGTGTGTTTTTTGACTGCTATAAGGATTTTAGTTAAAATTATTTCGGTTTATGGTTTTGGTTAAATCAATTCATTTAAAAAGAGATCTATTTACAAATATGTATGTAGGGTTCATACAGGTTCTCTAAAAAAACACGCTGAAGGTTAGTTTATTTCCCTTTTTAACAAATTCAACTTAATAAAATGCCCCTTGCATTGCCCTTTGATAAAAAAAAACAATGCGGGTAGATTACCAAATAAAAAACAAAACTACGATATTTATATCACAGTAGTCCGTTTCTTTTTTAAAACATTCGCTAAGACTTCTTACAACTGCGACAGCTAAAGAATGGGGGCCTATTAAAAACATTGTACTTATAACTTACAAGTAGTAACATTGTAAAAAATAACGCCATTACACTCGTTGTACCAGCACGAACAATACATGATATATGTTGCTTCCCTTGGGGTAACACAGTATCGATGAAAAAACGGTTAAAAAACCGTAGTTCGTTTCTCGGACCTGTTATTCTATAATTCGTGGAGGCCTCAGGCCCATAATAACAGTAATAAGACATGCCATGGTCCACCATAAGTCACATCGGTTCGCTGTAGAACCGGAGCCCTCATTACGAGAAGAACTTACTTGTAGTGACTGCACACGAAATATTTTTTAATTTCCGACAGAGATGTCAGACGTGGTTCTGAGATATCGTCCTTAAAGATAACAAGTGTGGCCCATTAAAAGAAAATTGTGTAAAAAGATAAAAGTAGATATTAATTAAACGAGAAAAATGTAGGTTGGAAATTGCAGTATTATAGTTATGTTGAGCTTATTATGGGATGAGAAAAATGGATTAAATTGCACATTTTATTTACAGAAACATAATGCCGTAGGCGCCCTTAATTCCTTACAAATGGAAGCTCATTAGGCGTTATTGTCATAACAACAACGAGTTTTTGCTCTATTCTCATTAAATACCTGTCAAAATACCATAGACTTACGAGCCGAGAGGGACATACATAATGAAGAAAGTAACAGCTTCATTATCGGGTTATAACGAGTGTCTTATATTTAATAGGTTCCCAGTCGCCCTCGGATCGGCCCAGGCGCATTGTGTGGTTAAAATAAAACACACTTATGACACAGTGGCGCAGTGAGAGCCGTCACGTTTCTCCTCGTCTTCCTCCGCTCTCCCACAGTACTAGTCACGAACTTATACTTCACTTAATTAACGTAAATAAGACAGTTTTGCGAATGAAAAAACAAACGGGGCCGAGAGGTCGACGTTTCTGAAACCGGATTCGCGGATTTAACCGAAGCACGGTCGGCGAAGTCTTAGCCACACTTTATATCACTTTTTATTTTTAATGAGAGTTTTTGTCGTGACACTAATAATCGTCGTGGAAATTAATTTAACCATACCGTAATTATTAGACAGCCGGCAAAGTGGCTGTAAATGCCAAAGCTCTCAGTCCACTTAGATAAACTGTTGCAACAATATTAATTGTTATTCTTAACGATTCATATTTTATTCAAAAGTAACGTAGAGACATTTTACAGATGTTTGAAATCGAGTTCTTTTGCGTGGGTGTTATGAACAAGTTTTTTGGATAAAAAATGTTCTTAGAATTCGTTTAGGTAGATAAACATCATATCCCTGTTATATTGGGATGTAACTTACGAAAAATTCATTTATTATTCTGAAATTAATTAAAAAAGCAATCCTTTGGAGGAATACTTTTTGAATAATATCGATCAGCCAAAAATAAAAATGCAGTTACACCGTATGATCCTCAACCAGCCAGTACTTATACACCATAATAACCCTCTGCATGCCACATCAAGGTACAATATATAAAACGCAAGTCAGGGCAGTCGAGAGCAACCCAAATTATGAACGCACTGTACCGTGAATGGATTCGCGAGACAGCGATGAAAGACCGCCTGACTGCTATATTTAAAATGCTTTGCTTGCAATTTATTATAGTAAGTGCAACAACATAATTGTGGCCAGTAATGCACCTTTTGAAATGTTACTAGGTAATGCTTTTAATATCGGGAAATAAACGCAAAATCTGATATGCTTTGGCAGTTGGTACTATTTTTACAATATCTGGTCTTTAAGATTGATTGCAACGTATTTATATCTAACTAGCTTTCGCCCGCGGCTTCGCCCCGCGGGCGGTCTGCTTGGTGTGTTATACCTAACACACCAAGCAGACCTGCAGTTTTTGCTCTTGCGCCTGATTGATTTGTAATAGCAACGCTAAGTTTTCCCTTTTCTTCCCTCGTTCTCCCTCATATCCCACTTTTTTTTTAATAAAAATTAGCCTATGTCCGTCTCCTGGTTCCCAACTATCTCTGTACCAAAATTCATCAAAATCGGTTTAGCCATTAAAGCGTGCAGAGGTAACAAACAAACTCACTTTCGCTTTTATAATATTAGTAAGGATTAGCCAAAAGGATGACCAGTCTTACAAGGGGTATCGGTACCGGTATCGGTATGACCCAGGGTATCGGTATACCAAGGGGGTATCGGTATGACTAGTAACTACTACTGGGTTGTGGAGTTCGGATGATTAAAGTCTATTTGACCTTTGATTGATCAATGGTGAGCAATATCACAACATGAAAAATAATCTTTTAGGGACTGCGCAAACGTAGAAACTTTTTGTTACCGACACACTACACCATCACAAAAACCCGTAATTTTTTTATCAAATGTTCATTACTTGTATCCGACACAAGACACAAAAGTGTCCAAGAAAACTAAAAACAATCTACAAAGGAAAAAATAATCCTTATCATTTCTTTCAAAACCAAATTTGTATAATCAGAAAAAATATATTAAAAATACCAGCTCGTAATTTTCAGCTGCAATAAGAATGGGAAATTACGAGTCAATTTCAATTTCGCGAAGCTTTGCTTGAGTATTTTCAATTCATATTTTTATTCCACTGCCGTGTTTACAAAACGGAATTGCATTCAGGGTGTTGCTCACCCAAGGTATGATTACTTTAATAACTTAAATCAAATAAGTGATACCCACAAAAAAAGGAAATAATTTCGTACTCTCACCATTTGTAGACGAACTGCGTTCTAAACACGAATACTTTTTCAGACGTATTTTCTGGGAATAACGCAGTACTAATTGGGTTGTGGAGTCTTACCTCCTCAACGGCCTATCTTAATGGGCCGATCCCAACATATTTGGGATAAGGCTATTAGTAGCATACTAAGATGGAATAGCATAAAAAGATGTGGCTGCTAGTCATGATGTTTCACGCCTGTAATTCTTGAAGGGTGCAGCAGTGGCGTAATTTATAGTGTTTTGTCAGTGGGCGAGCCTTTTGCCATCAACCGCGGACAAATCCAAACTTCGGTCTGCTACTGAGAAATCTTTTGTTGCCCCATACTAGGATTTTTTCCTGTATCGTGGGTGCGTTTACAAACATTTTAACTCACATACATAAAACAGCCAGACCCGGAACAAGTATCTGTAGGCCATATAAATATTCGTTTCATGCGGGGATCGAACCCGCGACATGCAGCGCAGCAGTCGATCGCTCAGCCACTACGCCAATCATGTCGTCAAATCTGTTGAATAAAGGCTTCCACAAAGTAGCGCTTCGCAAAAGTTCATGGAAACATGAAGCGCTACTTTGAAACAAATCGCGGTATACCTTGAGGTCGTCACTGCATTTTTTTCTTCGCAAACTTCAGCGGTGCCGTCCATTTACGATATCTGGCGATTAAACCCGCGACCTCATGATCAGCAGTAACTTCTGTGACTACTAGGCTTAAAAGACGCAGCTTACGATGTTGTGGACTTCGCAAAGCTTTTTAAAAATAATCTATCGATAAGTAACTGATGAAGATATTCCATACTATTCTCGAACTCTAAGAGCATAAAAAATAGGATTATTATCATTCGATCTTTGTGTCGATTTCCTTCCAGTTTGCAGCCTTTACGAACAATAAGTATCTTTAAAAAATAAGCGGTCCAAACTTTAAATTGTTAATACTATCGGTAAGAACGTAACGCTTGGTCGTAAGCAGTGTGCGGTATTGCGCGAGAGTAGACCGGTCCGATCTACGCATACGCACCTGCCTCGGGCACACGCCACTAGGGCGCGCTGCACACTGGTGGTGAAGGGTTAACCTGGATTATTAAGTAATTGTATTATACAGGACTAATTATATCGTTTTGTCAAATGCTTCTTTTGGCATTGGTATACTAAGTCCAAGTCTGACCCAATATCAGAAAAAGAATTTTGAATAATAAAACCTTGTAAAGCTCAAAACAGCGATATCAACATCGAAAACTACTGAAGGAAGTAATTCCATTCAACTTTAAAATCCAGCTGTTCAGAATTTCGCGCAATAAATATAGTCTTGTTGTCTCTTGAAGTCATTGCCAGCCATCGAAACAGCAGTGAGTGTTAACAGGCGAAATAGCCGTTCAACGTTTACCAATTCAGTTTACGCCTAGTAAATTATCTAATTGGCTAATAACAGTGATGTTGTTTAAAGCAAACCACTTAACTGTGTCCAATCAACCGAAATAGTTGCTTTTAAAAAGCGCCATTAACAGCTTGGTTCAAAACTTTCCAAAACCATTTTTCACCTCGTCCGTCTCATAAGTCTCCTCACACATTATCATTACGTTCCCTACTCCTATAATTTCAATTTTTAAAGCTTCATAAAAACGTGCAATTACGAAACAACTTCACATGCTCACTCCCTCATTACTGGATCGGGTACGCTCTGTGTACGCTCCTTTCCCTGTCCTCGACTACGCTGAAGATAAGCTGGGACGTGCGCATTTTATTTATTTTAACATTTTTAAGTCGACGTGGGCGTTTATTTCTTATTGGCTGCGGTGCGCACGCGCAAGTAAGTCACGACGCCGATGCTGCGCCCGCCACCTTGAGGGCTAAATAGCACCTACGCGCGCAACCGAAACCTACACAGGCTACACACCGTTTATTTAATGCACACTTAAATAGATCCTTGCCGCACTAAAGATACCTATATCTGTGTCATCGGTTCTGTTTTGTGTTCGTAGTCGAAGTGGATGGCTATGGCTTGGCTTATCGTCTTTGAGATCCAGTGGATATACGGCCCGGATTGTTTTATTGAAGAAAGAAAGATGGATAAAAGCTAGACCAAGATTATCTTGGCCTGGAAGCTGAGAAAGTGTTTTGCTTCACTGTATCAAAACATTTTCACTGATTTAAATTATGAAGATTTTATTCTAATGTAATGGGTCTACGCGGGTGCGGTTTTATCTATACCAATACTCTTTAACAATATTGTAAATATTTAGCTATGTTTCAATGTTGGTGTTAATATTAGTATTTTCTATCTACAAATGACGCCTAGCACTGCCTTCGTCAATGTTGGGATCGGCTTCCAGTCTTACCGGATGCAGCTGAATACCAGAATTAAACATGGAGCGATTGCCTATCTGACCTCCAGAACCCAGTTAGGACTGGGTAATACAACACTCCTTGGCAAAACCGGTAACTTTCCATACTTTAATGTTTGCTAGATTACATTCAGATAAATAAAAATAAAGAGTCGCTAACAATAAAAGTTGTTCGAGGGTCGACCTGAATCCTTATTAAATATAACCACAACCATTTGCCATTACCGACAAGGTCACATATTTATCCTGTAACTTGATCTATCTATAACTTGCGACCCCTTCGAGACGTAAATAGTATCGATACATTTTATTAATATTTTAAGCTTTCGAGATAACATTCTTTCCCTCTGAGTAAGCCGGTTAAAAACATGCGAGTTTTTGAGTACAAGAATTAAAACTGTATTTGTTTTTTTCATATTCGATAGTAGAGCAGAATCACGTAGCTATTACTTTAAAGGGTTGGTAAAGATTTTGCTGAACGTTATGTTTTAAAAAACTTAAAAAAGAAGAAGGTTCACAATATGACTATTTTTATGTTTGTACGCGGTTTCTCTGTCAATTTTAATTGAATTTTCGAAATTCGAATCATATTTTTTTATAGTTATTTTTATTAAACCGTATGTGTATGATTCGATATCTTTACCAAAGGTGCAGACGCTGCATTGATGATTGTCTTCTCAACAACATTTTCCCACACTTCTAGACTTTAAATATAGACACCACAGCACTTCGCACGTACATACATACAACGACATATAATTACTGCAGCCAACCACAAGCCTAACTCGTGACAAGTCCGTCCTCCACGCGCGAGCAGCACGCGAAAATTATTAAGGTCAATATTGTACCTGCAGTCTGGTTAAGCTACAAGGTACAGACGCCAGCAGGTCAAGCTACCCGAAACTGTAAATTTTTCCCAATGAACCTTGAACTTAATAATTTAGAAATGAAGTCGAAAATCTATCAAAGAAATCTGACAGATTGTAGTAGCTTGATGTGCGCCTCGTCTGTACAATATCGAAGAACTTGTATGGTGAAGCCCTGTATTATGGTCAACTGTAGCAGTAGAATTACTTGTTGCTCAAAAATTGTGATCCTACATTTAAATAACTGTACCTATTCACGTGCGCCGTATATACCAGTACTCGTGAAATGAAGATTGCATTTTTTAAATAAGACCTACTTTATGAAGTGTCATGACTTCAAGACTGCACCCTGTGACAGAAGTTAAGTGACGCCTATGCCCAGTAAACTCCAATAGGATTTTTCATTGAATATGATGAATTCATTTGTGGGTCCCTTTAGGAACTCGTGGTAAATAATAACAGCCAATATTCTTGTTAGAAAAAGCCAATAACGGTCTTACCAGCAGGAATTTTCACAATGGTAGTCACGGATTTTTGCCTTGTTGATGGCAATAGGTTCGCCCCCTTTTACATCGGACTTTAACATGACTGGCGAAATGTGGGTGTATTATTAAGTACACCTCTGCTTAAACCCTTTGAAGATTACAGGCGTAAAGTTATGTTATGTATAATGATTGAATTGTCATTTAGGCTATTTTTAATGTTCGCTACGATTAGGCCTACGCTAGCTACGCCCCGCGTAGCAGTTTTCTCGTAGTTCAAATTCGGGTTTTCGTAGCAAAAAAAATGACGATTACAATGTAAGTAGGCATCTGTTTCCAGAAAGCGGTTGATCTAGAATTCCAGATACTTAATTTTTAAATAGTTTGCCCCAATTGCTATAAATTACCCATATATATTGTTTTTCTCCCACAGAAAACATTAAAGCACACTATATTTAGATCTTTATGAAGCAATAAACTAAACCATAAAAACTAAGATCCCGTATTTAATAGAGCCACCGACCTTGATGATTTGACATTTAATGCTTTGTCACTATGTTTATAACAATTATATGTTTTTACGATCACATTTTGCTTTTGTAGTTGCGTTACAAAGTATTTAAGTGCTGGAACAGCGCGTTTAATTGTCGATTATAATCGCGATCCGCGATTACTATGGATGTTAAAAACTTATGTTCGCACGGCGAGCAATCAAGCTATATTTCAAAAACCAGTATAGGTGAAACTGTCATTGTACGGGAAATCTATATCAAACGGAGTCATGTTATACTGGAAATGGATAGTTTGATATCCAGCTATGTACCTAATGCAAGATGGACTGACAACTAAGCTCATGTGTGACGTTTATTATGGACGAGTTTTAGAGCAAAAATTATCGTAGCTTCAGAATTAAACGATCCAAGAGCAGCGGCAACAGCCTCGACTTACGAGTTGGACTTAGATCATCCTTCTATCACGTGAAGGTCAACAGGCCCCCTTGTAGAACCCTTGTAGGAGTCAGGAAAAAGAACCCGCCCGGTGTTTCGAACAAACTTGCGATATTATCGGCCATTGACTTTTGACTGCGTAGACTAAGAGGATTAGTTTTCACAGCTCTAAGGGACTACAGACTTGAGTATATGGTTTTAATTTTAACTCAATACCTCCCGAGATAAAGGGTATTGACAGAGAGGCGGACAATAAAGTGACTCTATAAGGGTTCCGTTTTTCGTACCGAACCCTATGCAAGTGTAAGTGCTGGGTTCGCACCCAAGCAGGTGCGAACCCAGCACTGGTGCTGTTACCGTAAGCTTACATCATCCCATAGAAGAGCAAAAGCTTCTCCCTTTAACATCCAGAACTTCAATTGACAGTCGTTGGTTTTGGCAGGCGCATTCATTTATTTCAACATTTAGTTCAGTGGAACTCAAAACGGGGAAGAAAAATATCTTGAGGAAATCACCTTGTCCTTGAATAGAAATATTTGCAGACCTGTAGCAACCAACCCGCACTGGGCCTGTTGGGTGGGTAACAAACCACTCCCTCTCATAGAAAGGAAGCCTGGGAACCAGTAGTGGGAATAGTATAAGTTGATTATTGTAAGTAATCCGATTGGCTGTTCATACAACTAATGAGGTGAATAGATTTGCGATTAATTTTGACACGTTGATATTTTCCGTTCCAGACTCTTGAAGATATTATACATACAATGTTTTAACTTGATTTCGTACGAACTAAACGAAAAAACACAGTTTTTTTTAAAACAAACTAAATTTATTTTCTTTTTTAATATGAGAGTGCTCCCAACCTTTTAAGGAAGTCTCAAAAAGCTTAGTTGACGCTTTTCGTGACCCAAGAGCTGCTTTTAACTCGGCCAGAGCCTAAATGTTGCCATATTTTTTCTGTCGGTTTTATTATGAATTAGTTCAAAAGTATTAATTAACAGGCAACGGTTTGCTTATTTAGATAAGCAAACCGTTGCCTGTTAACCAATAACAAACAGAAATTAAAGCTCATTATTCAACCACAAGTATTATCATGAAACAGCACAACAGCAAGCGAAGTACCTATATCAAAATTTAAAAACACCAAATGTAAGAAAATTAAAATACGACAAAATTACCTACTCTTAAGTACCAAAAAGTAAACCTTTGTTTTTTCACGAACGGCCCCGCTTTCGAAGGCAGTGTTGCCAGCTCGACAAAATTCCCGTCTCGTTTATTTTATGTCTCGCATTAACAACGTTGATAATTAAGCATCGAAATGTCGCTGCAGTGAGGCGTCGTTCTAAATAATTGTCGCTCAACAATTTGCCTCATTATCTTCACGGTTTAAATCATAAAATACCACACCGGCTTGTTAGCGAGATGACGTAGATTTGGAATGAACGACTTGCTTTTAATCATTGTCTGAATACTGGTGTAGGTTAGAATAAGTTACTCCAAAAATGGGCTATCATTCCTGACTAACCTGATTTCTTGGGCAACTTTCAACTTAAATATTTATTTGCAATAATTTCCTTTAATAACCCGGCTCAATTAACTAGATTGTTTGTTTTTGTTCCTACCCTGATTCCAACCTTCGCCCAGAACACGCTCGCGATTGCTCGTACCTTCTCAGAAAAAAAAAACTAGCATAGACAACTAATTGCAGGACTTGAAAAAAAGTAAATCTTGTAGAAATTACCAAACAATGCCAGTGTATCTAATTAAAGCTGGGTGTAACTCTCCGACTAGTGATCCTGGGTATTCTACGGTTTGTAAATGCTTGTTGCGCGCGCGGCGATGCGAACAAAAACCGAATTGCTGCGCTAAATTCAATTGGTTAATCAATTCAATTAATTTGAAGGGATAGCTACCGACCGATCGACGAAGCACTGTAATTGGAACGATTAATGTACGCCTCGAATGAGCCATTCTTTCTTTATATCGAGATCGGACATATTGAAGGCATGTTCGGAATGAATCGGACTGAAAACTAACTACCTACGCTTTGTTGTTGGCTGATAACATCTACAGAGAGGCTCTAGTATTATATTAGTTTTAATTAATCGAACTATTGTTGTGTTTTTCAAAATTATTTAAGTTCTGTAATGTGTTTTATTATTTTTACTTTGTGTTCAACATGTTTTGTTATTTAATTTATTCCATAATAAAATATATAGCAATAGGTACTTGTGCAGTCGTTTCAATTAGCATCGTTTGATTATTGAGAACGATTTTATTGATGTGGAATCTAAATAGACGTCAGAATGTTAGAATTATTATGTAAAATATATGAGTATTTATTCACACCTATGTTACTTACCTATTACCTAAATGGGCACTAAGATGTAGATTTCTAGGAAAAAAAAGGAAACGGCTACTTAAAGACCGCTTCGTCAATAACTTACACAAATCAACATGTAAATAACTTAAAACGAACGAAGAATGACAGTTTAATACATGACATGTCGGTTGTTAGTTGTCAAACTGACGCGACCACGTGTATCTGGACAGCCCGCCGTGGGTGGTGTGCGGGCTTGCCCTTGTTTTTTTCGCATTTTTTTGTTTTCTAACGACACGTGATGACCACATAAACAGCCTTAGGCAGACCACCGACATGTAAGACTGAGACGTTTTGGGTGGCGCGGACGCATTTGTATTAAAAACAAATAAGATGACCTAATAAGATTAATTAGAGTGTGAAGATGATTGACGGATATTCAAATAACCGACTAATTTATTTGACCCAGACTTGAAGCCGTTTTAATCTTAAAACGAGACTGCAGTTCTTTTCTACTAATTATTCTAATTTTCTCAATAAAGATCATTTTTAAAGATTATAGGGATTAGCAAGATATAATTGCGGCTATTTCCTTGACCATTATTTAAGTAAATTACAAACAAACTTGGTTAATAACTACCGGACAGAAATTACTGACTTCCTAACTCTCTACAGTCTAAATTATGTAAATGTTACGAATAAATAAGAACTCATTACCATACAATCTTCAGGAGAATAACTTGGTGCTTTCGTATACATTCATGTTCGTTGTTTCATTCTCATATTTACAGAAATTACAACTTCGAAGGATCATCCAAGTTGGTACTCCGGACCGGAGGTGCTCAATTTGGGGTTCTGTTCAAATTGGCATTATTAAAAGCCCACCAATCGGCCCACCCAGATAGCTCAAAACTGTATTTAAGGCAATTGCTTTATTAAAAAGTGAAAAAGTACAAAAAATGTTTATTAAAACAAAGATGTCTAAACTCGTCATTATTTTCTGAATGCACCTGCGGTCCTTAGGGAGTACAATCAACTGCTACCAGTATCTAATAACATGCAATATTGGAGGAAAATGACTTTTAATATGAACCCCTTATTAAAGTAAATATCCTTTGTGTTTTTCGGACAAGGAGCACTTTAATTATATTTTTTTTTGCGAGTTAAGGCTGTAAACACATATAAAATAATTATGTGACATTAGGTAGACTCTAAATTTAAAACAATGTATGAAGCTTACAAATCAACGTAAATTTTTATCTATTTTATCCGTCTTCTGCTTTTTCTGGAATCTATGCTTCATTGGTTCCCGACTAGAAGCCCAAGCACGAAGGCTCGGTATAAAATACGTTGATTTTTCAATAGTAAATACCGTTTTCCTAATTAGCTTAGTTAAATGGTTCACAATAAGCACAATCAGTACCTATAATTTTTTTAATAAATTCTTAAAATGTTAAAAGATGTTCAATGGGAAACGTATTTTGACGTATCAACAGGTATTTTGACGTGTCATTTACTTTATTTTAGTTCTGAAGAGTACCATATATACCTAATCAAAATCAAAACTTAATGAACTTATACTATACGAACAAGAAATTAACCAACCTCCTTCAAATCCTAATCGCCTCAAAAATTGAAATAAAATAATTATGTAAATGTTACTGTTATGAGTCCGTGTTCGGTACGACCAAAAATCTGAAATGTCAAATTACTTTCGGATGACTTCAATCCAATCTGAAATCTTGATCTGACATGGATTTCGCATATCCTTTTATAATCTTGCTGGTAAAAAATATAATCGTAATCTCGGCAAATACCCGGCTAAATGCTACAGATATTTCTAACCCGGTGGCCTGAAGTTTGATCAAAATTCGGGCAGCAACTCTTTGACTGCGACCACCTAGATTTCGTACTACGGAGTTTAGTAAATAAAAAGGGCATTATCCGGACCACCTCAGACTTAGGTAGCAAAAAGACTCGTATGTTCAACTAATCCTCATCGGAGCTTAAGCGATTAAAATGCTTCTTTTGCGAAAAAAGCTTCCGTTTTTTAAAGCTTTGCTTTTGAAATTCGTATACGTACTTTTTTCTTGTCGAAAGACTTTCACTTTTGTTCAGTAATGTGTAAACGTTAAAAAGTGATTTTCTAACATTTGCACTGATTTCAATCAAAATGGCATAAAGTTCCGTAGTTACCACATTATTTCAATCAACAGCAGTGTGCAGAAAACATAATAATCAGTGGTAATATGGCAATTTGCATGCGGCCGGCATCGCGCCTGCTCATTAGGTCGTGTCACGCGTCATATCTCTGATTAATTGGCCTCCGACGCTTGATGCGAATACAAAGAGAAGTAAAAAAACAATGACAAGCAAGCAACGACCTTTTGGTAACGAGAAGCCGTCAGTCAGGCGCGCCGAGCGCCGACCAGCATACACTTGACAACTTCAATTTATATGCAACTCGATGCCTACACCCGTTCCCACTTGAATGATAGGCAATAAAGTCACGGCATCGATACCTAGCGACATTATCGCCGAATATTTTTCGAAACATTATCGTAAAATATCTTTCGTATCTACGTGGTCTCTTTTTGATGCGAATCTTAATGCGAATTTATATCTCGTGCTCATTAAACGAGTAATCGATGGGGCTGTTCAATTAATATATTCGGAATCGAGTGGTATTGAGAGAAAATTACACGGGTATCGGCATTATGATAAGCAAGACTGTAGTTAGCAATCGCGCCTGGGGTCCGCTCGACTTGGGTGGCTCGGCAGATGTTGCTCTGATTGATAAAAAAAATCACATTCCAATTACTTTCATCCTTAGTTGATATTACGGACATTACACGTAAACACATCATCTTATGAATATTAATAAGTTATGTAATGAACATGATCGGATGAGCCGAGTGCCCGTCTGGCCGGCTCTCTTGAATTCTGTGTTAAACATACCTAGGTATTTACTGACTGTGATATCGTGTTACCACTTTCTAAGTTAATAATTACTTGCTTGACGACAACGGTTGATTCCAATTTATTTATTTTTGCTTAATATTAACGATGGCTTATAAAATAGACTAGCAACCTGCCCCGGTTTCGCACGGTAGCAATTTAGATACGAATACTATGCATATAAATCTTCCTCTTGAATCATTCTATCTATTAAAAATACTGCATCAAAATCCGTTGTGTAATATTCCAGATTTACGCATAGTGGACAGCGAGAGCATAGAGGGTAGATAGACAACGGGAAGCGCCTTTGCTTTATACTATGTAGTGATGAGACCCGTTCAAGTGTTTGTGTAATAGGTGTTATGGCGACCACTAGTCAGTCTCGCTATGACATGTGTTATCAAGTGGTGTGTAAACTTTTATGAGAGCTTATCTCATCTCATACTCAAGCATGAGTCACTAGTACCTGCGCTATCTTTGATTCTAATTAACATGCGCTGATATTGGTTTACAAATCAAATTAAGTAGACAATTCTAAAACCTGTGAACACTTTTGGTAGGGGTTAAAATTAGGCAGACACAAGCAAGAGCCGGTTCGTAGCTAAATAATCACTGCCGATCGGCCGCTCTTTAAATTAAGCCCCGCTTGCCTAGCTTTTTTTTTGCGGTGGGAAATCACCAAATAACTTCCCCCGCTCTGGGTGGAGCGGGGGGGAGTGTCAGACCTGTACTGACTAAAACCCACCCATGTTTCTTCTCAAGAGATACCGCGGCCCCGGAACGTTAAGGGATTGCCCTTTACGTTCCGGGGCCGCGGTATCTCTTTCGAACAACCCGCAACCCTGGCAGGCGGACGCCCTGACAAGGCCCCTCTGTTTTGCTGACATCTCTTTGAGGCGCGCGTGAAACACTAACGCGCCGTCGACACGGCCTGTCGTTAATAGACGGACGGACGGTCAGCTACCCATTGCTCACCGTCCCCAGGCCCGCGCTTACCTAGCTTGGTCCGTAAATTGGTGACAACCCGTTACATACCGAGTTTCCTCCGTGCCTCGGAAAGTACGTTAAGCTTTTGGTTCCGGCTATCATTTAGGGACAGTTTGTTGTTTCACTGTAGGTTACAAGTAGCCAGTGTCCCGAATGTGTGACAACCAGTCTTACCAAGGGGTATTGTATTACCCAGTACTGAGATAACTGAGTTGTAGAGGTCAAATTGGCACTTGTTTTATCTAATATTCAGCAGCATCCGGTAAGATTTTATGCCAACCCTAACATATTTGGGAAAATAATTATGAGACTATGGCAGACAGGCATAGTTTCAGAAGGAAATGAAAAGGATAAACCCTTTCGCGAAAAATAAACAAATAAATTATTCTGATTCTGATTGCAACCGCATTCGTAGACATGAAGATTGTGTAAATAATTAGTATGGCCGGCGGTTGTGGCAAATTGCGGTTGCAGGTGCAATAATTCTCCAATACCCGGCATTAGTGTCGGGACAGCGCAAACAAACGCTTATAATTGAATGTTTGACGAATTAGCCCGACCACCGAGGAAGAACAACGTGGTGGTTCCACTATACGTGGGGATTGTTTGACTTTCGATATTGCAATTATGTAGGAGGACGGACTAAAGAAATAACTCATCAATCTTAGAATTTTAATAACCTTTAAAAATATCTTCAAAGGTCAGCTAAAATGTTTGAAGAGGTTCCAGCGTTGTTGCTTTTTTCTAAATGACAAAAAAATTATTTCTGCTCTCGTAAATAATAATAATAATCTAGCAAAGGCTGAGCTTGAAGTTCAAAGTTTTTTTTCCTTTTTACAGGAAAAGCCCAGAATCTGAATAAGTGCCATAGAGCTCGCCCCTACCTTTACATGTGAGTTGAACATTAGTGGCTAAATATGGTTTTTAAGTACTATATCAGATCACATCCAGAACCCCTTATTATTTTAACCCCCTTATATTTTATTTAAGATATGAAATCATCAAATAACTTCCCCCGCTCTGGGCGGAGCGAGAGTGTTAGATTTGTACCGACTAAAACCCACCCAAGTTCCTTCTCATGTCCTCTGTGTGTGTCTTTTTTTTCCTCCTGTTATTTTAACTTTCTATTGGTGAGATATGGTTAAAATCGGTCCAGTAGTTTAGGAGCCTGTTCTTAAACAAAAATGTGTTTCCTCTTTATTAAACCTATTGGTATAGTTTTTTTTTCAGAATACCGTTGCTGCCTGAAAACTTTGAATTGAGCGTTATTTATTTACAAAATTAAAGTATTTAAGAAAACAACTTCTTCTCAACTACTAATTCTATTGCTTTATTTGGATGTTTCTGGTGAAATAAAACGGCTTGGTATATTCATATTTTTATTACCTACTAGATTAATGGCATATTTCTTTTAGGTACATCTTCTTATATTTACTACACTTAAACTTAAATAATATCACGTTATTCACTTAATAATTTACATTGAGACGGCAAATTGTTATAGGTAATTGTTTACAATTAAAATATACTAGGTAATTGTCCATACAACATTCGATTAATATTATAATAAGATGCAAACATAAATACACATCATTTGATATTACTAAGGCATATAGAACAAAAAAGGCTTAATATTTCACACATACAAATTAAAATATAACTAAATGTATGTTAAAAATAAACTGTCCCCGTTCGGTAACTGGTAAAGGAAGACCATAATGACTACTGGTTTATTCCGGTAACGTAACTAAATTAATATTGAGCGTAATAATGATAATTGTTATTATCAACCGATAATTATTATTATCAACCGATAATTATTATTATCAACCGATAATTATTATTATCAACCGATTATTATTATTATCAACCGATAGTTATTATTACCTATCAACCGATAAATATTATTATCGACCAATAATTACTCATTGCAAACAACTGTACATGTTAAACATTAATATACTCATATCATACGCCTATGTAATGGAAGACTATACGATTTTGCTGTATAAGGCACACCGAATTCTATCGTCGAATACAATCAAATATCCACTCTGAAGTTCTCATTATTAGTATTAAACTCGTATTTACAAAAGCTTTAAGCAAACTAATTGTAAAATGAAGAACATTAATTAATGGCACTAGTTATTTACTTAAAAACGATTATATGAATATAACGTAGGAATACTACGTCTCTACGTAAATGATACATGAAATACTGCCTCAGATGTCATCCGCGAATATACACGATAATATTCTATGTCTTAAACTAAAAATAAACCTTTCGTTAAACAGAAAGGTATCATACAAACTCTCATCAAAATTATCTATATAAAATCTATCACACATTCTAAACTGACCGAGCAAGTAACACAAGTAAATGTAGCTTTCAATGCTGAATGCGTTTATTCTGTTTATAGCTAACACTAGGAACTATATTCTGTCTATATAGACATACTATGTACAGCTAAAATATATCACAGAGTTATGAAAGGAATGGAGGATGCGTCACCAAGGTCTCCAAGGTTTTTCTTCTGGGGGTTGCTTTCTAGTGACGAGGGCAAGGGGGGCGGAATCTTCGTTGGGAGGTGGAGGTGTGCCCCATCCTGAACTGGCTGGGGAATAGCAGCGGGTTTCCGAGGAGGTAGAAGATGAAGCGTCTCTTGGTGATAGTGGCACCAGGGTAGGTAGTGCTCCTAAGGTGCTCGCGTTGACACCAGCTGGTAGAACTAACGCGATGTCGCCGTTGGACAACCTTGTTGGTACCAGACGGACGCCAGAGCCGGGACCAGCTGAAATAATAGACACGAATTTAAAAAAAAAGAATATCAGGTAGGTATAAGACAATAGTTTTGCGTCCTTTTTTAAGGCAGCTTCGATATTTTTGTTAAGAGTTGTAGATTAATGGCGATTTCGAACTTAAGTCAAAACGTTGATCAAAACTCACCTGATATAAAAATAGTAGAATGTTGGCCTTGGTGAGCATCCTCAACGTCTGAAGGTGGCGTCGGGGCTCCGGCAGGTCTAGCCCCGGGTGCATTAACACACCCTTCCAAATGCCTGACCAGTCTCCTCCTCAACGCCGGCTCTATGCCCTGGAACTTCGACACCTCCGTGACGCAGTGCCTGTAACCGGCACGGAACCGGTCCGGAGAACCGGCGCCCTCGGACCGAAGACCCTCTAAATGCTTCACAGTCATCTCTAGGATGTCAGCCTTCTCTAATTTTGAATGTCTCGCCGGCTGTAACAAATATGAAAGAATTGGTTAGAACAATAGAAGGAAGATTGAAACAATGGAGGCTTTCATAATATTATTTAATTTTAGCAGGGCGTTAAATAGTTATTTGTTATACAAGAGTGCAAAGTTGCTTTTTAACTGCGTGTTCAATTTTGATGACCGAGCAAGCGAAGGATTCTAAAATTGAATCACGAGTGCAGCGAGTGATTCAAAATTAGAATCCTGAGCGTTAGCGAGGGAATCAAAAGGGCACGAGGTGAAAAATCTTTGCACTCGAATGCAACACGTAACTTTTCATTCCACCTCAGCGAGGAAATAACTAAATGCAAAAAAAAAACGTTTACAATCACAAGATAGGTAAGTACACTTTTATTTCAGTTTAGGTATTAATTACTACATTATGACAGGTAAGTATTACAGAATAATCTTTAAATTATAACAAAACTAGCTTTCGCCCGTGGCTTCGCCCGCGTTAAATTTGGGGTAACACAGTTCCCCTTGCGCCTTATTGATTTGTAAGCAACGCTAAGTTTTCCCTTTTCTTCCCTCTTTCTCCCACACATCCCACTTTTTTTTAAATAAAGATTAGCTTATGTCTGTCTCCTGGTTCCCAACTATCTATGTACCAAAATTCATCACAATCGGTTTAGCCATTAAAGCGTGAAGAGGTAACAAACAAACAAACTCACTTTCGCTTTTATAATATTAGTAAGGATAATATTTTTCACTTGTTTTCAAGTTTCTTGTTTTTAATTTATGGTTTAACAATGACGTGAAAAATGCCGCGTAAAGAACCGCGTACAAAGCAAATTGAAAAAAACACCAAGAAGGTTCCGAGTCTGAGGTTTTAACAAATTTAAAAAAAGTTGTATGATATATTCGGCACCATAGAGGTAGCAGTAAATCGGTTTAACGTTTTTTTAATTCACAAACTTAGTGCACACGATGTTCTAAATTCAATTTACTTTATTCTCTAGAGAATAAAAACGGCTTTTCCACTCAGATATTGAACATTAAAAATACTCTTTCCGAGATGGTGGGATGAAAAATATATTATAAATTATTAGGCTTATGTATTCATAATGTTAAAGAAAATATTAAATGTCTAGTCTAGACAGGAAATCCTCTACAGTTAGTGTATATAGTGTATAGATGTAATATACAGGTTGATTGGTTAAACGTGTTCAATACTACTAAAAAACAACTATTCTAAATATCAGTTGCATTATTAATTGATATATTTTTGCGATTTCATGGTCGTCCTAGTAGTGTCACTTCATGAGTACTGTACACACGGCGACAGATCAACCTATACAAAACCAGTTTATGCTGCTCTCTCAACAACGGATCGTACACACGGCAACAGATCAACCTATACAAAACCAGTTTATGCTGCTCTCTCAACAACGGATCGTACACCATAAATTTCAAGTACAATGAGAGATCCGCATAAACTGGTTTTGTATAGGTTGATCTGTTGCCGTGTGTACACCATAAATTTCAAGTACAATGAGAGATCCGCATAAGCTGGTTTTGTATAGGTTGATCTGTCGCCGTGTGTACGTCCTTAAAGTATTGCTAACGTTTTAAATCAAAGTACAGAAAGAGGACTAGATTATGTAAATGTTAACTTACGTCTTTCTTCATAGCATCTAATATCAACGCCTTCAGTTCGTTAAGGCAGTTGTTGATGCGCGCCCGTCGCCTCTTCTCCATAATCGGCTTGTTACTCTGCAACAATACAAACAGTTTGTTAATAAAGCCTATATGCCTATCTACCTACATATTCAAGTTCCGAACTGTTGATAATAAGCAGGTATCCTTGTGACTTGCGTCAACGCGCCGCATTTGCATCCATTAGCAACACGTGTAACTACTAAATGTTACGCGCAAGGTTAAGGCTAAAGTCTAACACACAGTACACGCGTAGATTTACCTACACATCAATACTCGCTAAGCTAACACTAGCAAAAAGGCTTACGAGTCGTATGACAAGTTTCCAAGCGGATATTTTTTATATAACAGTGCTAAAACATATTATCAGTCACATAAGTTCGTGGTACATGCATTGTAGTATTATTTACGCCGTGTATAAACAACATTGTTATCGTTTTATCGCCCGGTGACACCAAGTAAGGCGCGTGACAAAAAGAGCCATTAATCTCTGGTTACACGCCGGTGATGGCGCGTGCGACTGCCTCAAGGTGAAGGTCGTCCGTGTCGTGATTGGCGGCGCGCGCGCCGTGACGCTGAATCACGCGTGGCGAGACCACGTGACGGACTAACGAACGTTACTAATGTGCAACACATCGGCGTCGCCAACTCTTTGTTAACACTATCATAATAACTACGTGTTTCATCTCTAATCAACGAATGGCGACGATTCCGTATCGGTCCTTGGCGCGAATCCAAAGTGAAAGATCAAATAATTTTTATGTGAAAAACCCCAGAATTGGCACGATGTCTGAGGAATAGTAAACAGTTCGTCTATCATATTTGATCTGTTTCGTCAGCACACTTTAACATTTCGGGCGAGTACACAAATGTCTCGTTACGTGTTCGAAATTAGCTCTCGCAAACACCGTCTGACCGATACGCCAATGTCAGACGGGTGAACCGCTTACATTTTCACTCAAATAAAAATATAGAACATGATAGCGGCGGCGGCGCTGTGCGAAGGCGGGAAACTGTCGACGCCTTCCGCACGAGCGCGCGACACATCGCTTCCGGAGTCAAGGATAAAGAGCCCTCATATTTAATGGCATGTGCCTGCATCTAAATAATTGCCAGCATTTTCTACTACAACAAAAATGAAACTGTTTTTACTTTTATCAGCATTTGTTTCCCACATTGTTCGATACAATATTATAAAGGTTGCTTTGATACCAACTAAAGCTATTTTTAACCGACGATGGCGGAGCTCATCTGCTGATATATGTCTTCATCGCCCTTTTGATACAATAGGTATAAGTTAAAGAATCAAATTAGTTTGATAAAATATATACTGTTTTCTGCTGACATTAGTTGAATATTAATGGAACGTTACCGCGAGTGACGATCATGATTGATTCAAGGCATTACCTTAAAATCGTAAAGGAATAACCGTCAGCAATACCTACATTTTACCACTAAACATGTATTTTCATCTATTGCCACCCGCAACATGCTATAGCGACAACAGAATCTTTTAGAATAGTTACCGTAGATTTCCCTCTAATCGTGCCCATAGCTAGTAGATGTGAATGTTCTCTACAAGTTACAGCGTAATTACAGGCGGTGTGCAAATTGACATGCGACGTTCCTGTCGCCGTCAGTTGGTATTTAACTGCTCAAGGAGGTGATATTGATAGTGATTGACAGGAATGACAGGAACATTGTCTATGTTGATGGAGAACAATCTGCTAATAATAGTATCAAGAGTCTTTCATCTAGTCTAGTACTAGGTTTGGAGATATTTTTGAAGTTATACTTCTTTTGGCGCGATGGAGAAAAATGATGAGAGTGATTTGCGCGCGCACAGCGACATCGTGAAGTTAGTTATAGGTGTACTAGTAACTATGTTCATGTTGTATATTCCAGTATTTTTATATTTAGAACACGTGTTTCATAATAAATAAATATTCTTTTGGTGTTTTTATTAAGCTATTGCATAGCTTTTAAATCAATTTCACATTCCAAGCTACCCTTGCCGAGGTTTAGAAATGGATGGGTAACCACAGGGGGCCAGGTTAAGCAACCTTTGCCAAGGTTTGGAAATGGATGGATTATCACACGGGGACTGGTTAAGCAACCTTTACCAAGGTTAAGAAATGGATGGGTTACCACACGTGACAAGGGGACAGGTTAAGCAACCCTTGCCGAGTTTTGGAAATGGATAGGTTACCACACGGAGCCAGGTTAAGCAACCTTTGCCAAGGTTTGGAAATGGATGGGTTAACACACGGGGACAGGTTAAGCAACCCTTGCCGAGGTTTGGAAATGTATGGGTTACCACAGGGGGCCAGGTTAAGCAACCCTTGCCGAGGTTTGGATATGGATGGGTTAGCACAGGGGCCAGGTTAAGTAACCCTTGCCAAGGTTTGGAAATGGATGGGTTACCACAGGGGGCCAGGTTAAGCAACCCTTGCCGAGGGTTGGAAATGGATGGGTTACCACAGGGGGCCAGGTTAAGCAACCCTTGTCGAGGTTTGGATATGGATGGGTTAGCACAGGGGCCAGGTTAAGCAACCCTTGCCAAGGTTTGGAAATGGATGGGTTACCACAGTGGGCCAGGTTAAGCAACCCTCACCAAGGTTTGGAAATGGATGGGTTACCACACGGGGACAGGTTAAGCAACCCTTGCCGAGGTTTGGAAATGGATGGGTTACCACAGGGGGCCAGGTTAAGCCACCCTTGCCGAAGTTTGGAAATGGATGGGTTACCACAGGGGGCCAGATTAAGTAACCCTTGCCGAGGTTTGGATATGGATGGGTTACCATACGGGGCCAGGTTAAGCAACCCTTGCCGAGGTTTGGAAATGGATGGGTCAGCACACGGAGCCTGGTTAAGCAACTCTCACCAAGGTTTGGAAATGGATGGGGTACCAAAGTTTTTTTTACACTTTACACCAAAGAAGTATAACTTCTAACGCGTGTACATAAGTACACACACCCCTTTTTTCAATTTAACATTACATTTAGTTAGCGTTTGATAATATAAAAAAATATATAATAAAATCTATATTGATTTCAATAAAATCACCAATTGCAAAACACGAACATAAAACCCTATCCCTACGAGCCAACATCGTTAACGTTTTAAAATATCATAAATATGAAATATTATATTACCACTAAAACTTTAACGCGTATTAAAAACATGAAAGAGAAAATTCATAGTGGAACAACCTCGTCTAGTTTTCCGCAGATCGTAAAGACGCGCGAAGTCGGGAGGCGGCACGTGGCAAGCGGGCGGCGCGGCGACGGGCGCCCTGCCTGCGGCGGCATCGCGGCGCCCCGATATAGCGAACACACACAGATGCAAGTACAGCGAGTACACAAACACCCACACCTCTCCCCATTTTACCGTCGCGTGCGAATTACAAACGCGCCATTTCAATTAACACGTTTATTTCTGAATATATTAACTGCTAACAAAATAGCTGTCAAGCGAATCAAAAGAAACACGACGTTTGTTACACGTTTACATTATTACAATCGTCTTTACAAAATGCCAATAACAAGTTGCTTGTTTGAATGTAAGTATCCATTATTAACAGCGTAATATTCATAGTTTTCTTTATTTAAAAATGCGTGGTTTTCTTCACACCTTCCTAGGTATGAAGAAAACTAGGTATTTTTAAAAGATTTTTACTTAACTTTACGACTGTAATCCCCGAAGTATTGGACTAAGGAGCACCTTGGTCAGTATAAGTTTTTCGCCAGACTTTAAATCCTACGTAACAAGGGGCGAGCGTATTGCCATCAACCAGACGCAAATCCAGGCTCCTTGATCGCTTCCAAGATATTCTAAAAACACTGTTCGACCAGAGAGTCAAACCTGATAAGATCTTTCGTTCAGCAGTACCGAAAAGTCAATGAGCTAATGACCCAAAACAAAAGCTGTTATCTGACGAGGCGACACGCTATCTGTCACGCACTCATGTCTGCCCCACGTAAGTGTTAACCCGATAACGTCAGCTGATAGTTTCGGACAACAGGTGCCAGATAAGAGCGTCGCTTTGAACCGCCTGACGTTAATTAAACCCATGTGATGATTATTGTGATGTACTCTCCTAGCCACGAAGATATTAAGTGCCTGTGCTGATATATACTAGGATAAAATCAGAATATGCGAGAAACCAGCTTAACCTTTCAGGTACTTACCGACAGCGTCAGAGCTATTATTTATTCTGTGCCGCCAACTAAAATCTAGCCTCTAATATTTATTCATATTGAAAATCATACGTAATGTCGCATTTAAGTTATAACAGTGGTCGCTTCGACATTCCAAGACAAAAGCTTTGCTCAAATAAACCGGCTTCGTATTTTATTTGGATTCCAATTCGACAACGTGTTCTACTACCAACTCATCAAGTGAACTACCACCTTAAGAAAGTCTCAAACCTTACGTTTTATACACGGTGTAAGGAATTAACGTACAGACGACAGCAGGTCAAGCTACCCGAAACTGTCAATTTTTCCCAATGAACCTTGAACCTAATACTTTAGAAATAAAGTCGAAAATCTATCAAAGAAATCGGACAGATTGTAGTAGCTTGATGTGCAGGCGTCTGTACAAAACATATATCAGGTGTGCCTAGAATCATGTACTGAATACATTCATTTCTTCGCTTCTCTTAAGTGATGCACTTTGTTGCAAAACAGGTCAACAATTTGTCCGGGGTTAATCTAGCATCGAGCCTCGGCGTTATTCTGGTAGTTAAATCTGGCTATCAGGAGTTATAGTTAGTTAACGTTAGGAATAGTGCTCCTGACTTGTCCCTTTACTGAATTCGTGGTAACAGTTTGCGTGTCGATGTTTCTACGTCTTTTAATCTCTCTCTATTCATAATCGTTATCACATATTGTCCAGTGGAACTTCTGCCACATGCCGTGGCCACACTATCGTTTACGTAACGGCCCGCCATGCGGAATGGATTTCGTCGCGGCGTCGCGTTGCGGGGCGCCGGCGCACGTGCCAGGGTTATCTTCTGTCTGCGACCGACTGAGACGCAATGACTGCGTTCCGGTATTCGTGACGCGTGATTTTTTTTTATATTTGGCTTTGATATGCTGGCCTCTTCCTGGCGTTAATCATGAGTAATTACAAATATTATTTATTCGTCTGGTTTGGTTTTTTCAAGATTACTGGCATTGAAGTCTAAATGACATGTTTTGTTTTATTTGATGACTCGTTTAGTAAAATCTCTCTGAGGACAGAGTTCTTTTTTTGTAATTTTGTAATTAATTGCCGATTCATTAAATAGTCAATTATGTCGTTCCCCACAACTCCTATTTTCAAACTGTCAACTCTCATTTCTCTCGCCACAAAATTTCCAGTGACATTCCCAATTGATACGAACGAACAGCGAATGGGGCGAGAGGCGTGATCAAGTCGTCAATATCTATTAACTAGGAGCAGTCGAGTCATGCCATGCACCCTGGTTACACAGCGTGCCATGTCATTGGCGCTCTCATGGACACGGATCGCCAACCTTTTTCTTAGTTTTCTAATTGAAGGAAGTAAACAGGAAACCGAAGAGCATTTTGCACAATGCTGTGTGTACTCAAAAATCGCAACATTTTTTTTTTCGTTTGACAGTAATAATTGTCTTACATTGCATATTTCATAAAACTAAAAGAATGAACGAATGTATCAGAGCTTAAATTCTGCTCTTACTATGTCATATTCATACAAATCTTATCTTTCTAAAGCCGATCCTAACCACAATTCAGTCTGCCCGCAGGTTGAGTACCTCTACAGACGGTTATTTTGCTCCATCTGGCAGTCGGCCAGTGGTCATTACACATTCGTATCGCCTAAATCCGCACGGTTGACAGCTTGGTGCTAGTGCAAGCGATGCGACGCCATGCCGCCACGGACGACCTTCTAAAAGATAAGTCGTTTCATCTGCGCATTATATTATGTAGCTGTCTGTTTGGTCTAGCCGGCAATACTTTGTTCATTTGCAAAGATATTTGCTGAATTATTTCATAGACACGTATTACGCATTGACAATAACACTGATCTATTATATAAATTATCTTATTAAGTGTATCGTTGCTTGTTTCATGTAGTATTATCAGCGTTTCAAAGTCAACTTACAAATAAGGAAATAGGAATTAACTATCGACTTAACGCACATACTCACATCAATTGAGCCGCCTCCACCATTAGTCCTCATGATGGGTGTAAGGATTCATTATCGCGTCTCTGATGTGAAGCGATTAATATTGATCGCTGTTATCTAAGAGGGTTATGTAGTGTTTAATTAAAACGCATTCGTCAAACGGTGGATTCACAGAATGCTCGAAATATATTGGTTTGCGGAACGCTTTTAGAGGGAAAAAGGAATAAAATGAAAAAAGGTCCACTGGTTTTATAGCGCATGGCTATTAATATTAGCGGATTAGGATTTAAATTGCACGTACCTACACACTTGTGTGTTGGATGTTCAACGGCATAACATATTTTATATGTTTAGTATTTAGGATCGTGCACACATGCAAATAAACTGCGTTTTGTTATTAAATATTAAATATATATCTTTATAAAATATATTATTCTTAAATCTATGAATTTTACTTCCTAGCACTCTTTTGTCTTTCGACCACCATCCCATCCTTGCTTCCCCATCCTCTCCCTTTCTAGCTCATACCATTACGTTTCATTCCACACCTTGTTTGTACGTTCCGTTTACCCATCCTACATATACAACGGTATACAAAACATTTTTCCTATCTGCTTGTTTTTGTTAGTATACTATCGATATAGACAAGACATTTTCATCTGGCCTATTTAGAAACATAAACATAATTTTAAGATTTAGTTCCCTAAGCAACATGCCACAGTTTTTTTAAGCTCCGCTAACTGCTTCGTAATTTATTTGCAGGATACAAAAAGTAAGATTTTCTCTGTAAGTGTTTTTTTTTAAATATTTTAAGAAAATAAATATTTTAATTGTATCTCGCCTATCTATGCAACAATACCATAGTTATTGTCCATTGCATGCATCCATAAACAAAAAGAGGATCAGTGCAAAACATAGCCTTCAGGGTTGTTCATTCTTTCACCTACAAGACCGATCCTAATGCCTTTACCGACTTCACCTTCTGTGCCAATCAGCCAGTTGGCACTTGGCACGGGTTGCCAGTGGGCAGCGGGCGGCCGCTGGCATGCGCTTGGCAGCCACGCGCCGGCGGCGGCGGCGACGCGTGCCAATGCGTGGGAGCGTACGCCGAACTTCCGCCACTCTATAATAGCTCGCCAGACGTCTAGAAGTGCCAGTGACTAGATGCTTTTTTGTTTTGAACGGCGCGACCTGTTATGATGATCGGTCTGGAATAGGTTTGAGTCTACATAATTCGAATAGCAAGCAAGAACCCGTGGAAGCATCTCATATTACACACCAGTTGTTAATTTTACAAACAACCATTCCTAAATTACGCCTTTCACCGTAATGATTCAAAATATTCTTCCCCATGTAAGGCGTGCAACCCACGACTTGTGTACGATACAATCGAGAAGCCTTATCTAGCGCTGTAGGTCGCTGTAGGCGGTATCGGTCGGCGGCGTGGTGACACGTGGGCGTTAGGCCGGTCACACGCGACGCGCCGACGGCTTATCTCACGGCAGCCATGATGTTTATCATCACATGATGGATTGCCGGCCGCCTAATAGCTTCCTCCAGTCACAGACGCGTGTAATTACGCGTCAGCATCCATCTACTGTCTGTTGCTTGTCTTGTAGCGTGATTAATATGGGGAGTACGTCCGTGATCGATCGGATAGGTGATGGACGAGGCTGTCTTTCCAATTGTACCTGTCAAATTATCTAGTATCTGCTGAGCGTAGAGGCATGAACAAGACGTGTTTTTAAATGGCCAGGCTCTTTCTACTTGTCGCCTCCTTGGAACTTATCTGTCACACATAGAGCCCAGAAATCAAGAGCCATTGCTTCCCAGAATAATCTACCTCTAGCACATTCGAATCATTTAAGTCTATGAAATATGAAACGTAACTTTCATAAATACTTATCTAATCCCCTTCTGGATGCGACAGTAAAAACAACGTTGACAGGTCTCGGGCGGCATCTCATTCATTATGCTATCATATGACGCATTCTAGCGTCCTGGTGTAGGCGACAACCACGGAGGGGGCACGGTGGGGGAGGGGGCACGTTCCCACGACAATTAGCCCACACGGCGCGTCACCCACGCTCCACCCACGCCTCGCCTGACTCACGTTCCTACTGTCTGGACGGCTCTGAGGGCTGACTCCAACTAATACTACAATTTATGAGTTTTGGCATCAACTTTAGAACGTGTTTGCGTTTTTTACATTGGTGGTTCGAGCATGTAGCTTTTTACAGCAATAGCCATCGCGGTAGATGGACACTGAGACAGTTTTGCTAAAATAAAAGTTTTAAACTAAAAGGTGAATATCAAAGTCAAGGTAGAAAATAAAATGATAAACAAGAAGGTAAGCAAGTGAAAGTGCTCATCCGTCTTGTCTTTTAATATGGCACACACTTGGCGCGTGTTTCAGTAAGGTTTTCATGCATTTTGCACAACGCATAAAACACTGCAGAAAGTACCGAATTCTCGTTACAAAGTTTTCATCCTAGTAGGTAATCTATAATCTATAATATATCTGTCAAAATTAAGGCGCCGATGTATGATTTTTGGTGATTTAAAATCCAATATTTAGCGGCTTGCGAAAAAATCGAAAAACGAAAAAATCTTATTAAAGTTCGTTCGATTAGATCGTTTAATTAGATTTTTTCCTTAATAATTTGATAAACAAATATATACGGTTTTTATTCATATTGTGTCTGATAAATACAGGTAGATATTTTTATTCGAATAATCTTCGGTGGCGGAGAATGACTCCTACCCAATCGCTCAAGGTCGCTGGCACGTACCGTCGGCTTAAGCAGAAAAGAAACCATAGCAGAGCAGCAAAATATCTGTGTATATTTCTGTGCAAATGTCTGTGAAAATATTTTGAATGAATGTGACAGAAATAACGTCGCGCTATCTTCATTGAAAACTAGACCACCCGGAATTTTAGATAGGCGAATTGCTGCTCTTTGACTAGCATTGTTTACTATTTAAGCGCTAAACATCACACCACCAGCATTCCGATAACAATATTCACGATACACGTCATTACTATGACTAGACCCGCCAAAGCCCAGCAGGTGATAACCCTAGCCTGCCAGTAAGTCAGTTCGAGTGGTTCGCAAGATAAGAGGGATGCGATGTGGGTGGCGCTTGAGTGTTGCATTATTTGGTGTTAAAGCGCTCGCGTAGGATTCACCCGGAGAGTCGAAGCCGACGCCACGATGCGTGGGAAAATGTTTGAGGCGTTTAAAGGTTAATTAAAACTTGCAGAGCTGCAGCCTACTGGTGTGGAGGAATACTTACCTTTTATTTGATACCCTTGGTTTGCTTGAGAACAAATTAATCAAACCTTACTACCTGTTACTGTATGCAATTTACGTAGTAGCAGATTTATGTAGAATAACTCGCAAATGAATAAATGTAAACCAGAACGTGCCAATTTATTTATTAAAAATCTTATGCACAAGTAATAACTGTACAAAGGCAGACTTAATGCCTCAGGCAGTAACAGAAAAAAGGATAAAAAAGTATAATATTAATTCTTGTTCTAAGACCCAATTCCCAATTCTAACAATGTGCAAAGTTGAAAAGGACTATCTTCAAAATTAGTTTACCACAAAATTATCCTACCTACAAGTTGTTATGCACATAATCCCAAACGTCAGTGTAGTTTTTGCGATCATTATAAGTAGTTAGCTCTTTAAGTAGTAAAGATAAGATAAGATTGCCCACTGTGTGAAATGTTTTCTGTAAGAATGTTAATAATGTGGTTTACATAATAAAGAATATTCTATTTGATTCTAAAGTTACTATACAAGTAAAAATTGTCACAAAAATTATAAAAAATGATGGATGGAATGGAGCGGTCATTATGAATATTGTAATATACAAAATTGACACCCGAATGCTACCTGTCAAGTGGTCGTATGACTTGTTGCAAAATAGTTACACGTAATTCTTTATGATTTTCTGGGTCCCAACAATCTTCATATTTCATCCTTAGTGCCATTCTACCTGAGGTAGGTACACACTACACAGGATTTTTCTTCCACTTTCCCCTGTCAGACGATACGGCATCATATACTCCTTTCTCATTCATATCATTTCTTATACAATCCATCTTGTCCCATCTATTGCTCATAAACAGTTGAATGTCTATAGCGATAAACGACCGTTTGAAATTCGAACATCTATAACACATTTGGAAATTTTCATACAGTCTCATATACATTTATTTAGAATTGCGTGTCACGGGTTTTTCTAAAATGTGTCGTATGACAAATGCTATGCGAGATTGTCGCCTCTTCGGCTCATATTTATTTATGAGAAGTGTTTCAAACATAGCCTTTAGATAATTACAGTAGTGTAAATATATCGGAGTTTGCAATCTAAAATAAATAACAGTTCTAATGCGTAAACGGGAATGAGGCACTTTTCTGTTAAACAAAATGTATCTACCTACACTAGTGGTTTATAAACGGTACTGCTAAGATTATGTAAGGTTACTGAAATAATTAATACTTAAAGGTGTTCATAACATTACGCTTATTATCCAAAAGGGGTAGCAGAGGTGTACTAGTAAATACACCTACATTTAGCCAGATATGTTAAGTCCCACGTAGTCTTTGTAAAATTTGTCTATTCTCTATGAAAATAAATTGGTAAATTAGGTTATCCTAGTTCATAATGCTTTTTAACTATACCAGAATATCGTCCGATAATCCAGTATATCTGAAAACCGGACGGTTAGTCGCCTGGCCACATAATCGGTTATAAAATAATTTGATTAACATCATCATCATTATAAATTGAATTTCAAAGTCCTCTCCCACACCTGATCTTTTTAAACCGCCCATGGATATTTTTCTATTAAAATGACACATAAAAAGAGCTACATATGTCGATGAAGTGAAGTATCTGTCAGTTAGTCTGAATTTAATAAAACATCTTGGTTTTGTTTATATTGTCCAAATTACTTCATGTCGTTTCGGCAAAGCGATCCTATCAGCTAACTTCAGATTATTTTGGTAATAATTAGAATTAGAATTACATCGTGCTTGTAATCCACGAAAAGTTGGGACAGAGTTGTCCCTATATTGTACAAGCACATTTTGCCTGTTATAGTTGAATCTCATGTAAAAGGGGGCGAACCTGTTGCCGTCAACAAGCCACAAATCCAGACTAAGAAGTATTTAAAACATATAATATTACTAGCTGCGCCCCGAGGTTTTACTCGCGTAGTTATAGAAAAGTATCTCCAAGTTTATTAGGCGCATACTGGATTAACTCGCAGATGACAGATTTTATTCGACTTTCTTGACACTTATCGTTATAATATGGATAATATACAATATATCTTAATGAATTGTAGCATATGTGTTATTTTGATATGTAAGTTATATTATTGTGAAGTTTCATCAAAATCTATTCAGTAGTTTCTGCGTGAAAGAGCAACAAACACACTTACATACATCCTCACAAAGTTTCGCTTTTATAATAATATTAGTAGGATGTGCAAGTTCTACATAACTAGCTCTTCGTATACACTTAGAGTAAGAGCTAGGTTACATGGTCATTTGCACGTTTCGAGCACAGAATCGTGACACTACTGGCAGTTCGCATCGCCTCGCTAAAATGCGAGCGTGATGCACAATCCCTGCCCACCTCCTTAGTAGTAATATGTAGATTTGTATGTACATAAGTTAACAATAGCCACACGATCTTGTTGCTGTACAGATTTACTTCATGTTGGAATTCTTACTAACAAAGAGGTCATAGATTACTCAATTGCAACAAAAAATCATTAAAATTGCAATAGTAAAAAAATATAGGCCTACGAATGCCTACGAAGTCCGTACTACGCCGTAGCCTTCAGGCTACAACGTAGACCAACTTGAAATGTTATGCAAATGTAGTCTGAATTATTATTCTAATTTGTAATAGTTTTTAATTCGTAAATAACTATACATTTTTATGAATAAAAGATAATTGTGTTTTTTATTTATAATAATTTAAAATTAAGCGCGTTGATGTCTTTCTTTAATAACACTGTTTACGTTTAGTCAACTATTTTATTTATTAATCTGAATAAATTATTATTTAGCATAAACCATAACTTTTATTTAATTTATTATAATTTTATTTAAAAAAAAAAGAATAACAACAAGCTATTAAACAAAACAAAACCATAACTTACTCTTCTATTATCACCGCTCTTCTTCTGTTCAACCTGCGTCGCTGAAGGGCTCATATTCACCACCACTGGGTTTGCAGCGGCCTGCTGAGGGCTACCAGCAATACCCGTCACCATAGTTACTAATTAACACTTCACTAAAAAAAACATCCAGTACGTAAGAGCGTCTTTAGAATCACAGCATCATTTGATAAGGGAACGTGTGATGCGTGCGCTCGGTGTTGCGGTCGGCGCGCGACTGAGAGCGGGCCGCGCGTCACGCCGGGTCGCCGGGCCGCCGCGCGGCGGGCACGCGCTCCCTGCACGCGGCGCGGGCGCGGCGCGAGGCGTCTCGCGTGCCTCCGCGTTATTACACCGAGCTCCACTATCGTACGTCACGTTTTGTTTCTTTTTTGTGGCTTATGTTAATGATGTCATCACTCTTTTTCGATTGTTTATGTTAAGATTTAGAACTAACTCGTCACCACAACCATTGTTATTATGTCTGGCTTGGCTTTAACTTCACCTCGCTTGGACTTAAATCCAGCATTCTTTACCTGCATGAATCCAAACCTGCGTTTTGTAAACTCTTGGCGGTTATAGTTACAAATAATAAATTGCATTAAAACGGCAACGACCGTCATGTATTAAAGTGTATGAGAGTCTAAACAAAAAACGTTTCTGAATTCCAATGCAATCCTTTGTTATCTATCACTCTTGGGTCAGTCACGTTATCACACAATGGAGCCGCGCACTTATTATTCAAACACAGCCGACTCTGACATCAGTCGCGACGCCGCTCTCTTCTAATGTATTGACACTGAGCATAAATTTGTTCGCGTCTACCGTCCGACTTCAAAGCAGCCGCCCGGTCGGTGATACAGCCTCTGTTTTGCATATGCTAAGGTTCGGGTTGCTTCGGTCTGGCTCGGGTTAGCTCGGCCTCAGGCCCACCCGCCAGCATTGTCCTACATGCTTGAGATCTTTATTCAAATGATCTATTGTGTCACTCAACGTAGCTAATTAGGCCTAAGAAATGTCAACTACTTGGTGGTATGGAGACGGGTAAAAGTAAGCGTAGGTAACCGGTACACACTACACGACTAATTACTGAGTGTACACTACGGCGGTGAACACTGCTTACACTTATTTTTAGTATGTAACACTTTTCCGTGCCTTTTGACGGATGGGACATCATCAAATAACCGGGAGCTGGGGAGTGTCAGACTTTTACTGACTAAACCTCATTTACTTTCCTTCTTTTGCTTTGATCCTTTTGCCATGTTCAGGGACTGCGGTATATCTTTCGAATAACCCGCAACCCGGATCCTTCCCATGACCTTTATCCCAAATTATTTATGGTCGGCATAACATGTTTTCTTCTTCCATACTCCTCTGTAACTCGCTATCTCATCAGACATCTTCTTTCTTGCCATTTCATGATTCACACAGGATTGGATTCAAGGTAACCAATGGTTAGACGTTATGGGTTTCTCAGATTAATGATTGCTCAAGAGACTTGACTGTTGAATCCTCGTCGCTTGCAATCTAGGCGTGTCAGACCACATTCAAACAAGATCCAGCTTCGGTCTACCTGAAAATACGAATAGGTAAATAACATGCACGTTTTGCTTGATTTGGGATCTTCTCAGAACCGGTAGATATCTGAGGTAATCCATATTACCATTAGACTCACTCATTAAAATATTTGAACGCTTCCTTGTATCTTTTTAGAAGGGCTGATGGATTAGAAGCGACTTGTTTCGTTGAGTTGACATTCCAGAGATTTCATTCCAACACATATTTAGTAGAATCTAGGTGCGGGTGAGATTCAATCGTGAATTGGAATATTTCAATACGACTGCACCTTATTTTAAGTGTATATTTACCTAATGAAACCAAAATACAAAACGATAGCTTATATATAACTCTTCTATACTTTTTTGGGCTAAAAAACGAGAAGTTCATGTTTGGCGTAATTATTTGTTTAAATAAAAAAAAAAAACAGAAAAAAATGGAAAATATCTAGAAAAATATCCTTTGTGTTATTCTTGACCATAATCTACCTCTATGCCAAATTTCATCAAAATCCGTTTAGCCTTTTTGACATGAAAAAATAACAAACATCCATACATCCATCCACCCTCACAAACATTCGCATTTATAATATTAGTAGTAGGAAGTAATAAGTCCAAATGGGGGTCCAGTGGATCAGGAAAAAACGGTACTGTTCAATTTTTATATCAGATTTCTGAGAAAATAACAGTGACTGTTGAATTGTAACGTTGCGGTATTTTCGGAAGGAAGAAAAATAACAAACTGTTACAATTAACGGTCAACATAATAATATATTTTATAAAAACAGCGTTGTTTTACTGCAACTGCCGCGCCGCGCGCCGCCATAAAACCTTTTTAGACAAAAGTCCTGCTCTATTTTTACAAATTTTTATGACTTCGAAAATAGAGCATTCCTTTGAATTGGTTTGTTCCGAAGGCTTGCTGTTACCATTTTTTGTATTGTTTGCTCCAATTTTTTATCGGCTCTCGAATACCGTTACACAAAACAGTTTTGTTTTCTATACTCATTTTGTAAACATTACCGTAATGTTTGACTTTTTAGTTATGTAAAGAAGTATACTTTAAATGCATACATTCTATGACCAGCATTTAATTTAATGTCGACCCAGTTGCGAATATGTACAAACGCAAATTTTGGGATTCCAAGCCAAAGGCGATACCTGAACGGATTTTCATGTTACCATATAAGAGAATTAAATAAATTGAGGTTTTCCTTTAGCGGTAAAGTATTTACGTGTTTCTTAGGTTTTAAAACTAAATCGTAATCACTTTACATTTAAAGTGCGAGATTCAAGTCTCCACTCCGTGCCGCAGTGTTCTGTCGCGCGTCGAGGCGCGGGTTCTATTCCTGTGCACGGATACAAAATCAAACTTACGTCATACATATAGCCCTGCCCGGAGTCTACTGTTTACGTAAGTGATTTGTGTATCTCCCAACGCCTACACTAGCATTCCTCGATGTGTCTATGAGTGTAAACGTCTATTAGCGATTTAATTAGCGGTAAAACACAAAATAAGCCCACTAACGACTCTCACTAATCAAGCTCTTCGACGTAAACAGTCCTTATTCCAAAACGTCTCTTTTCATAAAAATCATAAAACTCATTTAGTACGGTGCGACTTTACACACAATACTGAGCGACGTACAACTTTCTGATGTAAATAAACCTATCTCGGTGACATTTCGAGCCCATTCTGTGCAGAACAAAGCTCGGTACGGGCTCATTATGAGGATCGTCTTTCGCCGTCCCGCCTATTATGTCAGACGACACGTTATTAGCTGCGCTCGTCCGATAACCAACCTTCGTACGAGTATACTTACACAGTTTATTTGTTCGCTTGCTCGGCTCCCGCTGTTCGAAGAACGTCCGAAATGCCCAAAAACAAACCCTTTTGTCGCTGACAACGCAAGTTTTATTGCTACCGAAACCAAAACCGCTTTTTGGAACCGCTCTATAATTACTTTTCTGTTGAAAATCTCGTTTCGTACGCTTTAATTTACCACCGAAGCGAATCGGGCGATGCGTTTGTTTGTTGTGAGACTAGCGAATGGGCCCTGCTTTCTCCGGTGAATATAAATCAACTATGAAGTGCGTAAATTCATTTTACAATGAGTCATGAAATTAAAACGATGCGACGTAGCTACTTATAAGTCGCTTTAATTAAACTCATTGAGCAGTCTGAAAATAAGTAATTTCTCATGAGTTTATCATATGCAAATTCGAACTTACTAAAGAAAAAGAAAAGATAAATTTCGAGAACTTTAAGCTATATTTTAGTTTTGATATAGAACTTCTAACCCAAAATCACGGGACGGAAAGGTAGAAGAACACTGAAAGGTTTGTAGATACAAACTTTACTTCTCCCTCTTTGTTATTCTAGCTGTGCCGTTGACACGCCATGACGTACTAATCATCCAGACCGTTAAGAATATATTCATGGTGTAAGCTAAATACTGTTTCCGCTACGTCACGGTATTGCACAACACAAAATGAGGACGCACGAGTTAACTATCTTACTAAATTAATATTGATTTGTGGGCGCTCAAAATCTGTGCGTGTTGAACAACGCCGATGACGCAATGACTGCATTATCATCTTGTATGCAGATTTATTGTTTTTAAGAGATTAAAATAAAATATGTACTTACAGTATTGCATGGTTAAGAGTGTGGTCCCGGCTGTCATTTCTAAATATTTGACAGTCGTTGCAGATGAAGGTATTCAATGGCCCGAAAGCGAAGAGATATCGCATAATAACCCAATAACTAAAGTGCGGAGGTCAGATAGGTAGTCCTACTCCATGTACAGACTGGAAGCCGAAGCCGAAGCACTTGGAAAAAGGCTAGGTAGCTAATGATAGTGCTGAATGACAGTGACATGAGGGCGCAGTTGGTAAACATTATGTGAAAATGATATTTATTTATTTATTCACTATTGAAGACTTACAGCTCAATACTATGGTGAGAGATAAAGGGCATAATTATCCGACAGCCAGTTCCTCAGGTCTAGAGCCTAAGTGTTATACTGCCGCTGCATTACTAAACACAAAAGCACACAAGGAAAACCGGTTTAGTGAAAATTTGAGTTTTGTTAATATAGTTTGGTTTTTACTTTAGGGAATGATTTTTGTTTATAAGGTACGTCTTTTAATGTTTCGAAATAGATACCTACTGCTATTTGGCTTAGCTCATTAGGTGCGTATTTATTTAAGCTACGCAATGCTATCAAAATTACTTTTTTTAGTTTCCGCTTTTGGTCTTTAGTACGGAAATATAAAAGTACTGTGGAACAAAGTATAGGTACACACTGCCGAACAATGCAACAAAAATATAGACCAAACCCGTAAAACTAATATAATATTGCGGCAGATTGTTTCCTGTGAGAAACAAGACGTCAAAATTCTATCTATTAAGAAAGAAAACTCTACTAAATCAACTTAGATTTAGCAGACTTTTTATTTTCTTAATAGATAGAATTTTGACATCTTTTTAATTAAAGAAATTCAATGCTAAGCACTTTTTTGCTGAGGCCACAGTTGCCTTCTGTTGTGTTATCTGCGGAAATTGTAATGAAATAATGTTCTTACAACTTAAAACACTTATGCTAGGTATGCCTCAAAAAGGCCTTTAAGTTCTACGACAGCTTTAGAGGACATGCGACATGTGCTCTTAAATCGAGGCTCGACATATAATTAGAAAGGATGGCTTCAGTAGTAACTTAGTATCTTAATGAAGAAATCATGCAATTTGAATAGGTTTTCTTTACGAAATATTTCACGTTAATCTGCACATATGTCAAACTTTAATAGTAAATACAATACCCAGATAGACATTGATAGCTACTGTTGAATAAAGGTAGTTACGAAACCTCAACTAAGAAAGATTACATTTCTTCATCCTTATATTCCACGACGTTTAGGCAGTGGTGTCCCTATTAATATACCCACAATTCGCCAGTGAAGATTGAGTCTAATGTTATTTCGATTTTAAATCATAAATGAAAGTCTCCATGGCTGCTACAGAGAAACTCGACATTGACACTGTCCGACCCGAGAATGGAACCCATGACGTCATGCTCAACAACGGCGCTTCCGACCAAAGGACCAATGACGTAGAAAAGAAAGATTAATTAAGAAATATCTTTGTATTAAAGTAATGTTTGCCTATTAATAAAGCTATAACTATGGCACGTAGATCAAAGCGCACCGCGCGGCGTCCTTTACATACATTAAAAGGATAGGTGTCGATATAAGACAAAAACTATAAAAGCCGAAACAGACTAGCAGATCAAAACATCACCGTTATATTATCACCCCTAACCAGAGTCGGAAAGACGCAACAATTGTTTGCAGCTTCACAACAAAAGTATAGTTAAACAGCCCACCTCCATAAACACTTTGGTCGTTAAGCTTTGTTCCTTGTATTCGTGTTACCCGCCTTTGGCGGCTCGTAAAGTTTTTCTTAAACTTTATCGCAGATCGACCGTCGACGCTCTTTCGGCCATTCGCACACCGAAATTGACGGGTTGAAGCGACATCGACAAAAGAACAATATACCGAAACGTTGGCAAACACGCGCTTAACAATAATACTTTGTTAACAGTTAATTGCAAGGGTTTGCCAATAACCTCGGCTTTGTTCGCAACTCTTTTATTTACAGAAACTTTACGACGTCGCAAAAGAAATATTTTAAGGACCCGTTTTTTAAACTGTTATTTTCGGCAATTACTTTGGGACAATGTGGCAAAAACAAAATACTAAAATTAAGTGTACTTATAGATTTTTTTTCAACTAACACAAGGAACCTATAATTTCACAAAATAAAACCAACGTTGTTTAAATTCTAAGTTTGTGGATGGGGCGTTGGGTACAATCACGTGCAGAACAGAATGTGGCACCTGCCGTATCCGCAGCAATCATTCGAAAATTGACGACTGTCATAATTATACGCGAACCACACCTCGTTACGAGATAAACGCTTGCATCCCGAGAGAAGCCTCACTTCGGGGCGTAAGCAAATATTAGTATTGACGCCCGGTCCCTTGGCTCTGTAATTACGTGCGATGGGCCACGGGCAGACGCAGCACTGATAGCGTTGAGATTACTCATGTATTTCGGCCATACCTCAAAACACTACCACAAAAATATCAAACAACAAGACCCAAGCACCATTCCACTATCCATTGCTGTATCCCCAATCAAATAACACAAAACATCCGATCAAAAAGTGCAATGGAATATAAATTATGATGATCTTCACTTTTTCGTTCGCGGTGGACTCTGCCCGCAAGTTATAATTTTCTCGCAGTTTTGTGTTAAAGCAATTAGGAGAACCACAAAAAACTAAAGTTACACACGACATGGTTTCAATCCTGAATTTTAAATTTATTTTTACAATTTCATGCAAATTTTCAATATAGGGAAGAAGTAAAAATAAACATTATGATATTTTGTAAAAATTTATTGGCCGTCGCTAAAAAAATAGGTACCTACGTCATATACATTAATATTTTTATTTACAAATTACTTTGCAGTTACAAGTTTTAAAATCACAGCAAATAAATTCAACGTGCTTTTAAAAAAAGAAATGTTTTCATTTAATGGGATTTTTATTTAGAATATTAACATAACTGGGTATAAGGAAGTGATAGTGAGACATGCTAGAGATTCAAAAAAATAAAATAACAAAATTATTTTACGCTTAAATTAATACATTTAATGAAGAACAAATGAAACGTAACACAAAATGGTTATTATTATAATAGTATTTCAAGTAATATTTATTAAAATAAAATATAACATCATAATAAAGTATTAGTGTATGAACATATTTGTAATAAGGTCATCACATCATGAATACTGCTGGATGCTTACAGTTGAACTCTTTGAAACTTAAATTAATTGAGTAAATACATTTAAATAATCGTAAGCATACTATGTTTGGAATGATTATCGTGTTGGGGAAACTTTTAATTTCTATATTTGGTTTATTTTAGAAGTAAAGTGTGGTCATCAATAAGTGTGGTCGCTCCAAAACATCGAAAAAAGCAAAAGGATATTCTAATTTTTAGCATTATTTTTAACTAATAAAAAAAAGATATTAATTAAAATTGATTTGAATTGTAACTGAATTCCGTCGGCGAATTTCAATTTACAAAGCTACAAACATAAGTGAATTTATTATACAATACAACATTATGGCAAAGCATAATTTATAAAAGTGAAGACAGATACCGTCTTTAACGATTTGTGCGGCCTGGCGGCGCCGTGTCAGGATATATTTATGTTTGCGGATGACACTGTCCTTATTTTTCATGAAAGCACATGGGAACGAGTATTCCAACTAGCTGAAACTGGTTTGGCTAAGGTGACCTCATGGCTTGAAAACAGTCTTCTGTCCCTCAATTCCAGTAAAACCAAGTATGTCTGTTTTACCAAATCAGCTATTGGGAGTGTCGGTTCTGATCTTAGACTAAGAATACATACTTTCCCATGTAACAGAGAAGACACCCACCAAAACTGTAACTGCGCCATACTATCTCGCGTTACCACCATCAAATATTTAGGAGTCATACTCGACGAAAAGCTAAATTGGAATGTCCACACAGCGTCGCTGGTGGGAAGAATCAGAAAATTGATCTACGTATTTAAGAGTCTAAGAAAAGTGGCCAGACATGATCTACTTATTCAAACTTACAGAGCGCTGTGCGAATGCCTAATTAGGTATTGTATATGTGCTTGGGGTGGTACAGGGAAAACTTTTCTTATTGCTGTTGAACGTGCACAACGGGCGGTACTTAAAGTGCTCATGTATCTGCCATTCCGGCATGCAACTTCGTCAGTGTACGAGAGGGCTAATGTACTATCGGTTAGGAAACTATTTATTTACGAACTAATGAATAGATATCACAAAAGAATCGTTCCCACTCTTCCTGTACTGTCCAAGAGAGTAGAATGGTGCCCTGTACCCCATCATAAAACATCAGTTGCACGAAGACATTTTATTGTACTGGCTCCTCGCATATACAATATTCTTAATAAGAAATTAAAAATTAGAAAACTTAACTTAAACCAGTGTAAAAAAGTTATACTGCCGTGGTTAAAAAGTTTAGACTACGACGGAACAGAAAACCTTATTAAATGGTCATGAAGAGTTTCACACACTCTCCACAAAACACGCACACCCCGCACACACCCCACACACTCACCACACACACACACACACCACACACACACACACACCACACACACACCCTCACTCTATACATTATCTCACACGTACACACTATTTCTCCCTACACTTTACGCATTCACATCCCAAGTAACACGTGCGAGCACATACTGCCCATCATATAACACGTGTTGAATGCATGTTTATTTATTAATTTTTTTTGTTTTGAATGGTATTTTTTAATTATCTTTTTGATTTGCTTTTTAATCTTTAGAAGACATAATTAATATGTAACATAGAAATAAGGGGAAGACACTAGCTCCTGTAATACAGTGTACACTAGCGCAGGAGCTAGGGAATTCATTAACATGTTTGTAATTTGTTTATGCCAATAAAGATTATTATTATTTTTGGTCAGTATCTAATGTTTCTTAGCTCATTGGCTAGTTTGAGCTACAATAACGGGCGAATGCCAAGTTAATGTAGCGTGTGTGTGTGTGAGTCGTGGGAGGAAATTTCGTTTTCCTCGATTTGCATGAACTTCCTCACTATCCTGCAGGTATTTAAAATTGCGGCTTTTTGAAGTGTAATATAGATTGAGTCTTTGAGGTCTATTAATTTAAGGCTATGGTGGAGGTGATTGGGAATAACACCCGTAGTGGAGACTACTATGGGCACTACGTACACTTTTTCCTGTCTCCATATTCGGGTCACCTCTTCTTTTAACTCTGCATATTTGCTTATTTTCTCACCTATTGTTTTTTGCAAATTATGTGTATTGGGAACTGCTATGTCAATGAGGTAAGTGATTTTATTGATTTTATCCTGAAGAATTACATCTGGTCTGTTGTAGTGAATGGTCCTATCAGTCATAATAGCGCGGTCGTAATAGAGTTTGTGTGTAGTGTTTTCGAGAACTTTTTCTGGTGTGTATTTGTAGTAAGGATTGGTGTCTTGTATCAGTTTATGTTTGAGAGCTAGATTTTGGTGAATGATGTTTGCTACCTGATTGTGCCTATGGGTGTAGTCAGTTTGTGTGAGAGTTGCGCATGCTCCTGTGATATGTTGAATAGTCTCCGATTGGCTATGGCATTTGCGGCACTTATCATTTGTTAATGTGGGATCTTTAATAATAAATTTTCTGTAATTTTTTGTGTTTATGATTTGATCTTGTATTGCAATTAGAAATCCTTCGGTTTCCGGGAATAGGTTACCTATCATTAGCCATTTATTCGATGCTTTGGTATCTATGTGAGACTGTTCTAAATCATGGGGATGTCGACCGTGCAACACTTTCTTTTTCCACTCTTCCATCTTTTTCTTCTGTGGGTCTTCATTGTTAGTTTGGTGTGTATCTATCTGTTCGTTTAGATGAAGTGGTGTGTAGTTGGTGTCGTTCATAACTATGGCTTTATGTATGTTGCTTGTTTCAGATTTACTGTAAAAGAATGTTTTCAGTCTACTTATTTGTTTCTGCCAAAGGTTATAGACATCGATTAGGCCTCTCCCTCCGTGTTGCCGTTTGATGGTCAGCCTTTCTATTGCAGATTTGGGGTGTAGGTTATTGTGTTTAGTTAGTGTTGTGCGTGTTGTTCTCTCTATTTGTTGGATGTCAGTTTTTGACCATTTGATCACTCCAAATGAGTATGTTAATATTGGGATCGCGTATGTGTTCAACGCTTTTATTAAATATTTCCCGGAAAGTTGACTTTTACAAACTGCGACCATTCTTTTCTTGTATTCTGTGTTTAGTGTTTCTTTAATTGTTGTGTGGTCTAATCCTTTTAGCTGTCTGTATCCTAAATATTTATACATATCAGTGTGTTCCATAGCTGTAATTGTGTCGGTTGTATTAATTGCATAGTCACCAGGTTTAATTTTGCCTCTTATTATATGTACCGTTTTACATTTTTCTAATCCAAACTGCATGTTTATATCTTTGCTAAATTCTGTCGTGATTTCTACTAATTTTTTCATCTCTTTTTCAGTTTTTGCGTATAATTTAATGTCATCCAAGTAAATAAGATGTGAGATAGTGGTTTCTGCTGTCGTGTGTTTAAGACAATATCCGGCCTGACAACGCTGCAGTAAGTGTGAGAGAGGGTTAAGAGCGAGGCAAAACCATAATGGGCTCAAGGAATCACCTTGATAAATACCCTTTTTTATGGCTATCTGTCTAGTTGTGACTGTGTTATTGTGGTAATTTAACTGTAGGGTAGTTTTCCATCGGGGCATAATATTTTGCAAAAAGTCAATAATTATTGGGTTAATTTTATAAATCTGTAAAATTTGGATAAGCCAAGAGTGTGGAATGCTATCAAAAGCTTTTTTATAATCTATGTAGGTGCAGTGTAAGTTTCTATTTTTTGTGGAAGCATGTTTGTGTATTACCGAGTCTATGACTAGTTGCTCTTTGCATCCCATGTGACCTCGCCTGCATCCCTTTTGTTCTTCTGCTATAATATTGTTGTGTTCGACATGTTTGTTAATTTTCGTAGTGATTGCTGATGTAAGAATTTTGTATATAGTAGGTAGGCATGTAATAGGTCTGTATTGAGAAGGCTGTGGACAGTATTGAGTTTTTGGTAACATGTAGGTAATTCCTGTAGCTAAAAATTCGGGTATGTGTTGTTTTCCTAATATAATGTCTGTTAAATTCTTGGCTAAAACTTTGTGAAGTGATTCTAATTTTTTATACCAGTAATTGTGGATTTTATCAATGCCAGGGGATTTCCAATTGTGTACTCTTGCTGTGATACTAGTAATATCAGACTCGGTTAACTCAACGAATTCCATTTCTTGTAATGAAATCCATCTTGTATTTTCGTCTGTTATCCAATCAGATGTATCGTTATGTCGGACTTGCTCTTCCCATATCCCAGACCAAAATGATTCAAGCTGTTCCGCGGTTGGTAATTCAACTATACTGTTTTCGCGTGTTGTGTCTGATTCTGGTTTAGTATGTAATTTTCTATAGAAATTCTTTTCGTTCATGGCAAATAAAGAGTTATCATTTTTACGCTCTAGCGCTTTTTTGTATCTTCTTAACCTGTGTACCTTTACTGCTAATTTTTGTTTTAAAGTATCTAAAAATTCTTCCGGTTTACTATTATCTGTTTCGTGTCTAGTGTGAGTTGCCATGTTTTTAAATATGATTTCTACTCTTTTAACTACTTTGTTAGATCTATTGTTATTTATATATTGTGTAAGTCTACCGCAGTCTGCTCTAAGTATTTCTATGTCTTGTTCAAGTCTTTTCTGCCATGCTGGTTTATTAATATTTTTTCGTCTTGTATTGCCTGTGTATTCTGTGATTTTATAATTAAGTTCTTCTGATATTACTAATGCTGTGCAATATATTAAAGTATGCACGTCTATAAGTTGTGTTTCTTCACTAATATATTGGTTGAGGATATTTAGATTGAAAATTTTAACAAGCTGACAAAGTTTTGGTGAGTATCTAAGTTTAGGCAGTTTTGGTCGAGCTGCCGGGTCCATACCAGAGTATAGAGTGAGAGCTGTTTTAAATTTATCGTGAATTTCTTGGATACGCGTATCTGAGGGCTGCATTTGATGAGTATCTGGCAGAAACTGAATATCATTTTCTAACATTATTGTTATATTTTCGGTTTGTGTGGATGTATGTGTGTTATTATTATTATTATTATTATTATTTGGCACGCACTGCACATAATCAGTGAAAAAAAGTGTGTGTGTCAGCTCCGACGCACGACTGAAGTTTACTCCTTAAGTACGAGTATCTATCCATACGCAAAAAGAGTTTATTCAACTGAAAAAAGATTAATATCATATGAAAGGGTAAATTCACAAATTAATGAAAAAATAGCAATATAAATACATCGACACTGAGAGAAACAAACAAGCCCAATAACATATAGTATATAGGTTTAGTCGCCTATACAGCATACCATATGTACATATGGTACATAACATATGTACATATGGTATGCTGTACTCACAGCCAAATTAGAAAGTTGCGCACCAAAAACGTGACATATTTTCGTTACTTTAGTAGGTTTTACTCCTCGGCTTTTTCTCATACCGGGTGCCTTATATATGAAAATCGATTTCTAAGGAGTAAACTCCAATAAACTCTAATTAATAAATTGCATTATTGAAATTAAGTGTAAATATAATTTTGTGCAAATTAATGAGTTAGAGTTTTGATTGATCATACCAGTGAACCCAAAGTTTTTAATCATGTAAATGAAATGATAGGTTTTCATTATTTCTGAAAAGTGATATCTTATATTATAATATTTGTGTGACCGATTGTTTTGACCAAAAATACTTTTTGGGTCGTTGTTTCCCTAAAAACGTTCATGAAAGTTTTTTAAGCGCTTACAGATTTGTTAGATTTTTTCGACTATTAAAAATTGATAAAAAGTCGTTGACTAATCGATCTACATTTGGTGATAGTTTAATACACATTTTTCAAATATGTTTGATCACGCCTAATGCCCCGTTCCAATAAACAACAAAAACGACTCGGTTTGCTCTAAAATCGAACAAATCTAAAATACGTTGGATATCTCTGGCTGCGTCGCAAATATATTATTAGATACACTTCGCAAAATAAAAAAGTGCATTTCGGAATTGATGCACTTCTTATAACAGGTATATCTCGAAATTAGCATTTTTTATTGATAAATGTTTTAAAATAAAATCGCCCGCTATTTCATAATTTTTGACAAGACAAGACAATATCAAGCAGTCGTTCAGAAAACAAAAAACGTGTAAAGGAAATGATTGATTCGTTTTTAAGTTTCCGAAAGACAAAGGCTGTATCCTGTAGGATGTTTATCGTCAAGGACACGATAAACATCCTATTACGAGAAGTGCACCAATTGCGAAGTGCACTTTTTTCACAGTTAGTGCGCATTCTGCGACTAGCACTTTAACTTAATTGTATGTTCTTTTTGGTTTTAACTCAGAAAGTTTCAGCAAATTGTGTGAAACAGGTCGTGGAAGAAAATTAATGAGTTTATTTTTAAGGGATATTAATTAACAGCCTCGAAACAATGTCATGTTAAAACCAAAATATTTTTTTTTTAATTTGCAGCTACATTATTCATTTTTTATAATTTTTAAGTATAATTGTCTTATAAAGCACATGTTCCACGGCCAGCGATTAGAGAGAAGCGAGTAGAGCTAGCAATTAAAACAAGCTTATTTGATAGGTCTTACCGGTTTTATGAACAATCTGCGATGAACTTTAATCTTTACAAGGCAAAGGGTATGTAGTTTTCACCTCAGAAAAACAAGTATGTAGGTTTTGCTGCGTGAAAACAGTGAGCAAGTGTCTCGCCACACTCAGGATTCTGATTTAGAATCACGAGCGGAGCGACTGACTCAATCATAGAATCCTTCGCTTGCTCGGTATTTGAAATCAGCACTCGCAATAAAAAAAAACACTTTGCTTTCTTGTTGCATAAATAACTATTGCGCTAATTTTTCAATTCGAATATTTAGTAATGTTCTTGTAAAAAGGTATCGTGTGATAAGTGCCTAATTTGGTGCCAGAGATTTTATGCCAGGCATCATGGACCTCTGACTAGGCTAAACCTGCCATCGAGAAATATCTCTCAAGCTACCAGCATGTTTCGTCACGATGCATTCCTTCACGGAAGCGAATGATTATTTTATAATGTGTGGTTCGGACTCAATATCTATGACAGTCCGACGGTCACACCACTGGGCTATCACTGCTCATTCATTTTATTTTTTTAATTCAAAAAAACTTTTTTTATGCTCTTTGGCATTATCTTATTGCCAGATCTTTATGATCTTTTAGCGCCCTAATATGGAACCTACAACTATTAAGTTTCTTGAGCAAAACAACGATCAATAACTAGTCACTTCTCCGTCAACGCGGACGGTGGGACAGGCGTCTAAAATTGCAACGATGTCAAACATCATAGAAATAGGTACCAATAGAAATATTTAGCTATGAAACCCGTTAAGTTCGGTGTTACAAATTAATGAGAGCATGAAAGTAAACTTAATTAAAATTAAACAATAAAGTGTGGTTGTCTATGTGGCCGACATTTTGAACTTTGTTCTACAGCCATATTTTATAAATAAATTGGCTAATTATTTGCTACAGCGTCCATTCGTGATACAATAAGCTAACTTATGTTACTGTTATTTTAGCATTATCGAAGATGTAGGCTAAATTTTCTTTAAACTATATAATTTTGAGCAAAATATATCAAGTCTCCGATATAATTGATTGATGTTTCTTTCTCAAATCATCAATATAATTGATTGCCATGTTTCTTTTAATTAACCCTTGCATTTTCAAGTGATTATGTAACAATTATTCATTTTATTTGCTTAAAAATGTACCTCCGCAACTTCTGAACAAATAAAATTAATTAAAACTCTATTTGTCCAAACCTTATTTTGAAACTTTTTAATTCAAACTATATGAATATTTTTGGTTTTTCTAATACGTTATTACACCATCATAAAGCTCATTAAAAGTATTATTATTACCGTACCCAAAGAATGTTTTGGCTGGTTATATCGGACAGTTTCAAATAGTTTATTTAAAAGCACCTTGTAGTGTGAAATTGTTTAATTACAAGCATTCTTTACTTGTTTTACTGTTACAGGTATCCCTGTACCTAAGACTGCAATCATTTAAAGAAAGAGTCTTTTAGCCATCCATTTGAAGAAATCAGACTCTTTAAGCTATTCATTTAATTTCCTAATTTTAACACTGATTTACATAAATATATTTTAAGGGCTCCATTTCTCAAAAGAATTATACCCAATCCCTTTTAAGATCTTTTTTTATAACAAAATCGGTCTTCCAACATTTACATTATCACAGGCTAGGGACTTACATCTACAATATAAAAGTAACTCCGTGATATACACATTGAAATAATACACTTTAGAATAAGTATCAATTAGTACCGTAACTCACTTTATTGTCGCTTCAAAATGACAATGTTGTGTGTCAACAATATTTGCGCCTTATTGGAATCTTTGATAGCCTTTAGCTATGTAATTACATGAAAACTGATTAGGCGTTTAGAAACTTAGAGAAAAAATATTTTCCAAAAGATATTTTGACTTCTACACACAATCATTCCTTACCCTTATTTTTATTTTCATTAATAGCTTTTGCACTTATCTTTATTATTCAAAAACAATACAAACATGAACCCATGCTACGATCTTAACGAATAATTTTGTGAACGAAACGTTCCTTGTTTATGCCTTCATCTTCATTTTGTGACCTAGTCTATGATTCGGGGACGAGTATACTTTCAACGGGTGCTGGCGCTGTCATGTCGTCGTGATCGGAGCGTGACCAATCCTGGTGAATAAATAACATAGAATTAGGCATCATTTGTTTTTACATTATATCAGAAACACTGAAAATCATCACCTGCCTAGCCTTTTCCCAGCTGTGTTGGGCTCGGCTTCCAATCTAACCGAAAAAGCTGAATACCAGTATTTTACATTGAGCGACTGCCTATCTTAATTCCAAAACCCAGTTAGTACTGGGTAATACAATACCCCTTGGTAAGACTGACTGTCAGACTTTCAGACCACAGACAACCTAATGACTTTCATAGATCTAGAATTGACAGCCAGAAACAACGGCTTAACGTGATTTTTGACGAAAACACGGTGTAACCTGAAGATCAACCCGAGCGACTGGTATTCTTTTTTTTATGAAGAGCCATGAGCCCCACAATATACTAAGGAGAGTACTGCCACCATAATCAGCGTATAATGAACCTACTGCAGGGACACTTATTCTCAATAATAACAATAACTAGTATTTACCTGTTCCTCAGTGCTCGCGAAGAATAAGTAGAAGAGATTGGCGCCAAGATCGATGGCTGCTGCCAAGTAGAACACCTCACGCCATTGGCCCAGAGTTTGCTGAAAATAATATGTCGTTATTAGAAAAATTATTTACTGACGCTGCATCTTCATTTCTTTTTTGTGTAATTATGTCAAAGAAGTATAATGCCAATAAAAAAACCGGTCAAGAGAGAGTCAGAGTCGCGCACCGAGGGTTTCGTACAAACTTGCGACGAAATGGTTTCAAATTTCATCTCGATATATGAACGCGTTCCCGAGATTCCGAGGGTCCTGACAGACGGAAAGACGATGCCAGATGGACAACCAAGTGTCCTTTTTCGTAACGCGCCGCCCCTGTGTGCGAAGTGTGCGGCGCACACAGGCGCCAAGACAATAGGGGCGCCGCGCCGCCACTGCCACCTAAATTATTTTTGTTACCTATATGATTGTTTTTCGTAGTGGAGTATCGACAAGTAAGTAGGTACAATAGGCGCAACATAGGCCTTGTAAACAACAAAACATCTATAACGCTTATTGAACAAGTCTCTCAATATTTAATGTTTATTATTATTCACGTTTACGGTTTCATTTTACGTTTAGGGTTTTAGTTTACATTCCTTACGAGCTCAACGTTAAAACGGCGGCAGTTCTTTGAACCAGAGAAAAAGTACTAGTTATTTTAAAGAGAGGCGTTTCGTAGAGGCGCCGAGTTTGTATGAGTATGAGTGAGTTTCTGAACGCAACCCGATGCGATGCGTGCGACGCAAGCGGGGGTGGGGTCACGGGTATTCCCCGATTTTAACGAACGAGACAGCTAAGGCAAAACCAAACAAATGAACAATCATTTGATTGAAAGTGTGTGTGTGTAAGGTGCGCATTGAATTTTTATATTCATTGTTTGGGTTACCTACTGATTGTTTTATTCGTTTTTTATGATGATTCGTTAAAAAAGAGGCGCTTCATAGGTTTCGCACACAGGCGCTGCCGGGGGTCGGCGCGGCCCTGCCTTTTTGGGTACGAGACCCCTTAAAAGTATGAAAACGTGCTACGATGATTGAATGTGACTTGTCAAAGCATGAAATTTAAAGATCTTGAGCGCTACACGGCCACCACCAAGACTTTAAGCCGCAGTAGCTCCAACCAGGAAGCTAGTTTAGTCGCACAACAGGTCGCCCGACCAGTTTTTATTAGGATAGTAACGAACATACTTAAAGGAATTGTTTAGGATGTGACCACACTTATCGACGAGGAATCGGCTTTAGCTGGCCAGATTGAGCTATAAAAACGCATTATTCTACGCTATCATAGCAAAACAGGACAGGCTTTTCTTGTGTGACCAGATATATGAATGAGGGAAATGGGAAATGTCGTGATTGTATGTTTGTTAAAAACCCTTACTAATATTACAAAAGCGAAAGTGAGTTTGTTTGTTACGTCTTCACGCCTAAATGCCAAAATCGATTTTGATGAATTTTCGTACAAAGAGAGATAGTTGGGACTTTGGAGACGGACATAGGCTACTTTTTGTCTCTTTCTAACACTTCTCTAAAATAGGGGGTAGATGTTTGTAAGGAGCATTCCGCAATTTTCAAGGTAGGAAGCTAAAAATTGGTATGCGGACTATTTGTAACTAACTAAAACACCGTGCATATTTTTTGAGGGGATGAAACTAGGACTTTTCGCAGTTTTCAAGGTAGAAGCTAAAAATCGGTACACACACACTTTGTCACGAAAAATACCTACAAATCAGTAGAGAAGAACTGTGTTACCCCGAATTTAACGCGAGCGAAGCCGCAGGCAAAAGCTAGTAAAGTTTGATTTATTGCATAAGAGCTTCACACGTTTGTACGTGTGAAGCTCTCTAAGAAACACGTATACAACGTACACATACATACATACATTACGTGTTCTCTTTCTAACCGGCTCAAATAGATTTAATTCGAGAAATGTGTCACCTCCTTAAAAGGCGACGAAATTACCTGTTCCGCCTTAATAATGTGGCCCACAACGTAAGGCGCCATGAAGCCACAGATGTTGCTGGCAGCGTTCGTTATACCGTACATAGTGCCCGCGAATTGTGGCGATAGATCGATGTGGTTCATTTGATTTCCTGAAAAAAAAAACAACACATTATAGGACAAGCTATGACAATTAAATGGTAATGATATATTAATATTAAATAGTTAATTTTAAGTCAGCAAATAATGTGAAGGTTTTGATGTACAACCAACATCAAGATCACCTGTTATAGCTTTGTTAAGGGGCGTAACACGTATTTTAGCTGCATATTATATGCTAAATTATTGCACCTTTTATATGTGCATATGTTTTACAGGCAAGAGGTTGGGCAAAGTAGAATCTGACGTATAGTAACGTATACGAACTTTTGGAGATTTTTCGTGATTTTTCAGTTAAATTACTATTTATCATCATAAATAGTAATTTAAATGAAAAAGAAATGAAAGAACACAATGATTCAATCCTGTGTTTGACAGGACACTGGATTGGCTCATTTTAACAGAATTCGACTTAGTCCGTAGGTATAATTTACCCACCAGCATAAGCAGCTCCGCCGAAGGTCGAGGCGATACACAGCAGTAGAACCACGGAAATCCTGTCGCAGCCAGCCCACGCGATGCCCAGCAGACCGAATGCAGGAATGAACGCCGCTGTGGAATAAACGACATATTATCGTTATTATGATCATCATCTGTAGCCAGACTTCACCTACTGGAGAGTAATAATCCTCCTTTAGCTTGTGTAAATTTCCACGTTTCTGTGTCAGCCCAATCCAGGTTGCGGGCGCCGGGCGCCGCGAGATGAGTCCCGACCACCGTAGATGCGGGCCTGTGGACGGTGAACAATGGGTAGCTCACCGTCCGTACGTCGATTGACGACATGCCGTGTCGACGGCACGTTCGTGTTTCACGCCTCAAAGAGATGTCAGCAAAGCAGAGGGGCTTGCCAGAGCCTCCGCCTGCCAGGGTTGCGGGTTGTTCGAAAGAGATATCGCGGCCCCGGAACGTAAAGGGCAAAAGAAGGAACATGGGTGGGTTTTAGTCAGTAAAAGTCTGACACTCCTCCTCCCCCCAGAGCGGGGGAAGTTATTTGATTAATTCCCACCCCAAAAACAAAAGCCCAATCCAGGTTTAGCCGCGATCACATTTCATTAAGCAAATCAATATCCTAAATTAGTATTAATAACATCATTTAGATACTTAAATATTATGATTATTATTTATAAGTGCTCCAGAATGTGTTATCTGTCGGGTGCGCTAGATAACCTATGTTCTAAATGTACTTGATCTAGCGTACCAAGTTGCGTAATAAATGGTTACTGTACTTGCATAAAATATTTGTAATAAAAATCTTAAATAAATCTAAGCAAATTGTTTTGTGCAAAACTTGTTTGTATTGGAGGAACTTAAGCAGGCCAGGCTTTATACAAAAATATTTCAAGTCCCAGTAAAGCCCCATTTAGACGATACAATTTTCTTGAACATTCAAGTGCCATTATTGAATGCAATAAATGAAGTGCAATAATTGCCCTACAAGAATTGTACGCAACTGTTTACACGAGGATACAAGTAAAAAAATTGAACGCAATTATTGAATGCAAGTCTTGACAAGAAATAGTTGCAAATGTCTTCTGTTTAGACCAATACAATTATGTTATGGAGATTATTGCTTTCAAGTTTTGACTTGTCTAAACAGAGAGTTGTATGTGCTTGTACAATTAATTGGCGGGTTGCTTCAAGTATTGCACGTATTTGCGTTGTCAAAATTTTCATTCCATTGTTGGAAGGTTTTGTAAAGAGTTTGTTTATTAAAAAATATGATAAAAAAATATATCATTTTCTATTTGTAATTCAAAGACTGTTACACGCTCCGAGAACTCCTCTTCTAGCTATCCATTTTTTGATCCAACACCTCTTTTAACGACGATTTCTCAATATTTCTTGTCTCAGAAGAGCAGCAACGATTAACACACCTTCACTTACTGCACTCATGTTGGCAAATGAAGAGAAAACCATTTTTTTTTTAACTTTGCCCCACGGTTTGTCTCCTGTATCGTGGGGGCGTTGTGCGTTTACAAACATTTAAACTCACATACACAAACGGAACAACTATCTGCAGGTCATATAAATATTTGTTCCGTGCGGGAATCGAACCCGCGACACGCAGCGCAGCAGTCGATTGCTCAGCCACTGAGCGAAACGTGTCGTCGAATTGAATGCAAGAATCGCCTAAGAAATTTTTGTATGTGCTGTTTACACTAAGAAAGTTTTGTCAAGCAAAACTTGCGCAATAGATCAAAATCGTACGTTCTGTTTAGACCATGCAAGTAATTTATTGCTTCAATTTTATTGTATGCAACAGGCAACAAACTTGCATCATGTAAATGGCGCTTAAGAGCTACTGGGTTGATACAATTTTTTTCAAGACTTCTTATATGGTGTATGTGTGGTGATGTCAGTTTGCTCTCGATATGTACGGAAATTAATCCACGGAAACGATTTGAATGTAGCCACTCAGGGATAGTGCAGCTTCCCGCTAGTCAAAGATTGGACGGGCCTGTTGGTCTAGTGGTTAGTGGCCCTGACTGCTGAGCCGGAGGTCGTGGGTTCGATTCCCACCCAGGACAAACTTTGTGTGATGAGCATGATTGTTTGTTCTGTGTCTGGGTGTGACTTATCTATAATATGTATGTATTTATAAATTATTTAAGTATGTATGTCAGTTGTCTGGTTACCATAACACGAGCTCTGCTTAGCTTGGGATCAGATAGCCGTGAGTGAGTTGTCCCAAGATATTTATTTATTTATTTATTACATAAGAACTTACAAAAAAAATACTTCTTAATAATATTGGTACAGATTAAACTACGTAGTTTAATTTTAGGAGGATTATGTAAAATATTACATTTAATATTCATAATTGAACAAAGGATATAAGATGACTCATTAAGTATAAGGTATGACGTGCTATGACGATTAAAAAGCTCGGCCCAATTTAATTTATCAATTAACCAAGAATAGTAACCAAGACTTTATTTTCCCTATAAGTATTATCTGACCATATTTCTTCTACATAATTAATTTATGGCGTCATTAATATGAAGTTTATATTATAATTGTCTTTGATAGTAAAGTAATTCATTCAAAGTCTTATTTAAGTTTCGTCATCTGCCTAGCCTTTATCCAACTATATTGGGGTAGGTCTAGACTAGAACCAAGGAAATTATATTCGCAATTTTTTTTTTATGATAACGAAGGTCTTTCTTTATATCAATCTTACAGTTTGCGCAGTGGCTGAGCGATCGACTGCTACCTACAGTTACCCTACTATGACGTCTTAAAGCAGTTCTTATTCCACTGAGGGAAAGAGACAGAGCTATACAGGGTGTCTAGCACCATCTCTTTCATTTAGTGGAATAAGAACTGCTATAAGATGTCATAGTAGCCCTACAGATCGTTGTTTTGGGTCTGGTTGTTTGTGTATGTGAGTTTAAATGTTTGTACTCACGATACAGTAAAAATCCTAGAGTGGGCCACTTTTTTTTTACTTTTAATATATCTGTAGCGAACTTGGGAAGGATTTTTAATAAATTCCACCCCTGAAGAGGTTACATATAGAATGAAAGTTTATTCACATCAACCGATTTGCGGCCAGACGCTAGCCTAATTTCAATATGAAAAAAAAAACAAAGTACTTACAGACTGTATTCCACAGCTTCATACTGTTTAGCCTAGATATCCATCCCTTGGCTAGAGTCCAATCAGCAAATATACACAGCAATATGCCACCGATCCATGCAGTTAAGTAAGGGAGAGCACTCAGTCTTGAATTCTGGAAATAAATGACATGTGCATTTATGTAAATAGCCAAACGGAACATTTTTTTTTTATCAAGGTTTAGGGTTGTCGCGTGTACAAGCACAATGATATTTTTTTTTGTATGAGTACTAATATTATGTGGAGGCAGTTTATAAGTTTGGATGTAGGGGATAATCTTGGAAACTACTGATTTGATTTCGAAAATTCTGTCACCAAGTACGACGTTCCCGGGGGATAAAATAGTGGTGATTATGTTTCTTGTGAGCAAACCCGTAGTTAACATTTGAGTAATGCCGTTAATGGCTTAAGGCTCGCCCCCATTCCGATGAGTATATTTCTTTAAAACGAAATATAGCCGGACCCTCAAGCATCGAGATATCTAAGAAAATTGAACCACCAAAATACAAAATCTACTTACAGATACAATATCAAAATGCAGTATATTGTTCATATAGGAAGGCAGTTCGGTGAACTGTGTGTAGAACACCCATGCTTGGCCACATTGGGCGATGAGGATGGCCCACAGTGGGACACAGGTCAAGAACTTTAGCCACGGTATAGATGATGACGGCTTGTCTTCTTGCTAAAAAACAAAACGTACAATTAATCATGGCTGAAGCTAGGTACAAGTTACAGCGCATGCCGCCACACGGAATACTAGGCCTTTTTTTTCGTGTGGGAAATCAACCAATGACTTCCCCCTCTCTGGGCGGAGCGGGGTCAGACTTGTACTAACTAAAACCCACCCATGTTCCTTCTATTGCCCTTTACGTTCCAGGGCCGCGGTATCTCTTTCGAACAACCGGCAACCCCGGCAGGCGGAGGCTCTGGCAAGCCCCTCTGGAATACTGGCCTTATAGTAAAACCACGGCCTTGACAGTACATGTCTATGTTAGCAGCTTAAGTACTCACATGCACAATATGCACATGAATTAACCAAAACCATAACAAAAACACTGTGAAAAATCCAAGTATACAAAACCACTTTATGCGGATCACTTATTGTAGTGGAAATTAATACAAAGCGAAGCCATTTTGTACTGGTACTTGTATACTCATATTTTCGAATACTACCTATCTTAAAGTTGTGGACGTTATGAATATCCTTACTAAAGTTGACATAAGTGTAAGTTAGTTAATTGTCTGTATTAACTACAGAACAGTACCTATGTATATCTACCCCTCTTTATTCAGAGAATACTGTGTCATTACTCCGAAAACATGCAGTATTTTGCACGCAAAACATTATAAAATAATGTTCAAACTTGTAATATAAGCGAAGCGCATCAAAACATCTGTGAGATCGACCGCTGACTCACGTTTGTCCCACATTATGATAACTGTGCGCAAACTGTACCTATACATTCGTAATACGGTGTCTGCAGATATTAAATAATTTTATTTATTGACCAATTTATTACGTTTATTTGTCTTTAAAAAATAATGTATTAATTCTCAAACTTAAAACGTATTTATGATTCACCTTGTAGGGCACCATAATATTATTAAGTCAATAGGTCTTTTGTTCTTTTTTAACACTAGTAATGAATTTTAGATGTTTATTTAGCCCGATAACTCATCCTTGAACTCAATTTATTTTGAATGAACAAAAAAAGCGGCTAAGTGCGAGTTGTACTCGCACTCCCAAGGTTCCGTACAAACTTCCGACAAAAACAGCAATAATATCTCTAAAGTTCTCTAAGTAGGTATAAACTTAGAGACGACAATAATGATGATTAAAGGTGCAGAACGATGATGACTCTCTCACCTGAGGTCCTATGCTCCATGAAATATATTCGATCTCCTTCGGACAAATCCTAGGGTGTCTCTGGGGCGTATCATAGACTAATAATAGCCAGAATATGAACCATACGACGCCAATTCCGCCGAATATGTAGAAGCATAGTGGCCACCCACCACCAAACTCAAGGGTGCATAGCCATCCAGATATAGGCAAGGTAATCACTGTACCTATATTAGAACCTGAAAGTAAATAGGGATATATTACTGGTTAGCTATTACTGCTATTAGTTGCATTGTACATTGGGACTTAAGTGTAAAATATCAACAGACTGACCTATTGACATATAAGTTTATAGTTCTTTAAGGTTGTTGACAATATTTTGTGTATAAATAGGCAATGGTTACAAGGGTCTCTAACATTGCCAACAGGCCCACACCAGTGGTACATTTGAAAGAATTTGGATAAGTAAGCAGAAATATATTTTGTACTTTGGCCATAAGAATAACGGACAATGTTCTCAATAATTGTTTTGTTTAATAATACTATTTTTGTTCAATAATAATCCTTACTAATATTATAAAAGCGAAAGTGAGTTTGTTACGTCTTCACGCTTAAATAGCTAAACCGATTTTGATGAATTTTGGTACAGAGTTAGTTGAGACCTTGTAAACAGACAAAGGCTTTTTTTTTAAGTGAGAAAGAGGGAAGAAAAGGGAAAACTTAGCTTTGCTATTACAATAAATAACGCCCAAGGGCAAAAACTACAGGTAGCAGGTACCTGCAAATCAGGAAAGGGGAACTGTGTTACCTCAATTTAACGCGAGCGAAGCCGCGGGCAATAGCTAGTATAATGATATTATTAAATCATCAAAATAAATGAAGACGTAACTTGATACTTTAGCTCCTTTCTAATGTATGTTTAAGAATTTCCATGCACTAATACATAAATAGAGTAAAATGAACATAATCATGGAATAAATTCATGTCAAAAACTATGCTGCTTTCAAATATTAAAAAGAAAAATTCTAAGAATACATACCAGCATACACATAAGCTGCAAACTTAGATCTCTCTAGTGGTGGGATCCATCTGGCTAACATAGCATGCATCGCTGGGTAAGTAACACCTTCAGATAAGCCAGCCAGTGCTCGCACAGCAATGAAAAATCTAATATCTGTATATGCCGCAATTGGACTAAGGAGTGTGAATACTGCTGTAAAAAATATTCCTAAACCATAAACTAGCTTCCCTCCATACATTTCTGCTATTCTTCCTCCAGGGATCTAAAAATACAGACTTCTTCAATTCTTTGACATAATTTAAAAATAAACATAAAAAAGTAAGTAATCACTATTGACTTTTGTTCATAGGTTAAATGAGTAGCTTATCCTACAGATATGTATAAGGATTGATACTGTTTTAACATCTCTGTTTACCTTTTAAAGCAATAACTGTGTCATTAAATGAATTCAGTACATACTGTTGCAGACACATTTTAATCAGAAATTTGAAATCATTATTGTTATCACCATACTCTTGTCAATGACTGTCACAAAGGATGATTATTTATAGGCACCTAATTAATTAAACACATCAATCAAGGTTTTTCTTTACCTGTGTTAATACATATCCATAGAAAAATGAGCCTAAAACTATACTTTGTTGTTCTACTGTCCAGTTGAAGTCTCCTGGCCTCTGCAACAAAAAAAAAACTAAAATTCGTCATATCTTTAATTATCTTTAATTACAGATATTAATTTGTCTACCAAGTCATTATTAATTTCATTTACATTGATTTATTGAACAATAATTGTCTCTGCTTTACAAAAAATAATTAAATATTTGCTATCTTTTTACTTCTTTGTATTTAATTTTGTAACTTACATAATCATTGAAATGTTAACACATATTTTTGTATGTACATATAATTACACTACATGCTAGGCACACTTGCAAAACATTCAACATATGTTTACAAAAACATTTTCAGTGCCTAGTTAGTGCATGACAACTTACGGGGCATAATATTATGTTGTTGCTTTTTGTTATTTGAGCAAAACTTTGTTTTGTAATGAGTTGGAAAACTATAACACAAAGTTAACTACTAATCTCTAATCATTCATGATATTAAAATTACATTGATGAGTCAGCAATAAATCCTTTGTTGTTATAATAAAAACAATTATTTCAATATTTATTAGGCAACTGCAGCAGCGCCCATTCAGAAGGTATTATAATTAAATTGTATTGTAATTAAATATAAGGAATTATAATCAATCTTGGTTTACTTTACCATAGAGTGATTACCTACAATTCACCCAATGTCTCCTCGAAAAACCTCCACTGTTTTAATCATTTTATTAATTAATGTTCTTTCAGGTACTTTTGTCAATGTTCTATGTTTTGTCAGTTCTATGTTCTATGTTTGTCAATGTTTTGTCAGTTCACACACTATTTTAAAGGTTACAATAGGTCAAAACCCTCACCTGTGGTACAGTACTGTTGCTAACAGGACTTGCTGGACAAACATCAACATCTGTAGATGAGTTTGTTGGTGTTGGAGTAGTGGCATTGACCATTGCCACTATAGCCACAGAGAGGTTTACTCTCATGGCATAGACACTGGCAAAGCCCAGGAAGCCCATAATGCCAAGCACAGTCCGACATTTGATCCATCCCGTTGTTTCTTCCACTAAAAAGTTTTTATATTATAACATAATGGTAATTTAGTTTGGTAGATAGAAGCAGTTACCTTAGCTATGATTTTTATTATTCTATAACAAACACACATTACTTCTACTGCAGCTAAAGAACACTAGATCTTATACCATAACAATTATTTATTATCCCACCATGTAATCATGCTAGCTACACACAAGCTTAATCATGTATAATAAGCTATAGGATTATTTTTATTCAATCTGCGCGTGTCTAACGTTTAAGCGAAGATTGTTTTGAGTGCCCTTATCCAAATCTGCCGCGTCTATTGTTCTGAGGTCATCGAAAAAACAAGAAAAACACACCATGTTCCGCCTCCACCAAGTTCCGACGGCTGCTCGTAACATCATGTTCTATATCCGAGTTTATTATCGGGCTTTCTTCTGCTGACGATGACATTCTAATGTTCAAGTTACAATAATAACACCATTCCGCACAAAATTTTTACTTAAGTTGAACCTTCGTCATTGAACTCTATATCAACAAACACAATAGAATATAAGTAGGCAAGTTGTAATAAAAAACTGTAGCACTGCACTCCAAGTATGAGTCACGATAGACTTTTTTGTTAGAGAATTATTTGATTTGTTCGTAAACAAAGAACAGCTCGCTTCCTGACCAACTGACAGATGTGACAGAAAGATCATGACAAATGAAATGGGCAATGGGGGTGTTGCTGTCGCGTGCGTTCCATTTTATTCGACCTCATTATTTTAGACATACTAACATTATAGTTTTCTTTCATTATCTCTTAAGCATCCCAACCCAACTTCTTCTTGGTGTTTGATATTTATCCAAGCAAATATTATTTTTACTAAACCGGCCAAACGCGAGTAAGACTCGCACACACAGGGTTCCGTAGCGTCAAAATTTTAATAATTGATTTAAAAGAATTCAAACAGTAAACATATATAAGTAGACTGAAGAATTGCCTGGAACGTGGCTTTTAAATTATTCCATGGATCTTTCATTTTTTACGTTCGGATATTCGTATAATACGTATAGTTCGGATTCGAATCGGCTTAAGGGTTTAACGCAGCAGATACACTGCGGCGTAATTATTACATTTTTTCAGTCCAGGACCATAAATTATTGTTAGTAATAGTGTTGTATTATGCTTTTACGCTACATACAACTAATTGAGTAAACTATCAATTTAACTTACATTGGTTGCATCTTATGCCGATATTATTTGTCATATTATCATTCATAGAAACCTGGATTTTAATTAAAGGAAAAATGATAAAACATGCTTTTTACCAAAATATTTATAAACCAAAATAACATTTAATATAATCACATCAAATTATTGCCCATTCTTCGCCAGTAAGTACATATAAATGACTGCGACCTAATAACCTACTAACATATTAAAAGACTTTCTATATTTACACATTTTCGAATACAGGCAGTATGCGCGTGAGGTAGCTGCCTCACGTAGTTAAAACGTTCATTTATAAAATTAATCGAATTTTCAACTAGATAATAAATACTATAGAACATAAAATTCCCATTCTAACTACGATTTTTGTATACATTTTATCAAATCATTATATCATCAAAAAACTGGTACATGCTGCAAGTATGTTAGAATAAAGGCCATAAGCTTTTGCACAGTGTAGGCATAAGTAGGCCCATGATGACAGTTGATATGAGGTTAACACTGTGGTTGTCCAGAATATTCCATCCACTGATATGTTTAATTGTTACACTGGAGTGAGATACAATTTTGCCATCTTTGTCCAAGCCTGAGAAAAAAACATAATTGGTTAATAGTAGGTAATATTATGAGCATTGCATGGAAAAAAAAACTATTCAATGAAAATAATAAAAGTAATATTTGTTTCACCTGAGTATTGCAAGGTTGCTCCCATCAAAGAATCTATGAGACTGCCGAGAAATCCTCCGAGAGCCCCAAAGAAAATGATAGGCCACTGAGGTGGGGCATATGTCCATAAAGATTTTTCAGAGAAATAGTACAGAGTAATATATTGTGATATTCCAATAGTAAGACCTCCTACTGTACTAAAAAGTGTTCCCATCACACTGACCCCTCCATTTGTTCCTTTTGGCACCTTTTCAAAAGTAGTGACTAGGTATGGATCAGAGTTGGAAAAAACAGTTCCTAGTTCTGATGCCCAAGTGTCCCCATTACAGCAAGCAAAAACACCTGAAAAGAAAAAGATATTTTATTCACTTAATTTCATAATGATAGTACACAAACTTTCCATGTTATCTTGTTCATTAGGGGATGAGCCCACTGCCCATAGCTATCAACTGGGCACAATTCCAGACTGCCACTGAGAAACTTTTAATGAAAAACCCAATACCTGGTCAACACAAAAACAATAAATCATTTTAATTTTTCAGGGCAAATGTTATTACCCTGACCTGGCAAACACCACATTTTACAAGAGTTTAGTAGCTTCTATGGATATTGTTTTGAACTAAAAAAATAAACCTTATGGACATTGTTTTTCAAGTTTTGTTTACAAATCTTCTATAAAAAGGTTGCATACCAAGAATGCCTATGGAAAGCCAGGAAGCCCTGTAGTCTCCAACAAAGTCTATGGGTCTTTCAGTAGCTCCAACATCCAATAAATACAACAGAGCCAGTTGTGCAGCCATGCCCCCATTGCAGAGCACTTGGATCCAATTCCTTTGTCCACCTAGTATGAGAACACAATGTTACATTAAGTACTGCATTTATTTATTATTCATTGAGGATTTCCAACATAAGATGCACACAGATCACATAACGTAAAGTATGGAGGACAATAATATCATGTAGGTGCACTCATTCACTTACATTAAATGATGTCCACCACATTTTAAAATTTTAAATAGGTACCAAAAAAGTTGTACTAAAACATGGTTTTGCTCCTTGCTTGTAAACAGAAAAGAATCAAAAGTAACACATACCTTCTTTAAAATCTTCTTCAATCTTTCTCTTTATGTGAGACCGGACTTTTGTGGCTCTTGATGATGATAAGAAGAATGTGATCAAGCATGCCAAGAAGGAATAATTACTCAGTGTTAGAACAAAAGCTAATGCACAGCCAAGTACAGCTCCATTAAGAGTTATGCTTTTTTTTCTGTACCCGTGCACAGCTATTATAAGTGGTATGAGACATGATGCCAGCCATCGCCCTGGAGATATCACTACTGGTTCTGAAATATAATATTCCGCATGTTGAGAAAATGTATGCACTGTAAATATTTTACATAAAGAATACTCAAGTTTTGTAATCATCTACCTGTTTTGTCTCTAATAAATTGTTACGTATAACTAAGATTATAATATGTTAATCACTAGGCGCAATTAAGTTCAAAGTTCGCAGACAAAGATAAGTAACTTAAATAAATACACTACCGTCAAATCCTTCGTTCTTTGATAGGAACTTGGAATAAACCAAGTTGATACTCCACATTGACATCGATAGGGGTATCGCCAGGGCGCACAAAAGAACAGTTATTAAATGTTCATCCTTTAAAATTTTATTGTTTATAGCCATTTTTATACTTTTCCGAACTTTCTAGCGAACAATTTTTTTCTAAATAATTCTTTAAAATGACAGAAAGTAGCAGAATGCTGCACAAAATATATTACACCTTACTTATTTTAATTACAAAGTATACTTCAAAATAGAAAATTTATACGAACATTTAAAATATTGGAGAAAGTTATGCCCGGTGTTAATTTTCACACTAACCTATTTATTTTGTTTGATTGATAAAACGTCAAATATACGTCAACTTTTACAAAATATTATTGGTGAAGTGATGTACCGTTGTGTATTAGATGGTAATAAGTTAAAATACCACGACCTTGACGTCCCAGACCTTGAAGTAATGTTTTTTTAGATTTTTTCGCCTTTGCATCTCTCTATCATATAATCATCATCAACGTCATTGCATTTCACCTTGTGTTGGATTATGAAAATTACGATACTTATGAAAACAAAACATAGAAGCTGAAAAAGCAAAAGACGGAAGCTAAGATTTTTAACAGTTTGTTTAATTTTTAGGCATTTTTCAATTTCATGCAGTAATTAATTCAAAAGCTAGCTGACCCTGTTTATACATAAAAAAAAAGAAATATCGGTATGTCTCATGAAAAATATTGCATCGGAACCGAAAGCTAAATCTCAGCTTTAAATCTGTCATTTATGTGACCTTTGTGTGACGGTAATTGATCCGCCGTATTTGTGAAGATGTCAGGATAACTACATGTTCATGCATCAAACGAAGAAGGCCGCGATTATGAGTTTAAGTATTCGACGGCCATGTTACCGCAGTCTGTTTAATGTTGTTATATTGCAGTTCCACTGTTTTTGCTGTTTCGTCGTAACCCCTATTGATCCGTATATTAGCGAGTTTGGGTTGAACGCATAGGAATTAGCTAGTGATATTCGGCTCAAATAAGTGTTTTCACCAACGCACACTGAATACATCAAAATAATTCTTTTAAAAATTGTGTCAATTAATGAAAATATGCAAAAAACTAATCGCCTAACAAACTGGTTAAGTTGTACTATCAAGCAGGTACAGCACTCATCACTACTTGTCAGTGTTATGTCAAATTGAAGAAGTGGACGAAGTTTTTTTTGAGTTTTATGTGGAAATGAAATAAAATATTTGTGTAAACCTTCCAGTGATACAAAGTTTTAGTAATAATGAAGCCACTAATAGATTTCGATGAGTGTCTCAGAGATTCTCCCAAGTTTAGGTATTGTGAAGATCGTAATCAATGAAAGTTATTCATAGAAAGTGAAATTTTGTACGTGTTGTGCGTGATAATTGTTGTATAAGCCATCCTGTTTGTTATTGTAGGGAGCAGCTGGAAACTGAGGAGGCCAGTATCGACTCATTGGAGCAAAAACTTGATAAAGTTCTAAAAGCATGCTCTGTAATGATAGACTCTGGTAAAATTTACATGAGTCATAGAGGGTGAGGATTGTATTCCTTTCTTTTTTGTTTGTATAGTTTTTCTCACACGACGCGGTACTTCCGTAATCATAGATCAATACATCGTTAGCATTAAAATTCCTTACTGGCATACTGCTTACATGATTGTTCTTAAGAACAATGTGTCCTAGTTTCTTATAGTAGGTAAAAAGTCATTGTTAAAATACCTTGATTTAGTAGATAGAATAGTGTTTTGAGTACACTTATTTTTTATCAGATTATGGCAGTGTGGTTATATTTCCTTGTTATTATTACATCAGTAAAATTGTTAAAAGACAAAGACCGAAAAGATAAGAGTGCTAAAACTCTAATTATCTTTATAGGAATCTCTTTATTAATGAATTAATTATTATCATTAAAGTTAAGACCCCAAATAAAATGGGACAAGGGCAGGAAAATGATGATGAAAGTTATGGTATAGATATTATTGTTTATTGTGAAGCTTACTACTATTTGCTACAATAGCTATAACTTTAGCATACAACAATAGTTAGGCATTTCAAAATAACCATTTATTGTTTGGAAATAATTAATTATCATAATGACAAGGTTGTTCCTAAGTACACTGCAATGTTAAGGAATTTAATTGCAGTACTGTATGAGTTTTAAAATATATTTTTACATAATGCAATTAACTTAATTGTGGGAAGCACTTGTCAATAATTCTTTAAGACATTGCCTCATCATTTTTGTTGGACATGAGTTGAATGTTGTCATGTGCACAATTTCAGTATAGTGCATGTTTATTAGCTATGTTTCCAATAGGATTTTCTAAAAATTTAGAACTTCCTTACAAACATTTATCTCTAACTAAACCCACACGGGGATGATGTATACAAGGTGATTTTTTATAATGAGCATGGATGTTCAAATCTAAAATTAAGAAGAATAGCAAAAAATATGTGACGAGACACGATTTTCATGAAAACTAAAACTAGCACAACTAAAACTAGCAATTAAATATACAAATGCTTGATAAATAACACTATTCACAAAGCTACTCATACAAATACCAAAACAAACAACTAAGATAATATTATTGTGATTTTAGCACATTCACAAATGCACTATGGGACCTAACGGGAAGCTTTGCCGAAGACCCACCAGTAATGGCTACACTCAACAGAATGATACACTCTTTGCAAGAAATGAACAAATTCCACTCCATCCTACTTGACCAAGTCTCTCGAACTGTGCTCAAGAATCTCACTGCTTTTATTAAAGTGTAAGTATTTTTATTTATTTGTCACCTCAACCACCAACAACCTTGTTTTATTATTTCCTAAGCTCTTCTCTAGTGTGAAAAGAAAATAAGTGGATTATTCTATTCTTTCATGTTTTTTATGACTTATTCTAATTATCTATGCATTAAAATTGCCTTAATCTAATATTTTGCAAAAAAAACTGTTTAGTTTGCTATCAACTCTATTAATTATAGCAATATGAAATATGTCATCTTAAAAAAAGCTGTTATGCCAATTTTATTATTTCAAGCAATGTTTACTCTATGAAGTATTTCATAACAATGAGAGAGGCATTGCTTATTGATAATTCATACAAATAACATCATGAACAAGTATTGTCCGAAAAGTAATAATATATGTACCAGTTATCAGAATACAATATTGATAGTAAAATAATACAATAATAATATAAGATAACGATTTAAACAGTTCTACAGAATAAATATTGTGCGTTGTTAAACATTGGAAACAATCATGTTTTAATTGTATATAAAAAGTAGTAGTAACTTGGTCCTAACATTAAAAAAACATAACACAACTTTAACAATATAACTGTTTTGTCATTGTGTGTGTATGTCATGACATGTTAAATGCAGTGCTATAAATCCCATATTTTCAAAGGACCGTTTTTTCAAATCTCTGATACATAAATCCTTCTTTACTTAAAATTTTATTGTAATAAAATAAACCATATTTCCCATACTAATTTCTTGTTACCTGATTGCCAAATTTTCCTGGTGGACTCCTAGTAGTAACCAAGTGTAGGAAAATAAACAGTTTTATTTTTAGTTTTAACGGCTTTGAGCTGAGATTCATAATAATATTTACCTTAAAGTTCATTGATTTATGCCAGTTACTCTGTCGAAGCATTAAATTTGATGATAGTCGTAAACTTATTTTAGAAACTATGGTTTTTTCATCAATTCGGATATATAGGAGAGAATGGAGAATAAAAAATTGAAGGCTTGTTGATGATGATATTTTTTGTCATAAAAGAATATTTCGGCCGCATCTTCTCTTCACATCGGGAGAATTGCGGCTCCAACGCAAGCCTCAAAAACAAGACTCTTTGCCGCAGTCTGTGGTTTTCAATTCACAAAATTACAGGAAAAATTTCAATAAAATTCCTAACACATTACAAAGCTGACTCATAAAATTGATTGATAGTAATATCGACATCCCACTTCCTTTATTTCATATTACAATCATTCTCCATTTATCACATTGAATAGCTTTTATTTTATTACAGGGATATCAAAGGTGTCAAAGAAAGTAAAAATCACTTTGAAAAAATCTCAAATGATCTGGATACAGCTTTAAATAGAAATTCACAGGTATGTTATATTTTGTTTATTTATTTTTACTTGTTTCTTATTACAAACAAAAGACATTGAAAACAACAAAAAATAGTAGCCACTGGTATCGGGAACAGGGTCCAAGTTACCGGCGGTTAGTACTTCATACAAAGAAACCTAACAATACGAGCCGTGTCCAAGAGTACCGCTTTCTGTATCAAGCCAGCTGGATCAAAATCCAGCTGTCTAACGAGAGCCTCCTTAGGTATTGGTCGATTCTCTTGGCAATGAAGCCTTTGGCAGATACGACGACCATCAGCACAATGATCGCCGAGTCGACATTACACATGTCGACGACCTTGCGAGCCAAGTCAAGGTACTTACTTGATTTGCTTATCTTTCTCGGTTTTCACGAGGTTCTCGTCATGCGGGGAGAAGTATGTTATTATTATTAGATTATGAAAATTAAGTAAAATACCAGTCAATCAATTTAGAACAAACAGGATAAATAAATTCTTCGTCAAAAAGGTTTTCCTCACAATTAATAAGTTAATTCAGTTGCATAACTTCAATATTAATATGTTTAAAATATAGTAATCTGCCGTTAGCTTCAGAGATAATTAATATAATAGACGTTTTCATCCATTTGACCACACTCTATAGCCAAATTGGATTAATCCTGCTAAAGAGCTCTGTGTCTAGTGTCAATGCTATAAGGTTTCATCTCCGTTGGTAGGGATATTGCAACTAGACACCGCGCCGTACTAAACACGACAAATGTGTTGACATGTAATCAGCTTAAGCCTATGGGAGTTTGCATAAAGATACAGGTTTTCCAGAAATCAAAACAATGGTTTACTGTTTTCATGTTCTATTTACTCGTACCATTTTTGACCTTTTTTGTGCATGCACCTCATTCTGGGACGATAGCTATGGCCGATGTATTTAAATCCTAAACATTTGTGACTAGGTGTCTCGACATAAATGTGTGGAAGTGGAGGAGGTGATGAATCTCTTGCTGGCTACTCGCTCGTGTTTCCGTCACACTGCCCTCGACCATGTGCAGAAGATCACCATGCTTCAGGCCAGGAAGCGCCACGAGATACTGGCCACGGTGAGTGCCATATTTTAACTAATTGAGCAGGCAGTGTAGTTCCGCACCTGAAAAAGGGATATTGGATCACTTCGTTGTCCGTCTGTCTGTCAAAACCGGGTCTTCTCTTCCACGCGTTCTCGAGATAATGGGTCTTGAAGACCCATTATTATCTCGGGAAACCGTGGAAGTATAAAGTTGAAATTAAAACCTGATTGTATAAGTCTGTGATCCCTTGGAGCTGTGAGAAAAGCCTCTAAGACTACGCAGTCAAAATATATAGCCGTTTATGTCGCAAGTTTAAATCGAACCTTCGCTGAGCGACTCCGACTCGTACTCGGCCGGATTTTTATATACTGCGTTTGCAATTTAGTTTTCAAAAATATTAACCAAACATTTTGCATGACGTTTTGAAAAGAATTCGCCATTATGAGAACATAAAAAAAACTGTAGAATGAGCGAGCCGCTTCTACAAGAACTCTTACAGTTAATCTTAAAACACCTCTGGTCTATGTACGTAATTATATGAGCATCGCGCACATGTAGGTCTGTTCAAACTGAGTAAACTACGTAATAATTGCAAACTTCCATAATTGCTGTAAAAAAGACGTCAGGAATGTCCGTGAGGGTCGCAAGCGCAGCGCAATGTGTTCACATGATCACATCGGACATGTGTGATCCGCTTTTAGACGGCTATGTTTTCTTTATTATTACTACGAAACAATACGTGATAAATCACGAAAATTCAATATTATCAGTGTAACAAAACACTGCATTTTACGAGTCAAGCGCACTGGCACGCGGTCATTGTTTTATTTTTTCACTTTTAGGATTCCGTATCCAATGGGTACAAACGGTCCTGTACCTTTTAAATCGTAATTGGGACACTCTTGATACATTCACAGTGTGTATTTTTGCTATAGCCGTTTTAATAAAAAAAAAACATAGAAATAGGGTTTCCTTCAAAACAATCGTGTTTTTGTTCAATTCAATGTAATATAATAATAATTTTGTGCTTTGATACGGAACCTTAGCCGGCGTTATACCGAACTTTTGCCCGGTATTCTCTATAATGATGTTTATGTTATCTTATTACTGTTATCATGAATTAAGTAAAAAAATATATATTTTTCATTGAATTGGTTACGCTTGCGATGAACAAGGAAAGGAATATTATAACGTTCGTGATAAAAGATAATAATGGTTCAGACATAAAGCTATCGTAAAATACGTAGTATTATCGATTAAGGAGTCTTGCGGATATAGGCACTATGGGTTTATTTTCGTTGGATCCCAGTTTTTGATCCCACTTTAATATTTTTGGCGTTGGATCCCACAAAACATTATTATATATTTCCGTTGAATCCCAAATTTGAAAAATACAAAAAAAATACGTTTTATTGCCATTGAATCCCAAAAACTATTTCCGTTGGATCCCAAATGTTTAAAAACATCTGAATGCGGGTACATCCAACAACAAAATCACAATAATATTTTAAGGCGAAATTTTGTATGTATGTTTGTTATTCCAACACGCTCAAACTTCTAGATTGATTTGGATAAAATTTGGGTATGTGGATAGGTTATATGTTAGAATAACGGGTGCCTGCCGTTTTTCGGAAAAGATTTTGACAACATTTAATTACCCAAACAAATTATAGGAACGGGGAACTAGGTTAGGTTAGGTTGAAACTGCGACCTCCTACGCACGAGCCGAGCGAGCGGAGCGAGCGGTGCCGCGGGAGCGGCCGGCGAGTGCCAGAAACGACCTGCATTTATAGAAAAAAGAGATTGTTTTTAGTTGGTTACCCGGAACTGAACTATTTAGATTAGGATAATATTACTTATTTACAAAAAAGTTACTAAAAAAGGTTGGAGTACGTCATTTGTCTCATTTATTCCCCAATGGCAACAATCCTAAAAAATCCAAAATACACGCACGGTGTTTTTGAAATATTTAATAAAAGTAAATCACTTTTCTTCGGAAATGTACACATGTTGTCATAAAATGGGATTCAATGGTAATATCAAATGGGATCCATCGTTAATACCTAAAAAATGGGATCAAAAACTGGGATCCAACGAAAATAAATCGCACTATGTAGCTAATGCTGGAAATAACAATCGATGAAAGAAATATGTAGACTGTCTTGTTGATCTACTAAAAGAGTAACCATGGAGTTTTTTGCCGGTTCTTCATCATAGGAAACGACCAACCCTAACCGTGCACGTTTTCTACGACGATTATTATAAGTGCCCATGTAGGCCTATGTGAAATAAAAATATTTTGATTGGCTCGTCGTACTGCTGGCGATCCGAACTCGGAATATTCGGTTCCAAGGTCGGACAAGGTGTTATTCAGTATTGTCATCAGAAAATTCTGAATAGCAGCCACCGCCAAGATTTGTAGTCGGGTAATGGCGTAATGGTTACCCCCTACTACATGATTCACATATAGAATTCTTAACTTAGCTGGTAAAACGTGAGAGTGGTTTAGGTAAACCTCTGCCTAATTCTCCCACGATTACAGGCAAAGTTTTATTCAGATACGAAAATTATCCTCAATTACTTAAGTAATAGCAAGCCAAATGATGCGATTGACTTCTGATCATCACAACAGCTTCGATCATTTTCGGTTAGGAAACCGCCCATTGCCGTTTATGGGAGCCAAACCTCGGCTGCAATACTAACATAGGTGTAGCAGAAATAGAGTATATTGAGGCCTGGAAAGGAATATTTTAGGAAAATTAAGAGAATGTTATTTTTAAACGTTTTAACCCTTAATTTTTGTGCTTTTAACCATCAGCGTTTAATTTTTGAATAGGCCTTTGTGGATTCCAGTGATGCGTTGAAAACAGTATTAAGGTTACTTTAGTTTTGTTCAACAGTAAAAAGTAAAACTTAGTGAAAAACAGTGTTTAACTGTTTTTAGGGTTTCGTAGTTTAACAGTATAAGTAGATAGTTGATAACACTACAGATACCCCAGTTTCAAACAGCTTACACCCCGTTCCAATAAACAAAAACCGGCCAAGAGCGTGTCGGGCCACGCTCAGTGTAGGGTTCCGTAGTTTCCCGTCCGTCACAATAAGTGTTCCCACTTATGAGTTTATTATTTGTTTGACGTTGAACACTAGAGAATTGTATTTTATTATTATCCAAGTATGGGAATAGTGCGTTAACGTAAACGTGCTGCGAATGACTTAAACTATTATATAAACTATCATAGACCCGTAATATTCCATTGGTGTAATAAATGCAAATCCAATGCCCCACAAACCCGACTTCTCTCTCCGCCATATATAATTTACTAGCTGTTCCCCGCGCTTTCACCCACGCTGCTCAGCACCTGTTAGTCGTAGCGTGATGATATATAGCCTATAGCCTTCCTCAAGAAATAGACTATCCAACACGAAAATAATTTTACAATTCCAACCAGTAGTCCCTGAGATTAGCGCGTTCAAACAAACAAACAAACAAACTCTTCAGCTTTATAATATTAAGTATATAGTTATAGTATATATAGTATAGATAAATGACACTCAGGCTCTATTAGTTCCGGGTAAAGAAAAAGAGACACTTCTCTGACGACTGTCACACAGTTTATACTAGTATAGTCGTCAACGTAACCTCTTAAAGAAATTGTATTCATTGCCAAACATTACACACTAGATTAAGAGCATTTTTGTAAACTTTATGAGTGAAATAAACTTTCTATTTCTATTTCTCTAGGCCGAAACGATGTGTGTTGGCCTGTTGGGATAACAAATTATGAAAGGTGCGCACAGCGTCGTCCTCAACATGATTATCACTGTTCAAAATATACGAGAACATTTTAATACCGGACAAATCAAAATCAAACATCGACAACTAATTAGATTATGCACTCATAAATAAAATTACGAATATATTTAAGAGCAACTTACTTTACCACGGTAGGTCATGAAAGCACGGAATATCATAACATCGACTTTTAAAAAATTACGTCGTTACACAACGCCATCTATCGAACTATTTATGAACTGGTTTTTACCTTAACATTTGTTGGTGTTAAAAAAATGAATTTTAGTTTTGTTCTAAATGAAAATCTGTTCTAAACGGTTGGTATCTCCTTGGCATTGGCGGTATCTTATAACTACATAAAACTTTTATTAAGTACATGCTTAGGCAATTTAGAACAAAACTAAAATTCATTTTTTAACACCATCAAAATGTAAAGGTAAAAACCAGTTCATAAATGGTTCGATAAATGGCGTTGTGTAATGACGTAATTTTTTTAAAAGTCGATGTTAAGATTTTCCGTGCTTTCATGACCTACCGTGGTAAAGTAAGTTGCACCTTAAAATTATATCCGTAATTTTATTTATGAGTGCATAATCTAATTAGTCGTCGAGGTTTGAGCGCTCCCCTTTGTGTTCGCGCTAAAATCCGTCACAAGTCGAAGCCGGAGCGCCTGCCACGGAACTCACCTTTAAACTCATAAGTGGGAACACTTATTGTGACGGACGGAAAACTACGGAACCGTACACTGAGCGTGGCCGGTTTTTTTTTAATAATTTTGGATTGCGAGAACCGATTTCAATCATTCTTTTTTTGTTTGAAAAAAGATACGTTCAGGATAATAAAATATGCAAACGAAGTTAAAAAAAATGCTTGCATTAAATACTACAAACTTAGTCCAGAAATTATTTTGTAAAACTTTTTGTCTTTTTTGTACAAAAACTGTTGTGTGTGTCAATCAAGTTCAAAATAATTTTCATAGAAAGTCCTTATAAAGTTCTACTTTTCAGATTTTTTTCATATTTTCTAAACTTATGGTTCAAAAGTTAGAGGGGGGGGACACATTGTTTTTAACTTTTGGAGCGATTATTTCCGAAATTATTGACATTATCAAAAAATGATTTTAGTAAACCCCTATTCATTTTTAAATACCTTTCCAACAATATATCACAAGTTAGGGTTGAAATTAAACACTCCCCACTTTACATGGCTACCCTAATAAATCATTTTTTTCCAATTTTTGTTTTACCACTTTGTCGGCGGGATTGATATACATATTGATACCAAATTTCAGCTTTCTAGTGCTAACGGTCACAGAGATTAAGCGAGGACGGACGGACGGACGGACGGACAGACAGACATGGCGAAACTATAAGGGTTCCTAGATGACTACGGAACCCTGAAAACGATTCGTTTTGGTTACGGAAAGTAGTATTTTGTTATATGAGACGTATGTCATAAAATCTTACTATCCGTAAGCAAAACGACTCGTTTTTGTTTATTGGAACCGGGCGTTATTAAATTTGTTCCGTCGAATCGTATCAAATGATTTCAATGGGCTATTTTCGGTCAACCAACTCAAACAATACAATCATAACATTCCATTTTTATTTGAATACTCGTAACTGATTAATAACAACACCACGGATCGATCTTCAAGATAACGCCGCGCTTGCCAAAGTCGGCCTGTCGATGGCTGACCATAAATAACATCCGAGTTTCCTCGGTAGTCGCGTACGTTAAGCCGTTGGCCACTGATTACAGGTATACAGTGCCCCGAAAGTCTGTCTACCAGTTTCCAAGGGTTATCGGTACTAACTGGGTTGTGGGATTCAGATATGTTCGCTCCATGTAACATACTGGTATTCAAACTAGAGATCGATCCCAACATAGTTGAACAAAGCCAAGCAAATAATGATTTTTTACCCAACTGGCGAAGGGTAATGTGTTTAACAGTCTATATCTATACTAATATTATAAAGCTGAAGAGTTTGTTTGTTTGTTTGAACGCGCTAATCTCAGGGACTACTGGTTGGAATTGGAAAATTCTTTTAGTGTTGGATAGTCCATTTCTTGAGGAAGGCTATAGGCTATATAACATCACGCTACGACCAACAGGTGCTGAGCAGCGTGTGTGAAACCGCGTGGAACAGCTAGTTTGTAATAAATAAAACAGGCTGACGGATGTGTCGAGCCTAAGACGTAGTAGAAACTAGGTACTTACTTATAATAAAATTATAATCATGTTTATAGTGCAACGCAACGTGAAGCATGTTCGTTCCGGTTCAGTTGCATACCTACATGGAGCTGAGCAGGATCAGTTGTGTTCATTTAAACGCAAACATCACATCTTGCTTGTCAGCCCTCAGGTCCTGAAACCTATAGACGGCAATTCTATTTTTAAGCGACTTTTGAGGTTTTATGTTCACCGATTACTCAAAAAACTGTGTACCGAATTTTCAAAATTCCTTTTTTGTTCGAAATAGTATGGTTCCTAGGTGGTCCCATATCAGCGCCCCATTGGCGCTTTCACCTAACAACTACAACCACAAAAATGATATATGATAGGTTCCAACCAAAAACTGATTTGGATTGACCCTTATTGTAAAGGAGATAGAGATAAAATTGTATCCTATCAACTGAAACCACTCAGTCCATTGCTAAACGTCCTTCCCCAAAGGCCGTTAACGCAATATAGACAAATTCACCAACTAGCATAACAAATAACACTATTTACCATACGGTCAGTGTCAAACGACAATAGGAAGACAATAATCACGCTCCACTCCGGGACAATAGGTTAATAACCGTAAGTAGTGAGTTTTGCGCAGCTATTCATAGCAGCTGCCCCCAATGCCTAATTCTGCTACAACCGTCACGGTCGACCGGCTTGATGTGCTGTCCTTAGATTGTACGCGTGGACACGACATATGAGGTGCACCTACTTTCACTGTCACTTGTTTCCGTGATTCTAGTGTTAAAGTTGTGACTGGATTTTATTTTTAACGGTATTTCATTTTGTTTCTAGATTATGTATTTCGGTCAGTTTATTCTCTACCCGAATAAGATTGTATTTCGAATCACATAAATATTTCCATATAATATTATACGAGCAATGTTTGTTTATTTGTAATCATGTTTCGCGAAAACGGTTCTAGTCTAACGATTTCGATAGAAGATGCACGATAGGGGTTTACGGGGTGCATAACCCGTAGCTACGCCTTATATCTGGATAAAAAACGTTATCTCTATTTTCGCTTAAATACTTTTGATAAAACTTTATTCACAGCATCTTTGAGGTTCGTCTTTAGCAGAATCTGGCGAAAAATATATCTTACACGTTCAATATCGTATCAAAACCTATCAAATCATGAAAATCCAGGCGTCGTAGCCTAGATTAAGAATTCAGGAATAGGAATTTATGTGCGTGGAATAAACCAACAAAGGGTTGAAGTACTGAACTGACGAACTCTATTGACCTTTCCTTCATCAGTTACCAGCTGAGCGCTTCGGTTCATTGTGCCTTAATTGAGACAAGCTAGGGATCGCTCGCTATTCAAGAATATGGAATTATTTATGACACGTCGTCACCCAGACCGTCCCAGATTTCGCCTAGAAGACTGATGAGGCTTGGTAATAACCCGCTTACAAGTCTAACTTGTTTTGACTCTGCCAATGCTAGTATCACAGATTTCCTATTACTAGCTCGCGATGTAAATAATGCCTGCATTAAATATTCAATCAAGGACAAACCAGTGACGTGAAGCGTCTAGCGTGCGTGGACCATAAAACAAATACTTTGTTTCTGTAATGGTCTGGTAACGTACAGTTATAGACTATAAAACATACATCTATTAACATTATCAAGGTAATATTCTTGCTAGGTGCTATAGTATAATTTGTGGGAACCGAGGAACATGCATGTGCGTTGTTTATCACGCATAATATTAATTAAAAAAAAAACATGAGTCATACATTTTGTTTACATCACATAATGTGACGCTTTTGTATAAGGTAGCGTTTTAGAAAATCTAATTGCGACTTACAATTTCATATTATTTCGTTATGCAACCTCTTTGTTTTATGAAGTTACACTGTTGGTGTAACCCCATATTTATTTAATTTAATGGTGTGTTGAGAATATTGTTTGTTTTAGTAACAACATACTTAAAGTCTTAGATCAATCTCATATCCCTACTTTCATAATAACACAAGATAACCAGGAAGTGATACATTGCCAAAACAATGACCTAATAAGGTGTTCTATGAAAAGAAAAATGTTTATCAATTTGACTTCCTTGATAAAGATAGCGCATATCTTTTGCTAGTTATTCATTAGCACTATTATCATTTTGAAGCAGTCTGTTTTGCAACGCGCCTCTAGTTTGCAAGACTTTCCGGCTGCACGACTAATCTGGCGATGGCGTCTTCGAACGACAGTTATGTATCGTGTTGCTAAAGGTGGAAGTGTTTTTTGTTGCTTTAAAATAACAGTGTTCATAGTCTACTAGTTCTGTGACAAATCAGTGAATAGATAGCGTTGTGCAGTGGAATTGGATTTTTGTAAACTCACCTCTCAGGTAGGATTGATTTTAATTATGTTGGCAGTCAATAATAAATATTGACACAAATAAGGACGTGATTAATGAAAAAATATGTCAAGGACTAAGTATATTTCTGGGTCACCCAATACATAAATACTTTCGTTCTTAATTCCGGAGCCAGTCGTGAGTGTCGTACGCATTTAACTATAAATCCTTATAAGCCGATTATGGCTCAAGTGCGCAGCGAATTGAATTAGATCCTATGATGCTATTAAGTAAAAACAGCCATTCCTACCTACGTGCTTAGGAACACACGGCAAGCACTTAAATAGGGCGTTAACAGATACTAGAATAATACCTTTATCTTCGAGAACTGTGTAAATGAACGATATAGATAATTAGCATAACATTTTGACTCATACTGTTCCAAGAAGGTAACACACTGAGTTCACTCAGTGATTCATTGGGTAAATCGTGTGAAAACGATGCAAAGGAAAGTATTAATCAAACTTTGTGAAAAATCATGTACTTTTTTCATACTTGACGCCACCATTGCTGTAAATTATAGTTGCCCTTATAAAAGAAATAAAATAAGTTAATATTTATTGTACGTCCAATTTAATCAACCATAAAATGCCTTAAATATCTGTTGAATATGTCGGTCAACGTTATAATACTTAAAAGGGGTTGACGCCCATCATCGTCGCATGTGTTAACACACCCCGTGTTTTAGGGTTAAGATGGATCATTTATCTTAAACATGACCCAGAAATGTCTTATATTCATAGTTGAAAGTAACGTGTAAAAATAAATTGACTAGGCTAAATAAATAACATGTGTGTATGTGTGTATCTAATATAAAACTCGTTACATTTGTATAATAACAGGAAATCAATAAAATCTTCTTGTTATGGCGGATCTATCATATTCAGATAATTTGCACCAATTGCCTCGCTCAGCCTCGTTTAGCCGCTGGTCCCAGCGGTAATTTGCAAATCTTTGACAGTCGTTACAGTTAGTCAGGGGCCCGAAAATCTGATATTCACTCTAACAAAAGGTATCGTATCACCTAGTACTAACTGGGTTGTTGAGGTCACATAGGCAGTCGCTCCATGTAAAGTACTGGTATTCAGCTGCATTCGAATTGACTAGACACCGATTCCAAAATATTTGAGAAAAAGTGACGTTGAGCTTGCCGTGCCTGCCTAGTGGCTGGATGAAGCATGAATCTGATGATTCTCAAATCAAATCAAAATATTTTTATTTCACATTTAGCCAACATGGGCACTTATAAAACGTCGAAAAAAGGTGCAAAGTTCGGGTTGGTCGTTTCCTATGGAGAAGAACCGGCAAGAAACTCCATGGTTACTCTTTTAAATCATTTGGTTTTACAATGTTGTTGTTACAATTCTAGTTTGTTTCTTGTTTGTTTGTTCTACCTTCAACTACATTTGTACTGCTTTTTTTCTGAATAAATATTTTATTACTTCTGAATCAACCATTAGGTAGGTACCTACGTATCTTCGGGGGCGTGAAGTTCATTTGTTTGACGTCATTCTGTTGTTTTATAACGTAGCTGTAGCGTATTTATTTTTATCATAATCCTATTATATAAATAGCACGCTGGCCTTTAATTACATCAAATACCTGGCGTGGTCCTCTGTGATTTGTCTTACGTAGACCCAATTGTTCGAAGAAATTCCCCTAAAGTTCTTTTTTTTGAGTTGGGAAATCATCAAATAACTTCCTCCGCTTTAGTTGGATTGGGGGAGTGCAGTCAGACTTTTACTGAATAAAACCCATCCATGCTCTTTATATTGCCCTTTGTATTCTGGGGTCGTTGTATCTCTTTCGAACAACCCGCAAACCCGGCAGGCAATAATCCTGGTAGGCCCCTCTACTTTGCCGATACCCTTTTTTGCGGATGGGAAATGATCAAATGAGCGGGCGGGGGAGTGTCAGACTTGTACCACCCGCAACCCCGGTTGCCGTCCCCCTAAAGGTGTTGTACGGACATATAAAATATTGTGCCAACTCTATAGTAAAGTTGTAAAATAATAAATCATTTATTTGCGGCGTTACTTTGTTGGAAGTACAGAATGTTTGATTGACAGTTTGTATTAAATCTAGAAAGATCCATGTAATATTTGTGGCTTTAGCAGCCCATCTATTACAAAATAAACAGTACGCAATGATACCGGTATATTTCAATGCCATAACTGTATGATATAACAATCGTAATATCTACTGAACATGCAACTGCCAACGCCCGAAAATATTATCCACAATACTATCGTGTGTGTCATACAACTACGTACAAATTGTATTTGTACTTTCTTGATCACACAACAGATTCTTGTGTAACGTTTGGTATTTTTAAGCTATTAAATAAATATTCTAGTCAAGCTCATAGTTTGACTTACCGGTAGATTTGTACAATACGTAATTGTGTAACGAATTAATGAATGTACTAAGTAATTAGCTCGCAGTGAAGCCTGTGTTTGAATTGACACTACTCTCCCGATAATAATGACGGTAAAATTAATTTAGTTTGTTATCGGTGTTCGATGTAAAAATAAATTAACGTACAAGATTATATTCAAGATAATATACGGTCATATCGGAGTACAGGACACGGCGAAGAAAGTTCACTCGCTAATTTCATACATAACGTTTTGATCGTGACTTTCACCAAAGTGTTGTATAAATAAAAACTAAAGCAGCAGGTCACGACTTACCGCACTAAATTCAACTTTCTATGCTTTTTAAGGTAATAAAATCGTTCTCACAATATTGATGTTCGATCGGCTTATTCGCCGCAGAGTTTGTAACCGTATTAAGGGTTTTATTAATTGAATGTATGTACTCGTTGATAGGGTAAAATTGGGATAGATGCCCCGATTTTATTTATTTGATCATCGCTTGTATTTATTTATCGATAAGATTTTTAAATACTTTTAAGTGGACCGTGTTTTTTGACTCTGTGCAATTACATGTGAAAGCAAGGTGCGATCAAGTTTTGTGGGGATATAGCTATGTTGTATAGCAATGCTGCAGATTTATTAACAAGGCAAAAAAATGCCAGCCCTTTGATCAGGTGAACTATTGACAAACCTGAAATACCCTAAACAGTAATAAATAAGGACGTATTTAGGGTGAATAACTTTGTCGAGTGTACGGCAAGGTGTGGCACTGTGGCCTATATTATTACTAAAATAGAGCAAACATTATAATTTAAAAATCTACTACACTGGTATACCAATAGCGTGTGAAATTTGTTAATATCATGCTAATATTAACTCTTTTATAATGACATTCTGAGAAGGACAGACATTCATGAAACGCACACCTATATTTATGATTAATAAACTTTTGTACCAAGTTTACGTTTACTTAGTCACTCCTTCTTACTTACTGTCTCATTCACTAAATTGATAAAGACTTAGATTGCAAGATAAACACGTATTAGTTCGCAATCTAAATCCATTTTCAGCTGATAACGATATTAATAATGGTTTAACGCGGTCGATCGTTGATTTTAACGCGGTTATTTACTAGACAGTAAATAACCGCGTTAAAATCAACGATCGATTGAAATTTGGGTAATTGATAAACTAAATTGGTTGGTTTGGCATCATAATTCTGTGTCTATGAAAAACCAGCGAGCACACAACCCTTTAACATGTATTGTAAACCTTTTTTCTTAATATCTGAAAAGATAGTTGAATTTTGTTTTGATTGAATGTATTTGATTGCCCAGGGAGCGACCACTGTATCGAAGTTCGAGTAATGACACTATTACAGGCTCTTTTGATTTCAGGCAGTATCTATCATTACGGAAAAATTGCCCTTAAAAAGTATGACTTATTGTGTAAATAATGCTTATTTATTTCAGTTCCTGTCGTACTTGCAAGCTTGCAACACTTATTATCATCAGGGTGCCGATTTGTCCGAGGACTTAGAACCCTTTTTGAAGACTACCGCTGAAGATGTAAGTCAAACTTCTTCTTCTAATATGTATTTACTTTTGAAAAGCCACTAAAAGAATGTCCGTTTCAATAAGAAACAAAACTATGCCGGTTCTTTAAATCTCGTTTTTTTTTTACGCAAATGATTTGTTCCTTCTGACTCTATTTTTTTAAGTGTTTTTAAAAGGTAATCCACACAACAACCTTATCAAAATCTACGGAATATAGCACTGTGATAGATTAATTATTATTTATCGCTTTAAAGGCGCAATCACACGTGGAGTTTTTTATTCGTATGAACGACTTGCAAAAAATGAGGTCAAATACGTGCGTTTTGGGCAATCTTTTTTAGTTTCATGGTTCAACTTTATTCAGACTACTCGTGAGGTAATAAATGCGTTGGTGCCCGAATTCAATTAGTCTTTCGGCCACCCGAATGCGGGCTATCGACCAATAGTAATTTTGTGATTATTATAAAGGAGCTATGTAACAATTTTCGTGTACTATAAAGTGAACTTATCTATCATAGTGGGCCGTCTCCAGTAAATACCATACTAACTGCACCACACTCCACTAATCAACTTTATTCCCCGTTAACGATGTACTTAAAATTAGCAACATAACAACGCCAATTGACCGTGATACACAAAGCGTTACAACAGCACGTCATGTTACAAGAAATATTCAATCATACGAGTATTCACTACTAATGATCACATTTTCAGATCGCAGCTATGCGTAACGACACAAAAATACTTGACAAGGAGATGGAGAATCGCCATACGATTGTAAATAGCAAAGATACGGTGCTCCCGAGTTGTAAGTCGAGCCAAGCAGAAGGCGACTGTAAAGATGGGTTGTTGAGTACACCGTGCCTTAAAAACATGCCTCGGATGCAAGGGTATTTGTTCAAAAGGACTTCGAATGCCTTCAAGACTTGGAACAGAAGATGGTTTTATTTGTACGATAATCGTCTCGTGTATAGGTGAGTTCTCGATCCCAAAGTCTAGCCATTTATTTCAATTAGGCAATTTCTAAACGCCTAGTTGACGCTTCACGAGACCCAAGGACTAGCTTTAATCTCGGCTAGAGGCTCAAGTATCAGCTGTACATTGTGGCAACGCCTGCAGCTAACAGCGTTAAGGAGGCTTTGATGCCCTTTTGAAGTTCGTTACAAAGTTTATCGTTAACTAGCTTCCGCCCGCAATTTCGTCCTCGTGGCATAGTTACTTACTTTGGGCTAACTTTACCCCGCGTGATGATCGAAAAAACAAAAATAATAATAAGCTTTATTGTATAAAAGAGTATTACACAAACTGAGATGTCACTAGCCTCCTACAATCTCTGTACAAAAATTCATCAATATCGGTTTGGCCATTTAGGCGTGAAGACGTAACAAACAAACAAACTCACTTTCGCTTTTATAATATTAGTAAGGATTATCATAATGATAGAGTAGATAGAGGCACTTTTAATATTATTATTAAAATAAAATGATAACGAGTCCCTGTTGCATTCGCATAAAGTTTCGCAATGGAGAAAAATAACTAAGAAATTCCATTGTTACTCTATAAAATTTCGAACAATATTCTGAATACACTAATTATAAAATATACGCGTGTATATATTATGTTCACCAAAGTATGGATATGAAATACTGCGGTTTGCAATCTGAGGTTTCTTATGTAGACCAGAGACATACGTAGTTAATCGGTCTACCATTTTATCTATTGTTTATTTTTTCAATTCGATTCGATACTAGATACGATTGAGCAAAACAATTTGATCAATTGATTTTGTTTTTCCGCAAACACCCTGACGGATTATTAGAACATCTTGAATATAAGTTATGTGATCATGGCGTAACTTCCGACCAGTCATTTATTTTAATAAATACATTATAAAAATGTATGTTTGTGTGTTACCAGTTAATTAATTAAGGAAATTATCGATCTTAGTTGTCATTTTTAGTCACACTATCGCTTTCGAGCGATTAGGAAGTTGGTTGTAACCTCCTGTTATCTAATAGAATCGTACTTAGAGAGAAAGTTTGATTTTGTAACTCACTCGTAATACTACGTAACTTTGACTACAGACTTCAACAACTTCTCATTTCAAAACCGATGAGATGCCCTTGACACAAGTGGCAATTTCCTTCAAAGCATTTCTATAAGTATATTGAACACTTTTTACTTTTAATCAATTTCTAGTAAAGTAGTTATGTATTCGAGCAGAATTTTTACCGGTTACTCCGTTATAATTACTACAAATTTACTTGATCTTTTTCATTTGCTAGAGGAAGCTCGCTAGTCTCATATGAATTGCAACAACTTTCCTAGGGTAGTTTATGTGTTAGCTTTCACTCCTTCTATATTGATGTATGCCTAATGTCTTTTGATTCCAAATTCTACTCTAAAAAGGATATAATATAAAACTTTTTTCACAAAAAGAAACCACCGATTTCCAACAAAACCAGATGAAAATAACTTTACTCGGTGACTTGTTATAATTGTTAAATATATGAATATGAATTAACCCTTGTTTTATTTTTAGGAAACGGACAGGTGAACTAAACGTCACTGTAATGGAGGAAGACTTGAGACTGTGTACTGTGAAGCCAGTGCTTGATGGCGAGAGGCGGTACTGCTTCGAAGTATTGTCACCGTCGAAGTAAGTGTAGTATAGTTTTATTTACATGGTCCATGGGACGCCAAACTTAAACGGTTACCACATATTCAGGACATCATTCTGAACCATGCTACACCTACTATACCTACTTTTGATAAAAGAATAAAAAATATTGGCATTTTATTGCAGTTTTCATCGCATTTGTCTCTTATTCTCCCAGCAAAGTACATAAACATAATTGAAAAAATAGTTTTACTAAACCATTTAAAAATATATATTTGCAGTAATCTCAATAAAATAATGAAAATATTAAAAGTGGAATGATAAAATTTTATGAAATATCGTAACCATTCATCTAACACCTGGTTACTCAATTATCTAAATTGACTTTTGAGTGAGCATTTGTAATAACAGTAGCCCTACTATGACCTCTTAAATGGCTTATTATGTTCCAGGCCACTATATATTTTTTAATAATGACTGAAGGGCTACTATGACGTCTTATAGCAATTCTTATTCCACTGAGTGAAAGAGATGGTGCTAGACACCTGTATAGCTCTGTCTCTTTCCCTCAGCGGAATAAGAATTGCTATAAGATGTCATAGTAGCCCTTCAGTCATTATTAAAAAATATATAGTGGCCTGGAACATAATAAGCCATTTAATTAAAACAAATAAACTTTATCCATAGGAGTCACATGCTCCAAGCAGACTCTGAAGAGATGCTCAACTGTTGGATCACGGCACTTCAGAACGGCATCCGTTCTGCCATCCAGCAGGGTCAGAGTCGAGAGAACCCTGACACTCAGCTCATACTGGTGCCAGATGACAGGCCCTCGGAGAACAGGCACAGCGTCGCCAATGTCAGGGGCATGCGGAAGATCAGGTACATGTTTGCACATTAATGACGGAATCATTTTCGTTATAAAGCGGGGTCAAAAATGGGTACTGCATACAAACTTGGATCTGCCTAAAGTGCCTAATCTTGCACGTCAAATAACTAGAAGTTATTATTTTATATTATATTATTTATTTATTTTATACATACCAGCCGTGTACCAATTTTAGTGAAGTAATTTAAAGTCAAGTAATTGCAATTTTGAGGGGCCCTTCAGGCCGTCTGCCTACTTAGGCTGCGGGTTGGCTCGAAAGTAATCTGAAAAAAGTGATTTCATAGTATGCGCACGTTTTATGAAGTTGTGTGCGTCGAAATATATCAGCTTCCTCAAAAATGCGGGCATTGTTCCTCTGACACACGTTACACAATTAGCTATTATTACAATAAATAAAAAACTAATATTTACAATATTTCAGGATATGGGAACAACTCCTGAGCATTCCGGGCAACAACTACTGCTGTGACTGTGGCAGCCCGAACCCTCGCTGGGCTAGCATCAATCTTGGCATCACACTCTGTATAGGTATGTACTAAATGGGAACACCAAAGAGATGACTATGGAAGACACTTGCGGGACTTGTAGATTGTACATCTATGTTGATGAATGATGTATGATGTTCTTTATGAATGGGAAATCATCAAATAACTTCCGCGGGGGAAGTTATTTAATATAAACCAATAGCATTTATTTAAATAATTAGGCAGTTACAAGCCCTTTACAATGTCAAAAACAAAAGGAAGAAGCTACAGTCCCAGTCACAAATCATAATAACTTGTGAAAGTACTGTAGTTGCGTTTCTCGTCTAGCCTGTAATTGGTCGATACTTGCACGTAGCCTCTTTTTTCCGCTCGTTGGGCCGAAGTCGAACACAAATAAACAGTACATAATTGTTTATTTTCAAACCTTTTATATACTTTTATTATTTTAAATATATTGAGATTTTTATTGTTGCTGTTCTTAATCTTAAAATATAGGTCTTCTTATATTTTTTTTGTATGTTCTAGAATGTTCTGGAATACATCGCTCGCTCGGCGTCCACGTTAGTAAAGTAAGATCTCTTACCTTGGATGACTGGGAACCTGAAATAATAAAGGTATTACTTTATAAAGAATTTGCTATTTATTTCTCAGCCCCTTAAACATAAATGTTTTGGGCTTTGATTCCGGCCAGTACTAATGTCACTTTATACAGATGTATATATAGGGTGTAATGGCGTATGATCTCCCGGGTGATCTCTCGGCCCATAAAATGGAAAAAGTTTTATTCCATTTTATGGGCCGAATTTGATCGTTCAAGTTCCAAAGTCCATTTTTTACGTATTTCAAGAACTTGTCTGCAATTTACAATCTACTGCGTGGTGAATAAATAATAAGAATAATATGATGAGGTCATTATAGTCTTATTTATAGAGCAAACACTTAATCAAATTAACATTTAAGATTTTCCTTTTATTTATTCCTAGGTTATGGCAGAACTGGGGAATAAAATAGTGAATTTAATATATGAAGCTAACGCTGAAGGAACTACCATCCCAAGAGCTACCCCGGACTGTGAAACGTAAGATTAGTTCAAAATCTTTCTTATAGTATTATTTTCCAGTAAAATGCACATTTGAACTGGCAAGGAATTGGTCAAACAAAATGGGAAAAGCATATTCCCCGTCACCGCCACTGCACACTTGACAACAAGAACCTTATCGTAATTAAAATAAAGATCACTATAATTTTACAGGTAGAGAACTGCCATAGGATGGTTGTTGCCCATATTACGGCATTACAGACTAATAGTAAATGTTTTTCCAACAGAAACGTACGCGAGACGTGGATCCGCTCTAAATACGTGTCATTGCTGTGGGTGAAGGACCTCGTGGGCAGCAGTGGCGCGCTCACTACCACGGACAGTCCGCTGCGCAGCGGCCGACGATGGTCCGTGCGCAGGGCCAGGCGCAGGTAACTACGTGCTAACATATAGAGGCTCATGACTTTGTAACAATAGCTGCAACACTTAACGAAGTTGGCCGTACGACGAACACATACTTAAAAAAAAAAAACTCATTCCGCATCATCACTTCACATCGAGGGGCCTGTTGGTCCAGTGGTTAGTGGCCCTGACTGCTGAGCCGGAGGTCGTGGGTTCGATTCCCACCCAGGACAAACTTTGTGTGATGAGCATGATTGTTTGTTCTGTGTCTGGGTTTGATTTATCTATAATATGTATGTATTTATAAATTATATAAGTATGTATATCAGTTGTCTGGTTACCATAACACAAGCTCTGCTTAGCTTGGGATCAGATAGCCGTGTGTGAGTTTTCCCAAGATATTTATTTATTTATTATTTATTTATCTGTAAATTATATTAAAAAATAAATTTATTTTTCCAACAAGTTGCGGCAAAGCGATATTAGAGGAAAAATCTTAGTATCATAGCAGAAAGCGGCGTTCTCTCATTTCGGGCTACCCCATCCTACTTAATATTATAAATGCGAATAATTTTGAGGATGTATGGATGTTTGTTACTCTTTCACGTCAAAACAGCTGAATGGATCTTAATGCAATTTGGTACAGAGGTATATTATAGTCTGGAATAACATCACGCGGGTGAAGCTGCGGGCGCCACTTAGTATGAAATATGCCTAAGTTCTTTTCTTTCTTTCTTTCTTATGAAAAACGTTGCCCCACACTAGGAATTTCTCCTGTATCGTGGGTGCGTTTACAAACATTTACATTCACATACACAAACGTCGGGGTCGGTTCGGGTCTGGCACCCGAGACAACTATCTGCAGGTCATACAAATATTTGTTCCGTGCGGTAATCGAACCCGCGACAAGCAGCGCAGCAGTCGATCGCTCAGCCACTGCCTTGCCGTCAAAGTTGATGTATGAATGTATTAATCTAATATAAATTTCCCTTTCAGGGTCCGAGCTGCGCCCTCCGTGCCAGAAACCATCGTTGACGAAAAAAGTGATGCCAACAGTAGCGGTAAATATCGAGAGTTTTAACTTTTTTCATTCTCTATGTTACCATCACGTGTTCTTCATCATCAATCATATCAGCCCGGAATCACTCCCTGCTGGGTACATACGCATCCCGTCCCTTTCTTCTGAGTTAGTTTCCATTCGTCAGGTAGTTTACCTGGCATTATGTTGAGGTGGATTCCTATTTGGTGCAATCTTGAGACACACATCGCCCAGTTATGGACGACCGTTACCAATGTATTTTTTTTAAACGTTGCCCCACAGTAGGATTTATTCTTGTATCGTGGGTGCGTTTACAAACATTTAAACTCAAATACACAAAAAGCTGTATGTGTATAGTATGTGATGTATCTAATGATTTATTGGTCAATCTAACTTCATTTTTTTTTAATTGTATTTTTTTCTTAGTTTGTAAATTCCTGTATTGTGTCTTTTATTGCATCAAATAAATTTTGATGCAATATGCTTATGCTTTGCATTCTTAAGTTTCCCATAACACTATCCTCGGAGACATGCTTACAAAATTATATTGCTTCAGTGTCCGAAAGTTCAAGCAAATCGGAAGGCAGTCCTGTACTACTGATCGGCACGGAACTGGCCAGTGACCGCGGTGTCGACCTCAGCCTACCTTCCGACCACGACTCTACGGAGGGAGAGGATAGCGATGAGTTAGGTTAGTTTTATCTTATAATTATGTACAAGGTAACTCGGCGCACTTGTAAGTAATCCACCAAATAACTACACTAACCCCCGAATACTGAAACGTCACTCAAAATTTGAGGGCTGCTTAACATTTGAGCAGCTCTTAAACTTTAGATTTTGTTGACAAACGTCACTTTTGGGTATCTGTTAAATTGAAGTGGTACTTAAATTTTGAGTGACGTTTCAGTATTCGGGGGTTAGAATTTTCAAAATATCAAAAATCTAAAAGGAAATAGGAATCTTATTGTGAAGAAAATAAAGAAAATTGTGACACAGGCCTCTTGTCTTTCTCATGGTGGCATGGAGAGAGCGATTGTCGCAATCCCGTGCAGGGCACGCCACAATATTGCTGATAAGTACCCTCTTTGAGGAATGGCTGGAGAGGCACTACGGCGGCGTCCTGCCACCTACCTCACCGTACACGCAAGTTTCGAGAGGTTCCTGCACATAATCGGGCGGGACGAAACGTCCGGAGTACACGGGTGGAGCTAACTGTGGCGGTTAACCCGCGTCCGGCGCTGGATCAGACCATGGTCCGGAGCGACAGCGAATGGGAAGCTCTCCTCTCTCTCGTCTGCGCCTCGACTCTTGGTCGGGGGGGCGACGCGCCTTAGTATTTCAAGCGCGCCTCAAACAGATGTCAGCAAAGCACAGGACTTTTTAGGACTACGGCCTGCCGGGATTGCGGGATGTTTGAAAGAGATACCACGGCCCCTGTACAAAAAAGGCAAAAGAAGGAACATGGATGGTTTTTAGTCGTTAACAGTGACACTTCCCCTCGTTCCGCCCAGAGCGGGGGATAGATATTTGATGATTTCCCATCCCAGAAAAAAGGCCGCTTGTCTTTGGGAAGTCCCACGCGGTGGATCGATGACCTGCATCGATCCACCGCGTGGGCCAGTGCGGGTTGGTAGATGTCACATGTTTCCGATTATTTTGGTTCTAGTACGACGTACGTACATGTCTTGATTAAGGTTGTAAATAGGCCGATTGTATGCTTCACGATGTTCCTTTCAACGTTTTGAGAGCTTTTCGACCTTCACCTAAATAGGCCTAGGTTACTCGCCGATAAAACTTGGTGACCACCGACGCATTAAGAGATGCTTTAGGCTAGCCGTTAATGGGCTCTAGAACCTTCTGTGTCTACTAGATTTGTAGGAACCAAGACTCGCACTGGGCATGGTCACCGCACTGTGTAGCGTCAACGCTTCTTGTTAAATGTTTGCAGTTTTGGATCTGGTCTCGTCCGTAACTCGTATCGGCATGGCTCGCATCCGCCTTCATACGCATCACTTTAATCTGCGATTGAAATACAAGTATAACTACGTCGTTTTTAATGTAATATATTATTGTGATATACAGCTGCAGAAGACATGTCCCGCCTATCCCCTGACGCGGTGCTTCAACTGGCGGCGCGAGCGCACAACGTGGCTGTCATGCGCGGCGCACTAGCTGCCGGGGCCGACGTGTGCGCGTGTCTGAGAGACAACCGCACCCCGCTACACGCCGCCGTGCTCAGTGTGAGTACAGTACGATAAGTTATAGTGCTGCAGCTGGCACAACGTGACGTCATGCGCGGCGCACTAGCTGCCGGGGCCGACGTGTGCGCGTGTCTGAGAGACAACCGCACCCCGCTACACGCCGCCGTGCTCAGTGTGAGTACAGTACGATAAGTTATAGTGCTGCAGCTGGCACAACGTGACGTCATGCGCGGCGCACTAGCTGCCGGGGCCGACGTGTGCGCGTGTCTGAGAGACAACCGCACCCCGCTACATGCCGCCGTGCTCAGTGTGAGTACAGTACGATAAGTTATAGTGCTGCAGCTGGCACAACGTGACGTCATGCGCGGCGCACTAGCTGCCGGGGCCGACGTGTGCGCGTGTCTGAGAGACAACCGCACCCCGCTACACGCCGCCGTGCTCAGTGTGAGTACAGTACGATAAGTTATAGTGCTGCAGCTGGCACAACGTGACGTCATGCGCGGCGCACTAGCTGCCGGGGCCGACGTGTGCGCGTGTCTGAGAGACAACCGCACCCCGCTACACGCCGCCGTGCTCAGTGTGAGTACAGTACGATAAGTTATAGTGCTGCAGCTGGCACAACGTGACGTCATGCGCGGCGCACTAGCTGCCGGGGCCGACGTGTGCGCGTGTCTGAGAGACAACCGCACCCCGCTACACGCCGCCGTGCTCAGTGTGAGTACAGTACGATAAGTTATAGTGCTGCAGCTGGCACAACGTGACGTCATGCGCGGCGCACTAGCTGCCGGGGCCGACGTGTGCGCGTGTCTGAGAGACAACCGCACCCCGCTACACGCCGCCGTGCTCAGTGTGAGTACAGTACGATAAGTTATAGTGCTGCAGCTGGCACAACGTGACGTCATGCGCGGCGCACTAGCTGCCGGGGCCGACGTGTGCGCGTGTCTGAGAGACAACCGCACCCCGCTACATGCCGCCGTGCTCAGTGTGAGTACAGTACGATAAGTTATAGTGCTGCAGCTGGCACAACGTGACGTCATGCGCGGCGCACTAGCTGCCGGGGCCGACGTGTGCGCGTGTCTGAGAGACAACCGCACCCCGCTACACGCCGCCGTGCTCAGTGTGAGTACAGTACGATAAGTTATAGTGCTGCAGCTGGCACAACGTGACGTCATGCGCGGCGCACTAGCTGCCGGGGCCGACGTGTGCGCGTGTCTGAGAGACAACCGCACCCCGCTACACGCCGCCGTGCTCAGTGTGAGTACAGTACGATAAGTTATAGTGCTGCAGCTGGCACAACGTGACGTCATGCGCGGCGCACTAGTTAATACCTAACTTTAAGGCTCAGGGTGTCGATCACCTTTTTAGGCTGTATCTTACGTGTTGTTGCCAGCCCGCCGAACACACCGCTATATTTGTATTTTCGTACCACTTGCTCAAAAAAGTGACATTCTATGCCACAAAAAGCGAACATAACAATAGTCATTTTTAACCTGTCAAAAACAGGGAAAGAAAATTATAAAAGCATTAAGCATCTTTTTTAAAAAGGAACACGCAATTAATATGCAGTTATGATTATTAAATAAAATTACCAAAACCGACGAGGTCGTATGAGCTTGATGCCTTTGCTTTTCCGACAAAACATATTAGTCTAGGAATTTGCCGCGATTTTGTAAATATAATATATATATATTTTATAAATATATAAACGTTAAGTTTATTTTTATAAATCAGTTAATGTTTTAAAAATACATTGTTAAATCAAAGCGACAGTGTATTGTCGGATGCCATCAGTGCAAATGCTGCCGCAATCATACTCATCAACAATAAATGTACCAAACAAAAGTGTAGCTCTCTTTATAAGAGTGTGGAACCTAAGATAGAAACACGCTTGTACGATACCACTACATACAGAAAGCAAAGTTAATAGAAATCTCTGTTCCTAGACAGCACGTTTCGCCGAAAACTTTGTTCATAGAAAACATTGTGCGTAGATAGCTCGGTCCATAGGACGCACTGTTGACAGAAATCTCTGTTCATAGATAGCACGCCTTACCGGAAACTTTGTTCATAGAATCCACTGTTTCCAGATACCTCGGTTCACAGAAAGTGCCTCTGGAGAAGAAACTATTAATATTTATTATGTAACTAAATTTCGGTTTTCTGGCTTAGAATCAGACAAAAGTTATGTTAGCTGCTACGTTACATAGTATTCATATCATTAATTCATGTAATTATAACCATGTCTACAAATTATTATCTATTTACGGAAACCAATTTGATAATAATTTTTATAATTTTTTATAAAATATTTTTTATAATGTGATTATGCACATTGCATCGCGTCGTATTGTAGAAGTTTAACCGTATAGTTCGGTACGGACCCCTTCAGGGGATCGACATTCAAACATCCGCTGGCCCGGTACTGTCCCAGAAAGGGGTCGAACATTTAAGCCATACGACCTCCTCATTATTTTTGTAAATATTTAATTTTCTGGTTAAAAATAATATGGGTGTGCATTCATTAAGATAGTAGAATAAAAATCTCATATGTAAACGTCATTAGAAGTTCTTTAATTATTGAGCAAGTTTTTTAATTAAGTCTTATAAATTACGATCATCGCCATTTTGATGGCAGTGTAGATCGATGCTAAAAATCATAAAAAATTGGTTTTCGGACATACAAACTCCACATTATTGGGCATGATTAAAGTGTCCTTCTATTACGTGAAGAAATCATTCGTAATTGAACTTATATTAGTAGTGGTAATGATACATTTTTAAATCTAAAGTCGAAGTTTCTCGCCAAACGTGCTTGTTTACATTTTTAATTTCATTTTTTTTTTCAAAAATTGGAGAAGAGCAATTTTTAATCGGCCAACATATTACCCAAAATGAGAAAGTAGTCGTATTTTGCACTAAAAGTAATTTCAAACGACTTATTAACGCAAAATGTTGGGTTATGGATGGCACATTTTCTACATGTCCAGCGCCATTCAGTCAAATATATACTATACATGCTTTAATAGGAACAGAGAGCGGCACAAATAAATTGCTACCTGCTGTTAGTGTTTGCATTATTATCGCATAAGACAGAAAAATGTTATATAATTTTATTGGAGTTATTAAAAAGATACAGCGTTAATACATTTCAGACTACTTTGGCTCCTCAGAACATTTTAACTGATTTTGAAATAGCAGCTATCAATGCCGTTGAGCAGCAACTTTCCAGAATGTAAACAAAGACTATGTTTATTCCATCTTACGCAGAGCCTTTGGCGTCATGTACAGGGTGAGGGTTTAGCAAAGAAGTATGGGAATGATTTTTCATTTGCGCATAAAATTAGGCATTTATTTGCTTTGGCATTCCTAGATCCCAACGAGATACCTGAAGCTTTTCAACTTGTTAAAAATAAAGTATTACCAGAGGAAGCCGCAGGACTAGCGAAGTGGTTCGAGAAATATTATGTCTCTGGGACGTATGTAAGAAACAATGCTAATAGTACTAAACTAACAATAAATAAAAAGCCACTATTCCCACGTGCTATGTGGTCCGTGTTTGATCGCACATATGACATTCCCAAGACACAAAACGTCTTGGAATCTTGGTATGAACGCTGGACTACACTTCTTAACCGTAAGACATGGAATGTGATTAAAACTATCAAAGAATTTGCTAAAGAGGTACACTGACTGTGAAATTGAGCGCATCAATGCGTCAGAGCCCATGCCAAAGCGTCGTCGATCTTCACAAATTATTGACTATGAAAACAGAATGCAAAAGCACTTGTCTCAAAGATGGACTTATTAGCCTTTCTAGGTGGATAAGCTCAAATTTTGCATATGAAAAATAACTAATAATGACATTTAGTGATATTGAATATTTTTTTGTTTTTAGTTTTTGTTTAATATCTCATCAACACAGATATTATAAGCTGAAGGTTTCTGTTTTGATTTTCGTTTTGTTTCATTTTTGATTAAATTGGCATTTTAGTATGAAATAAACGTGTTTTTATTATTAATAAATGTCAGAGTCAGAAAACCGAAATTTAGTTACATAATAAATATTAATAGTTTCTTCTCCAGAGGCACTTTCTGTGAACCGAGGTATCTGGAAACAGTGGATTCTATGAACAAAGTTTCCGGTAAGGCGTGCTATCTATGAACAGAGATTTCTGTCAACAGTGCGTCCTATGGACCGAGCTATCTACGCACAATGTTTTCTATGAACAAAGTTTTCGGCGAAACGTGCTGTCTAGGAACAGAGATTTCTATTAACTTTGCTTTCTGTATGTAGTGGTATCGTACAAGCGTGTTTCTATCTTAGGTTCCACACTCGTCTTAGTCTTGGGTAAACTTAAATCTCTCGCTACACTCAGGACTCGTCTAAGTTTTTAACACCCTCGCTACGCTCGGGAGTAAACCTCGAGTCCTTCGTTACACTCGCGATTTAAATCGTCACCCACGACAGAAGACACGGCTTTATCCCCTTGGTTAATAATCTACTATTATTCGTGCAGTAAAACAGTCAAATCCAATCTATATGATAATGCGATGCATCGGCGCAGATGCATCAGCATTTTCACGAGCACCAGGCGCCTGTCTATCTAAAAACAACTTTTGATTTTCGTTCTTTATCAAAATCGACGGCTTATTTGTTGTACATCAAAACTGTAACACATGCCATACAATACTTGACATTGCAGGGTTCTGTGATGGCATGCTCGTTCTTACTGCTGAACGGCAGCAAGTTGAACATGCAGGACGATGACGGGAAAACACCGCTGCACCTCGCCACTGAAGCCGGCCATACTGGACAGGTAACAAAACATTCTTGTGTAAGATTCTCAGATGTGATAGTTTTGCCTAATTTTCCGCTGTTGTTTTCTGATAATTTCGTTACCTACGGAATATAAGACAGTTAAATTGATTTTGTGGGACTTTTAATTGTTTTGGCTATTTTCGAGTAGTTGCACCTGTTGGTTCTGGTTTTCAAAAATTGCAGTGCAAATTGGGTACAGTGTGACGGGTTTATCCCGAAATAAGAATAAAGAAGTGACTGGTAGATGTGACAATATTTATAGAGTACTTAAAAATATCACTAGGGTGTACTACAACTATCCCTCTTCTTAACTTTCCCCCGTTGTATGATATTTTGAGAACCCATCAGAAAATGTGTTATATCTTCATTTGTTGACTGATAGACTTACTCACGGTGACAGTCTAAAACAGAAACTCCTATTTAAGTCGTTTTAAAAGAGATACTGCGCTTACCTCTAATGAAAAGGGTGTACAAATACCCTTGACGAAGCTAAAGATTATTTGTTTCTCCTTTCATGGCAAGAAACCTGGGTAACTTGTAGTTAAGGAAATGTTGGAGGCAAAAGTGCAGTATTCAGCAAAAGATAGAGTGATCCAAAAGGAAGGTTTAAATATTATTATAATATGTAAAAAAAACATCGGGGTGCTGTTAGTTAACAATAAAGCTTTTTATTATTATTATAGCTAAGTCTTCATATGACCAGTGAAGTCAAGCAACATTTTTTTTAAGTCTTTTTCTTTCTTTTTTTTTCTTTTCGATATTTGGAACAAGCACCGTTAGATCCATTGGTTTAATCATGTTAAAAGTAGATTTAAATTAAAGTTGTCATTATTATCATTGTAATGAGGAATGATAAAAACTATTTAATACTATCTGTGCCCGGTATATGTTGCAATGCATTTTTCTGCCCACCTACAAAATCCGTTAACCTCCAGATTTGCGCGTAGCAACAAATTCAGAGATTCGGTTTTTATTATAGTAAATATTAAAAAATCATCAAACTCATCTTTCGTCCATCTCGTCATACAGAAAAAACAAGAAAAATCTATTGTTCGTCCTCTTATGTTATAAGTTAAGTTATAAGTTCTTATGTTATAATATACATGTCTATTCCAGGTTTGTCTGCTACTTAAGTACCGCGCCGACCAGTCGATAGTCGACAAGGAAGGTCAGACGCCGCTGGACATCGCTGTCAACAACGCCAACGCTGATATTGTTACTTTGTAAGTGATATATTTTGATTTGCAATCTTAACAAAAGAGAAATGAAACGGTATTTCAACCGACTTCAAAAAAAAGAGGTTCTCAATTTCTCGGAATTTTTTCACCAATCACTCAAAGACGCCTGGACCGATTTGCAAAATATTTTTTTTGTTTGATAAGGTATACTACCCAGGTAGTCCCATATCCATTTTATTTTACCTGGTTAGGTATTTTATGAGTTATCGTCTATAATACATTTTTTCTCTATGTCCATATGGATGATCTGCCAACTTGTATATAACAATGATATATCATTTTACTAATTAAAATGATGAAAAAATTAAAAAAAAAATAAGCCGGGCTCCAACAGTTCTCTTCAGGATTTTGTTGGACTGTCTCGTCATTCTAGTAGTCAACCGCGAGCGCTACTGCTGAACAAGAGCTCCTTGATTTGACTCCCAGGTCGGTCAAAAGTGTTATTGTAATGCAGTGGGATAACAGGCTTCCCTTTTAAGCCCCATATTTCACGGAACTTGAAGCAGAACTGATGAAATTCCAGTGTACACCTTGGTGTTACCGGTTACTCTTCAGAAATTAATGGCATAATGTATAAACATTAATATAATTTTGTTTTTTTTTTTTAAATATCACACACGGCTATCTGATCCCAAGCTAAGCAGAGCTTGTGCTATGGTAACCAGACAACTGATATACATACTTATATAATTTATAAATACATACATATTATAGATAAATCACACCCAGACACAGAACAAACAATCATGCTCATCACACAAAGTTTGTCCTGGGTGGGAATCGAACCCACGACATCCGGCTTAGCAGTCAGGGCCACTAACCTCTAGACCAACAGGCCCGTCAAACAACAACCGCCCGTTTTTTTTTTACATACAATCGATCTGGAAAAAAATTATCATACCATAGAATACGATATCCGCTAAAAATATGCTGCTGCTGTGTGCGAGCTATATAATAGGTGTAGTGCAGACGAGACAGTCAACAATAATTATGATTATATTTGACTGCTTCGCTGAGAATGAGATCCTTGGTTCGATTTGCACCAGGACTTACTCTAGCAGCACCTGAGTCTAGATTTACCCAGTTAATTGGAATAGGCTCGCCCCCTATTATTTAGGACTTAAGCCATCACGAAAAGTGAAATAACCGTATTCACTTCTGCTTCTCCATTTAGGGATTACAGGTGTAATTTATTAGTCACTAGCTAGCGCTCCCGGCTTCGCCTGCGTGATGAATGAAATGAAAGATGATCGAAAAAAAAAGTATCCTGTGGTTATTCCAGACTATAATCTACCTCCGCGCCAAATTTTATCAAGATCTGTTGAGCCGTTTTAACGAGAAAGTGTAGCAAACATCCATACATCCATCATCCTTACAAACATTCGCATTTATAATATTATTTAGTAGGATCTATATAATGTGGTTATGGTAATTATTATTATTTTGGCTCCAGATTGAGGCTGACCAAGTTGAACGAGGAGATGCGCGCAAGCGAAATGTCCTCGAACGACGACACGTACAACGAAGTGTTCCGCGACTACACGCAGCTCGCGCACTCGCACCCCGAGCGACTCGTGCGCGCTAAACATAACAACAACGAAGGTATTACTATACTTTATTTTTGCGGATGGGAAATCAAATAATTTCCATCGCTCTGGGCGGAGTGGCGGGGAGTTAGATTTGTACTGATTAAAACCCACCCATGTTCCTTCCATTGCTCTTTATGTTCCGGGGCCGCGGAATCTCTTTCGAACAACCTGCAACCCCGGCAGGTATTAATATACTTTAGCCTTGTTAGATAGTTGAAACTAATTCTTTTTATTTGTACAGACTGTAGGTGTTACTATAATGCTGTTTGGTCGAGATATATTGCCAGTATATTCTGCCTGTTGGCATACAAAAATACAGTGGTAGACTTACAGCTAAATTAAGAAACCAGGTACTTATATTAAAAATAAGATCTTGGGATTATTAATGAGATATGGTGGAGTAAATATTACAATTCATCATTTATAAAATCGGCAACAAAGCAGTAACATTTTTCTATCAGCAACGTCAACAGGAGTTTCTTAATTGTTTATAAGAGATGCCTTTATATTAATACATAGGATGTGACGGCATCGCGGCCGGCCGTACCGGGGCATCGCGCCATGGTCGCGGTGGCTGACCTTGGCCCTTACTTACCATCCTTTTTTAATACATAATCACCATAGACAAGTTCACAAGTGTTTATTAGCAGCCCCTGTTTTTTTTTTAAAGCATCAAATGATTTGTGAAGCGGAAGGGAGTTAGACTTGTACTGACTGAAACCCATCCATGTTACTTCTTTTGCTTTTTGTATTCCGGGGCTGCAGAATCTCTTTCGAACAACCCGCAATCCCGGCAGACAGTGGCTATAGGTTGAAGAATAAAATAAGTTTTGTTTGGGACAGTTGATACCCACTTTACACCTTTTATTACTTGTAGGTGAACAGCCGAGTGAATGACGCAGCGAGCCGGGCGGTCGGCGCCGATGGCTGTGGTAGCGACTGCATCACACTTCACTACGGTCAGCCACGCTAACGGTCACGAGCCCACAACTTTGTGTTAAATGACGTCATCGACACATGGGAAGACAACCAGAACTCTCGTTAGACAGAAGTTTTCTATGAAATGGTAGGTGGATGAAACTCATACCTTTGACAGTTGTTATTGAGACATTTCAACACGTTGCCGCTTAGCCTTTCCCCCCTTTGACGCCCTGAAGTTGTTATTCATCATGACCTCACTTCAAGTTCCATGGTGTCCGTATTGTTATCACAGAGAACTTATTGACACATAGAGTTTAAAAAGTTTGGTTTTGTAATCCGTAATTTTTGCCATGTATGTATCCCGTAATACATGCCTTTGTGGCATTTACACCAACCAGACGTCGTTATGGCTCAATGGCATGCAAGCGGCAGGGAAGTACATTGAAATTTGCATCTTGTGACCACTATCTACGTATGAATTTACGGTGTACCTTTCAGCATATGTGTTAGACGCAAAATTTTCTAAAGTTGGTCGTCATATTCACTACCATACTAAACTATTGTGGGGAAGCTTACCTGCAGCTGTTAGTTCGTTGTCTTCTCCATGTAATGTGACCAACTCGCCAACTATATAACGGAAAGGTAATCATTGTGCTAAGTACACTAAAAGGCTGTAAGAACTTGTTCAAGTTGACGAACGTGTTACGAATCTTTTTTTATATACTTACGTTATTTCCTGTATTTTTACATTGATATTGAGAAAATTATAGTAATATTAGCGTTGCTCTTTTCTAATAAACGTTGTTCCAAATCTCGGATAGTTTAATTTCGACTTTATATTGCTGGCCATTGGCATTTAAAACATTATAAGAATAAAATATAAGGCGTTATAAATAATATTGGAACATAATAAAGTGCTTCTTTGGCCAGGGGTCGACACAATGATCTCTGTTACATTTTTATACGAGGCTTTAAAAAAAAAAACTAAAATATAAACTTTTTGCTGCCAAACACATAATCAATTTTATAAATATACACCGTAGGATAATTGTTGAATTTATATGAATTCTATACAATTATTTAGTGATTGTGCCTAAAGTCCATGTTTGTCAGAGTAAAATAATTCTGATGCTGGTTCTGTTGAACGCATATGAAAACTAAACGTAAGAGTACTTTTACCAAAAAGCAGAACATCCAGTTAATTGTCAAAAGAAATGTATAATAGTTCCGTACAAAAATAGACCTTTAAAATGAAATGTTTAACTAGGATTTTTATTGTAGTTAATTTAAAAGGTCTATTTGTTGCTTTGTATTAGTTGTCCGTCTCTGACTTATTTCATATATAAGAAAAAGTTAGCAATAATTCAGTTGCACTGTATCAGGACCACTGTGTGAATTTGTAGCGTGGCTACAATATCTACACGCGATAAGTTCAATCAAGCGCTTCAAGCGAATTCTCTAATTTTTGTTGAAAAATCATTCAGCTGAGATGTACATAATTATCGATATTATTGTTATAATTAATGTTAATGATGCATAGCGTTGAAAGTCGGGGGTGGCGAGTGACATGTAAGCTTTAAATGTTAACCTTTTAAGTATGTACTACTTTTTTATAGGCACAGAGGAATGTATCGAGATAAATGATAACAGTGCAGGTTGCAGACTAACGTATATTTTCGGCGCTTATAAAATCTTTTTTGGGTCCCTGTATACTCTCGCGTTTTGTTTCACGCGCGCTTGTACGCTCATATAAGCGTGAGCCGGGAAAGCCCCGCACCGATGTAAGCACTAATACGCGCGTGTACGTGTGTTTAATTTATGGACCGATTTTCTACGCGCTTACAAAATACGCTAGTCTGAAACCGCTCTACGCTGCTATTAAAACATCAAGTTTTATTTTAACATTTTTTTTTCATAATTCTGTTAAACCTAGCTGTTATATCAATCAGGTAATAGTCTCACATTATTTGTAGTTAGTGCTTCCTTAATATATCTCATAGAATGAAAATAAATTTATCATAAATTTCTGAATTTCCTCCTACCTTTGCGCAAAAGCATCAATATGTCGAGGGCCATAATTCAAAGGGTGGTGTGATTTTCTTTAGTAAACCAAAGATTTTAGTATTGGTTTTATATTCTAGAATAATCGTAAGTTGGAAAATATAAGGATTATAACTTTCTGGCCTATACACCCAAAGGTTTTAATGTATTGTATGCATTGAAGTGCGATTAATCACATTCCTGTATTCAAAAATCTAACAAAGCCATTCCAAGAATGTTGGCATTTAAAAGCGTTATTTTTTAAGAATTCGGCTCAGATATGAATCTCAATCGAAACTTATTATTGTTAGCTATTATTGTTTTTAATGTTTTTTTTTTATAAATGTAATTTAGTGTACCTAACAAAAGATCACTTGCCAAATTATAGCAATATTCTCAACTTGCCTTTGTAACATTGCTTTTGCAATCAAATACTTTTTGTAATATTTTTTTACTTACAATGTAAACTAATTGTATTATTCCTTTTAAAAGGAAAAAGGGGTTAAATAATTTTTGTATAAAATTGGTCTACATTTTTTCCAAACGCCTTACCCCCCTTAAAACCTGTATATTATAACGAATATAATCGAATATTGAATAAGACAAAATCTTTTAAAGCGTCACTTTTCTGAAATATACGTTAAATAATGTAAGCTATTCGTTAATACAGTGTTAATGCATTGCCGCTATTTTTTAAATAAAACAAAATGGCGAAACTGAGGCAGCCGAAATAATTGAAACCCCTTTTCCTAATTAGCTACACATTTTCAATTTAAATGTTTCATGTTCTAGTTTAGCTGTGAGCATCAGTTTGTAATAACTATAATGAGTAAATTTAAACTTCCAGTAACTTTATATGCGGGCAAGTCATAATATTCTTCTTTAAAATTAGCTTTATGCGTTATTCCTGTACTATTTCGATGAATTTACCGATAAACTTGTAAGTTCTATACCTATTATAATGTTAATGCTTGTTAGATGTTACTCCTATTAAGATTTTTTTCGATGATTAAGTCTATGTCTACGATATTGTCTATGTAACTATCCATATTTCGGATACCACCTCTATGGGTAGTGCCCTCTATGTAATACGAATCATTCGTGGTACGAATTTGAAATTGGAACGAATTTAATCTTCTACACGTTGTAACATTTGTCTGTAGTTTTGATTCTGAAGTGTTCAAAATCGACAAATACGAGTCGGAATCCTGACTAATGTAACCAAATTTAAGTGCCATCGCGAAGGCGCATTGTCGATTAAAGGTTAGCGCACACGTAAGCATTGTCCTTTATACGTCAGATCGGCTGATGTCGGTGTCAACCAGATGTTTGAAACACTGTTCTATGTGTTATAGCTGTTGGCTCTCCTGATAATACATAAGCATTAGCATCTAACCGTATCGGCTCAGCACCTTTGAGGGCCCGTATTCGTGTGGCTGAAGCTTTGTTACGCCTGCAGGTGGCGACAACCCACGTAAGCTCGTATACCAGCGGACCTTGATCCGAGGATCATGCCATTGCGATGCGTATACGTGTGCGTTGACCTTAAAAAGCCGAGGGTGTCGCGCACTTAGTCATTAATGAAGAATGACTAGTCCCTTCACAATAATTTTACCTCGTACTTTACATTGTTGACAAAGCCACAGTAAGCAGTTTCGTTGTCCATATATTCAAGTTGCTGTTGAAATGTTACTATTAGAGTAAAAACATCTGTGAATACTTTAAAGCGTGATTTAATTTAATTAAGTACACAATAGTTTGCAACAACTTTTTTCACTCAAACTCATTCTAAATAGACTTGTGACAGGCATTTGTAGTTAAAGATAAGCTACCTACAGTCCAGCTACAGGCATAACAGTAAATGTATTGATATCATTCATAATAACCGGTTATTTTTCGAATCCCTAATGGTTAAATTAAGTGCGCGGCACATCAGCATAATTATTGTAAGGAAACGAATTGTTCCACGTAAAAATACTCTTGTTACACTGTTAATGTATCGTCTATTATTATAGTTGTATTTGAATAAAATATTTGACAGGAGAACGATTTTTATTGATGTGTCCTGTTTTTTTATGATTGTGGCTAATGTTCAGTCATTTTTATGTGTTTTATTAATTAGTAATAATAAAGATAGCTTAGTAGGTAAGCTTAGCACTTTTTACTTGTTTTTGCTATCTTGTCTCGGTTAATAGTAGAAATAAAAATAATCAGTAATGCACAAAAGAAGGTTTAATATCACAAATTAAGTATTTAATATCAAATAGATACAAAAAACGAAAGAACCATTTTTCATTGGTACACATTGGTTGTATGTAACACATTTTGCCAAAGTTTTTATTACCGAAGTATGACATTGTACTTAAAATAATGCGAATTGATATAGAATGAATCAATATTACCAATAAATTCATTATTATTTAGAAACTATTCAATTGTAGCTTGTGATGTTAATACATTGTGATGGTTATTAGATATTATTATAAATTTTATTCAACTATTGCCATTTGATAACATAAGGCACTACATTTCTAAAACCAATGAAAAATTAATTGAAGAATCAAAACAAAATACAATAGAAATATAATTATCTGAAACCACTTTTCAAGATGTTCTTTACAAAGCACGACCTGCATACTTTTGTATGTTACTGTGGTTCCTTAGAACTAGTGTTCTTTAACATTTCACTCTTATACTTTACGTAGAAAAATGAACGAACATAGTCAACAAAAAAATATAGTTTTCCTGTAATAAAATACCAATAGAAATATTTTAAACAGAAAACCATATTCGCAAATAATGGTTTCAGACAAAAGCGGCAGTCAAGTTCATGAGATTAGGATCAAACAAAATCCAAGACACTTGGCGAAGTTTTCAATCGCCGGCCGGATGATTTAGTTGAGACCGAAGTTGGACCAAAGGGAAGAGTAGGAAAGAGATGGGTTAGCCGGTGAAGCAACGGGCGAGGCCGAGGGCGCAGACGTGCCGGCTTGCGAGCGCGACGCGCCCTGGTTGAACAGAAGCGACGTCGAAGGCGGCGCGCGGCGACGTGAAGCCAAGCCTCCGTTACCTGTTAATAATACAAAATTATAATATGAGCTATGCAATCCCGCGCTGTTAAAGAAACAGTAGGTGCAAGTATAACAGAGCTACTTACTAAAAATCCTTACTAGTATTATAAAAGCGAAAGTGAGTTTGTTTGTCACGCCTAAATGGCTAAACCGATTCTGATGAATTTTGGTACAGAGATAGTTGGGACCCTGGAGACGGACATAGGCTATTTTTTAAAAACACGAGTGAAAAATGAGGAATAAAAGGGAAAACTTAGCATTGCCATTACAATAAATAAGGCGCTGGGGCAAAAACTGCAGGTACCTGCAAATCAGGAAAGAGGAACTGTCTTATCCCGAATTTAACGCGAGCTAAGCCACGGGCGAAAGCTAGTAAAGTAAAGACGTCCATGAAGTAAGATTTAATAACTAATTTGGAGTGTGTTTTGATAACTAAGGCTTCTAATGACAGCTGCTACTACCGCTAATACGACTGCAATATTATCTGTAGAAGGAGCTTAATTATCATAACACATGAAGCCATGTTACCTTGTTCGCCGCCCTCCGGGCAGTACTTGATAGTGTGGGCCCTGTCTCCGGTGGCGCCACACCGGGGACAGCGGAAAGCTCGCAAAACTGGGCACAGCACTTTACCGCGCCAGTCCTTCAGAGCGTGCGAAGAGTAGCACTCTTCGTTCTCTCCGTTGTTCTTGCAGAATGCACATTCCTACAAACAAGACATGATTGTTATTTCAGTCAGTATTTTTGTATATTTTCCGTTTGGTGGAAACTTTCCTTAACCGGACAAATGTCGTATGTCTGATAGTACCATTAGAATAATGTACTCGAAACATTATATATAAAACAGGGTAGTTCTAAGAAGAATAAGCGGATTGTGTGTCGCTTATCGGGTAAACCATTTGAGAGACCAGATTTTGTATATTGTCGAAACAGAGACTAGCTTACGTTCGGTAAAGCGCGACGCATACGCCGGTCGCTGCGAGCTTTAGCGACTTCTTGCAGGAACTCGTACAGTAGACTGGGTCGAATGGAGCGCAGAACGGATAGCTGCTCCCGAGTCAACATCGACACGTAGTTGTTTGCTGATGATAGACCTGAAAAGTTGTCCATTAGTTAATAAAAGTGCTCGGGGAATGAGATTCTCTGAAAATCAGCAGGCTCGAATATTTTTCATTCCAGGATTAACACGGAGCATTTTTTACTAGGTCTTACAAAACCGTCATTTGGGCAACGGAGAATACTTTTAACAATTCACGCCATACTAAAGCGAAAAAGTAACATCAAACACATACTTTTGACGAGAAAATCGAAGGTGTCCATCATTTCGTTATTTCTTGAGTTTGGCAAATTCGCATTATCAGGCCAAATGTTGGACGACCCAGATTCAGAACGACTGCTATAACCTGCAATAAAATATTTTATAGTGACCTGCTCATGAATATAAAATATTTACATCAGCTTGCAAATGATGAAGATCAAATCACCTGTAAAATAGTTATTGACACTGGCGCTGGCATCGTCATTGAACACGTCAGATCCGTTCATGCGCATATTTGATAAAAACTCCTCCATATCAGCGACGGACGGCGCTGGAGAAACACATACATTAATAAACATTTGAGCAGAGCAACTAGCTGACACCTGACACTTATGTTAGCATGCCTAGCAATGCACTGATTAATAGTGTACAGAATTACAGACAACCTGTGACCCCTTTTTTGCGGATGGGAAATTGGCCAAATAATTTCCCCGGGGGAGTGTCAGACTTGTAATGACAAAAAACCACTTATGTTCCTTCTTTTACTCTTAATGTTAATGTTCCGGAGCCGCGGTATCTTTTTCGAACCAACCACAACCCCTGAATGTTTGACCCTTCCAACGATTTAAAGATAAATAATGGAGTCCAGGAGCTAACCCACACAACAAAAACCGTCCAATAACAACTTACTAAATAATGGCGGTGCCTTACTCAACACTAAAACTCTTACGGACGTGCGATGACATTGAAAGGTACGCACTTAAGTCATATAAACCGACGAATAGGTGCCTACCTGAATCAGCAACTTTGGGTTCCTGTTGCGCCAGCAAGTTCATCAACTCATTGCCTCCAAGACCATGCATCATTGGAGTCATGGACGACATCACTCCTTCTGGGGTGCCCACATTCCTTGTATCCGGAAACGGGAAGCTATCCTGAGAATACGTAGGAGCAAATGACATCGATGGTACACGGCTTTAGATTCGTTGAAAGACATTTTAAATCACAGTTTTGAATAGTAACTTCTTTCGTTATTACGAGCACGGGACTAATAACCTAGGTACCTACCACGTTTAACAACATTGATTTTTGTAAAGAGGCGGTAGCACAATCGTAAAAAAAACATACAATTCAATCGATAATTATTATGGCAGGTAGAAAGTCAATTAATTAATATCCAATGTAACATCTTGATTCGATCGTTTAATCTGCTAATTATTTTGAGAAAATGTGGGTAAGAGCACGAAATAATATTTGCAGAAGTCTCTTGAATACTCACGGTCGTTGATGTAGGATTTGGATCACCAGCAAGTGTAAAAATAGGTTTTTGATCTTCCATACTGAAACTCACCGATGAAGAGTCCATTTCGAAAATAAATCTATTAAAATTCAAGAGAAAACTCCACGAAACTAAATCAGATGATTAAACTTTGTACGTCGTAAACCGTCGGCGATGGAAAGGACTCACGGTATCGTAGCTGCACCATTTATACTAATCACTTTTCTTACACATGCACAAACATAAATACTCATAGGTAGGAAACTTGTTTTGAAGCTGGTTAACAATCTACCCTCATATTAAAAAAAAACTCAATATTTTCACTAAAACTAAAAAAATACAAATATTTTGTAAATATGTATAAATAATGATGTCTCTTATCATCACTGATATTAAACAGTGGTCGAATATGTTTTGGTTCATCACTAAGCTGGAGTATTATATAGTTGGAGGGTAGTCGTTCATAATTTCATACCTCGTTCGATCTTTGTCACAGAGTTGTCTTTGTAAAGTTTTAGCACTGTGTGTTCCGATGTGCTATTTTGTTTTTATATCATGACATTTTATGATAAGCCAATCACTGCTTAAAAACAAACGTACTTAGTTCTATTTTGTTTTGTAGTTGTAACAGTTTAGAATCTAGTAGTTATTGAGTTTTTACATCAGAAATTTGTCAGTGGCAGCCACCAAGTCTGGATTTGTGCTCGGTTGATGGATGTGCAAAAATACAGATTCCATGATAGAAATGTGTTTATAGAATATTTTTGAAAGAACGTTACAAAAAACAATCAAACGTCGAAGAAACAGGGTTCGACATAAGAATTTCAAAATGTAGAAACAACACAAAAAACGTCGCAATAACAAGGCATTATAACAATATTCGCTTTGGAGCTACAGAAAATTCCCGTATCCCCTAATTCTATTCTATCATCGGACGAGCAGATACACGGCGCAGCTTCAACATGATTTGGTTGAAGTTTCACGAAGCCGAATCACCAATCTGTGGAATTCACTACCAGCTTTCTCTGTTTCCCGATCATTAATATAATTAAGATCTCTTCTTCGAGTGAATCGGTTTCTTTTCTAAGCAAACGTGCTCCATCCTTACTAATGGCTAATGGCAAGCGGCAGGCACGTAGTTGCGAGACACACGCCTATTTTTTAATTTAAGAAAAAAGTTGTCTGTATGTCTCAAGCTAATGATGAAGTTTGATACTAAGTACACTAGACGGGCGAGTGATCTACTGGTATAAGTATTTTACTCTTTACAAGTGATGGCCAGTTGCTTTTTGAAAGTAGATTGCGATTTTATTCACGTAGTCCGATATATGAAACGACGAACGAAAGACCGATACCGCCATTGTCTAGAAAGAATATTTTTTAAAGTTTTGGTATTTCATATGTTTTTATTTCAATAAATTAGTGGGGGTATCTTGTGCACCCGTATAGCAACATGAAACACCTCACTCATCACGAAATCTTAGAAACTTCAAGTGTTAGGAGTCTCAAATGTTGAATGGTCCTTTTAGGACGTAGGTGCTTACTAAAACTGGATTTTGCTAAATTCAATCTCTAAGGGGGTGAAACAGGGTGGCAATGCTTGTATGGAGATGGGAGAACGCGATTCCTTGGCCGGATTGATTCGAATTTTCTTAGGCATTCTTTCACGAAATTAATAGAATATATAAGAACACACTACGGAGCTGAGCAGCGGGTGAAACCACTGAGCACAGCTAGTATTTTACATATAATAAATATTGACAGACAGGGGGCGCAGGGCGCCAAACCAACGAATAAAAATAGTAGGTACACTAAGGCCAACTAGCAGCGATACGAAAGGTCATTAACCTAAAGAACAACTGTGGCGTTGACAATCTAATATTTAGCTCTTTCCATTTTGTGCCTTTGTCGTAATGTCTCGTTCTCCCGGCAAAAACATGACAACGTTAAGACGGGTTCGCCAACATTCGGGCGACCATTTTAGATGGGGTTTTAGCATGGGTTTTGTTTACATTTGGTATCGCTTCTCGTTGGTCGTACTTTAGTTAGATAAATAAATAATCTGAAATAGTAGATTATTAACCAAGGGGATAAAGCAGTGTCTTCTGTCGCGGGTGACGATTTAAATCGCGAGTGTAACGAAGGACCCGAGGTTTACTCCCGAGCGTAGCGAGGGTGTTAAAAACTTAAATCACGAGCGAAGCGAGGGATTTAAGACGAGTCCTGAGTGTAGCGAGAGATTTAAGTTTACCCAAGACTAAGACAGCTTTATCACCGAGGAAAATACTCTACTTTTCGTACCATTTGCGAAAAAATTAACACAGTAATAATATGAGATAAGCATTTATTAAAGATAATGACATTAAAAGAAAAAGTTAAGATTCGAACATTGGTCCAATCTTCTATATATATAAAAGAAAGTCGTGTTAGTTACTCCACTTATAACTCAAGAACGGCTGAACCGATTTAGCTTAAAATTGGTGAGGAGGTAGCTTAGAACCAGGAGACGGACATAGGATACTTTTCATCCAGGTAAGAGAAGTAGGGTAGGTAGGGGTAGGTAGGGTAGATAGGGGTAAGTAGGGTAGGTAGGGGTAGGTAGGGTAGGTAGGGGTAGGTAGGGTAGGTAGGGGTAGGTAGGGTAGGTATGCGTAGGTAGGGTAGGTAGGGTAGGTAGGGTAGGTAGGGTAGGTAGGGTAGGTAGGGGTAGGTAGGGTAGGTAGGGGTAGGTAGGGTAGGTAGGGTAGGTAGAAAGATACAAAATTGCATTGCAACGCATGCCGGGGCACAGCTAGTTATTTATAAAGAGAGCTACACTTTTGTTTGGTACATTTATTGTTGATGAGTATGATTGCGGCAGCATTTGCACTGATGGAATCCGACAATACACTGTCACTGTTGCTTTGATTTAACAATGTATTTTTAGAACATTAACTTATTTATAAAAATAAACAAAATGTTTATGTATTTGAAGAAAACAAAATCGCGGTAAATTCCTAGACTAATATGTTTTGTCGGAAAAGCAAAGGCATCAAGCTCATACGACCTCGTCGGTTTTGGTAATTTTATTTAATAATCATAACTGCATATTAATTGCGTGTTCCTTTCTAAAAAATATGCTTAATGCTTTATATACCTACAAACTCAATGGTGTAAACACAGATGTAGTTCAGTATTAAGTATTCCAATTTTAAATCACATTCTCTCCCTAGGGTATGAATGAAATTCAGTACAATTTTCTTTCCCTGTTTTTGACAGATTAAAAATGACTATTGTTATGTTCGCTTTTTGTGGCATAGAATGTCACTTTTTTGAGCAAGTGGTACGAAAAACAATTTATTTGACGACACGGTTGCCGCTGTGGCTGAGAGATCGAATGCTGCACTGCGTGTCGCGGGTTTGATCCGCACGATTCCGCACGGAACAAATATTTTTATGGCTTACAGATAGTTGTTTCGGATCTGGCTGTTTGTGTATATGAGTTTAAATGTTTGTAAACGCACGATACAGGAGAAATTCATAGAGTGGGGCAACGTTTTATTATTAATAAAAAAATGGGCCTGAAAACCAGATTAAGTTTCAATTAACTCTAAAATAGGTATCTACCTAGTTGAGTCATTGAATTAGAACAGGGGTCGGCAAACCGCGGCCCGCGGACGTCTTCCTTGCGGCCCGTGAATGCAAATAAGTTTAATTATTACCAAAATCAACGCATTAAGTAAGCGCGCCTTTTAACCCCTCTGCTTGGCAACACTTTGAAATGTGTCATACTAGCTGATAATATCAGAGCTCCTTCTATGAATCCAATGATCTTGTTAAATGCCATCTGATTTTGACGAGTTGAAAAAGTTTGCTAAGCAGTTCATTACAATTTTTTAATTGTCAATAATAGAAAAAATAAATATGCTTCTCGTCTTACAGATGAGCATTTGAACACTATTCTACGGCCAAAAATACCACCCCGGGTCCCAATGGCTTGCACGGCAAAGCCTGGGTCCTGGCCTTGGAGGCTCTCGGGCCCCGACTACTAGGACTCCTAAGATGCTTGCATGCTTGGAGAGCGGCCAGTTCCCACTTCGTTGGAAGACGGGGAAGCTGGTCCTCATACTTAAGCCTTGCGGACTCTCCGTCCGCATTCCGGCTCATAGTAGTCGACGAGGTGGGCAAGCTCTTTGAAAGAGTAATTGCAAACCGCCTCGTCGGGCACCTTGAGGGGACGGGGCCGGATCTTGCGGAGCACCAGTATGGTTTCTGCGGGAGGCGCTCGACGCCATCATGCATCTACCCCGGTCGCTCTGAAGAGTGGAACCGGCGAGACATGTCGTGCGGTGTCACACAGAAATCGGCCTTGGGGCCGTTCCTCCTCTCCGCCTCACTCCTCGAAACATTGACACGCGGGGTTGCGATAGTCGCGAAGAGGATCCGGCTACTGGGTCCTGAGGTGGCATCGCACAAATCCGAGGACATGGTCTTTTATGGCCGCAGGAATACGCCACCGTCGGGATCCCAGCTGATGGCATGAGGGGTTCGCATCGGTGTCGGGTCGACGATGAAGTTCCTGGGAATCGTCCTCGACAGCCGAAGGAATTTCGCGGAGCACTTCCGGCGGTGGCGATCTCTCGCGTCCGGCCCTGGTTTATTCCATAGTCCGGAGTGAGAGGGATAGGAAGCGGTCACCTCCTTCTGCGAAACAGTAATGCTAGCAAAGGAGTTGGCCGGGCGTTTGAGGGCGAGAACCTCAAAGCAACCCAGCCGCCGCGAGACGACTCCCGGCCACCGTAGATGCGAGCCTGCGGACGCAATGCTCACCGTTCGTCCGTCTATTGAGGACCGGCCGAGTCGACGGCGCGCTTGTTTCACGCGCGCCTCAAAGAGATGTCAGCAAAGCAGAGCGGCCTGCCGGGTTTGCGGGTTGTTCGAAAGAAATACCGCGGCCGCGGAACACAAAGGGCAATAGAAGGAACATGGGTCGGTTTTAGTCAGTACAAGTCTGACACACCCCCCCGCTCCGCCCAGAGCGGCGGAAGTTATTTGATGATTTCCCACCCCAAAAACAAAAAAAAATTACGTGTACGAATTAAATTCCCTATGTTTTAACAATTTTCAATGGCATTTTTTTTTTTAATGGAATATAACCAATTATAATGAGCAGGTATATTGGGCTTCTTGGGTTAATGCGAGTAAAATGACTGCGGCTCGCCTTTAGTTTTATTTGTCACCTTGCGGAACTTGCTTGCCAAGAGGTTGCCGACCGCTGAAATGAGTGACGTCACAGGTGTTGCTATATGCTCATAAAATCTTAAAAAGAGTCCCTCCCTTTTTGACAACTTCTTAAAATTATGTCAATCAAATCAAACCATTTATTTCAATTAGACCGCCCCTAACTCCGCCCCTAAGATGACCCACTGACCCATTACAGGCACGTTTGAATGTCAAGAAACAAAATGAATCTACAGTCCCGGTCACAAGGCATAATAACTTGTGAAAGTACTGTAGTTGCCCTTGCCCATTCCTTCAATTGATTGATGCGGTCAATTAAACAACTACCCAAGGTGGTAAAAACAAATGGACGGAACAAATAGGAAGTAAAGCATTATTAGTATTGGCCTTTTACTAATCATTAAAAAAAACAACCACGGTTGCCTTAACGAATTCATTTTTAGTAAGACAGACTGTACAATATCTCTCGACTTGTGTTTGTGCACTATTAGTTAGTTAGAGAGTGGTTATGGGATGAGGTTTAAATAAAAGTCAATACACCATTTATGCTATTTATTTTGCCAAATTTAGATTTTACAAGGTAAATAATAATACAACTTTATTATATCATGTCCTAATTTCATCAATGTGAACTATTGGCGTTATAAAAAACTAAGTCTTATTACTTAAATTTACATTACAAATAATAAAATTAAAAAAATAGGAACTTTAAAAATGACGTGCTTTTTGATCTCCATTGGCAAGATTAAGAATTATTATAATGAAACAAAATTAACTACAACTAGTAAGTACTTTTATTGTTATATAAAGTAAATTAAATTAGTAACTGAAAAAATGAGAATTTGGAAGCTTAAGGTGTTGCTCTTTAAACAATACAAAAAACACAATATGAACTACCTTAGTCAAATAAAAATAAAAATGAATTGAGCCGCAATTGGTTTATAGACTCAATAGTATCTATGCGATATTTAAGTTATTATTATGAATAATAGGTAGTATTTTAAAATAAGTCCGTATACGTATAAGCAAATATTGTAAGTTAGTTAAAAATATTTCAATTACAGGATATTGTGATTTACAGGAGAAAAAACTATATTTTGCTAAGGCATTTTTGCTTTGTCGATGACACAAAATATTGACATAAGCTAGGACAGCTTATGATTATTTTTATTGAAATCAGTTTGCGCTGATCATTTTATGTGTGAATATTGATACAAATATTGAGATGAGATATTTGTAAGTCATCTAATCGTGTGAGGGCGGTCACGAACGAAATCCACTAGTGGACAAGGTTTTTCATTGCACTCGAGGCGAGATCGCAACCCCAGCCGAAGGCGATGCAAGAATGTGTGTTGACATGTTGTCGACAGGTGCTTCACACCGGGTCCGGTTGGTTTCTACAGCAGCACTAGTTACTTGCAAATGAACCAGAATAAAATATGAGAATTGGCCAGCTAAAAACCTGTCGAAGTTAGCGTCTATTCTACAACTGACTGCTAGAGATTTGTCTGACGGAATCTGAAGGGTGTCCGTTGGGAAACTGTAGGGAGTCAAGTATTCGCTTTGCAAAGAGCCGTAGATTGTTCGTGAGCGGTGAATCGCAAGGTGTAATGGAGCGGTGGGCATGGAGTCTAAGCTAGGGTCGGCGTGAGGATGGCGCCGCTAGGGTGCGCGTTAGCTTTCGCTCTCGTCCGTTTCCTCGCCGTCTTTTGACGGTTTCGGCGCCCGACAGCGGAATACGAACGCACTCGCTGACGTATCATCCTCGTATTTGTCGCAAATCGTTCCAACAGCACAGTCACAACTGAAAAAAAAAACAAAGTTTGCAGACTCTTCTAAGCACTTCCCTACGCTAGGGTTGCGATTGCTCCTTCAGTACACAATAAAAACAACTCATAATTTTATTTGTGACAGTTTTCCCCTTGAACAATTTAAATTTTGTATGAAGATTAAATAAAAACAGGTGAAGATATTATACCTATTCTACTATGCCATATAGGTACCATAAATAATAGTCCATCCGACCGCTTTAAACCTAAGCGACCAATCTGAGCGGAGATTAGGCTTCTGCAAGAGAGATATTATCGTACAAAAGTGCGCAGGCATACTTAGCACTCTCTGTTCCCTCACTCTCATAGACCGATGGGATGGAAATCCAACACTACCGGAGTGAGATCAGGTGCAGGACGGCTTAACTTGCTTTCCGAAGCACGGGGTATCGTATTACCTTCAATTTCCAAACTCCGGGCTGCAACTGAGAATTTCCTAATGGAAAACACCAACACCGTTGCTGGTGTTTTCCAACCGGTTTTGTTTCCCTGGCGAGACCAAGGAGGCAGGCAGTCGGGGAATGGACAGTGAATATGTTGATCGAATGATACCTCCGTACCTCAAAAAGCACGTATAAAGCCGTTGTACCTGCGCCGGATCATTTTCCAGTCGTGTCTCATGGTTTACCCATCGCGCTCTACACTGCACTTGTGTTTACGCACAAACTTGTGCAATATAATATCTCCTACCACAGTTAATCAACGTTTCAATGAGTTTTCGATTTATTGACTATTTTCGATATGGTATTAGTACACTCAGGTATTATGCTCCAGTAAGCCAGGCGGATGCTCCACACAAAATGAAGCAAAAAAATAGGACGGCCTGCCTCTTAAGCTCTTTAAGTGTAAGCCAGTTGACCGTTCAAGTGCGATAGTTGTGACTTGGGGCCGTTCTATAAATAGTTGGATGTGCATACTCACTATCTGTTGGTGATGTTTAACGTGATAACTCTGGAGGGCGGAGCGTAGACATACCATGCGCAGGGTGTCTGTTCGTCGCACACCAGTTTTTGCATTGTATTCACTTCTTCCTCATCAGTGTTTACGGCTCTCTGGAACGATAACAATATGATAGTTAATTAACTGTAATAATAAGTAAATCTCTTGGAAAACTGCTTACAACCAAGCTCTGGCATATACAAACATTTGCATATTTAAACTATTGTCATTGGAAAGACTTTTACTTTTATTAGTACTTATGATTCTATTTTAAACTCGTTAAAGTTGAGCTTACACAAATTCTATAAGACTACCTTTAATCCGCGGCTTCGCTAGCGTTGAGTCCGTAAATTACCTAGCTGTCCTGTTGCACCGCGTCTTTGGCTATTACCCTGCCTTCGTAAGTACCATGACGTTATATAGCCTATGTTACTCAGTGATAATGTAGCTTTCTTGATAAACATCGTGTGGTATTTTCGCAGTGAATATTTTCCTACGTAAATTAAAATCAATTTTTATTCAGCCGACGAATTCGAGAAAACATGAAAAACAGACAGGGTTAAGAACTTTTTTTGCATTTATAATATTTAATTTAAAGTAATAGCACACAGGCACAATTAAGAAGCCAGGATTATTCACCAGCTACTTGCCTTGAAATATTAACTTGTTGTATCTGAGGTATTAAAAGTATGTACCCAACCCAGGCACTAACTCGAGCACGCGGTATAAAAATCGACGTGTTGACGTTACGCGTCAACACGTCGATTTTTGAATCACGAATTCATGTATCATATATAGCAATTTAGTACAATTGTTTTTAACAAGCACAATCAGTATCATCCATAGATGTGAATATATTATGCAATATTCTTACAATTATAAAATTATTACGGGAAACGAGTATTATTTTCGTTTTTAGCACCAGTTCTCGAGAAAGACCATGTCACGCTGCACTGGGATCATCAGCCTATCATTTTATAGGAAATATATGTAAAAATAAAAAAAATATGAATAAACGGAATAGTAATACGTATTACTCATCAAAGTTAGTTACAGTATAGTATACAGTAGGATCGATTATTGAGTCTTGAGACTTTTTCCAAATGCGGGTAAGTCCTACGCGCAACACAGTGCGCTATTACGCGTCTTCTTTTGTAAACACTTTAATTATGTTCGAAGGAGATATAAAAAGCAATAAACAAGTTGAATGATGCAGTCCGCAAGATGATTCTGGTTTGATTGATGTGTGTCATAAATATTAACGATAGTACGAGCCACGAGGAAAAAGTAAATAGTTCTCTAACTAACGGACACTTCTCATTTTTATCTGGCCAAGTAATTGATAACATTGGTGAAAGGGCAATTAAGTTATCGAATAAGTACGTAGACGTGCGTCAACGTGTATTGTGGCGTGCGTGATGTGGCCACAGTCTCGTGGGTCATCTCAAACTGTCTGATGTTAGCCTCGAAACATGATTTCATAGAGAAAAGCGACCATCTCTCAAGGTTTCGATAACATCGTTTGCTCTTACGATTTGATGATAAGGTTCATAAATCGATAACATTTACAGAGAAGGTTTTTGATCGTTTGTCACTCGTCTACCCCTAACTCATTTCCAGCTTAGCATGTCGTAGCAGGTAGTAACCTTGACTTATGATGTTCTATAGTTATTAACATATTTTTGAGTATCCGACGTCTGTTTTGCCGCGAGCCCATCGTCACCATGAATTACTAACGAGGCTAACGCTTGGATCTACATATACGCTAGCTTATACGTAAACAGGAAGCAACATTCGGCAGTAGGTATGTCGGCTTGGTTGTAATAATATTAATTTCGTTTATTAGTAAACATCTGGATGTATGGATCTCCCGTTGTTATCGGTACTACGTAGTTATAAAATTTATTAAGTTCCAGTACCTAAATACATCATATTATCTGATCCATTCCTGGTAGGTAAAACAATCTTGTTTCATAACTTCTAGTTGTACGTGGGATTCCTTATATACCTAATTCATTGATATTTAATCAATGCTTGCAACAACAGGTTGCAACTTTTATTAAATATAATAAAGTAGTGTAATTTCAATTTTCAAATTGGGTTGTAAGATTGATCCCTCTAACTATAGACCTTAATCTGTGCTTCCAGTATTGGGTAAAATCTATGAAAAATCATGTTAGACCAGAGGTTGTCTCACTTCAACTTAACTAGATTTTGCATATTCTGGATTGATTTCACAAAGGCCAAGTCGACAACTGTCGTGGAAGTTAAATTAGTCAGTCACAATTCGGAATCCTTGGAGAAGTTTAGTCTCAGGATGCCATTGGCATTTGCTGTGATCTCTCAAAAGCGTTCGACTGCGTCGATCACAACATATTAATCAGTAATTTACACCACTACGAAATTCTTGGACGAGCTGTTGATCTTGTTTTTTTCCTATTTATCAAACAAGCAGCAAAAAGGAAATGTAAATGGGGTGACGTCCTCTGGGGCTCCATTCAAGATGGGCGTACCTCATGTTCTATTCTCGGCCTTTTCTTGTTTACATTATGACTGAACATATGATGGCCGAATTACCGGATATAATTCTATTAGCTGATGATACTTTGCGTATTTTGTTTTTATAATAGATGTCTAACCGATATCTCAAAATGTTTCGACTTTACTGAATGCGAAAAAACCAAAATACCAAAAGTTTTACCTTAACAAATGTACCACAATGTGATCTAAATTGATACCTTGACGGTAAAACACTTGATTTTATAGCGGGAACTGTGTTCTTAGATATTACTATAGATTCTAAAATTGCAGTGGGACGCGCACAGTAGAACTCTTTCGGCAGGAGTGTCACATGCAGTAAGGAAAATTAGGCTAAATCTAGGTTAGTATACTATGCTTATTTCGATAGTTTTATATCTTATAGCGTTTTGCCGGCAGCTGAGGTTGATTCAGTATTTATATTGCAAAAACCGACTTCCAAGAATAAACCAACAACTTTACTTCCCGAAGTCGGGTGACAATTGTTTGTTTTGTTGACTTTTTTTGCCACCGACTTCCGGAAGTAAAATTATTTTCAAGATATTTTTTTTTTGGAAGTCGCTTTTTCATATTGGCATTTAAAGTATTTTTTATTGAGTATTCATTTTCCATTGTTACTAAAAGATGTTAGCAGATGATCCATATAGAAAAAAAAATAAAAATATTGAATTATAGATGATAACTCAAAAATAATCCAAGCAATGTATATAAAATTGAAATATGATCAATTGAAGTTTGATCGGACTAAAAAAAAATATTATAAAAAAAGCTGTCCACAGCTGGTGGAGTAATCGGTGGACACACATAAAAAATTCGGTCGAACATAGAACGTCCTCCTTTTTTAAAGACGGTTAAACATAGCAGTCCGTGGGATTTATAAAATGGGCCGCCTCGCGAGTCTTGAAATTTAAAGTGATCAATATACTGATTCTTCCTTCTCTTTATATCTTAGAATGTATGTTATATCCCGAGATATTATAAAAATAAAGATCTTTTCATAATAAAAAACGACTTCCATATAATATACGCAGTAAACAAGAAAATGTAATTCACAAATTCAGATTAACAAAAACTAGCAAGTCATTATTTATAAACAGTACCTACTGATACGTTTTTATAAAATCTTGCCAAAGTCATGGGGTCTCATTGCGAAGAAAGAAAAAGTAGTTCAAAAAAACATCAATAGATGGCGTTATGTGTATCGATTTGTTTTTGAAGTTTGTGTAACTGTTTAAATTTGACCATGGAAGAAGTATGTTCTTGTTTTTAAAAATCCCCATAACACAAAAAACAGGAATAATGGGCTCCTAGTTCCAAATTACATGATTTTTCTAAATAATATTATGGTGTTGGCTCTGGTGAGAACAATTTGTACTACGTTGTGGTTAGGTAACTCATTTACTGTTATTTCTATGAATAGATGGCGTTGTTTTCATTTTCTGAGTTTTACTACACAGCTCAATATTACCTTTTACCATATGATACCTATTTTGATAGAATGAAATATTATGAAATACAAACTATCTATACCTACTTATAATAAATCTGTAGAGAGGTCAATTTTGTACATGAAATATATTTCCAAAATAACTATCAGAGGGTGATTAGTGATCGATACTGATGCCAAAAATGCAATCAGTAATATTTTTGTCTGTTTGTCTATATGTTCGTTATAGAAACAAAAACGGATTTTAACGAAACTTGGTAAAATTATTCTTTATACTCCTGGGCAGGTTATAGTATACTTTTCATCACGCTACGATCAATAGGAGCAGAGCAGTGAAGGGAAATGTTGGGAAAACGGGAGAAGTTACTCCATTTTTTAAGCTTCTGTCGCGTGTGAAGCCTTAATGGTTAAAGCTACACAGAAATCATGTATGACGGAAATATTCTCCTTAAAATTATATAAAAAATAATCATACAGCATATGTCTATCTTTAATGGTTAACTCACAATAACACGTGTAACTCCCGATAGCTAAGCAGTTCGGAGCTTTCTGATTATATTTGTCTACTCTTACGTTTAATAACACTCTTCATCTCATCTCTTATTAAAAATAGTTAACATTATTACCTATACAATAAAAAAATAATCATATATATCGGTAATTATAAAGCTGAAGAGTTTGTTTGTTTGAACGCGCTAATCTCAGGAACTACTGGTTGGAATTGGAAAATTCTTTTAGTGTTGGATAGTCCATTTCTTGAGGAAGGCTATATAACATCACGCTATGACCAACCGGTGCTGAGCAGCGCGGGTGAAACCGTGGGGAACAGCTAGTCATATATATCGGTAAAGAAACACCAAAGTTATACATGAAATACGCTAATAAGCCATCGCGCATGAATACTGGATCATGCCATAAGGATTATTTTTGTGTGCGCTCGACGCGGCTACCGTAATATTTGGCTGTTGATGCGAATAGACGTTCAGAGTGTTCGGCCTTATTGACAGACAATGCTTATCACCGCGACTTTTAGTCTTTAAATAATTTATTTTTAGATTTCTTTTGTTGTTATTTAATAAAATAGGTACTTATTAGTTATTTTGGTAGTGTTTAAATAGGTAATCGTTCAAATTACGAATTAAAAATAGTTTACATTTAATATCTTTTTAGGTAAAGTAGGTAGGTACGCATAGATTTTTAGATAGGTAGGTAGGTACCGAGTTTTGGTTAATTTAAGTTAAGTTTTTTTATATCAAGTAGGTAAAAGCGTAGGTAGGTACTTTTATTAATTATATTAAAGGTATTATTAATTAAGCATAGTAGTGATAGGTTTTTATCACAGTTTTAATTTTTAAGTGATGTAGGTATAGGTAGATAGTATTGGAGAGGCGTTTTAGCTTTATTTTCATTTCTTTTTTTGTACAACACGCAAGGTCATCCGCACTCTATCGTCTAGCGCCCAAGATTCGAGCCGGTAAGTATACTTACCTACTTTTGTAGGTACCAACACAACTTACAAATATTACTACCTACTTAGTTAAGTAACAACTTGTATTTAAAATAAAATAAAAATATTCTACACACTCCTGAGTCTGTTAAAAAATAACTCCCTGCTTAAAATCATCTAATTTGCTGCAAATATCATTTCAAGAGCTACCTACCTACCTATTTCGATATTATAATCATCAGCCTAGCCTTTTCCCAACTATGTTGGGGTCAGCTTCCAGTCTAACCGGATGCAGCTGAATATCAGTAGGTACCTATTTTATATGGAGCGCCGTGCGACTGCCTATCTAACCTCTACAATTTGAGGAGGAGCACAACCCAGTTAGTACCTACTGGGTACCTAATACCATACCCCTTGGTAAGACTGGTTGTCAGACTTTCGGGACACTGACTACCTGTAACGACTGTCAAAGATCTACAAATGACAGCCGGAACCAACGGCTTAACGTGCTTTCCGAGGCACGGAGAAAACTCGGTATGTAACGGGTGGTCACCCATCCACAGACCAACCTAGGCAAGCGCAGCTTAACCTAAAGAACAACCCGAGCGGTTGCTATTTTTTAGCCACGAGCTTCTCTATTCGCTATTTCGATATTATAAATAACTTTGATTGACTTAGATACTTGATAATTATCAAAATTTGCGTTGACTTTTACGCTGAACCTAACAAATACCTCAGTCTACCGAAAAACATGTAGGTATACCCCACGCCTCAGATAATAAAATACTAGGCATGAAAGAACGTGAATTTATTAATGGCGATTGCCGAGTGACTGACGACGTAAGCTTCAAGGTCAAAGGGCTATATACCTACCTTAGTTTACAGTACAAAAGTATAGTTTGGTTTTATCGCCATCTATTGGTTCTCTGTAAAATAAACTGAACTTGAGCTATCGCTGCAAGCACCATCTAGCGCCGTTGTGAGTAAAAAAAAAATAGCCCGGATAGCCCGGAGAAATGAGCAAGTTATGGCGGTCGCGTTTCTTTGTATGAGAAGGAGTATCTGTACGTTAGTATTATATTATCTGTGCCAAAGTCAATTCCAGAACTGACCGTTCGAAAGTTTAAAAACTAGGTACAATATCAAACGTGTCCTTATTAAAACAGCAATTACAAAATTAAGGACTACGTTAAAGATAAAAAAAAAGTTTGGTTATAGTTCCTGATCGCTCATACACTGCACAAATATGTGAATGTCTCTAATTATTCTCAATTTTGCTTTATTATTTTATACATTTTGGAACGAAGTTCCTTATCGCGCGTTGTGACTTGTGAAAGGGGGCTAGACGGAAAAAATTCTTACGAAAAGTTGTCACGTCACTTTTTGCTATAGTAAGCTATTGTAAGCTGTGCGGCGTCGCATGTTTCTCTGTCTGTCTGTCTGTCTCTCTCTCTCTCTCTCTTATAGAAAGCAAGCCAGATATTTTCACTTCTATTGGTACTTCGCTCCATCCGGGTGTCCCTTGACACCTCTAAATTTTTTTTAATGTAAGTAATTTTACGTGATTTTAATATAAAAATTACTTATAACAATAGTTACAGTACTGATGCCAACATTGTGTTACTTGTTTATTATAGTCTTTCTAAGGTTCCGTACCGTATTACTAAGACTTCACTGCCCGTCCGTCTGTCCGTCTGACAACAAGTTGTATCTCATAAACCGTGATAGTTAGAAAGTTAAAGGTTTTCACAAATGATATTTAAGTTGCCACTATAATAAAAACATACTAAAACAGATATTAAAGCCTCTCGTATAAACAGTAGCCCTGTTGTAAACCTCTTGAAACAATACTACAAATGATCTTAAAGATAGTAAAGCTGCTAACGTCCAAGGAGTTGACCTTCCAACAGTAAGTTGGCTCAGCTCACCTCAGTAAGTTGACATATCTATACTTAATATTATAAAGCTGAAGAGTTTGTTTGTTTGAACGCGCTAATCTCAAGGACTACTGGTTGGAATTGGAAAATTATTTTAGTGTTGGATAGTCCATTTCTTGAGGAAGGCTATATGCCCCCCCGTTCCGCCCAGAGCGGGGGAAGTCATTGGATGATTTCCTACCCGAAAAAAAAAAAAAAAGGCTTTAGGCTATATAACATCACGCTACGACCAACAGGTGCTGAGCAGCGTGGGTGAAACCGCGTGGAACAGCTAGTTTCAATTAAGGGTCAAAGCCCAGCGATTTCACCCGCTGCCGCGATGCTCAGCTAACATAAAAATAGATAACGACCGATTCTCAAAGCTATTAAATAAACATACAAAATTTCATAAAAAACGATCATGGGAGAAGTATGGCAACTAAAACTGTGACACGAGATTTTTTCAGCGGTTTCACCCGCTATTCATACAACTCTTACCAGTTAGGGGCATGAAAAATAGATTTTGGCCGATTCACAGATGTACCCGAAAACACAAAATTTCATAAGAATCGAAGGAGTATGGGAACGAATATTGTGACACGAGAATTTTATATTATTAGATAGATAGGAAAACTGATTTGTTTTCAAGCTGTAAATATATAAAACAAACACTGTTTTGATTTTCATGATCAAACAGGCTAACGTTTTATATTTTTTGGTTTTGCGTGCGTGCACTATAGATACAATTTTTTGCGGGTGGGATCTTTAAATAACTTCATCCGCTCTGGGCGGAGCTGGGAGGAGTGTCAGACTTGTACTGACTAAAACCCACTCATGTTCCTTCTATTGCCCTGGAACATAATCCCGGGGCTGCGGTATCTCAAATGAACAACCCGCAACCCTGGCAGGCTCCTCTGCTTTGCTGACATCTCTTTGAGGCGCGCGTGAAACACTAACGCGCCGTCGACACGGCCTATCTCAGTCATTGCTCACCGTCCACAAGCCCGCATCTACGATAGCAGGGAGTCGTCTCGCGGCGCCCGATGCCCGGAGCATCTTCCGGTGATTGAGTTGGTTTAAGGTTCTCTCCCTCAAACGCCCGGCTACCTCCTTCGCCAGCACAACTGCTTCGCAAAATGACCGGTTCCCATTCCCTCTCGCTTCGGACCATGGACTCAACCAGAGCTGAATGCAAGAGATCTACGTTTGGGCGTTCCACCCGGGAGTTTCCTCCCGCCCGATTATGTGTAGGAACCTCCCGAAACTACCATGTCCGGTGAGGACAAGAGTCAGGTGGTTGCTGAGGATGCCATGGCGCATAACCAGCCTCTCAAAGAGGGAACTTATCGCCACTATTGTTTCGAGCCATATATTGAAAAGCAAACAGGAGCGTGCAAGAGCTGCATGAAGTTGAAGAGTTTTACTCACATAATTTAAATGTTCTATATTCGAACTCAAATCGTATTTTTATGATATGTAAGGATTCGCTTGTTAGTTATATATACAGTATAGTGACCTGAACATAAATTTTGTGTCTGGTGAAATGTGAGTGAACTTGTTACCTCTGCTTAACCCCTCGCAGATTACAGGCGTATTATAGCTTCCACCCGTGACTTCATCCGCGTGGCATAGTTACTTTGGGCTAACACTAACCTTTTCTTCCCTCTTTCTCCCCCTTATATCACTTTTTTTTAGCTTAGATAGAAAGAAAATTAGCCTATAACCGTCTCCAGGGTCCCAACCATCTCTGTACCAAAATTCATCAAAATCGGTTGGGCCAATTAGGCGTGAAGACGTAACTAACAAAAAGACATACAAACATACTCACTTTCGCTTTTATATTATTAGTAAGGATTATGATGTTGATGCGTTTGTGTTGTCTAATGGCACGACTTTATTATAACATGGACGTCTGCCTACCTTCATGTGCCATATTATTCTCATGTCTATCATCATAACTAGTGAACCGAACATAAGTCAGTGCAAACAAGATTTCATTATCATTAAGTAGATGAGTAATACGCCTTAGTAAATTGTATACATTATTGTCGTTCTTGTTTACAATGTGCGTGTTATTGCTGAGGAAAATGCGCAATTCTATATACTTATTTGAATCCGAGAAATCATGCGATTCATAAATAGTTCTGATTTAATTTCTAATCTTACATTATTTACTTAAATAATACATGATGAAACTATATTTCTCGCAGTCTGAGTCACCAGTGTGGGTAGGCACACGTATTGCACATTTTTTATAGACGAGAAACTCCTGATTCAGTCTGGCCTTCTAGTCTTGTGTATTGATTCAGGGCAAAAGATTTTTTTTAAACATTGTCCTTTTTCCGACTTTTCATTTAATTGAAAACTTATAATCGTGTAAATTTCATTTCAAAATCGCATCTTCTAAAAAACTTTATTGTTTTACCATAATGTGTACTTAGGTGGTAGTTTATAATAGAGATAAGTATGGACCCTGACGAAGAGCAAGTCCTGTTTTTAGGAGATCATTAAGTTGTTGTGACATGTAAAAGTTTAATCATAAAATAATTCAGGTCAGGAATAAGATACTATAATCTGTTTATATCTAATTGTGTACCTAAACATAAATAAAAAACATGTTTACAACTTCAAGCCTTTTTTTGCGCATGGGAAATCATCGAATAACTTCCCCCGCTCTGGGCGGAGCGGGACGGAGTGTCAGACTTGTAATGACTAAAACCCACCCAAGTTCTTTCTATTGCCCTTTACGTTCCGGGGCCGCTGTATCTCTTTCGAACAACCCGCAACATAACTTCAAGCCTTGTGTTACAATTTAATTTATACGAATTTACGATATATTTAAGAAAAGGATGACGTTAAAATGATCTATTACAGTGAAACACAACCAAAACAATTTGTCAATGAGAGAACAAATAATCTACTAATACCAGGTGCTAGGTATAATACTGATTTATATAGTACTGTAGGATCTACACTATCCTACTATAATAAAAGCGCATATAATACTTTTAAGATTATATTTCATATTATATTTTAAGTTACATCCCACACTTCATAATCCATTTCTATTCTGTTTTTTTAGTTCTTTATTTAAAACGACCTGAGTATTGGAACATCATGGCCAATCAGCCAGCATTGGTTAAGGTATAAAACCTCTTACAGTACCTACGATATACATAACACTACGCCTGGTAACCCTGAAGTGTTAGGCAGAGGTATCAAATAGTACACCCTCATTTCACCATTCATGTTTAAATCCTATGTAATTTAGGGCGAATTCCCTATTATCATGGCGTACTACTTACACTACCAATTATACGACGTATTTTTATTATATCACGAACTTTGTTGTAAGAATTAATAAAGATATTCTATTATTTACATCTAGCTACACTGCACCCCGCGATTTCACACACATATACTAGGATATTATTCATTTAAACCTCCTTTTTGAATCACTCTATCTATTGCTAAAAACTGCTTTAAAATCCGTTTGGCAGTTTAAAAGATCTAAGCGAACACACAGCGAAAGCGTTTTAGTTTTATACAATGTAAAGATGATAATTTAAATACCTAGTAACCAACACCGCTTTCTAGCTTTATTTTTGTAGATGAATTTAAAAACAAAATAAAATGTACAAAATAGTTGCATATTTTTCGATATTTTTTGTAGTAAGGGTTATTATCATCCTTTTTCACCAACGGATGCACGGTGTTTTGTTTTAAAAGTCATCAGATTCATCTTTTGGTGTTAGTACAAATTAATCGTAACTTTTAACATCACTCTATAAACAAAAAAAAACTGATTGCTAGTTCGTTATGCCCGTTAAGGCTAATTAAATTTGTATTTTGTATTTGAGTCACCTACACAACTTTTTTTTATGAAGAAGGTAAGCTTTCATCTGCTGTTGTTTAGTACAGTAACAAATTGTTTAATCATTTTGTTGTCCGATAAAAATTACATTGGAAGTTGTGAACAAACTTTGAAATAAAAGTCGCATGTTAAATCTATAAAACTGAATTTCATGAAACATTCAATGACATGTTGTCTTAACGGTTTGTGATACAATATTACCCAAAATAAAAACACTTCTTTCTAATTCACAGTCTGAAAAGTATCTGTTTACCTAACTAAATAAGAAACTGCGTCACCAAACATTGAAGCCCGCCTGAAACAACGGACTTGGCAATCTCAGCACACTTTTCCACAAGCTGGTTATAAAAAAGCCACTCACCTTATCTCTAGGCACCATGGCGATTGTAAAAGCACACATTGCGAGAAGCACCAGCAGTTTTCGCTTCATGGTCACAAACGTCGGTCGCTCTCGGCAGAAAGTCGTATATTTGCAAAAAAAAAGTTTAGCGCGCGCGGTGACGGAGCGTGCAAGAGTGGCGACGGCGGGCAGGCGCGCCGATATAAGTACCTCGCTGTACCTCCGCTGGCACAGAATGAAGAGGCCCGACAGACGCCACAGCTAAACATTTTCCAAACAAAATCACCACTACTGTACTACGAAATGAACGTTTATCTACATTATTGTTTGTAATTTAGCTGACATGAATGAACGAGTGATAGGCGATAGCGATGGACCAAAGACACGCGTCACGCAATCAATATTGTAGTGATTCACGGCTGACTTTAAACATAAATATTTTTTAACAGCTCAGAGGTTCTAGTACGAGCGCGCGGTGTAAACGTAACGTAAATAAATACGTCAATTTTTAACACGTATTGGCTTCACCTGGTACTAACTATAAACAAATAATGTTATTAGTCAAATTTCTAGCAGCATTAACTTCCCGGTGTATGATTGAGCTAAATTTTTGCATAGGTACACGTTTCGTTTGGAGGCTGCATGGTTAGTAGCTAAGTTGTGTGATAATAATCATCAAATGTTTTTAAAAAAAAGTAGATGGGAATTACACAAAAAGTGCTGGCATTAAACAAAAGACATTCAAATTATAACGATTTACAATCAAATGGAGTAAGGTTACCAGTACAATAAAAATGTATGAATACCCTTTTTTGCGGATGGGAAAATATCAAATAACTTAGCTTACCTTGTACCTGTATATTTCTTCTGGTGAAATAACCACTGTGGTCCGTTCCACCATAGTTAACCTTTTAGGTGGTGACTAATATACCCCTTTTTATTTTGTGGATAGAAAATCATCAAATAACTTTAATTTTCCCCTGCTCTCGTCAGAGCGGGGGAGAGTGTCAGACTTTTACTGACTATAACTCACCCATGTTACTTCTTATGCCCTTTATGTTCCGGGGCCGCGCCTCTTTCGAACAACCCGTAACCCCGGCAGAATGCCTAACTTTACTTAGTTTTTTTTTCAAACTATAATAGTTTTTTATTGAATCGACAATACGATTGTCCTATATCATTTTAGTTAAATTCTTTCCTACAAGGACAATCAATATCATCCCCATTATATTATTATGAAAATATTTTATATGGTACTAGGTTTTTTTTATTAAAAAAATCGCTGTAATTACGTAACTTTTACACAGCATTTGTGCTTGGACCTCTGAACTGCAGATAACTACGTATATAGTATGGACTTAAATTGACATAAGTAGATACTATTAAAGGTTGTATCTAGATACAATTAATATCTGACTAATTTTCGTTTATATATTTATTCACATATTCTTTATATTTACAACTTTCTTATATAAAAAAAAAATGAAAATAGTAGTCCAACGGTATCGGAAACAGGGTCCAAGCCACCGGCGGCGGCGGTTAGCGCTCCAGAGAAAAGAACCTCCTAACAATGCGTTCCGTATCCAAGAGTACCGCTTTCCGTATCAAGTCCTTTATCCAGCTGCCTAACGAGACCCTCCTTAGGTATTGGTCTGACTGTATTTATTATTATAATCATACCTTGCAAGGTCTTCTTCTGTAAAGAATACCTATGTATTAAAAGGGTTAACTAGTATCAATTACATAAAACAAATTAAAAAGAAAAACCTACTAATAATATAAACGCGAAAGTTTGTATGGATGTATGTGAAGTATGTTTGTTAGTTTTGTTACTCTTTCAAAAAACTAAAACTACTAAATGGATTTTATGAAACTTTACAATATGGCTTATACATCAGAATAAAACATAGGCTACATTTATAAAGATATATTGTATATTATCCTATCACCACGCGAGTGAAACCGCGGGGCGGAGCTAGTATTATCAAAATAAGCAAAAATTTAAGACATTATAACCTTAATGAGCCCTCTCAGTTTATTTACGAAAAACTTTTGTACACGCATAAAAAAGCTGTTGTTTATAAAATACAGCGATATTCATAATATACGAGGAACAAACACAAATTTGTTGTTCCTGCAACGAGGCTTAAAAAAAAGAAAAACGTTCAAATGCCAATATGTACGTTATTATTACAAAGACATATTTATAAAAACAACAATACTAAAAACTCCTTACTGATATCTATTACCTTATCATAATGAACTACCGAGCAACAACAATACTAAGGCTAAATAAATTCAAATGTTTTATGAAACGTAAGCTATACAGGGTGCAATTGAAGTCATGGGTATTATTTTAAACTAAGGCTTTACTCACGATACTAAGTGCACTAGGGCTACTATAACGCAAATCAAAAATATAATTATTAATGCAAACTAGTTATTGCGTTTTCTTATAAGTAGCAATAACATAACTAAAACTAAACCGAAATTTCGCATAATAAATCAAATAACTTACGTTCGAACTTCGAACATGGCAATATCACATTGCACTGGGATCGATCCATCATCACTGAAAGAACTATTGTTGCCAAAAAGCCTGATATAGTGGTGGTGGACCGTTCATAGCGGTGCGCAAAAATTGTTGACATAACGGTCCCGCATGACGAGAACCTCGAGAAAGCAGAGAAAGACAAGCAAATCAAGTATATTGACTTGGCTCGCGAGGTTGTCATTGTGCCGATGGTCGTCGTATCTACCAAAGGCTTCATTGCCAAGAGCCTCGACCAATACCTGAGGAGGCTCTCGTTAGGCAGCTGAATCAAGGGCTTGATACAGAAAGCGGTACTCTTGGACACGGCTCGTATTGTTTGGAGGTTCCTTTCTCTGGAGCGCTAAGCGCCGGTGGCTTGGACCCTGAGAGTACCTAGAGTAGCTTGGACCTTGTTACCGATACTGGTGGATACCGAAACTACTATTTTTATTAAGAAATATTTAAAAATGTAAACTATATGTAAACAAATCAATAAATGAAAGATATATAACGTATATACTTATACGTATTTAAAATAATAAATTAAATTAAATCCGTTTATTTTAGCATGCATTAATAAATTTTTACATTAAGAAAACACAGGACTGTGCTCAATTTTTCGTGAAATAAGATGATAAGCGCTATTTATTCAGATTAAACTGTTACTAGATCTCAAGTCTTAACTTTCGGTAGCAAGCTTACGCCCGGTTCCAATAAACAAAAAACCGGCCAAGAGCGTGTCGGGCCACGCTCAGTGTAGGGTTCCGTAGTTTCCTGTCCGTCACAATAAGTGTTCCCACTTACGAGTTTAAAGGTGGAGTGTGCCTGTGCAACATTGCACGCTCCGCGGTAGGCGCTCATAAATAAAATTATGAATATATTTAAGTGCAACTTACTTTACCACGGTAGGTCATGAAAGCAAGGAAAATCTTAACATCGACTTTTAAAAAAATGACGTCATTACACAACGCCGTCTATCGAACCATTTATGAACTGGTTTTTACCTTAACATTTTGATGGTGTTAAAAAAATGAATTTTAGTTTTGTTCTAAATTGCCTTAGTATATTCTGAATAGAAGTTTTATGTAGTTATAAGATACCGCCAATGCCAAGAAGAGACCAACTGAACAAATCGGTAATACCCGATCCAATGTAATAAGTACCTACAGCGCCATTGGTTTACTAATTAATACAAAGACATGCAAGAAGTTTTCGGTGGTAATTTTGGATTGCGAGAACCGATTTCAATAATTCTGTTTTTGTTTGAAAAAAGACACTTTCAGGATAATAAAATATGTAAACGAAGTTAAAAAAAATGCTTGCATATACGATTATACTACAAACTTAGTCCAGAAATTATTTTGTACAACTTTTTGTCTTTTTTGTACAAAAACTGTTGTGTCAATCAAGTTCAAAATGATTTTCCTAGAAATTCCTTATAAAGTTCTACTTTTCAGATTTTTTTCATATTTTCTAAACTTATGGTTCAAAAGTTAGAGGGGGGGGGACACATTGTTTTTTACTTTTGGAGCGATTATTTCCGAAATCAATCACATGATCATAAAATGATTTTAGTAAACCCCTATTCATTTTTAAACACCTTTCCAACAATATATCACACGTTAGGGTTTAAATTAAAAAAAATCACTTCCCACTTTACATATAGGGTGGCTACCCTAATATTTTTTTTTTACAATTTTTATTTTACCACTTTGTCGGCGTGATTGATATACATATTGGTACCAAATTTCAGCTTTCTAGTGCTAACGGTCACAGAGATTAAGCGAGGACGGACGGACAGACAGACATGGCGAAACTATAAGGGTTCCTAGTTGACTACGGAACCCTAAAAACGAGTCGTTTTGCTTACGGATTATAAAATTTTGACATATACGTCTCATAGAACTTATGTCAAAATACTACCATCCGTAAGCAAAACGAATAGATTTTTGAAGATGAGGAATTTTCGTTTTTTTTTCGATTTCAGTATCTTGTAAATTATCCGCTGAAGTGCTATGTTAAAGTATTTAGAAATCATTTTAACATTAATGTCAATGTGTGTTTCAATACCTTTTTTCTTTTTTTTGTCGGTAATGTTTTATAACTTTCCTAGTTTGTAAAAGAATACATCTTTTAAATTTCCACCTCTTACTTTAGAAATTGGAAGTTGACAATTGTTACGACTTTAGAAGTAAATATCTCATCAACCATTGATTTAAAAAAAAATTGTGAGCAACTTCTATGTTATTTTCCAAGACATCGATAGACACCACAAGTTTTGTTACGTCTTCACGCTTACATGGTTAAACCGATTTTGATGAATTTTGGTAAAGAGATAGTTGGGTTGGGACCCTGGAGACGAACACAGGCGATCATTATTTAAAAAAAAAGTGAGAAATGAGGGAGAAAGAGGGAAAAAAGGGAAAACTTAGCTTTGCTATTACAATAAATCAGGCGCTAGGGCAAAAACTACAAGTAAAAGCTAGTTATTTATATATTTCAACCCTCAGTTACGAAATACTTTTCTATTTTTTGTCAATTAAAATTACACTACGTTCATCCAACTATTGCGTGAAAAATGAAGACTTCTATCGTCTAAGCTACAAGATAATGAAAAGTAAATGACGTTTCAGATCACGCTATGCGGTTATCAACTGATGATTCACATATTGTCAAACGTCCAACTTCGTGGCGGGCGCTTTGATTTGGGAGGCCCTCCCGACCTCATGACCTGTGGAAATATACAAATACGGGCCGTGGAACTTTTACGAGAAGGCTCGAAGATTCGGGAAAAAATAAACAAAACTGACGGAATTTGGTTATACTATTAAGTATGTAAAAGTCAAGCAATAAAATTTATGCATACATATGCACTTAGAAAAATTTCAAAAGCAATATATAGATATCTTTTTTTATGCACATGTGTACCAAACAAATTGTACAAAACCGGACTTAATGCATTTTTTTGCGGATGGGAAAATATCATCTTATAACTTCCTCTGAGGCGGACCGAGAGGGGGGAGTGTCAGACTTTACTACAAACCCACCCATGCTCCTTCTGCCCCATAAGCTCCGGGGCCGCTGTATTTTTTTCCAAGAACCCGCATCCCCGGGGACGTAATGCCTTCATGTCTGTTTTTTTTTTAAACTTTGCCCCTCCCCTCTAGTTATTTCTCGTGTATCGTGGGTGCGTTTACAAACATTTAAACTCACATACAGGCCCGCAACAACTACCTGTAGGTCATACAAATATTTGTTTCGTGCGGTGATCGAATCCGCGACACGCAGCGCAGTCGATCGCTCAGCCACTGCGCCAACCGCGCTGTTCCGACATTCTCCTACCGTATTTGATTAAGGTTCTCAAGAACATAGTATTACGGAAAGAAATACGAAAGAAGTCTTAACTGAAAGTAGAAACCGTTAATTTACGAGAAAATTACTTTTGACTTTTACTAAGTTTAAGCTTTATTGCTCGTGATGTGCACCTCTGTCTAGCCTTTTAGAGATTACAGGCATGATGATAAGTTCTACGCACACAATATACTAAAACAATTTTATTTCACACTAGCTGTCTCGCGCGGTTTCACTCGTCTTTAGTTTCTTCCCCACTCCCATGGGTAGTAGCGTGATGTTGTATAGCCTATGTTACTTCCTGATAATGTAGCGTCCTATTAGTGAAAAAAAATTAAAATCGGTCGAGTAGTTTTGGAGCCTATTCCATACAAACAAACAAACAAATATTTCCTCTTTACAATTTTATTAGTATATATTTAATATAGGTAGGTAGGTACCTTCTTAGGTTCACCTAACGAATCCTAGTCAGATTGAATAAAGACCTAATATATCTTTTCAGGTTTCAGTAATTTCTTCGTAAACAGTTATTTGCTATCAAAGGAAACTAAATAGCCTATTTATTTTTCGTGGAAATAACTGTAGTTTCTTTATTACATTTACTAAGATTGCTTTAGAGATCACTTTATCGTTAGGTTTTCAAAGAATTCATAGAATTAAGTATTTCAAGATTTCTTATCATTCCTTGAGTTTGATGACCTTGTACAGGTCATATTCCTTCACACGTGTTTCATTGTGACTGGAAAACTAGGTTTTCAGGTGGCCTTTTTTTTGGGGTGGGAAATCACCAAATAACTTCCTCTCGCTCTGGAGCGGGTGGGTGTGTCAGGCTTTTACTGACTAAAACCCACCCATGTTCCTTCTTTTGCCCTTAACGTTCCGGGGCCGCGGTATCTCTTTCGAACAACCCGCAACCCCGGCAGGCGGAGGCCCTGGCAAGCCCCTCTCTGCTTTACTGACAGCTCTTTGAGGCGCGCGTCAAACACAAACGCGCCGTCGACACGGCCTGTCGTCAATAGACGGACGGACGGTGAGCTACCCATTGCTCACCGTCCACAGGCCCGCATCTACGGTGGCCAAGAATCGTTTCGCGGCGCCCGGCGCCCGGGGCGTCTTCCGCGGCGGCTGGGTTGGTTTGAGGTTCTCACCCTCAAACGCCCGGCCACCTCCTTCGCCAGCATTACTGGTTCGCAGAAGGAGGTGACTGCCTCCCATTCCCTCTCGCTCCGGACCATGGACTGAACCAGGGCCGCACGCGAGAGATCGCCTCGACGAAGGCACGGCGGTGCTCCACCCCGCGCTGGGTAGACCGCCACTGTGTGCTCCACCGTGTCCTCCGGGCGATCGTCACAATGGTGACATCCGGGCGTTTCCTCCCGCCCGATTATGTACAGGAACCTCCCGAAACGTTTTCAGGTGGCTTAGTTTTCCACTTTCCTTTCGAGTTTTTGTCATGGCAAGAAGTAGCCTGCAAAATTCAAAGTGTTTACGTGTTTTCGGGTTACGTACAGACAGACAGCTAACAATGTGATCCTATAAGGGGTTCCGTTTTTTTCCATTTGATGCACAAATTGAAAAAACGGAACCCCATATAGGATCACATTGTTGGCTGTCTGTCTGTCAGTCCGTCTGGCAAGACCCTTTATCTAGGAATCGCGTGGTGGTATCAAGTTCAAATTACCGTTGCCATATACAAACTCGAGTCTATTTTATTTTATTTATTTATTAAAACTTTATGCACAAGTAAAAACTGTACAAAGGCGGACTTAATGCCTTAGGCATTTTCTACCAGTCTACCTTAGGGTGATGCAGAGATAAAACACAGTAGGTGCGATAGCAGAAGTAAAGGATATTAGATAATAATGATTAAAATATATATATACATATATACATGTACGAATAACTATAAATACTTAAATACACACATACAACAAAATTATATAAAGTTAAGAGACCGTAGGAAGACAACAACCACAACTTAATCGCGAGATGAATCTACCAGCTTCTTGCAAATGTATTCGCGGACTTTCCTTTTAAAAGTAAACGGACTGGTTACCATCCTAATATTCATTATTTTCCCATTATTTATTTATTATTTTCCCGAGGAGTTGTGAAAAAAAAACTCTCAAGTCTACGCAGTCAAAAGATATGGCCCTTTATGTCGTAGTCGGTCTCGCACTTGGTGGGTTTTTCAATTTGTAGACCCGTGTCAGGTTGTGTTCATGAAATATTATTCACGACCGATTATTTTTTTTATTTTTTTGACGGCACGCGCAGTGGCTGAACGATCGACTGCTGCGCAGCGTGTCGCGGGTTCGATCCCCGCACGCAACAAATATCTGTATGGTCTACAGATAGTTGTTTCGGGTCTGGCTTTTGTTTATGTGCGTTTAAGTGATTGTTAGCACCCACGATACAGGAGAACATCCAAATTTAAAAAAAAGGCTTTTCTCTTGTCTATTACTGCCTACCCCGAACGGATAACCTTAGTCAGACATAGGATAATCAAGATTCCACTATCTATAGGTAGATAAAACGAATGCGAACTTAATGATTCTGGATCGTAGGTTAATGTTAAATCACTCTCAAGTTATATGATAACAACGAGGACGCTCTATGAGCCGGAACTTCGCAAACCAGTGACGTTATCAGGGTATTCTTCAGCAGAAAAAGAATTGACCCCTAACCGCAACACATTTACCACTAGAAATCTGATACCATACATGACGTCATTTTTGTCAATGTTTAGGGAATTCCGTTAGTAGGTATCTAGTGGAACATCACCCATATTTATATTGTACTACCTTCCGCCCGCGACTTTGTCCGCGTGGCATAGTAACTTTGGGCTAACGCTAACTTTAACCCGCGTGATGATCGAAAATGAAATTTCTTTCGCTCCCCTTTTCTTCCCTCTTTCTCCCCCTTTTCTCATGATTTTTTTAGCCTATGTCCGTCTCCAGGGTCTTAATAATGGTAGTAGTGTCATAGTAGTATCGTAGTCTTAGTATCTTAGTAATATTTTAAAGCACAAGTGAGTTTGTTTGTTTGTTACGTCTTCACGCCTTAATGCCTAAACCGATTGACTTGAGACTGATTTTAATGAATTTTGTTACAGAGATAGTTGGGACCTTGGAGACGGACATAACTAAGCTTTTCTTTTTAAAGTGTAAAATGAGGGAGAAGGAGGGCAGAAAAGGGACTTTGCTATTACAATCAATAAGGCACAAGGGCAAAAACTACAGGTAGCAGGTACCTGCAAATCAGGAAACTGTTACCCCGAATTTTAAGCGAGCGAAGCCGCGGGCAAAAGCTAGTATTATATCTTTATGATTTTTTTAACCTACTTCTAAAAAGTCGAGGTACAAGCGTTCCAGATCAAATACTGGTATTGAACTGCGTTCGGAACGAATTGACTTTTGTACCTTATTTCTCAGGTCATCGGCGGTCAGCGGCTTTGATCGTCACCGGCCATGGAAAATCTCACTCCCCGTGATAATCCAAGAATAGCTTATGCATTCACGTGCCAGTTATGTAATCGAGTGCAATGGAGCGCACACCTTACTGCCGCTGGCACATCAATAAACCTATAAATACGTTTTAATCTTACAGACAAATTGATAAGATCCTACTATATCCTATTATTTCATTAATATTATAAATGCGAATGTGAAGATGGATGTTTGTTACTCTTTCACGTCAAAACGTCTGAACGGATCTTGATGAAATTTGTCACTGAGGTAGATAATAGTCTGGAATAACACATAGGATACTACTTTTTTTCGATATCACGCGGGTGAAGCCGTAGGCGTCAGCTTGTACAGAATAATAGTCATGGGTAATAAATAACATTTGCAGAGTTGAATATTTTGATAACTATAATTTAGTGTTTAGGTAATTGGTTTATTAGCTAATTCAAGAAATGCGTACATGTACGTTAATTAAATATGCAGAAATGATTTCGTTCTTGTTTTTCCAATTGACTGTTATTTAACTACGCATTTTCTCCCACTCGATGTTTACGAAGAATATTAAACTAGACGTAATTAAAGAGGACATTAACTATCACGCACGTAGACGTAGTTTATAAAGGTTCAGTAGAAGAGCGCAAATAACTGCACACGTGCGCGTGAGTACGGTGCCGCCACGTCTCGCCGGTTCTGGCTTCAGCTATAGGTCAAAAAATCGAAATTTTACACAGGTTACGAGTTCCCTTGTATGCTAGCTATACATTTCTGATTCAATGAGGAATAGGCGAATCCTGCGTGCGGTGCAAACACCGATGGACACGCGCGCAGTGCTCTCGACGCTTGGCGTTCACTGTGTCACCGCCGAGCGTTAGTAGGGCCTGGATGACTGCCAGATCCCGAGCCAATCTCCGGCGCAGTCTTTCAAAATCGCACCCAAACAAATCCGAGTTTTACGACTCCACAAAAAAGCAAACATTACGAGGTGTAACCGAACAATAATATCACTGTAAAGCTGCTGGTGATTTAAAGCCGTCTGCCTGTCTGACCGCCTGCCGTCAACAAATTGTGAGTCACCGCGACAAGCTACCGGTGAAAATTACAATGCCTACTATTTATATCACGTGCAAGTTGTGCAATTAAAAACCTTCAAAGCTAAACATTAAGCTTGATCTCCAATTGGTTTGAACTGCTAAACTGCAGCGGTAAAAATTGGCTAGACACAGTCAAACTTTGTGAGCATTCTAAAGGAAAGTGTTTTTCTTTTGTTTTTTATGCATCCGGGCCGCCGACCGCAAAAAGTAGAAACAGGATCACTAGTTTGTCGTTCGTATGTCCACCTTTCAAAACTCTGTTTCACCGGATAGAGATATGATTGGTATCAAATTGAAATTAATATCAAATACCACTCCGTTTGCTTTTCAACCGTTTTCTTTTACTAATTTTTAGCTTTTCTGGTTCATTAATGGTGAAAGATGCCACAAACGATTTGACTTCTTGATTTTTGTCAAGAGCAGGAGGATGATCATGGCCGAATCAATAGAATGAAAGAGCGCAAGAGTCTAGTCTATGAACTGGGGATGACTTGATCTTTTTTGAGTCTTGCAGTAACTTTCGTTTAATTCGCTATACCGGAAACAGATTCTGCAGAATACATGTTTCAAAAAATAGCAAATAATATATTTGAGGAATGGTATGACCGAAGTAGAGTTCGCTAAAAAAATACCAAAACTCTATAGGACTTTAGCAAAGCAAAAAGCGGAAAGGCAACATTTTCATTTCAAAATTCTCCGTGCAGTTGTGGGTTCAAATCCGGCCAAGTGTCAATGTGTGTGAGTTCAAATCATGTAGCTATTACCTTCCCAGTTTATCTTGGGCATCACTAACATCGTTGAAGGAAAACCTCGTGAGGAAACCTGGACTTATAATTAATATTAAATTCACGCGTGGTGATCAGTACTCAGTGCTAAAATCTGGTTCTTCTAACCTTACAAACAGATGTGTTGCTGGAGAGTTTCTACCGCCACATCTTATTCCCAGGAACACAGGAAGTGGCAAAGGGCAGGGCGTTTTTTTGGGTCTGGCTCTTGTAATATGACGTTCAAAAAGTGCTGATTATCAGCCTAATTTGAATAAATGACTTTTGATTTTCATTTTGATCTTACTCATGCCCTTGCCCCAATGCCCCAGGATTTCGCCCAGCTGTGGGACAGTAATATGTTTGTATAATTATCCTCCGTGCATTTTAATAAATAAATAAATTCATTTATTTTCTCACCACAACATTTAAAAATTATATGGAATCATTATTAGTAACTTTAATATTAAAAACTTTCATTACACATTCTTAAATGTCCTGAGATTGCCGATGGATTCACAAAAATGTACGTAGTAGAATCTATGTACATAGTGACCTTTAGTATAGGAACTGAAACAAAAGGGCTGATTCCACTAATCCCACGCCTAGATTAGTCCACACTACGCCAGTGCGCCAGTCCCACTCGCACTTGTCATTCAGCCGTTTCATAAATAAAGGGTTTAAAGATGCGTCTCGCAACACATCTGGTGAACATTGGTGTGATACAGTTAACGTGAGAGAGTAGATATTTTAAGACTTACATTAACCAACTTATTTATGGTTTCAATATCCTATCACTACGATCTACCGCATACAGTGCCTGCAATGAGGTAGCAGCATCACAATCGCCCGCAGACGGGCATCAACAACATCCATCTTGGAGTAATCAAAAATGTTTTCAGTTGAGGTATGATGGTATATCACAGAAATTCTTGATATCCTATTAATTTTCCATTGTTACAAAAAGATATGAACAGATCATCCACATAGAAATACAAAATAAAATAAAATATACATTTATACACAATCGCGCAAGTTTCTATTTTACACATGAATAGGAAGAACCACGTAAACCGGACCAAATATCACAGAGTCATGAGGTAAGAAACATTAAAAAAGAACCTCCTCGTTTTTAGAAATCGGTCAAAAAACATCTCAATATGATATCACGGGATAGCCAAGAGTTGAAAGACAAAACAAAACCTTGAGTTAATTGCGTTCTTAATAAATGCGTTCGCACTGGCAAAACATTTACACTTGACCAGAGACATGAATTATGTGAATTTATTGACGCGAACACTCGAATCAATGGAGATTCAGGTTTACTTCCTAACTAACGACACGATGGAGTAATGTTAGTAGCAGTATTAATTAGTTTTCACTTATAAATGCGATAGGACAGGTCTACGACCCTATATTTTTTCAAGTTGTGTATGAAGCGGCCTACCTGGGGAGGCCAATTAATAAAACTATTGACTTCAGGTATTGTTAGGGTATGAATTATGTACATTATAAATAATTGTTTTTTTTTTAATATTTTGATCCAAGTTTCGTGTGATTCTTTATTTATAATATTTTTATTTGTAATTCTTTCTAACCAACTTTAAAAGAGGAGAAGGTTCTATCTTCGACAGTATTTTTTAATGCACTTTTACCGATAACTCGGCTTCGGATCGATTTATATAATATTTTCATATTTGTTCGACAGGGTAGGTAATCTTCCGAGGCCCCATATACATTTTATTTATATTTTTGGTTAGTCTATAATACATATTTTTTCTTCTATGTCTATATCATCCATATATACATAGAAGAAAAAGTACGACGATCTGCTAATATATCTATAAAGTAACAATGGAAAATTAATACTCGATAAAAATATCGTGTGTTTTTTTTTTGGACGATCAGGAAAAAGAATGGAAGGACACAATTGAGAATAAAACTAAGTACCTACCTACGTCCTGCCCATTGTCGAAAAGCAAAAACCTGAGGTGTATACCAATTGCTGAATTAACACCGTGAGATCTGGAGGCGATAGTCCTCGTGCGCCTGTACGAGTGGTGCACGGAGGCACTACACCCAGGGGATTCTCCACTAACGGACAGACCTCCGGTGCGATCTCATGGTGGCATCGAGAAAGCGTCTGGAGAGGCGTCATGGCATCCTCACCTACCGCCTGAAGCAGGTCCTCACCGGATGAGGTGGGAGGAAACGCCCGGATGTCACCATCATGATGATCGCACGAACCGCCATGTCCCGGTAGCGTACTGGCGATCGGCGGCGGCGATTTCTCGCGTCGGCCACTGCTACATCCATGGTCCGAAGCGAGAGAGAATGGGAAGCGGTCACTTTCTTCTGCGAAGCAGTTATGCTAGCGAAGGGAGTGGCCGGGTGCTTATGGAAGAGAACCTCAAACTAACCCAACCACCGCGGGAAACGATCGGGCATCGGGTACCGCGAGACGACTCCGCGCCACCGTTGATACGAGTCTGTGGCTGGTAAGCAAAGCAGAGGGGCCTGCCAAGGCCACCGCTTGGCAGGGTTGCGGGTTGTTCGAAAGAGATACCGCGGCCCCGGAACATTATGGCCAATAGAAAACATGGGTAGGTTTTAGTCAGTACAAGTCTGACGTTCCCCCCTGCTCCCGCTCCAGAGCGAGGAGAGTTATTTGATGCTTTCCCATCCGCGAAAAAGCGGTATTCCAAAAAAACTCGTAATTGCAAGGTTCCGTCATTGAAATTGTATGCTTTTAGTTAATTGCTTAAAATAACGGTCTATGCGTCAACTTTTTACTCTCTGTCCCTCCACCACTTACTTACTTTTACTGTCAGAACATGCCTATCACATTAAGTCCGACTCTGTACCCTTTAATTGACTGCTGCGCTACGTGTTGCGGTTTCGATTCCCGCACGGAACAATTATTTGTATGACCTGCAGATAGTTGTTTCGGGTGTGGCTGTTTGTGTATGTGAGTTTAAATGTTTGTAAACGCACCCACGATATAGGAGAAATTCCTAGTGTGGGGCAACAACAAACAAAAATGTTTTGGCACTATGGAAAGTTTAGTGTTTCGAGTGTTTTGCGAGTAAACGCACAGCACAGGTAAATGCATTGAATGTTCGGGCGGTTTTCGGAGTTGGATTTTTGGCCACAAACGTATACACAACAATACGGTAGTGCTGTGTGCTGGCTCCTAACCGTCAAAAACTTCGTGGTTCGCCTCGCATTTATGCATAGTCAATAAAACGAACTGGCGTACCTATTTAAATACATCGTTGTTTTTAAACATTCCGAGCAAACTGCTTTTTAACCGACTTCAAAAAGAAGGCGGCGCTTCTCAACTCGACTTTATGTTTTCTTTATGTTTATTACCTCCGAACTTTCGACTAGGTGAACCGATTCTTTTGATTCCTTTTTTATTTGAAAACTAGTGCTTCCTGTTTGGTCCATTTCCGAAAAAACCATATAAGTCTTGAATTTTCATGATAATATACATTTTGAGCGACACGTGACACGTGAAAAGTCGAAATCGTGAAAAGTTAAAAAATCCGCTTAATCAAACTAAAAATGATCGAGACATCATACTGACATATTTGTAGAATTGTCCTACAGTCATTGAGTATAGAGTAATTAAAAAGGACCTACAGTTCTGACAGGAGCAAACTGCTTCAAAATGACTGCTGTTACATGTGAGACAAACTAGCAACTTGTACAATAATGATGCAATCTGAATTATAAATTGCGAAAGAAACTCTCACGTACCTACATATGTGACAAGAATTTAGAACACACAGAAAACACCCTTGAAAACTACAGACGGAAATATTTTTGTAAACCAAATCAGAAGTTTTTAGTGACGAAATATCTTCACGTGATTGCAAATTATGTCTCATGGGTGTCTGCCCGATGATTCTGTCTGGCAAACACATCACAGTCGACCCAGAAACACTTGGCTTGGCAGTTCACACCGTAGGACGGGGTTCATTGCTCTATCAAAAGAAGATGAACGGTTCGGGATCGTATAATTGCCGCTTACATAATGAGTTATTTAGGTGTCTGGACTCCGACATGCGGGACGTTCACTGCGCAATAAATATTATTGTTTTTCCTCGAAAGTTATAAGGAAAATTGTTTCAAAAACTTTGTTTGGTCTAAAAGAGATAAAAATATAACTGATACTCGATATGTTTTTTTTTTCAGTTGTGGTTTAATTACTTTGTTATAAGCTAACTTCTTCATGGTAATGGTCTTGCGCAATGACCTATCCACATTGCAAGTTTTTTTTTAAATTATTTTATGTCATCTCGAATATGTTAGATATTGGATTGTCCAGTTATACAATGAGTAGGTATTTTTTTACTAGGTATTTTGATAGATTAATGATACAAGAATTAGGCCTATCAATTGAGAAAACTCAGAAATACAATAAATTGTACTTTATCGACTAATGCTGGAAAGTATTAAGGGCCAATAGAACGCAGTATGCACTATAAGCATGACCGAGCCAAGTGAGCTTGAAAAGTAATCCACCTCAGCAAGTATGTTTATAAGCATTGCCATCCAACGCAGTAATGCTGCCAGTCTTCTAGGCACTTTACCTGTTGACGGCGGTACGGACGATTTTTTTGAAGCCCTGTAATTTTCTATTTTTTACTTGTATATATTGTTATTATTAGTTTGTGTATATTTATAGGTTGTATATACCTATTTAGTAATTAATTTAATTATAATATGATGAATAAAGATATAGACTTTTGTTTTAACTGCTGTCAGCTTGTGTTTATGCAGCTTCGAAATTGTTGCATACCGCATCGGATAAGTTTATTTCTGTATGAATGTAATAGAGCAATGCCTTGCATCATCCTCTCCACACTCATCATTACGATGATGTTCATTTAAGCCGACACAGTAAGCGGTCTTTTCTTTCTGAAACGGTCCAGACAACCTAGGTATCTACTTGAAGCGTTGCTCTCCACCATACTCAAGATGTAGTACTCATTATGGGTAACTAAGGCTAGGTTCACATTAGGTCGGACCGACAGTTTTGCCGTTGGCCGACCACCGAATCTTACTGTTCACACAAGAAGCTATAGCCGCCCTATACAAAGCAGTATGTCTATATTCTCCACCATTGTCTCGTCAGAAATCGTGGCCGGGTCCTCGCCGACAGTTTTATCGGGTCGCCATATATGCCAGTACGCACCCAACACCGGTTCCGGTAAAACTGCCGGGTACGATGTAATGTGAACTCGCTCTTACATTCATCATATACTTACGTGTTAAATGCATTGTTATAAATATTAGGAGCTATGGTCGAACGGTTCACGTGTCTGTAAAACGATCGCAGACTGCAGGGCGGCGGCCGGCGACCGCAACCGCATGATATTAATATACATAGGCACCTATTATTTCTACCGAACTAGAGCACTGCTAGCTGGGTAGACATAAATCATCGTATTATACAAACGAGCTGCCCTTGCTTCTCTCGGCGCTACTTGTCAACCGAAATAGAGCCGCAAGTCACATCACATACACACATACCTCGATTGTTGAAAATACAGGTATCCGGTATCATTTAAGTTCAATTATTTACAACAAGCACAATCAGTACCATTCATAAGTATTAATAAATTCTTTAAATGATGAAAAATTTAATGCGACGCAGGTACGAACATATTTACGTTATGTTCTAACTGCGCACTCGTGCTTGGGCTTCTAAGGACGGAAACGACTTTTGGACTTCGTTAGACATATCTGATATACAAATTAAGACATACAAATAGGTAAACGGATCCACCATTTTCAACTTGAACTTGAACTTAGGTTAAATAAGGTTAAACTTGTGACGTTAATGTAGCATGCGTTACGTGTAGGTGACCTGTCTAGATTCGTTTGAAGTGTTAATGGTGGCTGTACCTTCACACACGCCGAGACAAACCGAGACAGGACGATTGCGCTGTACGAGAGTGTATAAGTAGTTAATCTAGCTTCGGTACCTCAACCCGCGATGCTGAGCCAGTAATTCCGAACCAGTCCCTAATTAATGACCTCATTCAGATCCAAGCTGTCCTTTTGCTGTCCTCCCCGAGCGACGCCTTAAGCCGAGGCTCGTACCCCACTAGGGGTGCGCTTAGCGTGAAGTCACTAAATGCTTAAGTTTTTTGCCCTGGCTGGCTTTACTCTCAAGGTATCCAAAAGATTTGTCCGTTTAAGCAGACAACCTCATAGGTTGTAAACTGCGAGACGACATTAAAAAAACTCGGTGCCTCGGTCCCTCGGTGTAGGTACCTCGCTAGCTCTCCGTCCCAGGTCAGTTATTGACACAAAGAGAGTAGGTACATACAAACAACATGAATTATTTTCACTTTTTGTACCTACATAATGGCAACCTATCCTACAAATACCTAGTTGTTTCGGGTCTGGTTGTTTGTGTAATGTGAGTTTAAATGTTTGTAAACGCACCCACGATACATGACAAATTCCTAGTGTAGGGCAAAGATTTATTAAAAAAAAAACAATCTAGTTAGAGCCTTCTTGTCCATCGACTCAACTCGAAGAAATGACATAAATAAAACTTCTTAAAGCGTTCATAAAACTACATAATGCTTCGGTGCCTGATACATTTTTTTCATTTAAATGATTCCGTTGCCAAACGGAAAACGGAATCCTTATAGATTTGTGCTATCCGTCTGTCTGTGTATCTGTATGTCACAGTCATTTTACTCCGAGATTATTGGTACCACATAGTTCAAATTTGGAGAGCAGATGAACTATTTTCTATGAAGCGCTACACAAATGTGAAGCGAGATTATACAATAACCTAAAAAATAGGGGGAGGGTTAAAAAGTATATGTATAAAACTCTTCAAAAATTAAATTCAGGTTTCTTTTTTTTCTCAAGTAAATGGTTATTGTAAAAAATGGTTTGTTGTACAGACGCCTGCAGGTCAAGCTACCTGAAACTGTCAATTTTTCCCAATGAACCTTGAACCTAATACTTTAGAAATAAAGTTGAAAATCTATCAAAGAAATCTGACAGATTGTAGTAGCTTGATGTGCAGGCGTCTGTACGTATGAAAACCTTCAACAGAAATTGGTTTGAACAAGGTTTTGTTATTTAATTTTTGAGATATGAGATTTTTTATCTAACAACAGTTGCAACTTTGTTTTTCAATAAAATTCAAATTTATTTTGCGGATATATGGAAATATATGGATTATGCAAATACTGTTATTGTAGATATTGTTTGATACTACGGAACCCTGACTCGACTCGTTTGACGTTTCTCGTTTTGCGTGACGCCTAAGGTTCATTAGTAGTTTTAACATCATAATATGGTGGGCCTCAAATACTTCAAATATCATGAACCACCATGTGAACTAGCAAGATGGTCGGCTACGAAGAAGAAGACTGTTGGTGACAGCATTTACAGAAGAACGACAAATGTGGTCGCTGATCGCGATACTGACTCAGCATTTAGGTAACACCCAGGAAGAACCTTCCTGCTGAACTCGCTTTGAGCAATAGAAGGCTCCCTGGACTCAAACCAAATCAAATACTTACGTCAACTTGATGAATAAATATCGCCTAACGAATATCAATCGAATTTAATACATAAAGAACTAAATAAATATTTCCCCGACACGTTCGCGTAAACAAGATAAATTTGAAAGTTTGAAGCATGATTTAACTTTTAAACGACACTTTTCATCTATAATACTTAAATATATTCTAAAATATATGAGAAACATATTTTGACCAATGTCCCACTGTCTAGCCTAAACAAAACCTTTGTTTAGTGTACCATATGAATTTATTTTTAGGGTTCTGTAATCCGTACCTCAAAAGGAACATTCTTAACCCATATAGTATTACTTTATCTGTCTGTCTATCAAGATCCTTTAGTTCGGGAACGCGTGAAGGTATCTAGTTGAAATTTAAATCATATAGGTACTCAAATCTCGTGGACCCTCGAAGTTGTATAAAAATCTAAGTCTACGCAGTCAAAAGATAAGCCGCTAATGTCTCAAGATTCCGTACAAACTTGCTCTAGCACTTGACCGTTTTTTATGTCTTTCATGAATTTTACATGAAACAGAGCGATTTTAGATGGAAATAATCAAAGGCAACCCGGCCTACCCGGCCCTACTCTGAATGGCTTAACTGAGTTGCCTGAATAGAATAATTATCTTAATTATGGCTTAGATGCTACACAAAGAAACTATATCGATAAATCTTTATTTTGCAGAACCAACTAAAGTTTTCATTTTCATCAAAAGCAACTTAACTTTGATATCTACGTTATTTTAAATGAACGCAAATCTGTGTCTTGTAAGTACGTTATAATGAACTGCGCATTACAGAACCTCATTAAAATCTGTAACTCCGACGAAGTTCACTACGCAGTAACGGATTTCCACGGAGATACACGACCCGCGCCGGCGGTGGCGGCGCAGCTGCCGTCATGACGTCAACTACTTAGGGCTCTCTGACCTATCACCCTTCCATTCACAGATCTATACACCCTTGAGCAATATGGCTCTTATCAAAATGTGTAGTAAACAATTACTTATGAGCTGATAACACGTAGGCCCTACAAACTACTATGTATGTGTATGCATATCTTTGTTATGGTTATGATAAGCATAGTAGGTATAAACATAATTTATGACAATAATACGCAAGAAGATACTTGGTCAATCACGAACATGCAAGTAGGTATCAGTTCCCAATGGCTTATTAAGCCATTTGCAAAGGATAGTACAAGGAGGCTCCGCGTTTAAAAACTTCGTAGTTTTTCTGCATTTTGCAGGTCAGCCAAGTAGAATACCTATTGATTTAAATATGAATTGTCGTTCGTTCGTTTGATCATTTACCCATACTGTAAACGATCGCAAATAATTCACTAAATTGCAATCATTTAAATCATCTAACAAAAAGATTTTGTTAACCTGATGGGTGAGTTTTGTCATGATGGTCATTTCAATCGAAAAAGAAAATGCATTCAAGAATGAGCGTAGTGACCATGGTTGATCATATTCCGCTCTATTTGCTGCATTGCACCCTGCTGCCGGCGTCCATGCAAACAAAGATACACCATGAATGCAAACCAGCAAATAGCATAATACTTTAGCTATATAAGCACGCAACACACAGCAAGCATGGTTTCTGTCACGGCTCCGGCGGCGCTGCGGGGCTTCAGCCATTCCACGCGAACTTGTCGTCGTAGAAGGTTGTAACGGTCACCACCGGTGAGGAACACCAGCTCCTCATATCACGGGCCGCCTCGTCACTTCGCGCCTACGCGGGCTTAATTACACGGGGTAGGGCAAACAAGACTCTAAGGAATCGGTTTTACAGCGATTCGTTTCTTTTACCAACTTTTGTAACACAACACAGCTCCTTTTTAAGACAATACTCTAACGTACGTTTAAAAATGCTATTTTATAGACATGGCAATATGCCTACAAAACTTATTCCAAACGAAATCGGCCATCTTCATAATAGTGCACTGCACTATATGAATTTTGTTTAGTCGTAAGTGAAGTTGTAACAAATAATTGTCGCCGTCCAAATAAACAAACTGACAATTTGTCAAGGGAATATTACAATCTAGCAAATAATATTCTGCCATCTTAAAAGTATGCCATTGTAGATTCGGACATAAAAAACATATGGCCACCAAACAACAATTATACTACTAAATATTTTTGATGCCTTCAATTATATTATTCGTTCAAACATTTTACTAAGTGTGTTATGCCAAAGTATTTCGGAGCATTAAGATTCTGCCAGTTAAAGGGCATCCCTTAAACACCATACAATCGAACACTGATTTCCAAATTGCAAAAAACAAATTGGAATTTCGAGTGCTACAGGTCGAAACTACTACTGATATCTCTGCCGACCTTTTTGGCAAAAGCGTGATGTTATGTTGTGTAACTTTTTAACTTGGCAATACTAAACTAGTTTGGGATGCGTTCAAATTCTATGATTGTGCTCGTAGATGTGACAACAATAATGACAGTTTTGCGCTCTATAAAGGGTCATATTAGGTATGAGGGACCTCATGACAAACCATTCTTTCTTCTTTCCGGAACTCACACAGAATCCCAAGCATGAAATTATTTGCTGTGGTGCTAGTTCTAACATTTTTGTGTAACTATAAACGCACCCATCCGGAAATGTCAATGTCAAACTTTTCATTTCATATGTCATTGTCAAATAGCAGCGTTCAAGCGTTACTCTTGCTTGTAGTCTCGCATAGATTGTAAAGTTTATATTATGAGCTTATATTCTTTACAATCCTAGATGTTTAGTTTTGTACACGACCAAAGAACGATAATTTAAGGCCGACTTAATTGGAAAACCGCAACTTGAAGAATGTCGTTGGAAACGGTGCCAAAAGACCTCAGAGGCCTGCGAGCTTGTTTAGTATGCTCTCTAATAAAGGTACTGGATTAATCTACTGTCGTTACACTATACCTGGGATACTTAATTCCATAATCCTTGTATTTCTTAACATAATATTGCTCCGTAAAGTGCAATACCCCCACATTCGACTTCGTCTGATATTGACAAATCTCCTTCCAGACATTCGATCAGTTTGAGTACGATGGCTGCGACAACTGTGATGAATTTCTCCGCATGAAGAACAATAAAGACAATGTTTACGACTGCACTAGTAATAACTTTGATGGGTAAGTCCATTAAGTTGTATACACTATTTAATTTACATTGAGGCAGTCAGTATTCAATCAGTTGCTCAAGCTAAGGTTGTTACTTAGGATTCCTGATGGAAAAACTGATAATCGAGAACCAGGATCTTATGTTCAACACTCACACCTGCAACTAGTCTACTAGTCCAATTAAGCAGGCAGTGCAATAGTATTCCTATTTTTGACTCATTCTGAGTTATGATTAGATTGATATTGCTGTGCTTTTGGATGTCTCTAATTATCTGCCCTTGTCCCATGTTGCTTGGGGCAGGCACACCACTTTATATTTATCATCCATTTAAGAGATGCCATAAAATCAAATCCTGATATCTTATTTTTCAGAATGATTGCTGTTATGAGCCCTGAAGACAGTTGGGTGTGCAAGTGGCAACGCATAAGTGAGTATTGAACTTATTCACAATGTTCTAACGACCATGACTAAACTTTAAACTATATAGACTTTATATTATATTATTTACACTTTATAGCTGCTCACACTGGAAAGAAACATGCTTGATAAGTTGGCCACTGATAGCAGTTCTTGTTGGTATAGTTTACAGAATAAGATGCTGTGCTGCCATTTTTATAAATGTCAGTGACTAGATGGATAGAACTTAACTGGCTGAACTATTGAAAATTTTATTTTGGTGTACCTACTACAATAGTACAACATAATTATGTTCACAGTGCATAACTAATAAAAAAACGAGTATTCTGCAATTTTAGCATTTTCATGACTCTAATCAACAAATAATTGTTTTCAGATAGATTCACTAAAGGAGTGTATGCAATATCAGTATCAGGCAGACTACCAGCTGGTGTTATACGAGAAATGAAGAGCAGAGGCTATGTGTATAGACCCAGAGACACTAGCCAGAGATAATCTACACAGCTTAAATTAAAATTTTATTAAAAAATAAATTAAAATAATGATTATTCTCAGATCTGAGTCTATAATTTTATTACAGTAGTTAAGTACCCCACATTTGTATTTTCTGATTTCTTGTACACTATTTGCAAAACAACACCTTATTGGAGCAACTCAAACTCAAAATTGTTATGTACGTTTGCCCAGCACGGCCCCTCAGAATTTGCATGTATGGTGTACACCATTGCAATGTACTCGCCTCTAGCAGTATATGTACCGATTTCTTTTTCAATGTACCTCTATACTTTTGAAGAAATATGCAAAAAAAGGTGGCCGTGCCAGCCAAACGCTTTCAGCACGGCCCCCCATGTAACTTGAATAATACATACCGTATTAACAAATGTCTATAACTCAAGAAATGTACTCTATTAATACGTTATATGTGCCGCAACAGTTATTGTGAATTCATAATAACAAATAATATATAGATGTGGATAAGGGGCCGTGCTGGAAAAAATCATTTTAAGAAATATCTAAAAAAGACAAAACATACTTAGCCAAAAACTATTAAAAAATAATTGAAGTTTAGCAAGTAACATATGTACCGCATTGATTTCTCATACAACTTGTTATATTGTGAAAAATAAATCTATTTTAGTTCATTCAGCACGGCCCTCTATAGTTGCCTATATCTTTTTAAATAAGCCGTGTATGTTTACAAAATTCGACTTCCTGAATAATATATAGGAGTACATTCCTTTCAACTAAATTGCAATTCTGCTGTATCAATACTTTAGAAGATAAATTCAATCTAAAATATACATACATTAAAACTGATGGGGTGACCATGATTTCATATATAAGGCGCCATTTTTACGATTTCCCGCCAAGTCCTTATATTTACTACTGTCTGTTATGCGCGTAGAGATGTGACTGTCAATAAACACTCAAGCGCAACATGAAGTAACCGCGACACCAGCGCCACATTAAAAATTATGGTAGCGTCAGTGAACTAATAGCGATCGCACACGACAAAATTAACTGATAATATATTATTATACTTAATGATTATTTTTTAAGATGTAATGAATAAACACATAATTATTTAAATAAATTACCCAATAGCGGACAAATTTTAAACTTTGAGAAACATTGAATATTTTGTTTTTTTTAGCATTTCTCATTCTGAATAACATTTATTTAAACATATTATAAGTTGTGTTTTTTCTAGGGGAAGGTTATAAGCACGCTTTATATATTTTTTATTTCTACCACGCGAGCCGAACCGTAAGTTAAAGCTAGTCCACTTAGAAATTCGTTTATTTAATATATTATCCCACTAGATAGGCTTTGAGGAAAAGAAAACAATTAATTACTTGACGCCAAGAATCAGTTATTTTTATTTTTAATGTTTTTGATGGGTACCTATACCTACCCTGTGTCATTCTCACAATTAAGACGAATATAACGACATCTCTCAAGTTGAAATTAATAAAGCCGTTTAGACTACAAAGCGTGCCAAAGAAATGAAGGTTGCTACATATCTACATTCATTCACTCGAAAAACCTTACCGTCCTTCTGGTACAGTCGGGTAAAAAGAATGTTTATTTCAATGTAGTCACATAATTTAATTAATATAAGTACATAAATATAGAACATTTATGTACCTACCTACCAAATATATGAAATCATGGTCACCCCATCAGTTTTAATGTATGTATATTTTAGATTGAATTTATCTTCTAAAGTATTGATACAGCAGAATTGCAATTTAGTTGAAAGGAATGTACTCCTATATATTATTCAGGAAGTCGAATTTTGTAAACATACACGGTTTATTTAAAAAGATATAGGCAACTATAGAGGGCCGTGCTGAATGAACTAAAATAGATTTATTTTTCACAATATAACAAGTTGTATGAGAAATCAATGCGGTACATATGTTACTTGCTAAACTTCAATTATTTTTTAATAGTTTTTGGCTAAGTATGTTTTGTCTTTTTTAGATATTTCTTAAAATGATTTTTTCCAGCACGGCCCCTTATCCACATCTATATATTATTTGTTATTATGAATTCACAATAACTGTTGCGGCACATATAACGTATTAATAGAGTACATTTCTTGAGTTATAGACATTTGTTAATACGGTATGTATTATTCAAGTTACATGGGGGGCCGTGCTGAAAGCGTTTGGCTGGCACGGCCACCTTTTTTTGCATATTTCTGCAAAAGTATAGAGGTACATTGAAAAAGAAATCGGTACATATACTGCTAGAGGCGAGTACATTGCAATGGTGTACACCATAAATGCAAATTCTGAGGGGCCGTGCTGGGCAAACGTACATAAATTGTTGCACAAGTGTCTTAATTTTGTTTTTTTTTTTTAAATTAGATTCTCCACAAAAAGATGTGCTAAAGAAACCGGGAATATAAAATAAAAGAGTTTCATATTTAACACTATTAATTCTCCCTAAATAACAATACAACAAATTACCGTAAATAAAAATATTATCTACATTTGAACAAATAAAATACATGGCAAAGACATGCCATCTTATTCTTACAACAAATTGCAAAATACTTTGAGCTCTAAGTAACAACATGAAGATCATTTAATTAATAATGCACAACAAAAAGTATTATAACCATAAACATGATAATGCTCTAATAAACCATTTTTTTTTTCAAATTCCTTGTGCTTTATTGAAGTCTGGTTACTGTACAATACATTGACAACATTCTGCTTAGCAATATAAGAATTATTTTTGTATTCAACTGGCATGTGTTGTTTCTTCCAAAAGGGCATCTTATGGCATGTTGCAACTTGCAATGCACACATAATGATATTCTGTCAACTACTGCCCGATGGTGGGGCTTTAAACTCTCCATCTGTACCTAGAACATCCTTGTCTATTTCTTTGAATTCTATGTTCTGCTGTTTCATAGCATTCTGAAATTAAAAATGAAGTTATGATTAAAGGCATTCAAAGTTGATTAAGTTGTTAGGCTATTTCTGCATTATTGTAGATCACGGCACATCTAATAAATGTTATATTTACATGATTAAATAATCAACCGAATATCAGCTTTTGTTAACCAACCCAAAGCAATTTGCTGTTGGGTTGGTTCTTGTTTCCAAAAAATGGGTCCAATTAAGAGATTAATATTTCAAATTTATTTGAATCAAAGTTGATGGTTGAGTAATTATTTGTGACAGACATTACCAGATTGCATCAGATTTCAAATTATTCTGCCTTACTATTATTTATGTTTTACGAATTAACTAAAACATTTTTAAATTCCGATAATAATTATATCTTTCATCGGAAAGTCTTCTTAACAAACTGATAGCAACACCATGTTGGTATACCTTGTAACTTAAGTTTAAATGCCACCTTCTAAAGACGATATTACTATAGTTGGTCAAGAATACTTATCATGCACTTACCTTCACGCAATCCTGATAAACTTTGAAGATTCCGGCACAGACCGAATCATCGTGGTCACCTTTTAAAAATCTTTCCGAAAACCAACTATTGAAGCAGTCGTCGTATTTTTTCTTTAGCTCCGTACACTCTTCTCCAATGCTATTCATGATGTTGATACAACTTTAGAGGTTCCAATTCAACTAATTTGATTATGAATGAAAACGGGGCAATTTTGTTTAATTTTAAAAGCATTAGATTAAAATGACAGGACTTACATTACAAGTGTCAAATCAGTAGTCACTTGACTGACAGTTCACAGTAGGTACGGAATGAATCTATGGATGATTCGGCGAACAGTATTTTTATTTATTTATTTTTCCTTCTTACAACTATCATTACAGGCCTTAACCTAATGCGACAGCTATCAACTAATAAAAATCTTGCGAAGTCACTCAAAGTGCACGAGACAACATCCAATCGCTCGTGAAAGTTCGTTTACCACTCGAATTGTTCTGCTGAGGGGTGTTTTCGCCAACAGATTGGTTCTGGCTACCGGAATGTTCAGTAGTTGCGGGCGTCGCCGCACGTACCGATCCGGCACGTTGAGTTGTAGGTGACGCAGCACTCCCGGGTTATGTGCTACTCCCCGCAGTAGCTTTATTACATACGTGGCGAGAGCAAATTCCCTACGCACCCTGAGCTCGTTATACCCTACCATACCCAGTACAAATAGTGTTGGGTACATTAGCGGATAAAATGGATATACTCCATACAATTTGCAAAACAAATGTCTCGTAAATTTGTTCTGAACCCGTTCCAACATGACGATGTATTTCTCTTCATGTGGATTCCAAATGACCGCACTATGTTCAAGATGGCTCCTGACTAGAGCGTCATACAGCACCTTGAGAGTGGCAATACTGGTAAATCCATTTGACTGTCTCAGCACGTAACCTAGGTTTCTGTAAGCCTTCTTACAGACCTTAACAACATGCTCGCGAAAGGTGATTTCCGATGTGAGGCATACACCTAGATCTCGTACTTGTGACACCCGTTGCAACGGCGCTGCTTCTACTTTGTATTGGTAGCGTATAGGCGTCCGCGCGCGAGTGAACGTTATTACAGAGCACTTGCCAACATTAAAGTAGAGTTTGTTTTTATGACTCCACTCTACCACTTTGTCAATATCCTCCTGCAAACGTTCACAATCGGACACATCTTTAACCTCGTGTACCAATTTCAGGTCATCTGCAAACAATAAACATAAGCTATGTCTGACGACCTCCGGCATGTCGTTTATCATTAAAATAAATTCGAGAGGGCCCCAAATTGCTGCCCTGGCTCACTCCGGACTTTGTAAAATATAGTTCGGACTCATAACTATTGTAGTCTACATACTGCTGCCTATCTTTCATGTAGCTTACAAAGAACTGCAACAAGTGTGGTGTACAGCCGACTTTTGCAAGCTTTGTTAACAAGACGTCATTGTCGACGGTATCGAATGCCTTTTTGAAATCAAAGTATGCCGCGTCTACCTGCACACCAGCATCGACTGCTGGTATTACCTTTGCCATGAAGTTGTGTAGATTGGTGGCCGTACTGCGCTCCGGCCTGAAACCGTGCTGCACATCCGACAGTTGCGCTCGCACCTGTCGATGTACATAAAGCTGGATGGCGGACTCGAACACTTTTGCTGGCGTTGACAGTACAGCCACTGGTCTATAGCCACTGACCTCTGGACCTGCTTTAACCTCAGGGACCGGAAGGACACGCGTGATCTTCCACCGAGCTGGAAATGTCACTTGTTGTAGACAGGTGTTAAAAATATGATATGGTGGTTCTGCTAACACCCGGCCACAGTCTCTAAACAGAAACGCTGGGATACCGTCAAGGCCAGATGACCGTTTCGGCTAGAGATTTACCAGCGCTTCGCTTACTTCTCGAAGGTTTAGAGTCCCTACATGTACTCCTGCGCTGGTCGCGCCGACCTCCTCCGCTGCAGCCCGCGCGTCTAGTCGAGGAGCTTCCTTATTGTAGACAGACTCAAAAATATCCGCGAATTGCCTCGCACACTCCACCTCGGTAAGATGTTGACCATCCTTTATGATACTCTGCCTATTTACTGTACTTCGTTTTGATTTAATGTATTGCCAGAATGATTTCGGATCTGAAACTGAATTTTAATTTTGTGTTCCTTGTGTGCCTTTTCTATTGATTTTTTAACAAGGGCTCTATATTTTGCAAATTCGTAGTAATCGGAATCTAACTTAGTATTTTTGAAATTTGTATGAAGTTGGGCTTTAATCTTTATGTTTTTAGTAATATCTCTAGTGTACCATATATATACGTACGGCGAATTTACACGACTAAGTTTTTTACGGGGTACACATTTATCTAAGATATAATTTAGTTTATCATAAAAGACATTCAACATTTCACACACATCGTGGACCTCATAGATTGCACTCCAGTCAGCAGAAGTCAAAGAGGAGTATAACAGCTGAAAATTAGCTTTATAAAAACTCCACTGCGGTCTATTATTGCCCCTGTCGCTGTTGGCGTCTACTGCACCAGCGGGAATCTCCGGCGTAGATACCGACGCGGGGACGGGGGTGGGGGCGAGACGCACACTCACCGCGAGCGGCGGGTGATGCAGGTCGATGGGCACGAGCGGCTCGTTTGCCGCCACTACTGATACCTTCCCTCTAAAACCTATACTCAAAACCAAATATGATATCTAAGAATCATGCTTGATAGCATATTGTATGGTTAGCTGGCTTTGAAAGAAGCGAATCACCTAACAATATTTTCTGCTACCGTATGCTTGAGGGAAGGAACATATGGGAATTTTACAGTTGTACATAGTGATATGTATACACGCAATTGTAATGCGAAAAGCGATTTTTCCTTGCTAACCAGCAAATCGCCATCTCTAAGACTATTTACTCTATGTTACCGTGTGTGTGGCGTGTGAGTTAAGTCGAGGAAATCATGAGGTTACAACTTAGAATATGGGTATTAGAGTCTGGCTATTTTCTTCGCTTTACTGCGCAGGCTTTCTCAAAGAAACTTAATGCTTCTCTTCCTTCACTCACTGCACTGCATATAACTTAAGGCCTTATTAGACCACCGAATTTCGAGGGACCCTAACCCTATCTAGTGGTGTAATAAGACTTAGGGAGTTAGTGTCCCGATTAAGGGCGATCGGGTCATCCCGATCTGCCTAGCTCCCTAAGCACCTTGCAGATTGGGTAATGTAATAACGTTTAGGGCGGTTAGCGAGCTCAGTTGCCGCGCGACTAGTGCGTAGCATGGTCCTTTAGCTTAGAGTATTCATATCAGAATATTATTTGGATAATTTAATTAGTATTTGCATATTTGAAAGCTTTTCACGTAACCGCAAATACTCTTTCACCCAGATCTTTCTCTTCTTTCTTTTTTTAATATTTGTTTTTGCGAGCACGGTTGTTACTGCTACAGCAATTTTTTGAAGTTTCGATACTGTCGACGGCATAATGTAAAATGCGACAATACGTTTATCTCTGTAGACATTCGCGTATAAACTGAGTTAGGGCCCAATTCGCAGAGAAGTGTAATAAGCGCCGCACTAACTAGGGTACACTGGTTGCAGGACCCTTCATATCGGGTTGTGCAATAAGCGTTTTAATAGTCGGTCAGTGGGTAGTCTTAGGATACATTATCTGTACATGTCACTGTCATGCATGTCGATGTCACTCACTGACTGATGTTCACGTGATGTTTTCACCCTTCATATCGGGTTGTGCAATAAGCGTTTTAATAGTCGGTCAGTGGGTAGTCTTAGGATACATTATCTGTACATGTCACTGTCATGCATGTCGATGTCACTCACTGACTGATGTTCACGTGATGTTTTCTGATAACCTAAAAAGTAGGTTATAAACACAGTATTTGATATTTCTTTGCAACATTTAATGTAAAAATACGATCATGGGTGATATACTAAAAGATAGCCGTTTCACAAAATATCTTAACGATCCAAGATATCGACAAATTCCTAAACATGAGAGGAAAGTCAAGATAGACAAACGGTTTCAATCTATGTTCAAAGACGAAAAGTTTAAAGTAAAATACACAGTAGATAAACGTGGGCGGCCTGTTAATGAAACTTCTACGGAAAACTTGAGGAAGTACTATGAGGTGGAGTCTGAAGGAAGTAGTTCCGATGAAGAAGTCGAAGAGGTGTCGCCTGTAGTTGATAAAAGTGATATTTCTGAGGACGAATGTGTGTCAGGCCGCTTCGTAAAACGACCACCGAGTGATGATGGCAAGGATGATCAAGAGTCGGACTTTCTAAATGATAAATTAATTCGTGGAGAGTTACAGAAAAAAGTTAAGACAAGGTTGTTGGATTTGGATGTTGATTATGCCCGTGGAGAGGGTAAGTTGTGTATATGTTTGTGATAACATATTATTGTTCAGATGTCTTATCTATCATTCATATTGTTTATAATATTAATTTCCTATTTGGATTCACTTCTTTTTTGCTAGTGTTAACTTACACAATAAACTAATAAATTATATCAACTAAGTTAACAGACTATAATTTGTAAGTACTAATTTTGTATAACAGGAGTCATCCAAACTGACAGCTCTTCAGATGAAGAGAGTAGTGAGGCAGAAGAAGACAGTGACCTGGAACACGAGTGGGGAGAACTTGATGCAGATGCAGGAACTACTGATGAGTCTACTAAGAGGTATAATAGGTCTTTCTTACTACTAGCTCCTAACTTTGACCATATAAAGTTGGGTTTTCACCCCCAACCAAAAACCATAATACTTGTCTTAAGTGATGTGTAGCTCCTGAACAGGTGAACCAATTTTGATTGTTTTGTTTGTAATTGAGTGTTCTTAGCTATATTTCAAGAAAATCTCCTTAGCCATTTGAAGATTATCACCAATTTTCTAGTTGACAGAAAATATTTATATAAAATAGCTGCACCTCAAAAATTCATCTGCATAAACCGGCAAAAATGTAGATGCGTTAATCTAGCTATAAGCCAGCCACTCACCAAAGGTCAAGTATTTTTTTAAGCCATTTGAGTATGAATGAGTTACAAACACACACACATACAAATCTTTGCATTTAGAATAAAAATAAAATTAATTATAAATTAAACTAAAATTATTAAACTAAACTAAACTTATAAAGAAATTAAAAAATAGCGTCAAAAAATTCGTCCTCAACGCTGTCAGTTGGCAATGTCCCCAAGAGACTGGCCGCGTTGCCACGTTGTATGGCAACGCTAAGCCTCTGCTAAAGTAAAAGCCAGCTCTTGGGTCACGGGAAGTGTCAACCAAAAATAATATAATAAAAATAATATAATATAATGCAGGATAAGCTGAATGGTCATGAGGGTTATTAAAATTGTTTAATAGTTTGTAGATGAAGTAGACTGCATGTCTCATATCTGTAAGCACAAGCCTATAAGACATGCACAGAAAAGGCAAACAAAGTGATTCCCCGGAGCAACATTATATCCTTCATTTTAAAGTTATTTGTCAAGGGCATTTTAAATTTAATTCTTATAACATCACAAAATTTGAGCCCTGTGACAGCTAGACAGAGTCGCGGTAGACCAAGGAGGAGATGGCGGGACGCCTTGCTAGGCTTTCTCATTAATTGGCGGGAAGACGCGCAAAATCGTAAAAAGCGGAAGCAATAGGGGGAGGCCTTTGCCCAGGAGTGCGAAAAATCAGGCTAACTAAAAGGAAATATATATATAAAATATTCCATGGTGCTCTGCAATAGTGCAACTTTGAATCAGTGGAAGAATTTTAAAGTGACAGAAAAATTGCAGGATAACCAGGTTCTGAGAATATTTTTTTTAACGTAAGACACACAAACATACTTTAACATAATTTAAACATTTTCATCCGACAGAATTGCCATATGCAACATGGACTGGGACAACATTAAGGCAACAGACCTAATGGTTTTACTGAACTCATTTCTACCAGCAGGCGGTGTTATCAAGAAAATCACAGTAAGTTACAATATAAAAGAGTGTTTAATAATTATCACATACTTATAGTACGGTACCTCAGATTCCACAAGATAATTATTTCAAGGCAAGTTGCTGGTAAATAAACCTGGCTAGTTGGTGGTGCCTGTAGTTGCACAGGCAAGTACTCGCGTTAGCTAAACGAGCACAACCACAAATAATATGTCCGATTATACTCACCCAGGCCATGGCATGCCCAATACACCGGTCAACCGTCCCGTCCTTCCTAATAAGATCCCGGTATTTCTACACGACTGCCCCAAGAAAGAACTTCGTCAATATAACTTCGTCCATAATCGCACAGACACCTTCAGTTTCCAAAAAGGGTCATCGAGATCTACATCAGCGCAAAAGCACTCGAGAAGCTTCTTGCCTTGCCATACTCCCTTGCGGCCATCGGTAGTAAGTACTACGGGTTTGCGCCAGTCGTCTTAAGCCATGGACAGCAGGGCAAGTCCCTTGTCCACTGAACCATATTTCGATGCATACACCCATCGATTTTTAAAAAATATTTCCTGAGAATTTTACATTCTTATTACTGTTTTTCATTGCTTAAATACAAAGAATTCTTATTAAGTCTTTATAGGACTTGCGCTCACCGAGTTAAAAAAAATGGGTATATTTTTTGCTGTGTGATATGTTTTCTACTGATTGATTAAAAATCAACATTTATTGTAAAAAATAAAGAGGTTGAACTTAAATCCGAATGTTTTCAGATATATCCATCTGAGTATGGTTTGGAAAGAATGAGGGAGGAGGAAGTAAGGGGGCCTATTGAACTAACAGAAGATAAATTAGAAGATTTAACGGAAGAAGGAGGCAATGAGGAAGGTTTGTTTCGATAAAATCCCTCTATTTTGTGCATATGTAGTTTATTTGCTATGCTAGTATTAAAGAATTCAGGAGCTGTAGATCTAAAACTAAATGAAAGCTGGTCCAAAAACAGAACCTGACGAAATATTTGCACATTAACTTATATTTTATGCACTGTTCTAAATCTTTGATTATTTTGTGATTTAGAATGGTTAAAATTAACTGATAACAATATCAAACTTTCTCTGGCACCTTCTTCTTGTTTTATATAAAACTAGCTTTTGCCAGCGCCTTCGCTCGCGTTAATTTCGACGTAACATGGTTCCCCTTTCATGATTTGCAGGTACCTGCTACTTGCAGTTTTTGCCCTTGCGCCTTATAGATTTGTAATAGCAAAGCAGAGTTTTCCCTTTTCTGCCCTCTTTCTCCCTCATCGCACATTAAAAAAAAACCCTGTGTCCGTCTCCTGGATCCCAACGATGTACGATGGTCCCAGTAACGATGCCGAAAATAAGTTTTCTTATATTATACAAGCGAAATTGCGTTTGTTTGTTACGTCTTCACGCCTAAATGGCTAAACCGATTTTGATAAATTTTGGTACCAGAGAGATAGTTGGCGCGTAGAAGCCGCGAGCAAAAGCTAGTTCAATATAAATGTAAATTTACACTCACACGCGCAACTAAATTTGTTTTTATAGTATCTTAATAAAAAAACAAAATTACATCTGCAGGTTTTTTTTTCTGTCGGCACTTATAACATGTAGGAGGTATTTATTTCAGGTTCTTCTTACCATATGGAAAAGCTGCGGCGATATCAACTAAACAGATTGAAGTATTTCTACGCAGTGGTAGAATGTGACTCGGTATCCACAGCCGACAAGCTGTATGCTGAATGTGATGGCATGGAGTACGAAAGTAGCGCTACTCGGCTCGATATGAGGTTTATTCCTGATGACGTGGATTTTGATCAGGTATGGACTATTTTTACTGACTCCATAAAAGGAGGTTCTATGTTGAACCGTTTTTTATATGTATGTTCACCGATAATTCCGCCAATTGTGGACCGATTTTCATAATTCTTATTCCAAGGTCGTCCCATATCAATTTTATTAATATTGCTTGGGTCGTTTATGAGTTATGGATGATCTACTAATATCTTTTAAAATACATAAGACATCGACATACCATAACTAAAAATGCTGAAACAAAAAACTTATTTGCAAAAATCTGTATACAATATCTTTATTTCCGGAAAATACTTATTAGTTTGAGTTAAGACGCTTTCCAGTTTTAAGCACGAAACTGATGCACTTTACAATAGCATAGTTAGCGCAGCAGTGCTATTATTAGGGTCATATTATAATGACTAATAGTCTCTCTTTTTTCAATTCAGGAGCCCCGAGAAGAATGCTCAAAACTCCCCGACTTGACGAAGTACAAACCTCGATTGTTTACAACGACGGCGTTGCAGCAAGCTAAAGTTGAGCTCACATGGGATGCCACAAACCCGAACCGAACAGAAACCATTAAAGGCGCTCTTGATGGCAAAATTGATGACCTGGATCTGAAAGAATACTTAGCCTCCAGTAGTGAAAGTGATGGTATGGTTTTACTATTTATTATGTATACACTAGATATTTTGTAGATACAGAAGGGATAAAAGTTAATGCTGCCTTTTTTGTAGAGGATGATCAAACAAAGGATATTGAAGACAAGTCAGACAATGATGATGAAGATCCTATACTAAAATATAAAAAATTGCTTGAAGACATTGAGAAAAAAGACGACAAAAAGAGCAATAAAGACATGGAAATGGAAATAAGTTGGGGAATAGGAATCAAAGACAAAGCGGAGGAGTTAGTGAAGAAGAAAATAAATGCAGGTATGATAACGCCAATGTGATAAATTACAAGTAATTAGGTGTCTCGCTTTGTGAAAATAGAGTAAAATACATTATATTATGTAACTTATTTCCACTTTATTTATTATTTACAGAAACTAAAGAATTAACACCATTCGAAAAGTTGATACAAAAGCGTAAAGAAAAGAAGAAACAAAAGAAATTGAAAAACAAAGAGGAAAAGGAGAAAAATGAAGATCATGAATCAGATTCAGAAGATGGAAGTATGTCAGACGTGCCATCTGACATTGATATGAATGACCCATACTTTGCTGAAGAGTTCAATAAGCCAGAATTCAAACAATCTAAAACAGGTAACAAAAACAGAGACAAAAAGAAGCAAAATAATGACAGTGATACAGATTCAGAGGACGAAAGAAAAAAAGCGGAATTAGAGTTACTTTTAGATGACGACGATGGTAAAGCACACTTTAGTCTAAAGAAAATTCAGGAGTCAGAAAGTAACAAAAAGTCTAGGAGGAAAAAGAAACTAAAAGCTAAAATGAATGAACAGAAACAGTCTCTGCCTGATTTTGAAATAGATGTGAATGATGATCGGTTTTCAGCATTGTATAACTCACATCTTTTCAATATTGATCCAAGTGACCCTAATTTTAAGAAAACAAAAAACATGGATAAGCTCATTCAAGAGAAATTGAAGCGCAGACCAGCAGACACCCTGCCAGAAGCTCAAAAGCCTAAGAAATCTAAAGAAGATGTAGAACTAAGTATTTTAGTGAAAAACGTTAAAAGAAAAACTAAAGATGCATTGAGAAAATAAAAGATTTTGATAAATATATATATTTTACTAGCTGACCCGGCGAACTCTGTTCCGCCATAAAGGCAATAAATAATAAGCCGATTTTCGAATTTATTAAGTTTTTTTTTTCTTTGAAAAAGAAATTAAGTATATTAATCATTTATTATTGTTTCTGCATTTCAGTACATAGGTTGGTCTCCACTTAAGTACCTTGTGATATACGACATTTTTTGTTTTCTACAAAACAACGCAGATAGTCTTCCGACCCGTGAACATGCCACATATAATTGACCATGAGAAAAACATGGATGTTCTAGATTCAAACCATAAACTTTTAAGGGTTGGCTTTGTGATTTGTTGATGGTCATGGCAAATGTAAGACGGATCGGATATTGAAGTCTTTTAAATTCGAACGGCAAATCGGTTGGGATCATCGGGATCGTCAGAATGAGGACTTCCTCACCTTTGAATTTTCCTTTCACTATACGTCGCGTAAATTACATTGTTCATCAATTTTCTAACCACCAAATGCGTACTGGTTTGCGCCGTTTTGGTTGGTTTATGTTTCGAAGCTTACTACGGAGTCAACCTTTAGGCGTAAATTGTGCGGTGGTAAGCCAGGCACATCCTAGGAGTTTAAAAAAAAGAAGTGTGTGTACTTATGTACACGCGTTAGAAGTTATACTTCTTTGGCGTATAGACAAAAAAAATACTAAAATGCTGTAGTGATTAACGATAAATATAAAAAATAATCATAAAAATGTGAGCCGTCACGGGTCGCCTGGCAGATGTGAAAAATCGACATTATTTTGTAAGAGTAATATGCAGAAAAGAACAGATTGTGATAGGAACTAAATATGTCATTGAAAACATCATTTTTCTGTTTCATTGTGGATTTACCAAAAGGACATCGTTTTCGTGTTCATCATCGTTGACGAATTCGTGGATCGAAGGCACTTTGAATAAAACTCTATTACAGTGCCCCCCTGTGGTAATCCATCCATTTCTAAACCTTGGCAAGGGTTACTTAACCTGGCCCGTGTGCTAACACATGCATTCCCAAACCTTGGCAAGGCTTGCTTTACCTATACCCCCTGTGGTAGCCCATCCATTTCCAAACCTTGGTGAGGGTTGCTTAACCTGGCCCCCTGTGGTAACCCATCCATTTCCAAACCTTGGTGAGGGTTGCTTAACCTGGCCCGTCTGGTAACCCATCCATTTCCAAACCTTGGCAAAGGTTGCTTAACCTTGTCCCCTGTGGTAACCCATCCATTTCCAAAACTTGGCAAGGGCTGCTTAACCTGCAACCTGTGTTAGCCCATCCATTTCCAAACCTCAGCAAGGGTTGCTTAACCTGGCCCCCTGTGGTAGCCCATCCATGTCCAAACCTTAGTAAGAGTTGCTTTACCTGTCCCCGTGTCACGTGTGGTAACCCATCCATTTCCAAACCTTGGCAAGAGTTGCTTAACCTGTCCCCGTGTGGTAACCCATCCATTTCCAAACCTTGGCAAAGATTGCTATAATTTCATGCGATCCTAGTAGTTTTATCTCAACGCAGTTGGTTCTATCAAGAACTTGAATCCACAGATCAAACTGCTGGAATTAATTTCACCGTGAATTCATGCAAGCCTAGTACTTTCGCTTGTATTAGTTAGGGTTTTGACTCCATTTTATTTAGAAAACGTTTGTATGGGGAATTTCACCGTGAATTCATGCAAGCCTAGTACTTTCGCTTGTATTAGTTAGGGTTTTGACTCCATTTTATTTAGAAAACGTTTGTATGGGAAATTCCACCGTGAATTCATGCAAGCCTAGTACTTTCTTTGACTCCATTTTATTTAGAAAACGTTTGTATGGGAAATAAAGAAGGACGGTTTTGAGGGTTTTCCTGGCAATTATTCCAATTTTTCTCACCTTTTAAACCTTCCCTGGACTTCCAGGAGTATTTCAAGACTAAAATTAGCCAAATCGGTTCAGCCGTTCTCGAGTTTTAGCGAGACTAACGAACAGCAATCCATTTTTATATATATAGATTATTATTTAATATATGTTCGTCATAAAAATAGTATACAAAACTCAGTAATATATGTCATGATTGTATCAAAACAGTAAAGAGAAACAAAGGTACATTATCATTACTTAAGACATCATCACCAAGGATCTTACCAGGATTTTTTCCTAGATGTGCATGCATTTACAAACTTTAATCTTACATACACAAGCAACAACTAATCTGTAGGACTTACAAATATTTAACAATTCAACGTCCAAACAGTCTGATGTGACATGTGTCTCCATGTATACTACAAAAAGTCATCTTAAATAAACTTATGTTACAACAACTAGCCTATGTTGCTAAACTAGCGGCTAAAGCGGCCTTTATTTGTCTTCCCAACGCGGCGCCCAACGGTGGGGGCACAGCATTACCGACCTGTAAACAAGCATGATCATGTACAATGAGAAAGTGACTGAGCTGGCGCCACTTAAATGCTGGCAAATTCTTGATATATATTTGATGTGCAATCTTTGCCAGCGTGTTAGGAACAATCTAAATCTGATTATGTATTATTTAACAGCTATCACGTCATCAACATGGCGCGAGGTCAGTCGCATTATCATTGTAAACGCACGATATATGCGATTGACCACACGGTCTAGCGAAAATAAATGTTTCAGAAATTCATTACTTCAATAAATTATATTTATTTGCAAGAAAAATTACAATTTATGTATGTTACCTGTCGGTGTTTATCCTGTACCGACCCAGCGAATATGTAGGTGTCAGGGAAGCCCTGCGACCTGGCGCACTCGCGGACTGAGACGACGCGGTTCTGTTCAGGGTGCAGAACTCGGCCTTGCTTGCCCATCGGCTCGGGGTCCGTCACCGTAGTACTGAAGTAGCCGTCCCAGCAGACTCGGCCTAAACAGTGAATACTAATTTTCCAATCCGGCTCGTCAGATATACAGTTTGAACCAGCTGACGTCAGGCGAACGCGGTTGCAAGGATAGAGAGGCCCTATCTCTCTATCCTTGCAACTTGCAAACGCAGCGCTAAACCCGCGCGGCAACGTACGACACTGCATCGACAGCGCCTAAAAATGCTAGTGACATACTCTTAAATTATATTCTACAGAAAAACTGTAAATTAATCTGTGTTAAAGGCTTTCACAATTAGCCATTGGAGTTGATTTATTTACCACCGCATCCGAAGCAAACCATCTCAAACACAGTGGAATCCGTTTATAATAACATTGAAGGGAAATAAACACGTCATCTATGAGAACGTCTAACAAATCAGTTTGTAGAAAATACGAAAAAACTAAAATACTAAACTCCTGTTTTTGTTAGTATGTATTTATTTTAATAGAGAGAATCACTAACGAACAACGGGTGACCTTCAACTATTAATTATTCAAAACAAGACATGCACGCGCCGAAAGTCGTGGGGTATCCACATGAATCTCACGATCACTGCCGAAGGTGATAGACATCATGTCGGTCACTATAAGTTTAGTTTTTATAAGCGGAGTCATAATTGGATTCTACTGTAGTTGATTTTTTCTTAGAAAACGATGAACTTCAATTCAAATTTAATTTACTTAATGATCTGTATGTCTTCTAAATTCTAAACAAATTTAACTTATTTGAAAACATTCATGAATTTAAAAGAATTCAAACTGTTTCTGACGAGCCTGATTACGTAACTCTTTTGCCGGCTGTACATATATCATGGACTAACGTATGTCCATGATATACTTCGATGAATTCTACTCTTGTTCACAATCCTCATCTATAACGCAAAATCTAACTACAATATTACAGTACGGGTCATAAGCTCTGCCAACTTGTCCCCACAATAGTCCTGCGAAAATGTTAGCTTTATCTGACTTAACACTATAAAATGTCAGTACTTTTCAATGTTGTTCTAGGTTCACAATGTAAAATTACCTTTCATGCGGTAACTTACACAGGGTGGACGCGAAACCGACGCGAAAACGGTTTCCAGGAATTCAGTACGTCATTCTGAACAGCCTTAACTATAAACATTCGTTTTTGTCGACCCCAACTTAAAAACTGGAAAGAACGCTCTAATGTAAAGAGTTAATAGGTATAGAGTGTAACATTACCATAGAGTCCCGCCCAGTTGTTGTGTCGGTTGCCGGTGTGGGGCAGGCACCACGGGATGAGCGTGTTCTCCTGCTTGTCGGCCGGCGAGCACGCGCCGCCCGCTGCGCACGCGCACACGCCGCGCAGAGAGCCGCGCGCAGACCGCCCGCTGCGCGCGTCGTCGTATCTGTACTGCAACACCTGCCGAAGGCAAACGACACCACTCAGGTTTATTGCAATGTTTATACCGACTTTATTCAAACATTATGAAACAAGTTAACATACCTTGCATTTAGTTCCATCTGACAGTGCCACCGATATGTTAGGTAGGTCCCTCCAATCAGAACCAGGCGTAGTGGGTACTCTACATATCCTAGCTTGAATTAATGGTGCCATGTTTTTACAAATGTGATCCCTTAATTTGGCATTCTCGTCCTTGCTTCTCACTAGTCGTTGGAAATGACTCTCTGGCATGGATCCATATTCAATTTCTATTTTGTTGGCACCATTGCATATCCCTGGCAGATCACTCATAGCATCTCGAATGGAACATGTTCTTCTAGGGGCAGACTCGTCCCAGTGAATGTTAGTTACGAAGCGTCTGCCATCTATAGTGGTAGTCAGAGAACATGCACGCCTGCTAAAAACATGTGTGGGTTCTGGATAGAACGGCAACTTGTACCCAGGTGCAGCGGCTAAAATGATAAGCCTTCTTCTTGTCTGCGGTACCCCATAGTTGCCAGCCTGAAGAATCCCGAATGTGCACTGATAGCCCATGTCAAGTAATGCTCTTAATGTTAGTTTTAAAACCATACCTTTTTTGAATGCCACAAAATTTCTTACGTTTTCGAGTATAAAATATTTCGGCCGGTAATAATCACAGTAAGATAAGTATGAAGCTACAAGAGAATTTTTGAAGTTGGAATACTCTCTCGAATTGAATCTGTTCATTCCGGAGAAGCCCTGACATGGCGGCCCACCGACTAACAGTTCTACTTCGCCCTGCATTGGGAGGCGTAATCCACTAACACTGTGAGTGGACCCAGACATCACTTCGTTGAGTAACGCATTACAGTCTTCATTGAAAACAATGCAGTTTTTATTGTTGAGAGCATAGGCATGTGAAGCAGCTTCAACATTCTCTATTGCCCACTTACATTCAGCCACACCAGCTTGGTGCAAACCTTCTGACAGTCCACCACAACCAGCAAATACATCTAGAGTTCTTAAGGGTCGTACCGAAATATGTTCCAGTTTATTTTCATTCGTTTCCACAGGTTTGCTAGACTTTCCTTTACCTTTACCCTTGTCTTTGCCTTTTTCAGTGCGCCCAACACTGATAGCATGTTGTGGGACATCTTTTATTTCACCAGAAGATTTGTCAAAGGCCATTCTAAAGTAAAACCTACTTGGGTCTCCCTCCAGCCACTGGGCCAGGGTAAATTGTTGTGGAACATTTTGTTCATAAATTAAATGACATGCTCCTACAACGGCAGAAAATGGTACATCACGAATTTCATCACTCCAATAAACTAAGTTAATGTCTTCATGCTGCGGAAATCTACTGGTTGTATTTTCAGGTCTATAAAGAACATTGACTTTTAAATATATATCCTGAGGAATAATCAAAGGTCCTTCTCCTACGGCCGTTACGGCTGCAATGTAACCAACACAGAAAGGTTCCCCAGTGTCTACATTTGAGCCACGTAAATTATTGTCACTCTTCCTGTAATATTCAGGGTAAATGTCTTCATCTACTTTCTCAAGTTTTGGTTTGACATTGTTAGCATTAGTCAGTGTATTCTTCAATTTAAATGTTCCTGGCTTAAGGAAAACGCCACAACCTTTCTTGTAATCGTAATCTTGCCATCTTACTAATGACCATTCTGTTCTATTAGATTCAGTTATAAAACTGGACTTTTCTAACAATTTTCCAATAACTTTAGGTATGTTTTTAGCATCCCGTTTAGTTTTTCTCTCACATGATGGGCAATATCTGTGTTGTCTCAATGGATTAGGACAGACTGGATCTACAGGTAAATCTTCGAATCGGGCAGTGAACCTTTCATAGTATTTATTGTAAAAATAGGTTTTACCATCATCTTCAAAATGCTTGTCGTCTACTTCCTTGCCACCCAGTTTGAACCAATCAGTGGGTATTTCTCCCTTTTCCACACAAGCTTTCCTTAATATAGAAGAGAGTGGAGCACCATGGCAACATCTGTCTCCTAAAAATACTTCCCTGGGGTCACTGACCTCACCCAGAACAGTGTCAGAGGCCCTAATGAATACCTCTGCATGAAAGAATCCAGATTTAGAGTTGATAGTTTCTCGCCACATGTATACTACTCTAGCAACCAAAGCAGGAATATTGGATTGAGAAGTTTCAACCATTACAAAGTCGCCAATGCTGAGTTCAGAACCATCGATTTCGACTTTTTCGTAGTATACTTTGGTAGCATCGGCTTTCTTGGACTCACCAATCCATTTAATATTTCTGTTATTTGAGCCAGTCAATTTGACCGGCATTGTATCCTCTAACGCATCGTGTTGCTTCTTCTCGGCCATGTGTCGGTACTCTTCTTCATCATCTGGTTCGGAATCTTCTGCTTGCTCTACTGCCATGTTAGGACATAATCTTCTTACACAAGCTTTTTTGGTACGCCCATGACCTCCAAACTTAGCCATTGCACGGCAAGCATTACATTCCCCACAATCCGGCAGTTGACAAGCTTCACACACTCCACATCTTTTTCTTCTCAGAACCAACTCATGATTTGTCTTATCCAACTGATTTGTGAAGAAGCTCTCAAATGTTTTTCTTACAAGAGGAGTAGTGGTAGCCTTAGTCCACGCTTTTTTATCAACCTTTTTGTAATCAATTTTAGCGCGGAATTTACGTTTGCCGAATTTGATACCCATTAATTTAATCAACTCTCTCATGCATGGTAATGTAATTAATGGTTCATCATCCTCATCAGCTTCTAAGCTCACTACCTGATCACACACAAACTGAGCATGTTTGTGAAGCAGTTCTTCAGTCATTTTCGCATCATTCAGTTCTGGAATAGTTGACTCTCTGATCAGTTCTAGCAAGTCTTCATATGTGGGTTGGAGATAATGATACTCTTCTAAATACTCTATAACAACTTTACTTAGCCATATCTTTTCATAGAGATTGTTCATAAGAGGTGTGTATTGTTCACTTGGTTTTAATAAATTATATTCTCCAAATTCTGTTGATAAGGTAATACAGTTTCTATCACCGCCATCAAAACCATGTATAAACCTGAAGCAGAAAATGCTGATGTGGTTATGTGATAGAAATATGGTAGAACATAAATATATATATTACCAGCTTATAACTGTCCCATTGCTGGGCTAAAGCCTCTTCTCATACAGAGAAAACAGAAGCATTGATTGCCACGCTTGCACCAGATGGTTTGGCGATTTCAGGCTTATACTAATTATAAGTCCAGGTTTCCTCATGTTTTCTTTTACCAATGTCTGTGATGACTTAGATAAACATAAATTAAATATGAATTGAAAAAGTCACATTGGTACTTGCCCAGATTTGAACCCACAATCTCATGCCTGAGAGACTGCACTTTAATTATTGTCAAGTTATGATAGACTAGCTTTTGCCCGCGGCTTCGCTCGCGTTAAATTCGGGGTAACAAAGTTCCCCTTGCGCCTTATTGATTTGTAATACCAACGCTAACTTTTCCCTTTTCTTCCCTCTTTCTCCCTCACATCCCACTTTTTAAAAATAAATATTGCATATGTTCGTCTCCTGGTTCCCAACTATCTCTGTACCAAAATTCATCAAAATCGATTTAGCCATTAAAGCGTGAAGAGGTAACAAACAAACTCACTTTCGCTTTTATAATATTAGTAAGGATTAGTAAGAATTTAAAAGAAAAAATAAACTCACCACTCAATAATAGGACCTACATCTTTCACAGGCACAGATTCGTCATCAATTTCGGCTGAATCAGAGCATATAGACTTCAGATATCCTGACATGTAAATACGCACATCATTTTCAACGAGACCTCCATCAATGGGGCAAAGATGCCCCTGTTCGTCAAATATAGAAAAACTGGTTATGTTTGTTTGCGGGCGTTCCATTATATCCCCATCATCACCTGAAAAACAATATGTTCAGGGTTCTAATGTTCCTTGTCCAACATTTAGAAAAATTTAGAAACCAATTACATACCATATTATTGTTTTACAATTAGTGAATAAATTTGCATAACTACTGACCTGATGCTAGAACAAGTTTCTCATTGGTCAATGCTATATACTCTTCAACAGCATTCTGCGGATGTCCTTGATAGTATATTATATTAGAATTGTTCAAAAACTGGCCACAAATGTTACATTTTTCATTGTCAGGAATGGCTTTCTGATAGCTTACTTCTTCATTATTATTTTCAATTTTACCATTTTCTGTCTGTTTTTCAGTGGAACCTTCTAGTTTTTGGGTGCTGTCATCCACTTTGTCATCAATTTTAGTAACATCCTTAATAGCATCTATTTCATCTTCATTTATACTGTCCTTTGAATTGTTCATTTCTATTTCCTTTGGGAGACTTGACTCTGTGTTATACACTTCAACATCCTGGGTGTTAATTTCTTTTGATTGGTTCATGTCCCCATCTGTATTTTCATTCTGTGTTTCAATTTTCAAGTTTTCACTGCTAATATCCTTTGTTAAGCTATCTATACTATTTCCTTTAGATTCATTATCCTCATATTTAAGCTTTTTCTAAAAAAATACAGTGAAAACAAAAATGTAGTTTTTTGTTATAAATATATGACAATCCAAATGGTAAAGTCCTGATTATTATTGCAGTAGCCAAATGTAAAATTGCTTAAGTTGACGAGGCTGCAGGTTGGTTCGAAAAAGATACCCCAGCTCCGGAATACAAATGGCAAAAGAAAGGCATGTGTGAAATATATTGAGGGAAACACAGTAGGGTAGGGACACAGACATTTTCGTTATCCGTGACCCTTCGATTAGTGCGCCCAAGAGCACGACAAGCCCATTTCATCACCTATATCTAGTCCACACATTCGCATGAAGCACTTGGGTAGGTAAATATTTTGTTATGCGTCATCTGTATTATCAGGACAAGATTGAAGTCATGTAGAATGTAATAAGATTTTTAAAAATTACCGGCTGTATAATTTCACTTCCCTCAGGACTTCTATTCCTTTTAGAGGCAAACATGCTTGTGATGGTCAATTGATTGCCATTACGTGGCGACTTATTACCATTACGTGGCGATTTATTACCATTACGCACGGATCTCCTATTGGAACTGAAATATAAATAAAACATATAAATGATGTGTATTAGATTTAGATTTTTGTATGAATTGTGACCTGCCTACCTTCACGGATTTATTTTATTCTCTAAATAGAAATAACAAGTTTTTTAAGACTACATTCACAAGAAATATTCAAACTAATTTTCATAATGGCACAATCAGAACTACTTTCATGTTATCTATTAGCCACAAGTTTTGTGTGCAGCAAAAAATAGTGCAGATGGCAAAAAAATTTACTTTGAAGGCTTATTTTGGAAATCTGATCACTATTGCCCCGCTAGGTTTGTGGTATATAGTATATATTCAATAATGTAGAGTGCTGGTATACTCCAGAACACATTTAAAACAGTTGTCCTGACAAATAAGACTACCAAGTCTAATAGAATAATAAATAAATTTAAAAATATTAAGTTTTAATATCACATATTATGTGATATTTAAACTTAATATTTTTTCATAAGTTGTACTGATATTAGAACTAGTGTGATATTAAAATTTATGTTTTCATATCAAAGGTCTGCTAAATATCCAAAAGCATCTGAGCTGTACTTATTCTTTTCCAAGGAATTCCTAAAGAAGCTTGCACACTATAGATCTGTTCTATTATTACTTGTTCTCATTGGTAACCAAATTGATGGTCCAGAAGTATTGATTTAGCAGTAATCACATTCAGAATTAACAAAACCAAAGTACAGTGTTTTCAAGATCAAAACTTATTTTTTGGTGCAGAAAATGAGTTTTTTTTTTAATCATTTAAAAGTCCATAATGTATTCACGATTGTGGGGTACTGGACACATTTTGCTTTGTCACATATACATGACTGTGGCAGTCAAGAGTTTAAATTACAGTATAATAATTGTGCATAGCATTAACTACACTAAGGGAAAAACAAAAAATTGCTTCATAATCTGGGGATCTAACATGAGCATGTTGACAGAATCATAATAGGATAATAAATATGAATATTCGTAAAATGGTTAAAAATTGACATTTCATAATGTTAACGGCTTACAATACATTAACAGTGCATAATTTATGTCTGAGTTTTTAAGAAATCAAAAAATTTGGTATAACAGGATGCTCAAAAATGTTATTAGAATGGCGAAGCTAATTCAACAATTTAAACATTCAAGGTCTAGATAAAAATTGTTTATAGTATATATCTCTTTGAATTTTTCAAAGTCAAGTACATTCAGTAAATTTGAATGGACAAATACTATGAGTTTGTCATATATATTTAGATACAGATCTGTGGTGTGGATGTAATTTTATTTATCAACTTACTTCTGAGGTGATTTCGGTTTGCAAACAGACGAAACGCTTGCCTCAGCATCCTTTTGCAAATTCTTCATAACACTACGACTTTGTACAGGCATGTTTAGCAACTAGCATTTCCCAAGAGGTAATCTGGTAGGTTGTAGTTATTTTAAATTCATCAATAATGTATTTATGTTTTTGTTACTTATGTAAACAGCAATTGAAAAATAACATTTATTGGGCTTTGCGTTTGCCGGGACCAGGTAAAATCGGCGCCAAACCTACTCTCCAGCTGATAATTTGACAGTTGACACTGTCATTTTGTTAAAGAATCCTGTTTTTTTTTGTTTATGCTAGAAACCAATCTAGTCTATGGTTAGCCAAGCACTTAGTTTTTTAAAGCAGAAACCCTCGGAACAAGCTATCTTATCTGTGCTCGGCACCCACAGCTGGTACCCTAGCGTGCAGTCGCAGTCGTACATACCCAAAGGATAGTTTAGTTAAGCAGCTAACAACAACATAGGTTGACCTTTGGCGAGATGCCATTTAAAAAATACCAGTGACCGTTTTCTCGTGACTCTAAAACGGCTGCACCAATTTATTGAAATTATACGATGTTAAATATATCTTGATGGCGTGCGTGAGTGACTGACTACATTAAAATTAAAAAAAGTCGGACAAGTGCTAGTCACACACAAGGGATTCCATATTCCGGTTAAGCAGAAAAACAACTCAACAGGAAGTTGAACTGCGAGTGGCACTGACACCAATAAAAAAAAACAAGGGATTTCGTAGCACCAAATGATTATAATAACACCATTGGGACAAAAATGTAGATAGATGTAAATATTGTTTGATAAAAGCAAAACCAATCATATCTGTGAAAGCCTACATCATACACATTTATTTAGTAACTAGCTTTACTCACGGCTTCGCTCACACAGTTCCCCTTTCCTGATTTGCAGGTACCTGCTACAGACGGTCTGTAGTTTTTGCATTTGTGCCTTATAAATAAGGCACAAACGCAAAATCATCTCTCACTTAAAAAAAATAGCCTGTGTCCGTCCCAGGGTCCCAACTATCTCTGTACATACCAAAATTCATCAAAATCGGTTTAGCTATATAGACGTGAAAACGTAATGAACAAACAAACTCACTTTCACAATATAAGTAAGGATTCCTAGATATGCCAAATAACTTAATTCGACATGAAACACCATCGTTTTCAAGATTTGAAGTAGTAGATTATTTTTTTGCACAACTAACTATTTTATAGAGCATTTCTTTGTAATATAAAACAATACAATACACAATGGCGTCTGTTTGCGACCAACTAGTTTTATGAAATTTCTATGATGTTATGGCCAGTGTACTTTAGAAGAGAATTAAGGCGTTCACACTATGCTATTTACTCTGAGATGGCCCCTGGTGTCTATGTAGTCCAGACTAGATAGGAAAGTAGTCTTTAAAAAACTTGGTTTACACAGGTCGCTATTCTGATAGCGAGTTATTTATATAGTGGCGTTATGTACATACATGGTTTGTCCTTCTGTCAAACAACTGTCAAATATCATCTGTTCAGATTCGGATTTGTTGTTGTATTTTACAAAAAGAAACTTTGTTCCTATTTCTATTGATTGCTTGAGCTATTTCGGTACTTGTGGTTAATGAAATTACTATCTAAGTATTATAAAATGATATTTTACCCCATAGTAAGACAACATATTTTAACCAAATCCAAGTTTATGAGATTTAGTTCAACTGCATTTGTGCCAGATATTGATATAGATTATTATTGTAATGCTGGAAATTCAATAGAAATTGACAATAATATTAAAATAAGAAAAGGTGTGGGTGATGTGAATCGTGTCATGAATTTGTACAAAATACTTAAAACAACTCCAGTAGCAGATGCTTCATATCAAACAATACGGGAAGGTTTGTTTAAAGAACTGATTTGTTTGCCTAATAAAACACACCCTTCTGTAGTAAAAAATATCGACCCACAAGTTGTAAGAGAAATAAATCAGAAAAGAGATTTCCAAGCACATACACCTTTAGAATTTAGTGAAATAACGAGACGACTAAATTTAGTGAGAACAGATAAATTAGGACATACATGTGGTCACAAGAGTTATTACTTCTTAGGAGAACTAGCAGAGCTAGAAGAAGCATTGATTAAATACACTGTGAGCAATCTCCTTCAAGAAAAGTTTCAGCTGGTTTCAGTACCAGATATATTGCCTAGCCAAGTATTGGAGAGCTGTGGTATGACAGTCAACAGTGATCGCACACAGGTAACTTGCTTAGAAAGTTTAATAAATGTCTGTTTAATTATAAAATGGGTAAAGTTATTGTTTTTTAACAATACTGGCAAGAGAAACTATTATTTCAATATAACAAATATTCTTGCTAAAATAAGTTTAATATAAAAGCAACATATTAGTATTCTTTTTTACTATTTCTAGATATATTCCTTGGACCCAGTACACCATGGTCCAGATTTATACCTGTCTGGTACAGCGGAAATGTCCCTAGCAGGGTTGTTAATGAATACTCTCCACAAAGAAGAGGACTTGCCTCTGAAACTGGCTGCAGTGAGCAGATGCTTTAGGGCTGAAACTTCTAATGTCATTGAAGAAAGGGGAATATACAGGTTATAAGCTGCTGAGTTTTTTCAACAAGTTAGATTTCAGATGGCTACAGTGCTATTTGCCTTAGAGTCATGTAGTTAACTTGTTTTTATTTTAATCCACAGAGTACATCAATTTACCAAAGTAGAAATGTTTGCAGTTACCACTCCAAGCCAGTCAGAGAACATGCTTGAATATTTGAGAGCAATGCAGGAAGAATTGTTTTCACCCCTAGGTTTTAATATGAAAATCCTTGATATGCCGCCACATGAACTAGGTGCTCCTGCATATAGGTATTTATTTCATATGCATTCTCAAGAATAAAGGTAAGGTACAGTTTTCAAAACCATAAACAAATGATCATTGAAGACAGGCCACTATCATTTGTATGGCCATAAGTTTATAGCTATTATTTTGCTAGTAAATTACAATAGTAAATTTAATTACATATTTATGTTACAGGAAGTATGATATAGAAGCATGGATGCCAGGTCGTAATAATTATGGTGAAATATCAAGCTGTAGTAACTGCACTGATTATCAATCAAGAAGACTGCACATTACATATGTTCACAATGGTGAAAAAGGTTATGCTCATACATTGAATGGAACCGCATGCGCTGTACCAAGAATGTTGATAGCTTTACTAGAAACACATCAAGATCCCAAAGGGAAAATTAATATACCTGAAGTGCTTCAACCCTACATGAACGGAAAAAAATATATTGCTAAAAATAATTTGGTCCCAGAACTAAAACTATTGAAAATAAAGAGATAAGATGTTACATTGGATCATTTATTTACTCTGTAACAGATACAATATGGCGTCTCACATAAATTATAGCACCTATTACACACAACACACATACCCCACATACTACACACAACATATAATAAGTAATGATGACAAGTCTTTAACTACACTATATTTTATGACCTAAACAACTTTTGTACAATATTATTAGCGGATAGCAGCATTTAAACAATATTGTTTGCTTTCAAAGGCATTTATTGATATTATATCATTTTTATAACTGTTTGGTTGATGAGTGAATTAAAGGCAATCTGTACACCAAACTTGATCAGCCAACGGCAACAGCAAATTTGAAGTTACCTTGAAAGTCAATTGCCTAGGTTTCAGTGATTTATTTTAAACCCTTCTGTTTTTTGGAAAGCTTTTTCATTTTAGATTTAAATAAGTTAATATCAACTGATGTATCTGAGGGGCCATTAGGCGCTGTTGCCTTCTCTTCAGGAGGCATGAAGTCCTTCTGTCTCTGCTCGTGCTTCGCACGTTTAACTTGTGCTTGCTTTTCTTCTTTCTCATGTCTATTCTTAGCCTTCTTCTGTTCATCTTTAAGGAAGTATTCTCCAGTAGCAAGTTCACGGTCAATTTTACTTTCTTGTTGTGGTGGTGGGAATGGTGTGTAAGGTTTCTTTTCAACTTTCTTTTTCGGTTGTTTCCTTGGGACGTTTTTACTTTTAAATGTTGGTAGAAATCTATCCCAACTCTCATTTTTTAGTTTTGAGTCTTTCATAAGTTCTCTTTTGATCATTAAACTTTTGATGTTGTACATTGGATGAATATTTTTCATGGTATCTTCAACAATGCGCCTCACTTGTACCAAACCTTTGTATGGTCCTACAGCTGAAACTGTATTTCCTTGAACCAAAACATAACACTCAGTTAATAGTTCTATAGATTTGAGGGTTACTCCATTAGGGCCAATCAAACGCTGTCGTCTCTTTAAAAATGTTTCTTTTTTGCGAACAAATGAATTAATCTTAATTATGTCACAACCTATCTCATCTTCTAGGACTCGCACAGCTTGTTCAAACGGGACACTTCGTGACAATAGTTTCATCAAGTCCCTGGCTTTAATTATGATGTAAGGATCCCATGTTTTTCTTGTTGTTTTGACGGTTATACTGCCTTCGATGAGGTCGAGTTCTGCGACGATGTGGTGTTCCTTCAGTACTTTTTGCACAAGAGGCCAGCACTCTTTTAAATACTGTTCTCTGTACTTTGGAAACAGAGTTGCGAACTTGCTTTCTTCTAAAAGACCATGTGGATTGTCTTCGGGAGTAAATTTCGGTATTTTCATAGCCCAAGCATTATCTACAGGGCCCGTGGCTTGACCGCTTTCATCAGTATCTTGGCTTTGCATTGTAATCAAATTCTACAGCAGTAACCAACACTGTGTTTAGTAAAAATGGTGTATTCTTATATTCAAACCGTACATGCGGGTTAGATGTTTGATTGACACTTGACAGTCAAACTTGACAGTGCTTACCAGGGTTGCCAACCGTAAAAAGAAATCCCTCGTACATTTGCTGCTAAAAACCTCGTACTATTATTTGTTACGTTGTGATATTTGGGTAACACCTGTCAGATGAGGGATAAGATGACAGAAATATTTAAGGTAGGTATCTAAAATTATATTTCAAATTGTGTTTTTTTTTTAAATTATCTATAATTCTTATTTTTTACATTTTTAACAGTTGACATTTGTGTTGGTGATGCAAAATGTTCGTATGGCAACATTTTCAAAATCTCGTTCATCTCGTTCTCGTGTACGAGGTTGAAAGTGTCCTCGTGCCTCGTATGAAAAATAGAAAACCACAAATGTCTTATTTGTACACACGGCGACAGATCAACCTATACAAAACCAGTTTATGCGGATCTCTCATTGTACTTGAAATTTATGGTGTACGATCCGTTGTTGAGAGAGCAGCATAAACTGGTTTTGTATAGGTTGATCTGTTGCCGTGTGTACGAGGAACCTCGTACAGTTGACAACACTGGTGCTTACACCTATTGACTTGTCACTTATGTATGTGGAATTTGGCATAGAGTTTATTATTGCCATACATAACAATAGCTTAATACAAGAAGTCCGCAATTAAATAAACTGAGTGATTGGTAAAGGGGTGCATAATTTGCAATTTGGATAGATAGATAGATAGAATATTCTTTATTATGTACACCATACAAGTTACAAGAATAACAATAGACAAACTTATAAATAAGGTGACACAATGGGCGGTCTTATCGCTAAAAGCGATCTTTTCAAGACAACCTTTGGATGGACTTAAGAAGAGGAGAAACAGTACTGTAGGTAGTCTGTGGCGTAACATTTTCAAACATTTTTAAAAACTTTACAAGATCAAATACTTATATATAAATACATATAATATATACATATAAAATAATAATCATGAAGAGCAAAGAAATATTTCATGTTGTTGTTTAAGGAGAGAGGTAGTGCTTTTTGACCATAGTTTTAAAAATAGACACGGTTTGAGCGCTCCTTAAAGACACGGACCCCAATAGCTAATACATAAAACGGACACAAATTCCCATTATGGAGCTATTGGACCCCAATAGCTCCATAATGGGAATTGAAAATCTTAGGAATTTGTGTCCGTTTTATGTATTGATTTTCTTGCCTTTCGATGCGTTTACAGAATAATAAAAATTGAAATCATTAATACAAATCTCTCAGTTCTTATAATCCTAGTGAGTTTTTCATGAAATAGTCATTCAAAGGGTTATTATATTTAAAGGGTTAAATAATCGCAGAGGGTTGAGGGTTGATTTGTTGGTAATTATTTTCATTAATTTTTTTGGTCATAAAACTATTTTAAAGCCATGTAGTTAAAAGTTAAAAAGCGCCAAAGTAGCCCATGAAATTAGTGTTACTTTTTTGCAATTTGCAGGTTAGTGTCAGGATGCATGTTGCTTAAAATTTAAATCGCGACCGTCGCAGTTTTACCCAAATTAATGTTGTACCGAAACAAAAAAAATGAGAATTCCGTGCAGTAAACCTGGCAACATTATTTTCGCTATAGCCTATGTCGGGAGATTACCGAAACTCGACGTTCATTGATTGCAGTATGTGCTGTAAATAGAATAGTGATGTGACTGATGAACACGAAAATGCTCTAGTTTTCGCATTTGTAGTTTCTAATTCGAAACTTTAACATTTTTTCGGTTTTAATCGGTTACAAAGTTAAATTTGATAATATATATCATCAAATAAACGTCCATTGCTGTTTAACTCGTATGGTAGGTATGTGTAAATGGATAATTCACTGATCATTTAATAAGATTTTAAGTTTGTTTGCTAATAATCTCCGAAGAACCTGCCTTGGTGAAATATTATCATTACGATTAATTAATACATTTTTCGCAGTTTTGAAGTAGGTAATTATTTCGCATTTAGCCATTGCTGGGATCGAAATAATTGTTTCGCATTCTGTGTGTGACTTCACTAGTCAAACGCATGAACGTCGATGACTAGTGACTCGGCAAAGAGCAAGGATAGATAGTTGGCCATTGTATTAAGGGTTGTGGTTGAGTGCAGTGCAGTTGTGCAAGTTGCCTGCATCCTTGAAGAGATTGGTAAGCCCTTTGGACCTTTATCGGGTACGTGAAGTATCAAGTAAGTAATTACATGCTCTTTTTTTGTTATGACCTGCAAGTTTACCGTTTCAGATGTATAAAGCCTCTTGGTGGTTTTTGCTATTCGTATTGTGCATCAGCATAGTACCTACATAATCATAACGCGTAGATTATTGCATCAACTTGTTACTGGATTTTATGTTAATTTTATTAAATAGTTTTTGTTTTGATAAATTGAGCTAAACCTTATTATTAAGTAGGTACTTGACATTATGTAAAGATGTTGGTGTTTGTGTGTATACTTAATAAGTAGGTAGCATTAAGTAGCAAACGATAAGGCTGAAAGGCGTCATTTAGCATAAATAATTAATCTGCTAGTGATTACTCATTATTTTACGGATGTGGGTAATCAAATTTATAAATAATATACGGGGCATCATTTCACGTGCCGTGTTAGATGGTATGAGTTAATTGTAACATAAAGGAAGTTTCATTTTGATCACCATAGCCTGACTTCCCGACGACTTCCCCAATGTTTCTCATGTTCGCATCAATATTATTGCGATAATTACAAAATATTTGTGTTCCTTTACACCAGTCTAGTCATAAATACAAATAAATAGTCATAATAACGTAGGGTTATTTGTAGGTCTTGTTTTTGTATAATAGTGATAGTAATTCACTATTATACAAAAACAAGACCCTAAAAAGAGCGTCACATACGCTTTTTATTCTCACTAATCATATAAAGAAACCTTTGTGCTTCGAAGCTTCTAGAACGTGCGCTGCCGTACGACACCACCCCGCGGCGCGGCGGTCGCCCGGGATATTTAGTCGCACCAATAAGTAGGAATAGACATTATAGACATAATAATATTGTGTTTTAGGTCCTTTCAAAGGCATGTGGAGGAGCTCGTGGCTAAATAATAGCAGCCGCTCGGGTCGATCTTAAGGTTAAGCCGTGCTTGCCTAGGTTGGTCTGTGGATGGGTGACCACCCGTTAAATACCGAGTTTCCTCCGTGCCTCGAAAAGCACGTTAAGCCGTTGGTCCCGGCTGTCATTTGTAGATCTTTGACAGTCGTTACAGGTAGTCAGTGTTCCGAAAGTCTGACAACCAGTCTTACCAAGGGGTATCGTATTACCCAGTATTAACTGGGTTGTGGAGGTCAGATAGGCTTAGCTGAATATCAGTATTTTACATGGAGCGACTTCCATGTAAAATACTGATATTCAGCTGCATCCGGTTAGACTGGAAGCCGACCCCAACATAGTTGGGAAAAGGCTAGGCAGATGAAAGGCATGTGAAAGTGTAGTTGTTTTTCACAAAACCTTTTTTCCTTTTGTTTAATTGGTGCCAGTGTGCAAACCAACACAAACCTTTCAGCCTTGTTTTATTTTTTTGTCATATAAGTACCTACCTACTTTTTTATCAAGTACCTATTAATATAAATTTCCGCTAAAGCGCTCTTTAAAATGGAAGTATGTGTTATCTAATCTAGTAATGCAAAGCTATAATCACAGTAATATAAATATAACATTATGCGTTTAAAATATTATTAAATGCTAGGTAATATATAAAGTGATGATGGGATGCTTATGGGCTTCAGAAGGGCTACTATGACATCTTATAGCAATTCTTATTCCACTGAGGGAAAGAGATGGTGCTAGACACCCTGTATAGCTCTGTCTCTTTCCCTCAGTGGAATAAGAATTGCTTTAAGAGGTCATAGTAGGGTAGCAGGCCCATTTTAAAGACAGGGGTAGGTAAGGATAAGTCAACCGTACATCAGCAGTAAAATATCACGTTTAGAGCGTGTCGTCCTTTACTTATGTCGCAGTAGTAAAGGAAAGTAGGTTTATAAATGAATTATATTAGTGTCTGAAATGGAAAAGCACCATACAGATTGAGTGGACTTGTCCAGTCAGTGCAAGCATTTGTCAGTTAGATACGACATGGTTACGACTGTGAAAGATCTTCATTATGACAGCCGGGACCAACGTGCTTTGCATGAAGAAACTCGGTATGTAACGGTTGGTTGCCCATCCACTGACCAACCTAGGCAAGCGCGGCTTAACCTAGAGATCGACCCGAACGGCTATTATTATTTAACCCCACGAGCTACCCTATACCAATGCGCATCAATTCACCTAGTTGTGTATAAAAATACAACGGACTTAGCGACACAATCAAATTATTTAAATGTGTTTTGCATTTCAGGTAATACACAAAAATGGACGAGGACGGTCCCGAACCAGGTAAGCTGAATCGATATTAAGTTCAGTAGTTCTATTCTAAGAATACAGCCTTGAGCGCAACGATGACCCTAGACGACTTTCTCTTAAACTTGACGACGCGACGTTTCAATGACCAAGAAATTAGGTACCATACGATTAGGATTCATCCTGCCATTTCCATAAAGAGATCTCAAGAAAAATAAAAACAGCAACGAACAATATGTAACAGTCACATTGGAGTAAAGGCTCTCCAATATAATGCTTAACAATGTTACCTAATTTATTTTTAATAAGTATTGTCCTGATTTAAATTTTAAACAATACGCTGCTTTTTCTCAAGTGAAATGAAATGAAAACCCACGTTGAAGTACTTCTTTGTCTGAAAATTTAATTATCCGATTGGAATGTACAACCACGATAAAACGTATTGTAATGAATCTGACCACTGGGACTAATTTTGCTTGCATCGCCCGGTCGCTTAAAAACTTTCTCTTCAATAATGGGACAAACGATCCTTGTTGTTGTTATGTATTGGCCCAAAAAGGGTCGTCAAACAACTGTGATCGATTGATCATTAAGTGAGTCCGAGACTTTTCAAAGTATTATTATAATAAAGAAAAGCTCGAACATTCTTCGGTATTTTTTTATTTCCTACGCGCAAGAAGGGGCGGTAAACAGATGTGGCCACGAAGACCAAATCTTGTTATGTGGCATGCTTGCATGTTAGCCATAATTTTAAATGCAATAATCTTATATACCATACTTGCCATAATTTCATTAAAAATAACGCTTCAGTTGCCATAATCGTGAAATGAGGGCTATTGTTTTTGACCTCAAGATTTTCAGATGGCGCCACTAGAGAGTAAGGTCTTGTCGTTGATTCTATTTAGTACCAAAAACCTTATAAAACTTTATTTTATTACGTATATCAACATAGTGTAAACTTCAGATACAATATTTACAATACTGTCCCTACAATTATCCAACACGATCCGATTAAAAAACATTATTTCTTGGAGTACTAACAATATGGACCTTAAACTTGATATTTAAAATCTTCAAAGTTATCATTAATTAGAAATGGCTCAATCATAAATTATTCTTTACCACAATCGCAAAACAAAAATATTTTATGGAAAATAAAACAATACCGGGATTTTCTTTTAATTTTTTGTGGTGAGACTGGGTTGCTTAAGCATTTACTAAACCAACATAAAAGGTGTAAACTGTGTGTACTGACTTAAACCCACCCATCTACAGTACGGCCAACGAGAAGCGATACGAAAGGTCATTAACCTAAAGAACAACTGTGGCGTTGACAATCTAATATTTAGCTCTTTCCATCTTGTGCCTTTGTCGTAATGTCTTGTTCTTCCGGCAAAAACATGACAACGACGTTAAGACGGGTTCCCCAACATTCGGGCAGCCATTTTAGATGGGGTTTTAGCATGGGTTTTGTTTACATATTTTGGTATCGCTTCTCGTTGGCCGTACTGTATATTGGTCCCTTATATTCCAATATAAGGGACCAATATACAATTAATTTGGCAAATCCCCGGAACGTAGCTAGGCTACGGCCTGGCTACGTTCCGGGGATATCTTTGGAGAAACTGAAGGTTTTGTCTGTGCAATTATGGATGAAGTTATGATGACGAATAACTACCGGAGATTTATTGTGAAGGATGGCACGGTTGACATATGTCGGGCATGCCACCGTCCGGGTGAATCAATTCGACACATTATCTCCGGTTTTTCACGTTTAGCTAACGGAGAGTACTTGCATAGACATACAACCTTGTAGCCAAGATTATCCATCAGCAACTTGCTCTAAAATACAGCCTTGTGGAATCGGAAGTACCGTACTACAGGTATGAGCCCGACCCAGTTCTTGAACATGGCAATATCACATTGTACTGGGATCGCTCCATCATCACTGACAGGACTATTGTTGCCAACAAGCCTGATATAGTGGTGGTGGATCGATCAGAGCGGCGCGCAATGATTGTTGTCATAACAGTCCCGCATGATGAGAACCTCGTGAAAGCCGAGAAAGATAAGCAAATTAAGTATATTGACTTGACTCGCGAGGTTGTCGACATGTGGGATGTGGACTCAGCGATAATTGTGCGGATGGATAGTCATATCTGCCAATGGTTTAGTTGCCAAGAGCCTCGACCAATACCTGAGGAGGCTCTCGTTAGGCAGCTGGATCAAGGGCTTGATGCAGAAAGCGGTACTCCTAGACACGGCTCGTATTGTTAGGAAGTTCCTTTCTCTGGAGCCCTGACCGCCGGTAGCTTGAACCCTGTTTCAGTTACTGATGGGCTACTATATTTATATTTTTAAATGTATTTCTTTTGTTTTTAAGAAATATTTAAAAAAATAATTATATGTAACGAAAAGAATAAAATGATCGAAATAATTCTAATTATTGTAGAAAATGTAGATTGTGACGTATTTTTTTATGTACGTTTGCCCAGCACGGCCCCTCAGAATTTGCATTTATGGTGTACACCATTGCAATGTACTCGCCTCTAGCAGTATATGTACCGATTTCTTTTTCAATGTACCTCTATACTTTTGAAGAAATATGCAAAAAAAGGTGGCCGTGCCAGCCAAACGCTTTCAGCACGGCCCCCCATGTAACTTGAATAATACATACCGTATTAACAAATGTCTATAACTCAAGAAATGTACTCTATTAATACGTTATATGTGCCGCAACAGTTATTGTGAATTCATAATAACAAATAATATATAGATGTGGATAAGGGGCCGTGCTGGAAAAAATCATTTTAAGAAATATCTAAAAAAGACAAAACATACTTAGCCAAAAACTATTAAAAAATAATTGAAGTTTAGCAAGTAACATATGTACCGCATTGATTTCTCATACAACTTGTTATATTGTGAAAAATAAATCTATTTTAGTTCATTCAGCACGGCCCTCTATAGTTGCCTATATCTTTTTAAATAAGCCGTGTATGTTTACAAAATTCGACTTCCTGAATAATATATAGGAGTACATTCCTTTCAACTAAATTGCAATTCTGCTGTATCAATACTTTAGAAGATAAATTCAATCTAAAATATACATACATTAAAACTGATGGGGTGACCATGATTCTACATGAAAATAGGATAAAAAATACTGCTTAAATTGAGTAAATCTTTATTAAAATAAACAAATCAACAATATGGTAAACTATATAAACGATAACTAGGTACTTATACATAATAGGTCGATAATCGTACAAGTGTCAAGTTAGTGTCGCTAAGACTACATAGCTCAAAGTCTTAAAAATCATACATTACAATAAAATCACAGATTCATTACATTTCACAAATTAGTTCGTTTACATGGAATAACAACATATGTCTCAATAACACTACAGAGCTTAAAAATCTTAAAAAATCACAGATACGCGTTCAATAAATCATATTGATTGAACCTTACATTACACTAATATTAATTTGCATGAATCGCTTTAATTATTTGGTATAATCACAGGCAATTAATTAAATCCACGTAATCACAGATGTTTTTCAACGACTATAACAATTAGAATATTGTTCGTTTATGTTACTAATATTATGTTATGGTGCCATTGAATATGTAGGGAATTCAGAGGGAACTCTGGGCCATTATAAGTGCCATACGCTTAGCCATGATCTGTGGCTATGTTATGATGATTTGGCCTTGAAAATTAACAACAGTACAGTGGAGTCGATATTTTTACACACTCTTACTTACGTTTTAGTGAGTAATATGTGATATTTAATACAACTAAAAATAAGACAAAGAGAAGTACAAACAAACGAACAAATTTTATCTATCTTATCTCCTAATTGAACTGCATATGTAGCCGCCTTCTGAGAATGCCTTTTCGGCCTCTACACTGGTCGGATTTAGGGTTAATAAACAGTCATAAACCATAGACAGATAAATGTTCACCTCACACTCTTTCGGTCTCATAAACGCTCATTTCTTTGGCTTTTAGTTTATTAAAGTTATCCTTCTCTCTTTTAAGTTCCATCTCAATCTCTTGCTTGTCTTTTTCACGGATTTGCGTCATCATCTAGTCTAGACCATTCCGTTTTGAAAATGGCGGCAATTTGGAACCAAACAATAGAAATTGATACGTTTGCGGATCCGCATCGCTGGATCCAGCACTGTATGCTGGATCCAGCATACTTAAAAATGCGCTGGATACAGCTGGATTGCTGTTTGCTGGATCCAGCAATTGCAATCCCTATACGGTATGTATTATTCAAGTTACATGGGGGGCCGTGCTGAAAGCGTTTGGCTGGCACGGCCACCTTTTTTTGCATATTTCTTCAAAAGTATAGAGGTACATTGAAAAAGAAATCGGTACATATACTGCTAGAGGCGAGTACATTGCAATGGTGTACACCATAAATGCAAATTCTGAGGGGCCGTGCTGGGCAAACGTACATATTTTTTTTACCAAGGTTTGTTCAAGCATTGAACATAGGAAAAAATATTCAGGTGAAAATGTCAGGTTGTCCGTTGTTAGGAATAATTATAATGAATTCGCGATCGTTACAAATATGGCTTTACTGAGTTATAAACATCAATAAAACCCTCTTGAAGTTCTTTTAATAACACAATTGAATGACTTTTTGATGAAATAGTACTAGGATTAAATGAACTTAGGGGGTGGTATTAATGATTACAAAATCTTGTTAGGATCGCCATTCGAATTTGAGCTACATAAAAACTGGCGCTGACCTGCAAATTTCAAAAACCTCGACTAAATTTGAATACCGCTGGCAACCCTGGCGCTTTCACAGTAAATAAAAAGGAGACCTTTTTGGATCAAAAGGCGCTCACATAAGCCGAGCGCCGTTGTCGGTTAATGTGTCGTGATCCTAAGGAGGTAGGTACTTCCAAAAACACTGACGCCTGACCACTATTCAACCTAATTATTTCCTTCGGTAGTACATACACATGGATTTATTTATAACAGGCAATTACCAAACTAGGATGTTTTTGTTATTGTGTTGATACAATGTATGAAACAAGTCCTTTGTATTGTGTATAATTAAAACCAAAACTGTGAACTCTTATCGTTGTCAATAAACAAATGAAAATGAAACGAAGCGATTGTTCGGTCTCTTACTCTGTATCGGTACTTTCCCTATTATGGTAGGGTCACAGAGCATAGATTAGGTACAGTGACGGTTATTCCCAGTAATGAAATGCTTTTCACGCCTCTGGCAGCTGCTGTGCTCAATCTCGTTGTGCAATCGTTTTTGTTGTATCCTATAATACAAAGTAATGTGAGGTTTATTCACCATTTTAAACTCAAGAGTGATGGACTGATTTTTGATTTGTTGGATTTGTGTCTACCCCAAATAGTAGTATGAGCATTCAAACATTTTAAAATACAAAAAAGTGATGAATTGAGTTTAATACTTAATTAATAATGTCCAGTTTCTGAGGTACCTGGTTACCATGGTTAAAGCTTTAACCATAGTTTATCTATTTTTAGCGCTATTGGTTCGATAACTTTAGAAAGTGCTTTTCTGAAAACGCAAAGTAAAATAAACTCCGTTTAAACTAGGTTTAGAATAAATAATTGACGATAATACGGTAGGGTGAATAGTGGTGTCGGTGGACATTTTTATTACCTACTTAATTTATATTAATGGACCTACTTTCCTTAAATTTATCCATGACCCCTTAAAATTACTTTTATAGATGTGAAATCATCGAATCCCCTCCCGTTGTAGGCTGAGCGGAAGGGAGTGTCAGACTTGCTCAGTCTAAAACCCATCCTTGTTCCTTCTTTTGCCCTTTTTGTTCTAGCCACGGTATTTCTTTCGAACCAACCAGACATCTCTTTGAGGCACACGAACACGAACGCGTCGTTTCCATAATGCCACAATGCAATTACCAGCACAATGTTTTGAGCTCGATTTTTCACTCAAAAAGTCCCAGCATTTTTATTTTAATGACTTCCTGAAGAGTTTACTGCCTGTATGTAAGTAGTTGGTGATTATTCTTCTTGAATTTTTCAGGAACTTCCTGGCGGAATAGAAAGGCGACTCGAATGAGAATCAACAATGATAATACTTGGCGATCTTCTGATGACAATCATGCAAGAAATCGTGGCAGTACCACACCTTTCAATATGCAAAGACAAACCAACCTAAACCGACAACATTTTAACGAAGAACAACATTTGAGGCAAAATCAATTTGAAGTAGACAGACGTATGAGACCAAATGGCCACTTTAATGAAGATCACAGACACACGAGGCATAATAGCCAAAATCGACAACATTTTCGTGAAGAAAACCAACCGATGAGGCATAATAGCCGAAACCGCCAACAATTTAACGAAGGCAACCGACCGATGAGGCATAATAGCCAAAATCGACAACATATTAATGAAGACAATCGACCGATGAGGTATAATAACCAAAATTATCAACATTATTTTAATGAAGAAAACCAACCAATGAGGCATAATAGCCGAAACCGCCAACAATTTAATGAAGACCACGGACCGATGAGGCATAATAGCCAAAATCGACAACATTTTAATGAAGACAACCGACCGATGAGGCATAATAGCCAAAATCGACAACAAGGAAACAGACCTATGAGAAACGATAGTGGTATGTATCTACACTACACGTCATTGGTTTACATAAATAAGATTTAAAATTAGCCTAATCATATGCAGCTGAATACCACATTTTATTCTCAATGTAGTTGTATTAATATTAAATTAAAATCTTTTTTAGATTCAACGATGCAACAAAATTCTGATGTGCGTTATCAAAATAACGAACCGTTTCGCGGACGAGGTGGTATAAGAGGAAGAAACATGAGGTCAGGCCGTGACGACGACAGAATGAGATTCGTTGGATTCAGACAACTAGAAGAAATAGCACAAGCAGAAGAAAAAGAAGTGCTTCAGAAAGTAAATGAAAAACGAGAAGGGTTTATGAATGTTTTAAATTCGCCCAACACCGATAAACTCGATTACTATGTGTTACTTATCAAAATATTATCCAAAATAACTCAATCGCCGTTTGTGGAACAGAAATTGAAATTGATTCTAGATGTTTGTAATTCTGAGTTTATTAATTATTTGCGAAATTATTTAATGGATCTACCGTATAACGACAATAAATCTAAAAATTGTTATTATTGGAATGACCAAAGTGCATTTTGGAAAAATTTTATAACAGTATGTGGAGATATAGTTGATACATCTCCATCTATAGCTCTAAAGAAATGTAGGGCACTTATAGAAAGCATAACGAAGACGTGTCTGGATTGCTTGAGTGAACGGCATGGGTTCGTTTTATCTGAAGCAAATGCCTTTAAATTAGCTGAAATACGTCAGAAGATGTCATCATATGGCGATAAATATCAGGTACGCTTTCACCTTTACAAGTACCTAGCTTATACCCGCGACTTCTTACGTGTGGGCTTCGATTATTGTCCCACTGGAATGTCTCACCGGGTTGATATGGGGAGGATGTGTAACATCCAGGTCAAAAAGGTTAACTATCTGTGTGCTTAATTTCCATACATCCTCACAAACTTTCACGTTTATAGTATTTGTAGGACAAGTAGAACTGTTTGTTAAAAAAAAACCGTTGTGCGTTGACATCTTTAAACATTTTTTGAGGTGAACATTACAATTAATGTTAGGTTGCTGATTACGCTTATTTTTTCTATCTCTTATATTTCATGTCAGCCTGAAGGCAAACGAATGAGAGTGGACGTTCAGGATCAGCAAATACAACAGCCACCGGAAGACTTTCGTGAGCTGAGTGTGGTTCCAACTAAAGATGACTTGTTGGGACCCATGCCGTTCCTTCGACCTAACATTGTCGAGGGGGGATACACCGACGTGGAACACTATTTAGATGTGCAGTTCCGCCTGCTCCGAGAAGACTGCTTTGGACCATTCAGGGATGGCTTAAGTGTGTATAAATAAGTATTTATTGATAGTAACATCGTTAATATTGAGACTGCCTCGTTGGTGTAGGTGTAGGGGCATAAGATCCCAGTACCAGTTTAGGTTTGTGCCCGGTTGTTGCTTTCCCCTTACTACATGGGACTTAAAAAATAACTCGCAAAATGTGTGTGAACTATTAGGTGAACAGCTGACTTCATTCAAATTAATAAAATTAAAATTGTAAAGTATCAGTTATCAGCGTTTTATGCACACCACCACCAATGATTAAGAGGCACCTGTTCAATTATTTGGACAGTATTTATTTACTTTTTGAGGTATGAAGAACAGGGTGTAAAGTTCTCCATCCTCTATGAAAAAGATAGGATCCTCCGACCAGACGGGTGTCGTGTCTGGTGGGCCACTGCCCGACAGTTGTTTGTCGGGTGCTCGTATATATCCTAACTTTGCGTACAACTTTGCTTGCGCGATGTAGGAATCTTACCGTTAGTTATTCAGTGGCTGGATAGATGGCACTGTAGTACTTTTTGCCACTTGCATCTTTGTGTCGCTACATACTATTTTTTTTTTATAGATCAATTTTTGAGTGATCCTCATAAAAAGAAGTACGATCACGTTCGGTAAGTTTGTATTTTTTTGTTCGTGGTGATGAATTTACATAACTGTTGTATGTTTGTATGTCAATATTCCATATTAGTCTAAAATTCAGTATTTTGTTTTAGGATATTCCATAATGTAAAATTTATTTGCCCGTATGTTGACAATATGAAAATTGGAGCCATCGCACAGATCGATACAAAAGGCACAAAGAATTTCCATAAAATTAATTGGGCCAACAACAAGAGATTTATTTTTGGTTCTTTAGTGTTATTCACGAAAGATGATTTTTCCACATTTATGGCTGCAACGATTCTACACCGCGATGTGAATCTGCTATCGACTGGCAAGGTGGGTATTGGCTTAGGTTAAAACATTTCTATGGTGGTAATATACCTTACAGGACGCCGTCCGTCAGTCCCATCACACTAAACCTGCACTACACGACATTTTTATTAAGTATCCTATTTTCGGTGTACTCTTTCTTTCCGGTTATTATTGTTTTTTTTTTGTCTTATTTTCATTTTTATTATGTTTGTTTATTTTTCCTTTTATTAAGCAGTTCTGTACACATAGCATATACGTTACAGAACAGCCAAGTATCCTACTACATGGTTTTTTTTTGCCTAAAAGGATTTTGCCAAAATTAGCCAAGCAGTACAAAACTTGTAACACTAAATAAAGCATTTTGCCTTTTCTTATTGAAGCTTTGCATTTCGCAAGGCTAGTTCTAGCTAGACGAACGTCTTACCGTGGTACGGATCAGTGACATCCGGTACACATATTTTTTATTCTGCATTGGAGATTAAGCAGCATGTGTTACCGTCGACTATTTAAGCTGCATTATTGAAAACAGTGTTGTTACAGTATAGTTCGTAATAACGCTAATTTTACCTGCTTTTCCATTTCTTCTTTCTTATGCATATGCGGCTTTGATTTTCAATTTAGCTGCTGTAAAATTTGTTGGTCTCTTCACTACTTTGTTAGGGACGGCGTCCAGTCTAATCGGATGCAGCCAAGTTATATTTATATGATTTTTTCAGATACCAGTTTCAGTAATTGACACCGATTTGGATAATAGTATTTATAACAATGATACGTATACAATGGTGGAAAGCGAAGTATATTTTGAACCTTATTATCATGTTTTAAAAGCTTTACAAGAGCCTTCTTTTCCGCAACATTTGGCTATGCAGCAATATATCGTCAAAGTTGATGTGAGTATTGAGATCGAAGTACCTACACGTCGCTTAAGCATGTCCAATATAATAAGTATTCTAATTTTGACTTACATCGTTGTAAGTATTCACCTAACATAATATGGACTTATCATTCGTGTGTAAATAATTTCTGTGGGAATGAATACTTTGGACCTTAAAAATAATCTAATCTGCAAATAGTAAAGTAAGTTTTTCTACATATTATTATCACTATGCTTTTTCAGGCTGCCTCGACACATCCAGCTTATATATCTGCTGAGACAGAGTTCGTTTTCTATAAAGATAAGAAAATGAAAAAAGTAGAAGAACTTGGTATTTTATTAGATATCATAAATTTTGACAGTGACGATGAAATGATAGACGATAGCGATGAACAGCTGATTGATACAGTTGAAGATGGACAACATAAAAACTTTAGATTTAAAGTTTTACAACCTGAAACCTGGCCAACGGCTGAACAGCTCAAATTTAACGAGAGTCAGTATGAAGCATATCGCTTGGCGCTCACTCACGAGTTTGCAGTTATACAAGGACCACCTGGCACGGGAAAAACTTTTATCGGCATACAAGTGGCAAAAACATTGTTAAAGAATGTTGATGCAGAAGGACACTGCCTCATGCTGATTATATGTTACACAAATCATGCTTTAGATCAATTTCTTGAAGCAATATCTCATGTCACTCGATCGATAGTACGCATCGGGGGGCAATCACGTAACAAAGCTATGGACGAATTTAACTTGTCAAATTTACGACGTCAGGCACTGACGCCTTCTGTTAGGTCGATGCACAGTTTTTTCGTCGACCAAAAAAATCAGTTGAGAAATTCAATACAAGATCTTCAGGTAGCTCTGAAAAAACTTGACATTTTAAATAACGGAGTTCTTAAATATTGCTACCTTAAGGGCGAAGGTGAAGCGGTCATTCCAGATTTACAACATTTGCACGCTTATTATAAAAATAAGGGTGTTCATGTAGACGATCCTTTGGAATTTTGGTTGTTTGAATCTGTTCTGGGCTATGGTTCAGAATACGTAAGAGATATTGATGTTTGTCTTCTGGAGTACGATAATTTGGAAAACAACGAAGAAGATTTTGATGACAGAAGGGCAGAAATGATTTTGGATGATGAAAAAGCGTCCCACGATCTTAAAGTCCTAGATTTCTTAGTAGGTATTAAAGCATCGTTTTTATTATCTGATGCTAAGACTGAAATCAGAAAAATGATCGAGTTTTATAAAGAATGTGATGATTTTAACGAGAGTTGTCTAATACAAAGAGCAATACAAGAACTTGATTCTCGAATAAATTTATACAATGTAAGTTTAACTCGTTTTTTAGATAGTTGTAGTTAATATTGCTACATTATTTTTTTCTGTCATGTGACCCATATAAAATATCCAAAAGAATGCGCATAAAACTAATTGTACAAATGCGCAGGCATACAAGTTAAGTTTTTTACAATTTGTTTTTTCCCACTACTGGACAAAGGCGTCCCCCCATTCCTTCCACATTTCGCGATGTCGCCTTTTCCCGCCAAGTAACTTGTATTTTTATTTTTGTGCATGAATTTCAATTTATAAATAATCTGATCTTTCGCATGTTTTACGCTGTCCTCTCATACTTAAGTACTAGCGCTGTAATAACAACATTGATAAACCAAATGATTTAAAAAGAGTTACCATGGAGTTATATGACGGGCCTGTTGGTCTAGTGGTTAGTGGCCCTGACTGCTGAGCCGGAGGTCGTGGGTTCGATTCCCACCCAGGATAAACTTTGTGTGATGAGCATGATTGTTTGTTCTGTGTCTGGGTGTGATTTATCTATAATATGTATGTATTTATAAATTATATAAGTATGTATATCAGTTGTCTGGTTACCATAACACAAGCTCTGCTTAGCTTGGTATCAGATAGCCGTGTGTGAGCTGTCCCAAGATATTTATTAAGTTTTCGCGGGTTCTTCTCGCCATAGGATACAACCAACCCGGACCATGCACCTTTTCTCGACGTTTTAGAAGTGCTCATGTAGGCCTATATTTAATAGAATATTTTGTTTTTAGGACATGGCGATTTATCGAAATCGTGAAGTATACTTGCGCATTGATCCTACGACGGACTTTTCGACGATAACAGTGCAAAATCGGTGGTGTATGTATTTTATGTGGATACGGGACAAAATAAATGAAGCAAAAAAGGACATTGAAAATTTGCAGGTATTTATCTATTACCAACAGACTTTTTGAAAGAAGGAGGTTCTTGAATCGGCTGTATTTAAAAATTGGTTAAGCTCGCAGGGTGGGCCCTTCTTTTTTTACATTGCTTGGGTAGTTTATGAGTTACCTTCTATAATAGATTATTTTTATTTCCACTCCACTAAACTTACCGTGTCTTTTGAACCAGGCTAAAGTGGCGCCGTCAGTTGCGGCATATGACGAAGCTAGAATGATGATGGACTTGCAACTGTTGAAGAATAAACGCGTCAAAGTCGTGGGGATGACTACTAGTGGAGCTGCGAGAATGCGGAAGCTACTTCAAGCAATCGCACCAAAAATTGGTAAGCTAACTTCCGAATACTGACCACTTGATCAGAAACATTCCACAAAGCTAAAAAGCAACCGGTCTTCCCGTATTTTTTTTTAGCTTTTCGTACCTAAAAAAGAAAAAAAATTGCATGTCGCCTGTCTGTTTGTCTATCAAGACCGTGTGGAGGTATCGAGTTGAAATATACTATTACTCAAGTCGGTGGTTCCATAAAGCTATGAAAAAAATCAATCCTCAGTCAACGCAGTCATAAGATAATATGGCAGTTTATGTCATAACTTTGTACGGAACCCTCGGTGGACGAGTCGGAGGCCGGTTTTGTTTTTGTTTTTTTAGTACAAAATTTTTCCAAGACATTTTTACATACACTTCTAAAGCATCCATCAAAACCATGTTTCAAATGCGTCACACGGGTATTTGACGTCTTCGCGAAGGGGTTGTTCAAACCTTGTACTACAGCAATAATTTATTAAGAACTTTTTGGGTTAACTGTGCATGTGAGTCCAATATACTTCAAGTCTGACCGTTCGATAAAATATGAAGTTTACGTAATCACTGTTTGATTTTGCAGTGATAGTTGAAGAGGCCGCTGAAGTTCTGGAACAGCACATAATAACCTCTCTGACACAGGATTGTCAACATTTTATTCTCATTGGTAAGTAACCTCACTAGAAAAGTTGAAAATCAAATACATACTACTGATAATATACGTATAACGTATAGTAGGTAAGTATAATTATTGTAGGTACACACAAAAAAATAATTTAAAACTTACCTAAATTACTAGATACTATTTTAATGAACTTTTCAGATACTTACAAAACCGAAGACTAAATGAATCAAAGAAACTAACTAAACACGCTTATGTTTCAACGCACTCTTAGCTATCGTAACTATGTATAGTTAAAGTGTGATACAATACAACATAATTTACAGGAGATCATCAGCAGCTGCGGCCATCGGCGTCCCACATAAAGCTAGCGAGGAAATATAACATGGAAGTGTCCTTGTTCGAGCGCATGATCACGAACGGCATCCACAGCCGCCGGCTGAACGTACAGCACCGCATGCGGCCGGAGATCGCCGCGCTCATCTCTCCACACATATACCCCGACTTGGCGAACCACCCTTCTGTTGAAGATTTTAACAACGTGCCTGGGATTGAAAAAAACCTATACTTTTTTACACATGACTACAAAGAAGAGGTATGACTAAAAATAATTTTCAATAATGAGTGTCCAAAGAGATATGCAAAAGTGCCAGTTACCAGTTAAGCGTGCTTTTTATTTCAAGTCAATTATCTCATTAACGTGCAAAAATACAGTTATGAGCCTCATATTTTTTTTCAGAGACAACATGATAATAACAGCAAAGCAAATCACAAAGAAGCGGACATGGCACTCGCTTTGGCAAATTATCTGATGCAGCAAGGGTACACAGCTGATGATATAACTATTCTTGCCGCATATTCAGGCCAAATGTTTTACATGAGAAAAGTAAGTAGCGTGTGAAATCGAAGAATCTAACTGCACTATTTTTTTGATTATAAAAACATTAACTTATAATCACCAAGACTCCAATTTAATAAAATCTTGCTCTTGGATCTGTTCAGAGCATACACTTTATACCATTACTTCAGTACCAATACACTAATATATTTTATGTTTGGTAGGAACGCCAACAGTATGCTAGTTTGAAGCATGTGAAAATCACAGTAGTCGACAATTATCAAGGAGAGGAGTCGAAAATTATCATTTTGTCACTTGTGAGGAACAACTTAGAAAATCAAATTGGATTTCTCGGTATAGACAACAGGGTTTGCGTTGCTCTGTCGCGAGCAAAAGAAGGTTTGTTTTACGAAATTTAAGGATTAATATTGGTTTGTAATTTACAATATCGTTATTCGATAGGTATCTGGTTTGAGCCCGGTGGCCTTACCCAGCAGAAGAACATAATTTATTTATAATGATTTAAAGTACAATAGCGATAGTTGAATGTTCATCTTTCATTTTTTTGTGTATTCGGTATTTCCTTTTCTGGAACAATTCGAATTAAACCTATGCCTATGGAGAGACTTTGTAGTCTGCTCTGGTTATTGGCTGCAGCAAATACTACTCCTACGTACTAAAATAAGAATAAGTTATTAAGAATCCGGAGTCCCGGTCCGCAGCCGATCTGATACCGACCGCAAGGGCGCGATGTTCATTTGTTTTATTTTTTATAATTTACAGGATTTTATATTTTTGGCAATATCAACATGTTGCAAACAGCAAAATCAGACTTATGGAGCAAAATAGCAACGACGTTACAAAATAATGGATCTTTGGGAAACACTCTGGTCTTGAAATGTCAAAATCATCCTGACCAAGTAACAACGGTAGGTACCACCGGAATATAGTAACGCTAGTTTGTAGCTTATTCTAGGTTTTTTATCCGACGGAAATAACGAAAAAAAGCTTTCCAATACTTCCTTGAAAACTGGCTCTTAATGCTAGTGTTTTAAGAGCCAATTGACAGCAAGAGCATGTTCGATCTAATTGTAGTCGATTTTTTCCGCAACTAAGGCTTTATTTTTTTCTGATTTCACTACGGATAACAATGTAGGTATATATTTTTTAAATCCTTCCAAACCCTTAAAACCGGCAGTAATTTCTTAGAGCAATGAAGGCGCATTTTTTAAGTCTGCAATAAATGTGAATTATTGCAGATTTCGACACCAGAAGATTTCAACAAGCTGCCACCAGAAGGTGGATGCTTTGAGAAATGCAACTTCCAGTATCGCTGTGGTCATAAGTGTCAACTTTACTGCCATGGTTACGACCGCCAGCACACTAAAACGAAGTGTACTATGAAATGTGACAGGTAAACTCCGTTTAAAAGGCAGGCGTACCTAAACAAGGCCTTTTATATTAATATCTTCTTTATTTATTTATATACACATTTCTTTAGATTTTTAAATATTTCATCCGCCGCCCGGTATCGGGAGCAGGGTCCAACTACTGGCTCGGGCTCCAGAGATAGGAACTTCGTCACAATGCGTTCCGTTTCAAGGAGTATTGCCTTCTGAATCTAGCTTCTGGTTACCTCCTAAGGAGATCTAATGGTCGTGTGATATTAATATTATTGTTTTATTATTTGTTTTAGGGTCTTATGTGAACTCGGTCATGTTTGTCCCTTAAAATGCCGGGTAGAATGTGAACCATGCAAGGTACTCGTCTTAAAGACTCTTCCATGCGGACACGAAATGAACATATATTGCCATCGTGAACCCGAAGACCCGAAAATTAAGTGTCTTACAAAAGTAGAAGTTACATTACCAGATTGTGAACATAAGGTAAGTACTAAGTATATCTATAAATCCATAGCATTTTGATAGATCAAAAAGAGGGATTTGGGCTAAAATTCTCTACTGAATATGTAATGCGTTATAAGTGAAACGACAACTTGAAACAAGAGGATAATCAGCGTATAAACAGCTGGTAGGCAGGCCTTCTCTCTTTGAGAGTCAGTGGGTTGTAAGTAAACACGCGGGTTGCGGTTTCTTCACGATGATTTTCTTCACCGTTATTCAATTCAATTTATTTGCAATAAGTGTACGAACACTTATTGCGATTAAAATTATTAATTACAGATCCATAACGTAGTCATAATAATGTGACATGCAAACATTTGGGATCTTATTTATTATTTTTACAAAATTTATAAAAACCTTAAAAATATTATAAAAGTGAAAGTGTTTGTTTGTTACGTCTATACGCCTAAATGGCTAAACGAATTGTGATGAATTTTGGTATAGGTATAGTTGGGACCCTAGAGACTGACATAGGCGAACATATAATTTAAAGAAGGTGAGAAAGGGGGAGAAATATTATATGAAACTTTTCACAGTTTTGAAATTAGGAAGCTAAAAATCGGTAGGTACGCACACTCTGTGTTACCAACGAAAAATACCTGCAAATCCGGATTTCAAACCGTATTACCCCGAAATCAACGCGAGCGAAGGCGCGGGCAAAAGCTAGTTAATTATATTTATAATTAGTAAACATCTCAATTGAGACGATTTTATTGATAAGGTATATTATGACAACAGTCCATCAAGATAATACAACCCACAATTGCTATTTAATCAGATTGCCACTATTACGCACTTAATACATTTTTACGTCGTTCGGTCACGCTTTTTTCATATCATTTGTCTAGCCTATTTCCAACTATGTTAGGGTCGGCTTCCAGTCTAACCAGATGCAGCTGAATACTAGTATTTTACATGGAGCGACTGCCTATCAGACCTCCACAACCCAGTTGTTACTGTGCAATGTGATACCCCTTGGTAAACGGTTTGTCAGACATTCGGGCCATTGATAATCTGTACCGACAGCTAAAGGTTACAATTGACAGCCTGGGCCAAAGGCTTCACGAGGTTTCCGAGGCACGTAGGTAACTTTAACTAAATTACTTTATAATATCCTTACTAATATTATAAAAGCGAAAGTGAGTTTGTTTGTTTGTTACCTCTTCACGCTTTAATGGCTAAACCGATCACGATGAATTTTGGTACAGAGATAGTTGGGAACCAGGAGACGGACATAGGCTATAATTTTGAAAAAAGTGGGATGTGAGGGAGAAAGAGGGAAAAAAAGGAAAAACTTAGCGTTGCTATTACAAATCAATAAGGCGCAAGGGGAACTGTGTTACCTCGAATTTAACGCGAGCGAAGCCGCGGGCAAAAGCTAGTTACTTTTATAATTTAATTAATTCATTATTTATACCTACAGGCAGAGAAAGATTGTTTTGAGGACATAAAGAAGGTGAGATGTTTGGTGCCTTGCATGTACCGTTTGGAAGAGTGCGGCCATGTCTGCGGCCTAAAATGTCACGTGACACGAGATCCGAACCATGAGGAGGTCAGTTTTGCCTTTTGTGTCCATTCCTTTTGTATCCATTGTATTTCTACCGACTGTCAATATCTAGAAGGTAAGAACAAAATCACAAAATGAGAACATCTGTATCATTTTATTCCAGTATATATGCAGAAAACCATGCGCACGAGCAAAAGCAGGTTGTACGGCCGAATTGATAGGAGATCGAGGGGATCATCAGTGCCGGATGACTTGCAACATCAAATGTGATGACTGTAACGTCCAGGTACGTCTAGCGCATCAAATAAGTACCTTCGTTTTCTCATGTTACATTATTACGTAGGTAACTGAATAAGTAAAGACAGCCCAAATGGGGAAGGAAACTAGGTATTTGAATTTTGCCAATCACTACAGAAATAAACTGGCAAGTGAATTCCTAAGACCCCATTTCTTTTTGTTTAAAAAAAAAAACGTTGCCCCAAGCTACAATTTCTCCTGTATGTGTGCGTTTACAAACATTTAAACTCACATACACAAACAGCCAGACTCGGAACAACTATCTGTAGGCCATACAACTATTTGCACCGTGCGGGGATCGTACCTGCGACACGTAGCGCAGCAGTCAAACGCTTAGCCATTGCGCCAACCGTGTCGTCATGATTTTCTTGGCGTCACCTTCATCTCCATCATCTGCCTGGCTATTGCACAACTATGTTGGGATCGGTATCCAGTAATAACGGGATAAAGCTGAATACCGGTATTTCCATGGAGCGACTGCCTATCTGCCCTCCACAACCTATTTAATACTAGGTAATACGATACCCCTTGGTAAGACTGGCTGTCAGTCAGACTGGTCACTTGTTTGACGCCTCACTCGGAAATCCGTCGATGCATTCGAATAAAAATAGTGGCCGTAACGTAGGACACTGCTTTATATCCTTGGTGCATAATTTACTACAGTAGGTACGGCCAACGAGAAGCGATACGAAAGGTCATTAACCTAAAGAACAACTGTGGCGTTGACAATCTAATATTTAGCTCTTTCCATCTTGTGCCTTTGTCGTAATGTCGCGTTCTCCCGGCGAAAACATGACAACGTCAAGACGGGTTCGCCAACATTCGGGCGGTCATTTTAGATGGGGTTTTAGCATGGGTTTTGTTTACATTTGGTATCGCTTCTCGTTGGCCGTACTGTATTTATTTTTGACAAATAATTATGTTGAAGAACGACTAAACCATATTCAATAAATATTTTAATGAGTGTTGTCAATGTTTAGGTAAAGAAGAAAAGATCAAACTGCAAACACATTGAGACCGTAGCATGCTCGAAGTCCGCTGACGAAAAGCCATGCAATAAGAACTGCGCACGTCTCATGGAATGCGGACATTTCTGCAAAAAGAAGTGTCGCGAACCATGCGGAGATTGCACTCAAATGGTACGTTACCTTACTAATTTTATTCCTTAGAAAAACTTATCAACTTGAGATAAAAGCTTGTATAAACAGCCTTTTTGCGTTATTTAATTACGTTTCTGTTTATGGAAAAAGACCTAAAGTACAAAATGTCGTAGCGCCTTGTCTACGCTACGGTTAGTCTCGCTACGCTAAGAATGGTGTTCTATGCCTTAGCGTCAACGAGATCACTGTACCTAACACCTTCTATAAATTGAATACTTTGTAGGGTTGCATACCTCAAAAAGGAAAAAAGCATGTTGTCTGTCTGTCAAGACCCTTCATCTCGAGAATAAGTGGAGGTATCAAATTGAAATTAAAACCATTGCTTAAGTATGGTCCCTTGGAGCTGTGAGCCGTTTAAGTCGCTCGCTTTTATGGAAATCTCGGTGCGCGAGTCCGACTCGCATTGGGCCGGGTTTTTTTACCACATTTCGATTAGCTGCACCATTAACTGATTATGTAATTAAATCTTAGAAGTTAAATTTGAGTTTTTGTTAATTTCAATTTTTGTTTGAGTTAAACTTCCGATTGAGCTGATATTTTGTTTAACTGTGTGTAGCATGTTTATACTTTGGATGGCAATGCAAGGTCAGCTAATTGTTTAAATAAACGCCATTCTAAATCCAATACGAATTTATAATATTTTATTTTAATAAATATAACAAGAAAGTGTGCGGGAAACTATAACAACTATTTTTAAATATTTTTTTTTTAATTAAAATTTTCATTGGTTTTTTAGGTCGACAAAGTAATACTAGAGTGTCTCCATACAATGAAAGTGCAGTGTAAGCAAAGTGTGAGTCATGAGCTTTGCAAGGAGAAGTGTAAACGGCTGCTATCGTGTGGTCATCCGTGCATGGACCGATGCGGAGCCGTGTGTGACCGTACGAAGTGCACCAAGCCTTCATCTGCCGAGGTCTTGTCCCCTTGTGGCCACCAAGTCAAGCTTCCATGCAACGTTTCAGCTTCATTCGCTAAAGGTAATATTATGTAAAGACGTTCACGTTGTGTATAATATATCGGTTTAAGAACTTAGTTTTCAGCATGCACGACATGCGAAGGTTTAAGCAGATTAACGGAAAGGCTTTGCCTGAAATATGTGGTCCACTAGAGCTTTTTTATTGCACACTAACGCCGACTGGTTATATGTGAAGAGAACTTACATTCAAACAATAGTTACAATGGCATCTCAGGTCTAAAGTTAATCCGTCTGTTTATGTGCAGGTGAAGTGACGGAGGAGCAATTGGCGCAGTACTGCAGCAGCACGTGTGGCGCGCAGCTGGCCTGCGGGCACGTGTGCGCGGGCACGTGCGCGCGCTGCCTGCAGGGCCGTCTGCACCAGCCCTGCACGCAGACTTGCAACCAGGACAATATCTGCGGACACCAGTAAGTCTGGCGACACTTCTATGGATGGCAGCTCGGCTTACCGACTCAAAATTTAAGAAACCTAGCATTATTAAGGCCTAATGAATTATGTAGGGAATTGAATAAAATCATTAGACCTTAATTATCCTTGGTTTCGACGTAATCCTAAATCGGATAGATTAGACATTTGCTAGGTATTTTCACCCGCCTATTTCCTTTACCGGAAAGGATACGTAAGCTATCCTTCCGAAGTAAAAAGATCTCACTCAAAAGGTCTCATCGGTTAAAACTTTTCCAACATCGTTTTTTGTAGGTAATTGTTTTCGTTGAGAAGCCAAGTTTTGATCGAGAATGTGTTCTCGATCAAAACTTGGCTTCCAGTTACAGAAAATGATCACCGAAGTGACTTTTGTCGCTGACGGTAACAATCCATCTTATATTATGTATGTTTATACACCTTTGCCTTTGATATTTAAAATCACTGACCTCTGCTAACCCTTTCGGGGAAAGCGGTCGCGAGTTGTCTTTTGTACATAGGATGTTTTGAACGTTTCTTTAGATGCCAGGAGCCATGTAATCAAATCTGCCCACCGTGCAAAATGCCCTGCGAAGTGAAATGCCAGCACTCGCACTGCAAGAAGTTGTGCGGCGAACCATGCAAGCCATGTCAGGTAAATAACGATTGTATTGTACAATAAGACCCCGTTTTTTAAAACAAACGTTGCCCCGCACTGGGAATTACTTCTGTATCGTGGGTGCCTTTACAAACATTTAAACTCACATACACAAACAGCAAATGATCTTCGAGTGTTTTATAACAACAATGATTGCAGGAAAAATGTAGTCGTCAGTGCTCTCACGGCTCGTGCCCGCGACGCTGCGGGGAGCTGTGCGCGCGCGCGCCGTGCGACGAGCGCTGCCCGCGCCGCCTGCCGTGCGGACACATGTGCCGCGGCCTGTGCGGCGAGCCCTGCCCCGACGTGTGCCAGCTTTGCAAGCCCGACGAGTTTCCCGTCGACTTCCTCGGCGACGAGTATACCGAACAAGACAAGTGAGACCTACGTTACATTTGTTCAATACTCGTTCAATTGCCACTGTAGCGTTAAAGCGCTGTCAATTTTAAGTAAAGATTCGAACGGGGTTGATGAGTCAGCAGTAAGTAAATTTTACTTTACTACTGGCTGACTCAACCCTTGAAGAATCCTTAGCGTGTGTTTTGAAAAAATACCTTAACAAATCATACCGCAGTACAACCAACGCACGACGTGAGATGATTCATAAGAAAAGGATACATTTTCATTTAACCCTTGTGTAATTTCAGGTTTATTGTACTTCAAGATTGTGGTCATGTTTTGGAAGTCGATAACATGGACACTTTAATGCTGGGAGACCAGGATAACATAAAAATACGCACTTGTCCTTTTTGTCGCAAAGCGATTATTAATACCAACAGATACAAAGACACTGTAAACAGGATGTTCAAGGAAGATATCAACCCTATTAAACTGCGAGTTTACGGAACAATGGAACAGATACAGAAGAAAATGACAGAACTACAAAGCAAAGTGGACAGTTTTTATGAACAATTTGGACAAAATATCCAAGGTTTGTTTTAAGTCATAATCTACATGATCATTATTTGTACGCACAGTGACCAAGCAACCTATGTAAATCAAGTTTATGCAGATCTTGTTTTGGAAATCTATACAAAGCGAGGCCATGTTATACTGGATGTGTATAGCTGGCTGTGTCGTCGTGTGTGGGAAGTCTAAAACCCACCCATGTTCCTTCTATTGCCCTTTATGTTACGGAGCCGCGGTATCTCTTTCGAACAACCCGCAACCGCGGCAGACGGTAGCCCTGGCATGCCCTTCTACTTTGCTGCCAGCTCTTTGAGGCGTGAAACACTAACTCGCCGTCGATACGGTCTATCGTCATCGACGACGATGAGCTATCCATTGCTTACCGTCAAAAGACCTGCATAGGTGGCCGGGAGTCGTCTCGCAACGCCCGACGTCCGGAGCTTCTCCCGCGGCGGAATCTCTGAGACGCGCGTGTACCTGCCTGCGTTAATATGTCTGCTAGTTTTTGCTTTCTTCTGAAGTTATTAGCTCATGAGAACTCGTCGTTCCTCTCGAAGTTAACCGAACAGAGCCAGGATGCCTCAACCTCCCCTAAAGTTTGGCAAATACTGATAGAGTTAGTAAACCTGCTAACTTGTCTTGCTTCTAACTAACTGCTTACAAGACTACCGTACCGTATGGTATCGGTCGGATGGTACAGTTTATAATACTGTCGCTATGTAACCGGCGATATGTAACCATTTTTGTATGTTTCTTTTCAGATATTAAAGAGATGAATACTACGTTTATCAGTTTTATAACACTTTTAAAATCACAGAAAAAAGTGTCGCTCTTACAAGTGGAAATGGAATGCGTGTACTTGAATATATTTGAAATGATCGCGGAATGCTGGCAGAAATATCAAAAACAGAATCCGAAAATAACAACGTTACAGGATGAATTGAAGAAGCATATTAGAGCACTACTCAATGTGTTGAAGATTAAGTCAAAATCAAAGGTCCCTATCAAAATAAGCGAACAACAGCAAAACGATGTCGGCAATGAGATTAAACGCTTGAATATTATGGTACAACTTTCTACGCTACTTCATCTGGCATTGAGTATGAAAGATGAACCTAAAGTTACAGAGCAAGTGGAAGCTACCAAAGCCGTTGTGTTCTCGCTGTCGGTGTTTAATGAAGACAAGGCTTTAGAGTCTCTTAAGCAGTTGCAACAAGTGATCAAAACAAGCGCTGCTGTTACTAAATATGAGCGCAACTTAATTGTTAAAGCTATTGGATTGAAAGCTGGCCACTGGTACAAATGTCCGAATGGTCATTTCTATTGCATTGGTGAGTGTGGCGGAGCAAATAGCTACGGTAAATGTCCTGAGTGTGGCGCGACCATTGGTGGCGCTAACCATACGCTTACTGCAGGTAACCAACATGCTCCAGAAATGGACGGATCTCGTTTTGCAGCATGGTCTGAACAAGCTAACATGGCAAATTTTAATCTTGACGAAATATTATAAATTATGTAATAACATACAACAAACTAATTTAGATATTAAATTTTGTCTGTTTGTAGGTAGGTACTGTAACTCGGTACAGTATCATATTTTAGCTACATTTACTAAAATACGATTTTTTACATCACTACACAATAATCCACAATACACACAATAATCATTAAATTAATTACCTATTTAGTTTTTTTCTATGTTTAGCTAAAACACATAATTTAGGAAGTATGAATAATAATAAGACTTAGAATAAGACTCTTTCTTTTATTACAAATCGCATCGACTTCTGCGAAAAGAACAAATCGTGGTCTATTATAATTTGAAGGATTCAGAATATAGCTATCCGATTCATGGCCAGTGACGCGCCAGGACCGTCACACCAACTTACTTAAAAACAGATTTTAAAAAATTTAGATAAATTGAGCTAGGTACCATTTTTTATCCTAAATAAAAAAAATAAGTTGACAATACCCTTGGCCATTCATTTAGAATACATATCTTTAAAATCTGGGATAGCAAACCTTTGTTTACTGTTGACAAACTTATACGGGGTGGAAAAGACACTTCCACCTCGATGAGCTTTTATTTTTTTATTTTGCGTCTATTCTATACAAATAAACTAAACATCATTTTCTTTATTATTATCTTGTTGGTAATATTCATGCTTATATATAAATAAATACGTTTATTATCACAGCCAATTGACCTAATACAAGTAAATTTACAAAAATGTTGACTACCCTCGTAACATTTTACTAAAATAAAAAAAAATTACCTTGTGAGGCTATATTTAATACCAACGAATAAGAATCGGAGCACACACAACTTCTTCTCTTAGCAGATCGACGTCAGATAACGGCGAAATACGCATAAAACATCACAGGGTGCCAATGACGCTCTAGGTGCGTCATCCCGTATGTGGGAGATGACGCGCCTGGCGCTTCATCGTCCAATTTTCGGGCCCTGGCTAAAGTATGCAAAATGATGGTGGCAATGAGTCGGTTAATAAGTAAATATAAAAAGTTTGTGATTAAAAAGCTTGATTTGCAGTTTTTTCAACGTTCGGAATACTTTTGTGTTAAATAATTCGAAATAAAATGTGTCAATTTAGTTTAGATGATATGATTCCATAAATAGTGTTCTACAATTCAATGTTAATTTATGTAAGTACTGATTATTATAGATGCAATAAAGCGGTTTTAATATAGTGTTTTCTTTACATTTATTAATGTTGTGACCTCTTTTTACGGATGAGAAAACATCAAACAACTTCCCCTCGCTCTAGGGCGGATGGTAGGGGGAGTGTCACCTGCCGGGGTTGCGGGTTGTTCGAAAGAGATACCGCGGCCCCGGAACGTAAAGGGCAATAGAAGGAACATGGGTGGGTTTAGTCAGTACAAGTCTGACATGCCCCCTGCTCCGCCCAGAGCGGGGGAAGTCATTGGATGAATTCCAACCCGAAAAAAAGGGGTTGTGTCAGACTTTTAGTGAATAACATCACCCATGTTCCTTCTTTTACCCTTGTATGTTCTGGGGCCGCGGTATCTCTTTCGAACAACCAGCAACCCCAGAAGGCGGTGGCCCTGGCAGGCCCCTCTGCTTTGCTGATATCTCTTTGAGGCGGGCGTAGAACACTAACGCGCCGTTTTCACGGCCTGTCGTCACTAGACGGACGGGCGGTGAGGTACCCATTGCTCAACGTCCGCAGACCCGCATCTACATTGGCCAGGAGTCGTTTCGCCAGACGCCCATAGCGTATCCCGCGTCGGCTGGGTTGGTAATCAACTTGATCCGATCGCCATATTATGTAATATATAGTGTCGTCAAACCAAAACGAGGTGATCCGACATATCTTTCGCTTTTACTGTTGACTAAATCTATCTGACGATGAGTCGATAACTGCGGTCCCTCCCTTAGGCAATAGGTTAGGTGTAATAAGAAGTCGGTGCTCGTTTACAGTGAAGCGTTTATTTAAGCGTTAGGCCAGACGACGCTCTCGATCCAGTCAAGGTAGCGACTGACGCGCGTGTACACGCCGGGCACGGGCGAGCCGCAGCCGCGCCCGAACGACGTCACGCCCACCAGGCGACTCAGCCCGTCCGCCGTCGCGCTCTGCAGCGGCCCACCCGAGTCACCCTGAGGATGGACCACACATTATTATAATTATAAACTTCACTTCTTTTAACGCCTGGCACATTTCGGCAATTGTTATCCTTGCTAATATTATAAAAGCGAAAGTGAGTTTGTTTATTTGTTACGTCTTCACGCCCAAATGGCCAAACCGATTTTGATGAATTTTGGTATAGCGATAGTTGGGACCCTGGAGACGACTATAGGCAATTTTCTTTGAAAAAAAGAGTGAGAAAGAGGAAAGAAAAGGGCAAAAACTACAGGCAGCAGATACCTGCAAATCACGAAAGGGAAACTTGTGTTACCCCGAATTTAACGCAGGCGTAGCCGCGGGTAAAAGCTAGTTTTTTTTTTATAATTTAAATGAATAAATGAATATCTTGAGACAACTCACACACGGCTATCTGATCCCAAGCTAAGCAGTGCTTGTGTTATGGTAACCGAACAACTGATATACATACTTATATAATTTATAAATACATACATATTATAGATAAATCACACCCAGACACAGAACAAACAATCATGCTCATCACACAAAGTTTGTCCTGGGTGGGAATCGAACCCACGACCTCCGGCTCAGCAGTCAAATTGCTATTCTGCCTAGCCTATCCACACCATATAGGGATCGGCTTCCAGTCTAACCGGAGTAACGGTCATATCAAAACCCATAATTACCTGGCAGGTGTCCCGGATACCTTCCGGATCGCCAGCACATATCTGGTCGGGTGAGATGCCCGAGGGTAGCTTGCGCCAGTTCGTGTACGACTCGCTGCACTTATCGCGACCAACTGTTGTCACGTTAGCTTTCAAAAGCAGGTTGCTTCTCGTGTCCCCTGCAATTTTAAAGTGAAATGTTTTGGTACCTACTATTCTCACGTTGGCTGTACATGTTAGTTTGAATCCTTTTTTATATCATTTTATCCAGTATGAATGTCAAATTCAAATTCGAACACAAATCGTTAAACCCGGAACTAATACATAAAGGCTATACAAATATTTCTTCCGTGTGGGAATTGAACTGCGACATAATGGCTTAGCCACTGCTGTGCTCTTTCAAAAATAGATTTTAAAAGGTCGTACTCGGAAACATTTTTATTCGTAAATCTGGGTAAAGCTCGGTCAAATATGGCAGAAAACTTTCCTAAAGTGAGCTAATATTTGGATCAGTGCCATCTTCCTAGCGAAATTGATTTATTTTACACCACGGGTTTGGTTTTTTTGTTTTTTTTTTTGTAACACAGCCCGCGTTATCTGCGCAACGCCGGCGCAGATAACACGGGCTGTGTTACAAAAAAAAACCAAAATCACCCCTACATTTCCTCACAGGGTTCTATGTTCTATACCTTCTTCTTCTAATATATAAAATTCTCGTGTCACAGTTTTCCTTCTCATACTCCTCCGAAACGGCTGGACCGATTTAAACGAAATTTTGTGTACATGTCGGGTAGGTTTGAGAATCGGCCAACATCAATTTTTCATACCCCTAAGTGAGCAGCGGGTGAAACCGCTGGGCACAGCTAGTCTAATATATAAAATTCTCGTGTCACAGTTTTCGTTCCCATACTCCTCCAAAACGGTTGGACCGATGTAAACGAAATTTTGTGTACATATCGGGTAGGTCTGAGAATCGGCCAACATCTATTTTTCATACCCCTAAGTGAGCGGCGGGTGAAACCGCTGGGCATAGCTAGTTATTATATAAGTTCCATGTAAAAAAATACATACTGGTATTACTAGTTTTGCCCCATCCAGTAATCGTGAGCGGCACCGTGGGATCAGCGTCGTTAGTCTCCAGACAAACTGCATTTAAGTTACTTGAGAAGCGCAGAGGTCTCTCCAATCTAAAATTATAAAATCTAAATATTAGGAATACTCATTGGTAAAGGTTTAAAATTATGTACGTAAACTACGTGTGAAGATTTCAATTTCATGATGCTTTAACATACATGTTTTGGAGATTACCTTTTAAACAAGGAGATGCTTAGATGAACGTATTTATTTAACCCTCTGAACGCTATTGCACATATATGTGACAAAAACTGGCCAAGTGCGGGTCTGAGTCGCGCACCGACGGTTCCATACAAACTTGCGACATAAACTGCTATATCTTTTGACTGCGTACACTTAAATGGTTTTTTTGTATGGCATCTCACAGTTTAACCTATGAGGTCGTTAGCTGCTTAACCGGACTATCCTGCCTTGGGTGCCTTGCATTTAAGGCCTCCAGCCAGTGGTTTTCACAGCACAAACGGACATAGACTTAAGTATTTCGTTCTAATTTGTATTCCATACCTCCACGCTTTACCGAGATAAAGAGTATTGACAGACAGACAGACATACGGACAACGCAGTGATCCTTTAAGGGCTCCGGTTTTCCTTAAAACGGAACCCTAAAAATTGTGTTTCTTGGCGTGGAGCGCGCGCGCGTCCCTTTGTGTTTTTTTAAGGATGGGTCACCAAATAACTTCCTCCGCTTTGGGCGGAGCGGGGGGGAATGTCAGACTTTTACTGACTAAAACCCACCCATGTTCCTTTATGCTCTGGCGTTGAAAAGATTAAACTCCATATACAATAGTGGTACATAGATAGAAAGACTTCATACCACATGGTATTCTATAACAGTAAATATTTGGGCATTGTGTAATGGTACAAAAATATTTTCTAAGAAAATAATATTTGTTTACGATGCGAATGCTTGCAAGCGAACATCATCATCGGCTTGCCTTTTCCCAACTGTGTTGGGGTCGGCTTCCAGTCTAACCAGATGTACCTGAATAAAAGTATTTTACATGGAGCGACTGCCCATCTGACCTCCACAACCCGTTTAATACTGTGTAATTCGATACCTCTAGGTAAGACTGGTTGTCAGACTTTTGGGCTACTGACTACCTGTAACGACTGTCAAAGATCTACCAATGACAGCCGGGACCAAGCCTCGGAATTTATAATCGTCATGTTTACAAAAAAATATGATATAAAATGCATATTACGCGTAAAATTACGTTATTATGACATGTGTTGCAAAGTATGAGGAATCTAATGGAACGTTAGGTGTTCACACGAAGTATATTAGAATATGTATTATAACTACCATTAAGATTTTATTATTTAACAAACAATAAAGTATTGAATTTCTGCCAACTGTGCTTTGGTTTTAACTTCCAGAACTTAGCCCAAATATTTAACAAAAATATAAGCACCTTTGACGGGCCTGTTGGTCTAGTGGTTAGTGGCCCTGACTGCTGAGCCGGAGGTCGTGGGTTCGATTCCCACCCAGGACAAACTTTGTGTGATGAGCATGATTGTTTGTTCTGTGTCTGGGTGTGATTTATCTATAATATGTATGTATTTATAAATTATATAAGTATGTATGTATATCAGTTGTCTGGTTACCATAACACAAGCTCTGCTTAGCTTGGGATCAGATAGCCGTGTGTGAGTTGTTCCAAGATATTTATAAGATATTTATTTATACCTCAAGATTCAGGAGTCAGGTCAGATAAAAACTCGCTTCATTTAAAGTCACGCCTACGCAAACTTTGCCCCTCATTAGGAATTTCACCTGCATCGTGGGTGGGTTTATAAACATTTAAACGCACCTACACAAACACAGACCCAAAACAACTATCTCTAAGTCATATATTTGTATGACTTGCAGATAGTTGTTTCGTGCGGGAATGGAACCCGCGAGACGCGGGGCCACAGTCGATCGCTCAGCCACTGCGTCAACCGTGCTGTCAAGAAGCTCACACTTACCTCAACAAAACCAAATCATTGTATTTCTCCTTCCGGGTGTATCCCGGGTTGGTTATGATCTGCGCGATCCTGTCGTCAGTTTCCGGGTTGAACTCTTTGCCGCCAAGCTCAACAACTCCACCGCGGATTATGGATGGTTGTATCCTAAAATATAAAACTAATTAAATTAAATTAAAGAATATGCTGGTTAGGGGCATGAAAAATAGATGTTAGCCGATTCTCAGACCTACGCGATATGCACACAAAATTTTGTTCAAATCGGTCCAGCCGTTTTGGAGGAGTATGGGAACGAAAATTGTGACACGAGAATTATATAGTAGATTTTGTTAATTTAGATATCATCTAACTGTGATATGCCAAGTGAACAAGAAGCTTATTCTATAAAATTTCATACGATTAAAATAACAGATGGTTTTTTTAACCCTACATTGTCCCGTTGCTGGGTAAATGCATCCCCCCTATAGATTCCCACTCTTCTCTTCTTCATAATCGCAAGGGCATTAATTAGGGCCCATTTTATTTCAATATATTTGTTTTATATGGTTTATTTAGTTTTACAAAATATTTTGTGTGCGTTCGCGCAGCGGAATGTTGTTGAATTTAAAGATTTTAATTTCGCAGATATTTAGTGTATGACGATATTTACACTTAGATTTTTACATACGTTGTTTTGAATTTGTTTATATTTGTTTAAAAAACAGATTTCGAAAATCAGTTTTTGGTGAATTTCTCCACAATAGCTGCGTGCACAATTTATTTTTACTATACACAATTATACGACGTCATACACTAAATATCTGCATAATTAAAATCTTTAAATTAAACAACATTCCGCTGCGCGAACGCACACTAATATTTTAACATGTTTGTCCATTCTTATTACAAAAAAAAATTAGTATACATGTTTTATATACTTTAATTTAATTGGCCCTATAAAAAACTAAATTATCGCCTTAATTACGTAAAGAACTGTCATTTTTATCAAGTTGTCTATAACGAAAACAAAGTAATACTTACCTATCTACGGTGTCCACACAATGTGCGGCGCTTAGGACGAAAGTAGGCGACAGCACCGACCCGCCACAGTCAAATTCGTAGCCATCACCTCGGTCAAATCCCAGGGCAACCTAAAATTTTATAGAAATAGTAATGATTTTAACAAAATACTTGCACTTAATCTCCTGTATCGTAGGTGCGTTTATCGTAACTCATATACACAAACAGAGAAGACTTAGATCAACTACCTTTTTTTGCGGTACCCGCCTATGTTCCTTCTTTTGCCCTTTACGTTCCGGGGCCGCGGTATCTCTTTCGAACAACCCGCAACCCCGGCAGGGATCAACTACCTGTGGGTCATACTAATATTGCGATGGATCAGCAGCGGGTCCTCTGTAATGGAATGGATCCCATCCATTGCATACCGAGACAGACTTCGTTCCCCGGATAATACGTTAAGGGGGGGTAACAAGCTAATCTTTAGGTATTCGTGGAAGTGAGGCTAGCTGCCTACTGGGCATGGTCTAACACAAGTACACGACAGTACCGCATCGAAAGAATAGAAATAACGTAGAAAATATTTCGGTGTTTGATTTTATTTGAATATTATGTCCGCCAAAATGTAGGTCATTTTGCAGTTTTAATTAAATATAAAGAAAATACAGATCCGTGTTTGAAAAATTTTAGATATCTCTTTAGTATATAAAATTTCCTTTGTTATAGAATATAAAAATATGATGGTTGTCGCTGAAAAAATTGAGAATTTCAAAACGAAAGAAATTTTTTTCGTGGTCTTTTAAAACATTTTTTTAGTACTAGACCACTTTTGTAAACTGATTTTGTTTAAGTGTATTCATGTATTGTACATACACGGTATTTTTTTTGGCTAGTGGCATGTACAGATACGGCTAACTTTGCGACGAAAATCTAGACGTTTTACGAAGTGTTTGCTTTGTACAGCGCCTTAAGCCGTTGCTCCGGTTGTCATTTGTTGTCAATGGCCGACAGTTTTTACAACAAGTCGAACCACCAGTTCGAAACTATGATAATAAGCAAACATACACATACACACATTTTTTTATAAGAATAAACAATTTTACTACAAGTACGAAGTAAATGAGAGAGAAAAGAGGTAGTTTTGTTAAAATTTTTAACTGTCCTTACTAATATGTATTATAAAAGCGAAAATGAGTTTGTTTGTTTGTAACCTCTTCACGCTTTGATGGCTAAACCGATTTTGAATGAATTTTGGTACAGATATAGTTGGGAACCTTTTTGAAAAAAAAAATGGAATGTTAGGGAGAATGAGGGAAGAAAAGAGAAAACTTAGCGTTGCTATTACAAATCAATAAGGCGCAGGGGGAACTCTGTTACCCCGAATTTAACGTTAAAGCCAGTACGTTATAGTTTAGACACAGTAAGAAGGAATCAACATCAGCGAAACGTTAAAAAAATGAGTATTGGCGCTAATTCCCTTAAGATTTTTCTTCTACTGTGGCCTTTACAATGAGAATACAATGTTGTGTTGTGAAGATGACTGTGTTGTGTTGTGGGTGTCATTAAGCAAGGACATTCAATTAAAATTTTACATTTTCCTTAAGTTTGCCGTTAGCATTACTTCCCAGAATTTGATCTTTATTAGCGTCACTATTAAATGGTTTGTATTTTTTTTCAGAATCAACTAAAAAATATCGTTTTGATCAAAATTGAACCAAAAACTCTTTTCAATAATTTTCGCTATCCATACTAATATTATATAAAAGATTTTGTGTTTATTTGTTTGCACCGAATAGGCTCCGAAACTACTGGAGCGATTTTAACCATTTTCGTCAGTAAAAGCTTAATAATGAGAAAGTAAAATAGGCTATATAAGATTACGGTACGATACTTAGGAGCTGAGCAGCGGGTAAAACCACTGGGTATAGCTAGTTCTTCATCTTTTTGGGCAACGCTAACCACGCTTACTTGAAATATCACCTTGTTTCGTCCTCCTGGGCATTTGTCAGTCACGGGCCAATTTCGGGGGATATTAGCCATCGGCGCGGGAGAAATTCTTGTGTTCAAGTATGTGCGCAGACACTGGTACTCTCTCTCTCTTCTCTCACTCTCATAAAGAATCGACAATCAGACACGGTCGGACAGAGATCCGGCGCAGAATCAACGACTTAACCTACTTTCAAAGGCACAGGGCACTATACAATAGCAGCCTGGATTTTGGACCTCCTAGCTGCTACTACGAAATTCCTAGTAAGAAAAGCTAATTACAGCATCTGGGAATCTTCTTTCAGGCTCATGTAAAATACTAGTGAAGTAAAGATAGTCCGGCTACTTAGCACATATTTATGTGCTTCAATATTTAACTATTAAGAACTTTTTTTTTTTTGCTCCTTTTTTTAATGTTTATTTAAATGTTTATTTTGTACTTAAAGTTAATTAAATTGTGTATACTGAGTTCTCCTGTAAGTGATGGAGCGCACCTACGTGATACCATTGCCGTCCATAATGTACGTTACATGATCTGTGTACATCTTTTGTTGGAGATCCTTAATAAATAAATGATTAAATAAATAAATAAACTATTTACTCTATCATCTAATAAGCCTGTCTTTTCGTACAAAATACATAAGTAGAGCATAAAACAAGGTTTTGACACGCAAGAGCTTATCGAAAAACCAAATCTTTATCAAAGTTTTCTATGTCTGAATAACGGTTTGAAATTGTTTTTTAAAAGTATTACAAAATATTTTTGTTATCTCACGCTGAAGGATATAGCGACACAATTATAAACGAGTATTCTCTTCGTCAGTGACAACACTTTTTAATATTATTCGCAGTACCTACGTTAGATTATTTTTAAGTAAATACCTACTTATTATGTGATTTGATGGCCCTCGTCGAGGGATGAAGGGCATGTGAGTGATGGATCTGAATGTTGATGGTCGGAGAGCGAGAGGAAGGCCAAAGAAAAGATGGATGGATTGAGTAAAGAATGATGTGAAGGAGATAGGAGTAAATGATGCCGTGACTTCTGATAGGGGAGAATGGAAGAAAACGTGTTGCACCAACCCCAAATAAAATAGGACAAGAGAAAATGATGATGTACTATCTAAGTTTGTCTAAGACATCACAGACAACGGTGAGGGAAAACAGCGTGAGGAAACCTAGACTTAAAATTAAGCATGCAAGACAGGTTGGCGATTTCTTTATTCTTAAATTTATATATGCATTGAAAAGGTCACGTTGGTAGGTACTTGATCGGGATTTGAACTCCCAACCTCATGCATGGGAGGCGAGGCGTTTAACTTATGAGCCATCACGATAACTAAATATAATAATTTTGTCTTCCAGCGAAATCCTTCTTTCTTTCATTGTACAACTCTGTATCAGCTTATTTTACGAACCGGTACCGATGCCGGTAGTATAATGTAGGAAAAAAAAACTTCAATAAAGGATGGTTGGTCTTCCTAAAAGATAATATTTCTCAACCATTTGAAACCCGGACCGTACTCAAAACGAAGCGTGACGAAAAAAAAGCAACGTAAAGCTTTTCCTTCTCATTACAAAAAAAAAAATGTTTAAACGTGATTTTGCGCATTTATCATTTACATTGCAAATGAGGTTTAATAAACATTAATGACAACCAGTACGAATTGACTCGCGCAGGGCATCTTACCATGAACTCTGAACTTAATAGATAATAAAAAGATTCATAACTAAGAAGTGTGTGCAGTATTCTCATTCGCCGACTGCAGCTCTCAGTTTGTTGTTACATAGGTACTTATAGCTGTTTTTACGATAAATAATTTACGTTATTATTTCTGTATGATTATGTATAACAATCCTAACGGCCCTTCGTTCATTTCAAAGTTTCTAGAACGGCCCCTATGGTTAAAATATGTTAATATACCTATACCTACATATTTATATTTTTTTTAATTCTTTAGTTATTTGTTCAGGCACTTAACTTCAAAAAGGAAACTCGTGGAGTCGATCGTGGTACTTACATATTCAGATAAAAGATAAAAACAGAAATCTTAAGTGCAGTCATATATTCGACCTTAATGCGTCTAGTTAAGATTCAATAAAGTAGTAGTCATAGGTTAGACTCTGCATTGTAGTAGGAGGCTGAAATCATGAAGTGCGCTAATCCTCTCGTGTTATCAAGCAATATAATATGATTTCTGCCTACAAAACGAAGATCTAATAACAGTAACGTCCGGGTCGTTAGTGTGCCCCGCGCGTTATGTAGGTATCTGAGAAATCCTTTTCGTGACTTAAGTTTTTTTACACCATGAAATTATGTGGATGTTTTATAATTATTATGGCTTCCAGATCAATTACAATGCACTTATGAAACGTAAAAACAAGGAATTTAACAAAATTACAGAAATACGCCTTAGGTCACTTTGACGATTCAAATGTTTACTTAATTAATTGTCATTAGTACTATGTCACAATTAATAACAATTAACAGTGACAAATAGGATATTAGTTCATAGAACCGATTTGTCATTAAAAAAACCCGAATGTTATTAGTAATGTTCATTTCTATTATTCTCAAATGTTGGTTATTTTGAATAACACAAGAAACATGTTATTTGAAAACTGGATTGCCATCACTATCAAATAATAACAAGAATCAGGTTCTCTCCTTTTTAAAAAGACTTCTATGCTGAGAACAATAAAAGCTAGATTGATGAGATATAATTACAAAAATCATCAATAATATAAGGAAAATCATTTGCCTTACCATATGTGGAAATTCCCCAAATGAGACTGTTTCACCACCCAAAATATTTAAGTTCAAAGGAGGTATACTTGATTCTGTGATTTTCTGACACTCTGAAACATTATAGTGTATTAGCAAATGTCACAGTAGCATACACAGTAATTGCTGGGCAAGAGTCTCCATACAATGGTTTTCTCAAGATGGAATGTGCTATCGACCTGCCCAGACAAGTGGTATGATAACACATACTATATGAGCTGCTACAAGATGGTGCAAGAAAACAGTACTTAAAAGGACTGTTTGGAGCACTAGGGGATGCCCTTGCCCAGAAGTAGTAAAGAGAAAGCTAATTAACAAAAGACATTTTTAAATTTATTTAAACACACTCAGTTTGTTACAAATATTAGCAAGTTAGACCCAACACTTAAATAATATCCAAGCTACCATGTCTAATGTGTCCTTATCAAAATAAGTATTGTTTTATTTTCAGTCACATCTGAATCATTAATTTGTTTTTCTTAAGCTATCTGAGAGAAGAGTATATTACTACAAAAACTAAATCTGTATTTCAAAACAAAAAATGGCAAAAGGCTCACCTCTGTCAGCGATTCTTGTGGCTTTCATCTTATTGTCAGTGCCTCCTAAAATAATAGTTGTCTATTAAACAACATACTAGTTTTTTTAAATATTAGCAGTAAAAAATCAAATACAATCTTACCAAATTTATTAGTAGCATGAGGGCAACATACCACTTCTTCAATTCCTTCAAAACCACACCTTTCAAATTGATGAAATTTCCTTTTTCTGATTTCTCTAAAATTATGAAAAATACAATATTATAGTTGGATGTGATTTTAGACAGCAAAAGATGAACTGAAATATGTTTTTAATATTTCACATTATTTGCAATGAAAAAAAATGGCAAACAATGGTTAAGTATAATTATGTGTGTCATCCAATAAATAATTTGCATTGTGTTAATATTCATGTCAAATGGTTAAGACTCAATAAATTGTTTGATGAACATACATGAGTGCTGCTTCACACCTGGATACTTTGGCACAAGTACCTTCTAATGTTGAATCATTTGTCATACAGCTGTCACCAACTAAAACATTTCAAACTTCAATAATTATTGGTAACAACCATGAAATCAATTGACACCTCATTAAAATTGTAATTGAACACATTTTCAATTTAGCTTAGTAATTTCAACTACAATAATTTGCTGTTGTTCTTAATGCAAATTGAACTTTTACACAGCTAACTACATGCTTACTTTGAACTTAAACAAAATAAGCGCAAAAAAAGAGATTAGCTATCAAATACCTTAGATAATGATTATTAAGTGTAAACAAGAATTACAAGAGCATCATTCCAGTTTTCATATCCAATGATTGATTAATTTTAATTAAGATTATCCTTAGAAAAGAAGTCCAGTGCTAGACATAGTCCTTGTAGCATTAGATAATGACTACCAGTCAGGGAAAAAAATAATGTTCTCGATCTGTTTGCCTGGCTGTGGTAGCAAAATTAAACTCGCAAATAAAAGCTAACAAATATGATGTTAAACATTAAGTACTAATCTTACCTTCTTCTGAGATCGCAAAATGTAATAAAACTATGTTTAAAACAATCAATAGCTTCAACCACATTTTGATAATTTTAATATTACACCAAAATTTACTTTTCCTTCTATCTGGCACAAACAATCTTCTTCAAAACCGGTTTATTATTTTCAAATAAATCTTTTCCTTATACGATAAACAGCTGAAATACAACGTATTCTAAAGACAGTTTGCAAATATAAAGTGCTTATGAGTAAATATAACACTTATTACTTAATATAAAATATCTTAAAGGAAATAAATGCATTTAGTCTTTTTAAATAAAACCGGTCAAACGTAAAGTTAGTACAATGCAACAGCTAAGTATATAATGGCACCAATAACAACAACTTCACTCACTTTTGACTTTGACAGTTTTGACATTGACAAAAACAAAAAAAGAATCCTCCAGAAGCTTAGAGCACATGTGGCCAAGGAGACGGAATAGTTCGACGTGTGCCTCATTGACAGCATAGAATTAAAAGCCCCGGAGAGAGGAGGATGCAGCGAATCGCCGAACAACATGTTCCGGTAGCACAAACCCATTATAAAAATAGGCTCAAAGAGAACTAAACGCCCTGGACCATTTGTGCAATCATGGATGAAGTTATGATGACGAAAAACTACTATAGATATGTGTCCGACCCAGTTCTCTAACATGGCACTATCACATTGTTCTGGAATCAATCCAACATCACTCACAGGAAAATTGGGGCCAATAAGACTGATATACTAGTGGTGGATCGTTATGAGCCGCGTGCAATGATTGTTGACATAACGGTCCTGCATACCGAGAAACTATGAAAGAATAGAATAATCAAACAAGTATATTAATTTAGATTGCGAGGTTGTCGATATCTGAGATGATACGTGATACAGCTCGTATTGTTAGGACTAGGACTTTCTTTGGAGCCCTGACCGTCGCCGGTAGCTTGGACCCTGTTCCCATGTTTTATTTTTGTTAAATATAAAAAATAAACGAAAAAAAGTGTGTGTGTCTGCTCCGACGCACGACTGGAGTTTACTCCTTAAGTACGAGTATCTAACCATACGCAAAAAGAGTTTATTCAACTGTAAAAAGATTAATATCATATGAAAGGGTAAATTCACAAATTAATGAAAAAAATAGCAATATAAATACATCGACACTGATAGAAACAAACAAGCCCAATAACATATAGTATAATATAGGTTTAGTCGCCTATACAGCATACCTTATGTACGTCTTGCGCAACTAAAATTGCGCACTAAAGGTGCGCACCAAAAACGTGACACATTTTTACTTTAGCAGGTTTTACCCCTCGGATTTTTCTCAGACCGGGCACCTTATATATGAAAATCGATTCCTAAGGAGTAAACTCCAATAAACTCCAATAAAAAAAAACAGCGAAACTGTGAAAGAAGTGTGATAAAATTGTATTCACTTCATTACCATTATTTTAACCAAAATTAACACATTCCGAATAGTTTGGCTTTTATCTTTTTATAAAAACTACACTACAGGTGGCTACTAATCGTACTTACAATTAACAATACGTAATTTGTTTTTTTATTAACATAGTCATCATCATTATCACTAGCAATTTGTGTTCGTTTCGCAGGACAATTGTGTGCATATATAATAATTTGTCTACGTGTGTGAGTTTCTTTTTATAATATTCTTTTATATTTTTTTTTGCAGTTGCTTTAAACTAATTTTACTTTAAATTATATATTGCAGTTACTTCTGCTTTATAAACAACAATGACTAACAATGTATAAAAAGTAAAATAAAATTAGTTAATAGTCTAGAATCTGCTTCATCCTATTATTTGATTCTTCTTTGTTTTCTGCAGATCCATTTGGCAGTCGGCAAAAGCCTCTTCAAACCTTTTCCATTTCTGTCTCTCTTGGGCTACACTATTCCATGTTACACCAGCGACTTGCCTTGTGTCATCGTTCCGTCTTTTCTGGGGTCTGCCTTTTTTCTTTTTCTTCCGACAGGTAACATTTTACTCCATTTATCTTGTCGAGTGTCCTGACATTCACAAACATTTAAGTTTCTTAATCGTGTTGTTAATTTTATTTCATGTAACTTTGTAGCAATAAAACGCATGTTTTGTTGTGTGAACGTTAAATTTCTGTAGTGCGCTGTATGTGTTTACCTAGATCCTCGTAAAAAGTGGCAGAACATTTTGTTTCGCGATTCGATCTGATACTTTTTCCAGTGTTATTTACTCTATGATCCAGAGCTGTTTTCTCTGTATTTTTTGTCAACTGAAAAATCGACTAAATTGTCCAAAAGACTTTGTTTCAGTTTCGGAATTAAATTTGTGCATCGCCAAAAACCCTTGAATATTTATTAGTTTGCAACCCTGTTTTGTAGAATGTTTATTTATAGAGACTAGTGGTAACACTGCTTGCTTTTGCTGTTGATTGATAGTCGGTAATCCAAGTCCAGTTGAATCATACACAAAGTCGGAAGTGAAACAAAATATATCTATCTAGTGCAAATAATTGAAGAACTTCTTATTTTAGTTGTGATGTGATCGTGTTAAATAACTATTTCATTACGAAATCATCCGGAACAGCATGTTTTTTCGTGTATATTTACGATATCACTATGTACGTAAGGTTATTGGATTGTAATGATACCAACAAGGACGTAGTTTTGCAAGTAGCAGTATCGTTCGCGGGAATATGACATCTTCGGGCGGAGCAAGTACACATCTTGGAATGCACTCGGCAATGGCGAGCCAAATAAGCCTAAGTGTCCCACCGACGGAGTTTGGTTTATCGGTGGGTGTGCCAGCGCCGACGATGGGCTATGAGATTCAGTCTACTCACAGCGGTGATTCTTCCTCTGATTCGCATTCACCAGGTATGCCCACAGCTAAAGCTAGTGATCGAGAATCACGTATTATAGCTGAAAAACAGCGTCGGAGCCAATACAATTCCCAAATTAGTCTAATTATGTCTTTGTTGTCCGATATAGTGCACTCGCAACGAAAAGTTGATAAGACGAGTGTGCTGAGGCTCGCCGCCAACAAGCTCCGCAACGAGCATGTGTTTGGTGATACAATCAAATGTGGGCACATAGAGACATGGTCGTCTTCATTTTTAAAGTTTTTCGACCTATTTGGCGGTATTATGTTCGGTGTCACATGCCGCGGTCGTCTGTTTATCGTATCACCCAACGTTCAAGAAAAGTTGGGATACTGTCACATAGATCTACTGGGACAGGACATGTATAACTATGTTCATCCAGATGATAAAGAAACTCTGCGCCAACACATTTATCCTCAAGAACTGCAAACAAGTTGTGACAGTAGACTCTTTGAACACCATCATAATTTCCATATTCGCATTATGAGAGCAGGCGCTCGCTCAGACCCTGCTAGATATGAGCGTTGTCGCATTGATGGCATTCTGAGGCGCTCTGACAAAGCAACTTCAAATGGTGTTCAAGATGAGCAGATTATTAGACGGCAAAGAGTGAGAACGAATAGAACATTTTCGTCTAGTGGGAATGATGTAGTTTTTATTGGCATGATCCATGTGCTGTCTAGTGCTATGCCAGCTCGGATTCTACCCCCGACAGCCTATTCAGAATATTGGACTAGACATTTGGTTGATGGACGCATAGTGCAGTGTGATCAGAGTATATCATTAGCAATAGGATACATGACAGAAGAAGTAACTGGAGCATCAGCCTTTGTATTTATGCACAAGGAAGATGTCCGCTGGGTCATTTGTGTACTACGGCAAATGTATGATGAGAGCAGAGAGTTTGGTGAGTCTTACTATAGGCTGATGTCACGGTCTGGACACTTCATTTACATGAGAACAAGAGGTTTCCTTGAAATTGATAGACCAAACAAAAAAGTTCAAAGTTTTGTTTGTGTCAATAGTGTTATTGGTGAAGATTATGGATGTAGAATGATGGAAGAAATGAAGCGTAAATATTCAGTGATTATTGATGTGGAAAAACAAAATACTGAAGCTCCTGCCACTGATGATGCTCCTGTGGAACATCCCAAACGTTTGGAACGTATTGTAATGCATCTTGTGGAGCCATCAGTCAATGAGAACATTGATGAGTTGCAACTGGTGCCACCTTCTAAAGAAAATATAATATCTGCAATTCAAAATAGTGAAAAGGTGGTTCAAGAAACAGGTGTGAGATTTGACTCTAGAAAGAGGAGAAAGGTGAACTGTGATGATAATAGTGAATACTTGAAGCGACACAGTGGAGTGCAAGATGTCAATGTTGATCTGTAACTGGTGAATAAGCTTTGTGATGTCAGTTCCTAAGATTGTTAGTTAAGTTTCCAATATGGTTATTACGTAAGTAGATGGTATATTTGACCAAATGTTTCAGAATTAAAAAAAACATTGATAGTGTACTTTTAATAGTAAGTGGACATTGATGCAGTGGACTAAGTATGGGTAAGTCCCACTGTGTGGGCAGACTTAAATGACTGTAAGCCCACGTCCGTATCGGCGCTTTTTAAACGCGACATTTTCATTTCCATGGTATGGACTTTCAACCCTTTTCTCAACACTAAAAGGGAAGTGAGTGATTGGAGGGAAAATCCATTTATTGTTAGGGTAATCTGTTGGAATGTCGCCCTAAAAAACGCCTGTGCGGACATGGCCTTGCAATAATTGTATAAAATCCTGAAAGACTGTGCCTCTCTTGGCAATTTGGGAAAATTTAATTGAAACAAGTAACAGAATGATTAAGCTAACGCAGTGTAGGTATTTTATTTATCAGTAAATCAAGTAAAATTATGATTTTGGTTTATAATTTTGCAAGAAATTCAGGTCCATTTCAATTTATTACTTAATCCTTGTGGTGCAGACGTATTTTGTCTCAGCCAGCCTTTTGTAAATAAATAAAGAATTATAAATGAAATACATTCAATTTTTACTGATTCTTCGTATTTTTCCTGTACTTATTAAGGGTAACCTAATTAATTTGCTTTAAAGTACTGACCATTTAATCATCAAATTAGAAAAATAATATGGTACAGGATTCACTCCATCTTAATAAAATAACGAATAATTAAGCACCAAATAGACATTTGATGCAAAATGTCAATAACGAGCCAAACTTGCTTTAAAATACTTCGCCTAGGTTCATTCAGATATATTTACTTTTATAATAGTAGTTTTGACAGAATGTTGTACAGTCATTTTCGTTCGGAACAAGAAATACGGAAGCGAAACTCGTCAATAACTTTAAATGTTACAGATGATTAAAAAACTTCAACAAAATTAATTGATCATAGATAATAATCATTGAATCAATAGAGATACATTCTTGGAGGGACCATGTCGGAATAAAGCTCAATAATTGTTTCTTTATATATAATGTGCAATGTAGATACTAATATTTTACATATGAACCTTTCTCTTGAATCAATATGTATTGCTGAAATCTGCATTGAAATTCGTTGAGTATTTTATTTAAATAAGATCTAAGCAAACAGATAGCGGAAGCGATTTCATTTTATACTAGGTATGTAAAGACTGTATTTTAAAACAACTTTTAAGATTTCGTATAGATGGTGGCCCAATGTAACATCCCCGAATCACAAGTCTGTTTTGGTTTTCAAACCCAGACAAACGCTTTACTTGACGTAGTTTATTACCACTGCTTTCAAAACGTTATAAAAACATGGTGAGAAAATTAGCGTGTTCTAGAATAGAAAAACAAAGATGCCAGAACTGGGGACTTGTTTTAAAATATCCTCATATTACAGAGAAGAGGCAATGTGCGACTCTGAAACGTATAGGCAGATTTTACTGCTTTTATAAAACCACACTTACTATTTCAATTAAATAAAACTGTCGTATGTGTATGTTATAAATTCTTGCAATGTTAGGTAAATATCTATTGTTAATGGTGGTGACTGGCTCCGATGTGTCTACAATAGTATACCTACCACGATTGCTATGAGTGCAGCAAGTTTAATCTCTTCATTTTCAAACAAACTGAGAAATTCGAAGACTAATGTATTTGGATTTTGTGTGCAAAAGTAAAGGTGAAGATAGATCTTCAAATCATGATCCTTGAATTATTACGAAAAGGTGACAACAGGCTAGCAAACTAAAAGATTTTAAAACAGGAATTAGATTACCTACCATTATTATACTTTTAGAATGTGTCAATTTGTGTCTTTGCAATTAGAAAAACATATCGTTGTAGCATGGTGGTAGCTACGTGATATCGTTGCAGCGTGGTCAAAAAGTCTAATAAGGGAGGACGTCTAGACAACTAGAAAAATAAAAACTGTGATTTTCAAAACGTAAAACACGTTGCGTATAATCAAAAACTCTTTGTAAAAATTATCGATATAAATTTTCATTCCAGCCGTTTGTTAAAATAAATACATATTAAAAATGGATAGATTTTAATATTTTTGAATTAGCTGAGCTGATTTTGTTCTTTTCAATAACAGTTCCTATGATAATACACAGTCTGTAGCATGGAAAAAAATAATAGAAGCCAAGTAATCGGGTAGGTCAGGGCTATAGTTGGCTTCGAATTATTTTAGTTATCATGGGAATTGCCAAGCCGTCGAGGAGTCGAATGTTATCTCACAACACAATCCCGCGTTTGATTAGTATTATCATCGCGTGCATGTACCTGTGCAGTACAATGCTTGTTGTAACTAACTGCATTACAATCAATAACGGTGAATAATAAAAACATCAAAACATTCTGGATTCGGTAGTTCGGAATTTTCGTTCATTGATTAAAACAGACTAAATTACAAGACTAACTTACCTTGGTGTATAGCAAGTTGTTTTACACCGAAGTAAGTTACTAGTGTATTTTTGCACCCGCCTTGTGCAATGTTCAGGATCGATGCGTATTATGAGTCAAGGGCAACTTACGGTCGTCCGCGGCGACTTTGCTTTCGGTTAAGGTCTCTTCTCTCGTACCGGCACTAATTATAAGCTAATGCAAACCGTATCTAAAATAAATGATTAAGACAGGATTGCGGGTTGTTTGAAAGAGATACCGCGGCCCCTGAACATAAAGGGAAATAGAAGGAACATGGGTGGGTTTTTAGTCCAGTACAAGTTTGACACTCTGAGAGTTATTAAATGATTTCCCGACCGAAAAAAAAAATACAAGATTTTGACAGTAGCTCCTCTCACTTCTACGCTAGCTACCTATTTTTTATGCGGCATCGTAATGAGCTGAAACATAAGCAAGTCTGATCGTTTGACTTGTTCGCTACAACAATAAAAAAAGCCTTGCGCGAAGGCACGAAACGCCTGAGCCTGATTATCGTTTATGTGGATGGATCCCATGACTCACTTCGCCGTCCACCACTTTCGTCGTTATTTAATGCTTAAGAATCGTTTCATCGAGGGTTAAATGTTCATTAAGTTCTGACCTAATTTTGCCATTAAAATATCTAGACGATACTATACGAATGAATGAATACTATTTCATTCATTCTTGTATTCATAAATAATCATAATAGGTCTACTTACTTACTACATTAAATTGTGCCAAAACGTATGAGTAGTCCATCCCTAATTAATTGCCATGAACTATTATTTAAATACTAAGAGGTTATTGTGTTTACGTTTTTGTTCCATGTTATTTGATAAGGTAATTACCGTCACGATAGCATCTTATTATTATCATTTATATGTAGGTACAGTTCAACGTTGGTATTCAACTCCAATATTAAAAGGGAACAGTTATTTCATTCAATACAGTTGACAATTATAATAGCATATCGGCGGAAGTTTACAGAGTCATTCATTTTGATGTCATATACTCTTTAGCTTAAACTTTCATCACATGAGATTGTATTTCGTCATTTGATACAACAAATATCGGTAACATTATGCGCGTATGAGGTAAATGAGGAGCTAGTATAATATAACATCAAAAGATAAACATTTTAACCATAGCTGATTATAAGATCACATCAAAAGAAGTATTGGAAAACTAGTTCTGAACACTGAATTGAAGTGGACATAGTTCGGGTATGAGATAATTAGGTATGCGAAAAGCAGCTTCGCTGTTGTATTTAATGTTCAGTCTGGTAAAACGTATCAAATATAAAAAAGTCACTCATAGTTGTTTATATACTATCAAAGTGCAATACCATTTCTCAGCACAGATATTTTTTTAACAGTTAATTCGTTTAGCGTCTATTTCTGCTCTAAAATGATGAGTGCTGGTGCTCATTTGACATTGATGCTGTAGCCCATGTTTTTTTAAATAAAACAGAGATCAAATGTAAGCAACTCGAATCTCGTGTACTTTTAATTTAGGCTTGCAACGAATATTCGGCTACTTTTATTATATTCGGCCTAATACCGAATATCCACATATTGGTCAGCTGAACACCGAATACCCAAATAAAATATTTTGTTATAGGGATATAATTGGTAAAATGAAAAAAATATCGATTTATTACGTATTTATTCATCTTTTTATTTCTTTTAAAATCATTTAAGAAGTCATAACACAGATACATAATCATCTTCTGTATTAGAAAAGTTAAGGGTTCTATGTATTTGAGTTATTGTCGTAAGGTTCTTATTCATTCATTTTCAATATACCTACCGCGCAGAGCAACTGCAAGCGCGTGGGCGGTGAGTACATTAGAACAAACGAGCGTGAAACAATCACGACTGTATAAGTTTTGGCGCTAAAATCCGGCCGAATACTTTTGCCTATTATTCGGCTATTCGATCTGGGATTCGGTAGGTATACTGCCGAATATGCTATTCGTTGCAAGCCTAATTAAACTATCAAGATTATAGTCACGAAAATGTTTAAACCCGCTAAGTCTCTTAGTACATTAAGCGCATAATTCAGAACAATATTTAAATTAAATTAGCGCTAAATTGTGTGAGCTGTGCTTCAATTGAGTTTATATAAGTAGGTATATAGAATTTGATTCCCTGGCTTTAAATAATCGAAACAAGATTGGTGCCTACCAGTATTAAAATACATTTTCTGCTCAACGTATTTTTTTCTGGAATTAACAAAATATACGAGATAGGCTAATAAAAAGATATCGTGTCAGGGTAAGATAAATAAGGAAAGTCCATCAGTATAATACATCGACAATACTTGTTTCATTAGGATACAAGTTACGCCTCAAGCAGGGTAAACTGTTTACATAATAAATTGTGAAGGAATTTATAAATTGTAGGGTTGTGGGCGGGGCGATGTTGCTTCATATTACTGACCAAAATGATCAAGTTGTTGAATGTTTAAATAATAAGTAGATAGGTAACCTCTTTCAAGATTGGCCATCTAAATCATTACCTATCAAGGTAACTGGGATGGAACATTAAAATTTTCTAAATATAAAAGCTTTTTGCTAACAGTCTATGAAATTACCAATTGAAATATCGTGAAATGAAGTAAGGCAAGTATGTAGTGGACGCAGCTGTGTAAACTGAAGTGTATTCAAAACACTTGTGAAGGGACAATGTGCAGAATAATGAAATTTTGTATGTGGTCTTCTATTCAGGGGCCAATAAATTATTATAGATTGTCAATCTTACTTCAAATATTTTAACACTGATCCAAGGCGGGCGTTCGATGGCAGGATCTGGCGTAGGCGTAACCCAAAAAAAAATAAGAACTTTTCAATCTTCGTTCGACTGCAATAAAGATCAGCCATACTTAATATCTACGAATAAACTGGAGCTTGATAAGTGATACTTTGATTAGCCATTCAGCAATAATGGTTCATACCAACTTGAAGTTGGTTCATTGAGTAATCAATTACAGCATTAAATAAACAACAAATACACTTTTCGTGTCGATGGTACGATTTACTTTTTTGGCCTATAGGTTATGGCCTTGCTTCTTACATGTTTTCATTTGTCATACTTAGATTAAAATGTTGCCATTGAAAACACGTGTAGTGATCCAAATGTCTGTTGTATCGATGTTTAAATATTTTAATTTGTCGTACCCGATTTATGAATTTTATATGAGATACTTCTAGTTTTAAATCAATCAATTGTACAGTTCCATTTTGCGTAACACATACTTACATTCATAATATTATGTTTAGAAATAAGCATAATCTGTAGGTTTAACACTATTGTAGTGCACGATAATTATATATTATTTGAGAGAGTAATAGTAATTGTATGTATACGTAATCAGTTTTAGCTACTTTCGGCTTATGAGGTCTATATAAAATTGCTAGGTAGAGTTAAAAATAAATGTTTTATATAAAAAAAAATATTTTCCATTTCTATTCAATTTGTAGGTAGGTAGACACATAATGACTACTCAATGTCATATTAAGGTGAAAGCGCGAGGGTGACCGGCAAAATTCTTTATATTTCAACTGAAATAATAATAACCTAGCCAACATAATTTGTTTTCTTACAGTACAATTTTCACAACCTTAATTTTTTGCTCATGCAGGCTGCAAATACAATCTCCATTTTTACCGGCTTTTTATGCTACTTAGTTAATAGGATGCTTAGAAAGGGTAATTTTATCGATTTGCTATTAAAATGCATCCGGATCTCATCGATGGGTGCATTTCAAAACTGTAAGTCTGACTTTCTACAAGTATGTAACTGAGTGGACTCTAGGGAAATTAAAGTAACGGCGGTGTAATGAATTTATTATAAATATCCATGGCCTCTAACTTATACATCGTCTATTTATATATTGTACATATTATTACAGTGTAGTAGATTTTTTGTTGAAATTAGATTTAAATTTCTTTTTACTATGTATGTATGTACCAGGTTTCAGGGAAAATAACGTTTCATTATAAGAACACCCTTGCCGTGACACAGTGAAATTCGCTTTGTCTTATAGGTCAGCGTTTATTAATTCAAGGGGAAATGTTTATTGATAAACTAATTACGTTATGTAATGGTGTCTAATTATATTAATTATATTGTAATTAATGAATGTTAATGTCAAATTATGTCATGTATGTATGTAAATGTTTATTGATTATTATGAAAAAGGAATGGGCAAAATAAGAACATTTAAGCTAGATTTGAAGTAGGTACTATTTAATGTCTGACTTACTTGCAATTCGTTATTTGCAAGAAAATAATTATTGTTCCCACACGTTGACTTATAAAGATGTAAACAATAGTCTTTATTTACAGTTAAAAGGTTGCTTATAGTTTTATTTAATCGCAGAAAATTTCGCGTTTCTACAAAAATATTATTTAGCAGCTATTGTATGAAGAAGTCTTCAATTGTGTCGATTCGGTTGTGTAGTGCGCAAGCTAAACTTAAGTAGGTTATTTAACTTGTTGTCTCTTAAAAAAAAATAGGATGTGTTACATTAAAAATATGTAACAGATATATGCGTCATAAATGTCTCAGAGTAAAATAAAAATTGTTGACCTATATCTTCCATAGATACAACACACCTAAGTAAAGAGAGCTAAGCGATGCCAACTCTCTTATTCTGGTTTACTCTGTTAAAGGGAATAGATGCCAGTAGGCAAAAAGGTAAAACTACTTATTGAATGCAGTAACTAATTTTTGTAAAATTCTAGTCAGCAGAAGTTAAATTAAAAATATAATGAGGAACAATGAATTTATATAAAATAAAACTAACATCAATTGAATACTTTGTAAAAAATACCTGTTTCCAGTTTGTCTGTTATCATCAAAAATGTTATCATGATGACTCGCTAAAGTAATAACATTTTTAATTTTATGTTTATTTCGCTTGCAGCCGCTGGTGGGTAATGTTATTTCGCATAGATTTTGTAAATAAATTTTGTAGATAGTTAAAATGAATGGCAATAAGGGTTGTGACATTCTAGCTAGATAGAAAGAACTTTAGGAATTTTTGAATGAGGTCAAATGTATCTAAAACGAATTATTCATAACGTAAGTTTGTTATGGTGTTAAGAAACGATTGTGTCTATGATCTGAGGAATGCAGCCCAAATATTGGATTTATAATAAATGTAAATATTTTTGATGAAAATAAATACCTACACTGATTATCTGTTGTACATAAATGCGCTTTTATTGTATTTAAATTTAGTTGCAAATGATATTACACTCGTGTATGTTATCTTGAACAAAATTCTTGTACTGGGGTGCGTTTTACACTAAATAATCTTTACTTGTTTTGTGTAAGAACGAATTAATGTTTCATTGATATTACTTGATGTAATAAAAAAAATAAAATTTAATTGTGTTTCATTACGATTTACCTAATCATTAGATCTTCCTTAGTTGACTGTTCTTTGCAAAAAACGAATCCTTAGAACTTTTGAATTATACTCTTATTCTGATTCAATTTGATACCCATTATATATTATAATTTATTGTAATATTGGGTGTGAATTTGGCCTCGGGTGTAGTAAAAAAAACCCACGTAAATAAATAAGCAAAAATGCATTCTTATTTTCATCTTTCTATTTAGTTTTATTCCTCATTTATTGTTTATTATTTCTTAATGTAAACATCAAACAGGTTTACGCCGGAATCGGAAGCAGGGTCTAAGCCACAGATGGTTAGGTTCCAGAGACAGGAACCTCCTTACAAAGTGGGCCGTATAAAGTACTGCCTTCTGAATCAGGCCCTTTATCCAACCGCCTAAGGAAAGATGGTCACCGAGGCTCTTAAAAATCTAGCCATGGCCGTTACGAGAAGCGGCACTATGATAGCCGAGCTTGGATGGCACACGAGGTTGTAGACATATGGAATGCGAGCCGACATATTTAAGTTGTTTCTCTTTCTCAGCTTTGACGAGGTTCTCGTCATGCGGGATGGTAACATCGACTTACACATCACGATAATGCGTCTATCACCACTATGTCAGGCTTATTGGTGACGATAGTCCTGTAAGTTATGATAGACTGATCCCAGTACAGCGTTACATGGCCTTTCTCGAGAACTGGGTCGGGCACATGTCAAAAATCGAAATAAAAATATTACCTACATGGAAAATCTTGTAGTATGGTAACTCAGATTCCACAAGTTTATTTTTAAGGCAAGTTGCTGGTGAATAATTCTAACTATTTGGTTATGCTTGTGCAAGTACTCGCCGTCACCAGACAAGAACAACTTTAAATAATATGTCCAATAAACTCATCCGGACGGTGGCATGCCCGACGCACGTCAACTGCCCTTTCCATAGTTGTTCGTCACATAATTTCGCCCATAATCGCTCAGACAAAACCTTCAATTTCCTCTAAATATCGCCGAATCGTATCTAGGACACAGACGATAGAAAATCTACATCGGATTGATGAGGAGTCCTGTAGAAGCGCCCGTGAAGCCCTTGTCATGCCATACTTTCGGTATGCGCCAGTCCTCTTAAGCTTTGGAGCTTTGGCGGGTTGAGTCTTTTGTCTACTGCGACCACATCTCAATGCATACCCACCTCGGCTTTTAAAAAATATTCCTTAAATTACGTTTATATTTATTTTACACATAGTTAAAATTTATGAATATTATAAAAAAAACTTTCAATAATATGAAAAACAGATTTCAGCTAGTATCGGATCGGGAACAAGGTCCAAGCTTACCGGTAGGCTAAGGCAGAGGCAAGAGCCTCCTCAAAATGCGGGCCATATCGAAGAGTACTGCTTGCTGAATTAGGAATTATTCTTTTTAGTATTACCTTTATGAAAATTATTTTGTTTATCTGTTTTAAACACGATTAATATCTAATTTTCATTAAATGTTCAAGCCACGAAAACATGCGCCTCTTCGCTGAGATTAAAAAAGCAATCACCGTTGACTGTAGGTGTTAAATTATGTGGAAAGAAAAAAAAACTTCCAAGAAATAAATCCAATTCAATGTCATAAAAGGGCAGTAAAAGTCAGTTTTAGTCGATTAGAAATTGCATCTCTATTGCTCTTGTGAATTTGCGGCTTGTTGGCGGGACTGTAGCCATCGTGCGGCAGTTGGACAAAATTGACTGTCGATCGACCAAGATCGGCCATGGGAGTCTTATGCCGAGCTAGGTCAGTGACACTGCAAAACATAATGTTGATTTTAAAACGTGGCTACAGATGCCCCAAAGTCAATTGAATAAAGATCTCCGTCAACTCCGTCGTAGAGTTGATCTTTTTTTCCAATGCTTTTAATACTGTCAGTCACGGCCTTTTATCAATCGTCGCATATCTCATAATCTGTTACGAGGTTTTAGAATGCTTTAAATCCTATCTTCGGGGTGGGCAGCAGTCATTTCTCGCTGGAGAATCTTATTCCAGCTGATTTGACCTTCGAAATGGCGTCCCTCAAGGCGGTATTTTATCTCCACATTTGTTCTCTATTTTTATTGACCTCATAACTACCCAGCTTCAATGTTCGTATCATCTTTACGTCGACGACTTACAGCTTTACTGTCAACCAAGTGTTGATAACTTATCTACCTAACTTAGGTATTTAGAAGTACATCGCGATTTAAAGTCCTCGATTTCCCTATCTAAAAACAGAGTGAAAGAGCATTACCTGTCCTCTCAATCGTAATATATGTATTTATTTATGGATATATATTTAAGCATTATGTATTTATACAAGTATTTATTAATATTTACTTATATATGTAGGTTATAATAGGTTAAGGCACACACACATATTTTTCTAATACTCTCTCATACACTATTGTTTACATTTCGTTCTCATATCTCCTTTCGCAGGTCTGCTGGCAGAAATTTCTTAAGAAATAAGCAGTACCTTTGTACTCAAATTTTATATGTTTTTTATCCTGTCTAGTTTACTGTGTGTACATAAATAGTTAAATAAATAAATACATAGTTAAAAAGTGCTCTGATCTCTTTGGGGTGGCGGTAAACTGCTAATTGTCAGGCTGTTATTGTTAGAAGCCCCAATAGCGTGAGAGGGCTGACTAGTTTATCAGTGTCACCGATTACCTTTGACGGCTATCCCGCTTAGCTGCGACGTCAAGGATCTGGGTTTGAATATGGATACTTGCCTTGACTGGCGTCGCTACTGTGAGCAAGAAAGTCACCAAAACTTTGCGTGCGCTTTACCGATTGAAAAATATTCCCATCACACCTATGTAAAGCTTGTGCAGCCCTTTATCGTCCCCGCAATTGAATACGGTGATGTGTTTTACTATGGCCGGTATGCAGATCTTCTAAACGAACTTGACCGACTTTTGCATTCGATTTGTACATTGAATTTTCGAAGGTACCTATAACCACGTGTCCGTATATCGGCCATTTTTAAAAAGTGTGCTACCCTACCTCGCTATGCGTTTAGGGCTTGATGACACTCTTTTCTTTATTCAACAAACATAGTTTGTGTCCTACTTTTTTTTTTACTTTTATCTGACTAGGATGTGGTTATCCTTACAAATATTATAAAAGCCAAAGTGAGTTTGTTTGTTACGTCTTCACACCTTAATGGCTAGACCGATTTTCATGAATTGGCACAGATAGTTTAAGGAATGAGGGAGAAAGAGGGAAGATAAGGGAAAACTTAGCATAGCTATTACAATATATAAGGCGCAAGGGCAAAAGCTACAGGTAGCAGGTAACTATAAATCAGGAAAGGGGAACTGTGTTACCCCGAATTTAATGCGAGTGTTAGTTTTAAATATTTATGCTCTGCGCACAGCAAGAATCTTTATTCCACCAATATACGTCTTCTCTTCTACGATGTCCTTCTCACCACTCTGGTTTTCTTAAAGCTGCTTTCCCTGTCCAGGCGGTTCTTCCTCTGAAATGCGCTCCCTCTAAATACCAGAATTAAGTAATAGCTCAGGAACATTATTATTTAGTTTGTAGTGTATAGGTATTTATCGTTTTATGTTTTTTGTAAATGTTTTCATAAAACACTTTCTGTTTTGCACCCTGCACCTACTGCTTTCTCTCTGCATCACCCTAGAGTAGACTGGTAGAAAATGGCCAAGGCATAAGTTCGTCTCTATACAGTGTTTTTAAACATGTAAATAAAGTTTGAATAAATAAATAAATGCAACGAGTATTAGCTGCTATTATAATAGCCAGTCTCTAATAAGATGTTTTCAACTTCACTTAAAAAGCTAACCGCTGCTCCAATTTTCTGTGTTTCTTAAGGCAACATGATTGAGGACTTTTCCGATTGGTGGAATCAGATCCTAAGTCGGCTATTTTGTAGTTAAAATTCAGCAAATTGTAATAACTAAAAATTATATGTAACAATTTTGTAGTTCTACACCATAATTTGAGCCTCGCACGACATGAATCGCAAGCGGCGTCGTTACGTCATTGCGATTTAGGCCAAGCGCGGAATGTTTCGGCGAATGGCGCGACGGCACGGTCAGGGCCCGCTTGTCCCTGACCACGGTCAACGGCATCGTTTGAAGGTGCCCTCCGAAACGGAATATGTTCGCACACAATGCCAGCATCGTAACGAAGTAAGTATGTACATTATGTACGTAGGCAAACATGAGACGTATACAATTTTTTACTCGCTACTATGCAATGCTAGTGAGCAGAGTTTTATACTGAACATAAACTGGTTAGTCATACTCATCACGTCGTCTATTACACTTCCATTTCTATTGTCTGTGTGCTTTTCTTACGTAATGCACCTGGCGGTATTTTTGAATAAGTAACAATACGTTCTTTATGTTACACAATTATAATTCAAATCGCTATGCTGATTCTTTATCAATGCGTCGTGTGCATTGTAGATAAGCATGTGCAGTTATATTCTGTAGCCAACTGTACGAGTATGTTGTTAATATATAATGTACAGAAGTAGATAGATAAGAGGGAGTGTCGGGTGTGCGCCTGTGTGGGTGCCGGTGGCGGGCGGCGGGGTTTATCTCGTCATTAGGCGCTAAAGGTGACTTTGCTCGGTCGTCGACCCACAAACCGCTTTACTTTTATTCCTATTTGGGTTTCGTGATCGTCTCACTTTTTATGCATCGCTCTTATAGTATTCCCAGATTCTATCGTGTCTTGGAATTTTGCCAACTAGCGAGTCAAACTGACGTGGTATACAAATCGTTATCTATATGTTGATAGATACAGATGTTGACCGTAACATAGTAGACACCTATTAATAATCGTCTGATGTTATTATTAATTGATAAAGCTATTAGATTTACATTTGTATTTTCATTCTTTTGAGACCAAAAAACTTCGCAACACTTGCATTTACATTAGTTTGTTTTGGCGAGAATCCAATGGATATTTTAGTTTTTGTGTTCAGAATACCACATGAAAGTATTATATTTTGCATATGGTATGAGGTACCTACTCCAAAAACTGTTGTTTATTTTTGGTGCTTAGGCACCTGTCGATGACCTGCGATGTTCATTATTTGTACTTGCCCTATACTGCAAATGAGTAGGACTAATGACCAGAGCAGGTAAGTAGGTAGATAGTTAAGTACTTGTTACTAGGTACTTCACCGGGTAGTAACTACTTATAAATTCGGTTGGCACAATTTTTTTGAATGATTGTTATAGGTAGGTACTCAAATCAAGTGATTGGATTAGCTACCATTCCAGTCGAATCGTCATAGCTGCTCATTTGTTTTTTTCTGATACAAGAATAGATTATTTAAGGCACTTTTAAAATTCCTAAAGAGCTTCTAAAAATGTATTAACTTCTGATGAACTAGTCCACTCAAGGTCGCTGACTATTAATTCCGGTCGACGAATTGACTCCTTGTCGAAACCAACCGATATGGTAGTGCGGGAGGGGAGGGGGGGGGGCGAATGTTACCCAAATATATACAGAGCTTAAAAGGACTCTTCACTAAGCTCCTACAGATAGCCACACATAGAGGTTTTTGTATTTAAAAAACTTAGTTTCAACGTTGGGAAGTCTTGGAACAAAGACCTACAAAATTTCCGTAAATAGAAAATTCCAAGGGATGGTCCTTAAGAAAAGGCTTCAACGGGAAGATCAATTATTAAGCGCCTCTCGACTATGTTTTTACACAGCAAATAATCCAAAACTTAACTTACTTAGGTCAGATAGGTATGTGTACTTATCTCTAATTAAGTCAGTTATAGTGTATCTCTAATTAAGTCAGATATATATCACTAATTAAGCCAAGTTTAGGAATGTTTGTTTTACTGTGACTTATATGTCACAGTAACCCTTTAATTAGTTGATCCAAAATAGATCACGCTATGTGCTGTTAGCACAGTAACGTGTATCGATGTATAACAAGGACCAAACATCTTAACTTTAGTTGTAGCAAGTAGCAGAAGTAGAGCCAATTTATTTCACGAAGTTATGTACGTATTTGTGTTGTCAAGTAGAGTTATAATGGGTACCTTACCTACATAGCTACACCGAGTTATTTCTCCTGTGTTAATAAGTAATTTAGTACCTTATTATATTGTTTTTTTTTTTTTAGTTTTTATTGGTTTTTGCTTATTCTAATGGTGACTGTATTTAATTTACAATTTTTTTCATGTTTCATGCACAACCAGTAACCTGTGTGGTGTAAACTGTTTGTATAAGCAGGCAATAAAAAAAATGGAAGGTAATCTACAAGCAAATTATTCGAATCACGTGAATACGTAACGCCTTCGACGGAGACAGTTTGACCTTCCGTCAACTGTCACGTTTGTTTCTGCTACTCTTCTTATTCCTTGTATAGCAGACACGGCAAAACTGTGTCTCGTTAAAACATCCTCCATTTCTTTGTTGAAAAAAGTCTTTTGCTCTCCAGTTCAGTTAGGCGCGTCGCCCACACGACCAAGAGTCGAGGCGCAGACGGGGCGCGGGCGCGTTAGGCGCGTCTCCCACACAACATTCGTAAAGAAAATCTCGTTGCGGCGTGATTCTGATGTGAGATTTTCTTTACAAATGTCATGTGGGCGACGCGCCTAACGCGCCCGCGCCGCGACTGCGCCTCGACTCATGGTCGTGTGGGCGACGCGCCTTACCATCCCAGGACCAGGCTGTTGTATGTACTACTTTGCTTACATGTTATGACATTTTCTATTCCCGGTTTGTGATATTTTGTTGGCTCAAAACTCCGTCACTCCACGTCGTCCTCGTCGTCATGTCATTTTATCTACCTTTGGGATAAAAGTACTAAAGGGTTTTAGAAAGCCACCAGCACCATCCAGGGCCACCTTTTTAATCTTAGCAAAGTGATTTAGCTATAGTGACTGTCAAAAGAATCTTAACTTATCCCACGCGAAATTTTAAGCTGGCTTTTGAATCCTACCTTCATTCCTTTTTGCTAGTAATCCAACATAAAAACAAATAGTTACTTAAAAAGGTTGTTGTTATAGCCGAAGAACTTCAGATAAATGTTGAAAAAAATTATGAAATTATGGGCTTTATTTTACTGATAATTGTGTAAAGCGTCCATTTTCGGTCAAATTCTACTTGCGTTTTAAGAAGATATTACAAACATTAAAAACATTTTACTTAAAATACGGTTTTTTTACGTCTATTCTAAAGTCCAAATTTAATAGACAATATACTTGAGTATCTACCTACATATTTTGTTGTTCAGAGTACCAAGCACTTTAATGGAAAATAACAAATGAGCAGCCGATGTGAGTGAGTAAATGAGGTACAAAGTAACTATTGATAACAAGAATCCACTAATAAACCTATCTACTTTGTTTGACCTAATAAATAAAGGTATAAAGTGCGCTCGTGACTATCTCGTTGGTCTATTTGTTGGAAACGCGACTGCTGAGCATGAGGTCCTAGCTTCGACTCCCAGTTTGGGCAAAATATTATTTGGTTTTTCCATCAGGAAATTCTTAGTAGCAGCCGCGTAGTCTGGATTTGCGGCCTTGCAGTCGATGGCAAATGATAGACTCACCCCCTATTAGATGAGACTACAAAACTAGTGAAATGTGCGCAGCAAAAAAGGTTAGGCAGTAGGTTAGTTAGTTAGGCAGAGATATATCTCTGCCTAACTAACTAACCTACTGCCTAACCTTTCGGGATTTCAGATGTGAGATTACGTTAAGTGTGTAAAGTGCGCTATAAAAGATCGACCTACGTAAGGGGTAATAGGCCCTCAAACCAACCCAGCCACCGTCGCGGGAAATGCATTGGGCATCGGGCGCCACAAGATGATTCCCGGCCACCGTAGATACGAGTCTGTAGACGTTGAGCAATGGGTAGCTCACCATCCATCTGTCATGTGACGACAGGCCGTGTCGACGGTGCGTTCGAGTCCTACACGCGCCTCAAAGAGATGTCAGCAAAGCAGAGGGGCCTGTGCCACCGCCTGCCGGGGTTGCCGGTTGTTCGAAGACAAATCGCGGCCCTAGAACATAAAGGGCAATAGGAAGGAAAGAATATGGGTGGGTTTTACTATTTGATAATATCCCATGCTAAACAAAGAGGGTTTCGTTAATATTATCATATTTATGTTCTTATACGAGTCAAAAAAGTCAATAACCACGTTTGTCAAAATATTTTGACACACTTTTTCGAGTCTTTCGTGCATTAGAGCTGTTACAGCAGAGGTCCTAATTGTAATTTCAAAAACCAATTGGTTTCTGTTTCTTAAATGTGAAGGGATGAAAAGGAATCGTTTAGGTACAAAAACCTAATCAAAGTTTAACAATATCAGTCATATCAAATTGATTTGTTGATAATTCTATAGCGATTCTATACCGACAGTTGGTTAGGAAAAGAACACTTTCAACAGAGGTTATTGACACTACTTAGAGACATAAATATTTGTCTTTGTTCCCAAAAACTACGGTCAATGGACTTTGGCTATTTATTTTGGATTATGAGTAGTTGATCGCTACCCAATAGTGCACCGTTTTAAAAGTTCTTTCATCCACAGAGCCCTAGAAAATCAAACGCACGAATAATACGATTGATTCTAATGTGAAAGTGGGTGTTGCTTTTTTTAAAGAACTCCTAATATTCCTGATAGGGTTTATGTTACTATAAAGTTGTATTCTCAAATAGGATTAGGATAATGCCCTTTTACAAGGTTGGGTTTGTGGTTGAAAATGTTTCTATGCTTCGGACACTGCCATAGCGCGTTGACATCAATTTCAAATAATTCGTTGAAATTATCTGCGATTGTCATTCATGTGTAGACAATGAATGCAAAATGATTTCATCGTTCTATAAGTATACGATTACGAACACTACCTAGTTATCGGATCATTTCCTAAAAGAGTTTTGAAAATGTGTACTTCTCTCTCGTCTTATGATTCTTAAATGGACGTAGTTAAACGGAAAGGATTCAACCTACATAATAATCATGGGGGATCCTTTCCGTTTAACTATGTCCAAATATAAAACGAGGACAAGTGGACAATATTTAATTGAAACTCCGTCAAGCTATGGCTTGCTCATAGAACGAGCAATTGCAAGGGTAACTAAAAAAAACCTAATCTGTAACCTAGAGAAAATTAAGTATGAAATTAAAATAAAACCGACCAAGTGCGAGTCGGGGCTCGCGCACGGGTTGTTCCGTACAAATTTGCGACATAAACGGCCATATCTTTAGACTGCGTAGACTTAGAGGGTTGACTTTTTACAGTTGCATTGCAAGAGACTACAGACTTGAGTAGGATATGGTTATAATTTCAAGTCGATACCTCCTCGCTTTCCTGAGATAAAGGGTCATGCCGGACAGACTGACAGGCGGGCACCGTGAGAAAGTGATCCAATAAGTGTTCCGTTTTTTCCTTAGAAGAATTGTAGAAAACTGAGCAGCGGAATAAGTTCTGCTTTAAGATGTCATAGTAGGCCTCTATGACATCTTAAAGCAGAACTTATTCCACTGAAGGAAAGAGATGGTGCTAGACACCCTGTATAGCTCTGTCCCTTTCTCTCAGCGGAATAAGTTCTGCTTTAACACGTCATGGTAGGGTAGCAGGAACAGAATGCCCAATTTATCCCCCACTTTCATCTAATATTGCTCATGGAGGAAGATCTGTAGATCTTGCTATTATTTGCACTAGGAAGATGACTAATCCTGATCCATTATGTTCATGTTATCAGACTTAGTTTAAGCTGTGTGAGGTACAGAACATAGTGTGGTCAATATTGTATTAGCAGTTACATTTTTTTCGCATTCATAAGGATGTCTCGCTGATCTTCGCCCACATAGCTAGCTTGAGGGCAAAAGTTTTATATTTCTAGTCGGGACTTATTCAAAATACGGCCAGCTAAAACTTTAGGTCAAATCTTGATTATGATATGATCTAGAGTTATAGCTGGCAGGGTTTGAACTTGGAGTCATTCTAAGTATTATTTATTGAACTTATTAGTTAGATACGAAGCTTGCATTATCCGTAGTCTCTTCAGAATATGTAGCCTAGTAGTGAGTTTGTTTGTTACGTCATCACGTATAAATGGCTTAACCGATTTTGATGAATTTTGGTACAGAGATTGCTGGGACCCTGAAGACGAACATAGGCTATTTTTTTAAACTCATAAATGAGTGAGAAAGGGGGAAGAAAAGGGACAACTTAGCTTTGCTATAACTATAAATAAAGCGCTAGGGCAAAAACTACTGGTAGCAGGTAGGTACGGTCTGCAAATCAGGAAAGGGGAACTGTGTTACTCCGAATTAAACGCGAGCGAAGCCGCGGGCAAAAGCTAGTATTGTTTATTCTATCACCACGCGACCGCGGGGTGCAGTTAGTTTAAAATATATTCAATTCAGATGTCATGCCATATTATTTGATGACCTTTTTATAGTTGTGCTAGTTAAACTAAAAGCTTTTTCATGTTTATTTATATTTATTTACGTTTTTAGTAAGGTAAACTTTAAATCGATGCCAGATATTATGCATGTTTAAGCAGTACCCAGCGATGCATACTTAGAAATATTAAAAGCATGTGTAGTACCTAGTCGGGGCGTAGCCGTGGTAGGGACAAACTGCAGACACATAGTTCCGAAAAAAAAACAACAAAAGGGCATATCTCCTTAGGATAATCCAAAAAAAAAGAAAATGATAGTAAAAATTGGAATGGCTACCTCTTTGGTCAGGTGGTTTCTAGCGCGACTGTCGAGTATGGGCTCTTTTTTTTCGGTTGGGAAATCATCAAATGACGTCCCCCGTTCTGGGAGCGGGGGGGGGGGCATGTCAGACTTGTACTGACTTAAACCCACCCACCCATGTTCCTTCTATTGCCCTTTACGTTCCGGGGCCGCCGTATCTCTTTCGAACAACCCGCCACCCCGGGAGTATGGGCTCTTGGATTTAATTTCTTGGCCATGACGGACGTGTTATTCGGTTTTCCATCAAGAATTTCTCAGTAGCCACAGAGTCTAGATTTCTGGCCTATAGCTATTTAGCTATAGGCTTGCTCCTATTACATGGGAGCATTGGAACTTATAATTTAACTAGCTAAATGTGAGTGTACTGCTAATTACACCGCTGCCTTAACCTTCGGGGATCACAAAGCGTGATGCTGTAATATTTTTTATTTATAATTTGAGTTCAATTTAAAGTTAAGCACAGACAACACGTCCACGTACCACGTGTTGGATTTTAATTTTAATTTATGATGTAAGTTCAAGCCAGAGGGCAGTTCTTTGTAATGACGATTTATTTATGCTCATGATATGAGAGACCATGGAATAGTAACAATGACTCGAGAAATGGTGAAGAGCAAGCAATCAGTAGGTACTTACCAACATACTTGTCATTAAAACGTTTCCATTACGATTAAGAAAAAACTAGAAGATTACACAACTTATTGACACGTAGGATGTACTCATTGCATTTGCAACATTGTTGCATCTATCTACATTCATGAGATTACCAATAAAACAACCTAGGTACTAAACAACTTGGAATTCCTTAGAGAAAAATAATCCTTACGTTGACTTAGGAAAACCGATTTTCCAACAACAGAGATTCTGAAATCATAAATGGTTCTATGGAGGATTAACTGGCAATGTAAATTGTTTTGTATTTTAGTATAGTTACGGAACAGATTCGCCTGTCTGATAGTGTGCTTACGCCCACATGAAAGTAGCCGAGCACTAAAATCGATGGTTGCAGCCGGCTGGGGAGGGCTGCCGGGGTGGCCGGGATAACCGCGCGGTTGCCGGGCAACCAACTCGCGGCGCGTGTTATTATTTCTACGATGAAAACTCACTTAATTGTCGCTTTAAAACCAAGGTTATGTTTTCAGATACTTAGTAACAGCAGCAAATGAGACATTGGAACTCCGCCCTTAAGACGGCCCACTGGCCCAAGTAAGGAATTCAGCACGTATTATGAATAGACGCGTCACACAAGCACTACTGCACTCAACAGGGCTAGCTGCGTGTGTCGCTACATATAATACCTACTAGAACAAACTATCACCAGTGCACGAAGAAAGGGAATTACCTATATCGATACCTGTTGGTAGAAAGAAATGAACATACATATTTATCTCGTGGAAAAATGGCGGTAGTCGTGCAAAAAACAAGTATAACGATAACAAATACAGTACTTACTCGAGAAATCAGACAAACAAACTTATTAATAAACTAAAATTTCGTCCTCAACGCTGTCAATTGGTAATGTCCCCAAGAGACTGGCCGCTTTGCCACGTTGTATGGCAACGCTTAGCCTCTGGCCAAAGTAAGAGCCAGCCCTTGGGTCACAGGTCAGGATCAACTAAACGTTTTGGAATATCCTTAAAACGGCTGTGATCACAAGATGTTTTTCTTTTCTCTCACATTGGTTTAATTTGTAGGTATAGGTACATACCTGAAAGATATTTCTCCACAAATAATAGCAGAGAATTGCGAGATAGGGGCGTGCAGTGGCGTCACTGAATGGTGGAAGTCTAATTTCAAGAAGAAGAAGGGAGGTAAAAGATGTTCAGAATAACATTAAATCAGGCATGCAAAACACTTTCAATTACATTAAATTCAACGGTTTATTAACATTTTGATACAAATGAATGTCATTATTGAATTACAAATTATAAAAGTCAAGTCGGCCAATTGCCTTACTTTTTCTTTGCCAATATTGAGCGCGGGTAACGCAAAGGCGTCATTACTGGAAATAGGTTATATATCCAAATTCGATGTTGTACTATCATAATTAATAGCTTGTGCGTTCTTAATGGTCAATTTATTGAAGTGAGTCAGGTACAAGATGTGTGGATTGAAGCGAGTAACGGGTGAGTATCGAGACGTCGCGCCGCCAGCGCCCTTGGCACGCGCTCCCGGTCGTGGCGGTCGCCTGGTGACGTGGCCACACGACCTTGTTCCTAGTTTTCGCAATTTTGCAACCATTTCATATTAGAATTTCTAACATCCACATGCGTAGGTATTTCAAAGTCCACACAGTTATACTTAACGATCGTCTGTTTCAAGGCAGTTTGTATTTAATAAGCCTTTCTACTTAATTATTCCATGTTGATCTTCAGTGGTGTACATTTTCACGAGCGCTTGAGTGTTTAGTTTAAATGTCTGTATTTTCATTGCTACCTATCTATTATTTATCTAACTGATTCTGAAATGAGGCCACACAGTTTGAGAACCATCACGCGAAGCATGTAGCTCAAAAATGTCTGTAAGTATTGGTCTTGGAGTGTCATGGATCAACAGCAACAGTTAAGTAGGTACTTCGAAAAGGATAAAATGAATACCTACTAAGTAAGTTTATCTATGTATTGTCTCTCCTATTTAAAGGGCAATATTCTTACTTATATAATTATACTAGCATGGACGCTTGGTTTCGCCAAACTTTCCAGTTTGGTATTGTCCCACGAGATCGTACAACCGGGATACAAAATCATCTGTGTCAATCCAGGTTATAAACAATAATCCGCTCGGTTCAGTAGATTTCCATCCAACCTCACTAACTTTTGCATTTATAATATTAGTAGGACTAGCTGCGCCCCGCGATTTCACTCTAGTAGCCAGGAATAAAAAGGCCTATAAGTAGCCCATGGTTTACGCTATCTACATACGTACCTAATTTAATCGAAATTGGTCCCTGGACCATTAGAGCGTACAAAATTTTACCTTCACAATTTTAGTGTGATTTGGAAGTTCTGGAAAACTGCTCCAATGATTTCGCTGAAAGATGCATTTCAGGCGAGGTGTTTCTGCCAGGGTTTCGGGTTGTCACCGGGGTTACGGGTTGATCATAAGAGATGGCACATGACACAAAAAGCCAAATGAATGGGTTTTAGCCAAAAAGGGCTGTTGATGGGGGCAAAAAAATCTATCTAGCTATGTCTCATAAATATATATCTGGTATACAGGAAATTCGTTTTCAGTCTAATAGGTACAGTTACTTTTCTTTACATTGTATAATATGAAGTCGCTTCCTCTGTCTGTTCGATTAGATCCTTTTAACTGCTCAATGGCTTTAAATTCAGTTTTCAGCAATAGATAGGGTTATTCAAGAGGAAGGTTTCATCATCTGCCTAGCCTTTTCCCAACTACGTTGGGGTCGGCTTCCAGTCTAACCAGATGCAGCTGAATATCAGTATTTTACATGGAGCAACTGCCTATCTGACCTCCACAACCCAGTTAGTACTGGGTAATAAGATACCCCTTGGAAAGACTGGTTGTCAGACTTTCGGAACATTTACCTGAAGAGGAAGGTTTATTTGTATAATATAGAATCCGTGGCGGGTTGCTAGTAAATAATGAAGAATAACTAGTGTATAGTTTCAAAGCTACGCATCCGCCATCTTTAGTCGCCAAATGATACTAGTTTTATGATTTCGAATTGTGTTAGGGATGAAACATAGAACTTAGAGTTCTATGTTGCAGTATATATTGTAGTATATATGCAGTTATTTTTGACAAACAATTTAAAGAATGTCTGTCTGTAACGAAACTGGCAAAGTGATTAGAAAAAAACATTATTTTGCCCTTGTGCTATTCTATTATTATGTAGTTATGTGGATATGAATGAATAAATAAACTGGTCCGTAGCTCTAGGTCTGCACAGGAAAACAGAAGCGACGTACAAATCATTCATTGCAATCATAGTACCTTTCGTTTGGAGTATGAAGAACTTTACACACTGTTCTTCATATACCCATATTAATTATAACTAGGTAGATTGTTATGTTGTCTATTTTAATTCTCGAATCGTTAGTTACGTCATGCTTGTATTGGCTGTCAACAATGTTGTAGGGTGTGTAGTTGGTGCAGTGTGCAACGTTTTGCAGCATAGGTACATATATTATTACATCTATGCAGTAGGTATGTTACAAAGTGTATTGTCCGAGCGGTGTTTCATTTCGGCAAAAGCGGGGTATTCACTAACAGACATACCCATAGACACGCCTGCGGGCATGTCCGGGCGGGCATCTTTGCAAGAGGTTTGTCCTTAAGTCTGTATGTGTGTGCCTATCGCAGACGGTCTGGCAGGCCGACGTTGCAAGCCCGTGCGATCTCATTTTGTCTGCGCGGGCACAGACATGTCCGAACGTGAATGCTTACCGCAGGCCGCCTGTTCACAGACACAGGAGCCACAGCAACCAATGCAGACGTCCGTTTATTAATATTTGACGTGGAGGTTTTTTCAGAATGAGTTTTAACGACAGCAAAATTTTCTGGGAAGAGTTTATAGCTATCTACAAAACATATCCATATTTATGAAAGGTTGCTTTTTACCAATTACGCAATACTGCCTATCAAAATTTAATTGAGAAATCCACTCCGAAACCGATTTAGCATTTGTTAAAAAAATATAGAATTCCTAAGGAACTCATACAGGCGTGAGCTGCGTAAAATACGCCAGTCAACAAGAACTGGTTCATCAGTAGATGAGGTGGTATGAGTTGGTGTTTTAATCTGCTCCAGTTCACGTCCGATCAGGAGCAAGCACGAGCCGGGACAATCGTCAATAAGCTCACCGCCTAATTCTTTGTAAGACGAATCATTGGTAAATACAAGTAAAAGTACATAATATTCAATTATATTCTAATTATAAAAACTAAAGTATGTAGGGTAGGTAGGTGGGTATAGGTGATTCAATAAAACTCAATATTGCACTGGATAGCAGCACCAGTAATTATTGCAATTTTTCGTCTTTTCGTAGCCATCTTTAATGTGCACAACTAATCGCCTAGCCGGTCTAAAATAGACTGATGTGTCCGTGTAGTGTATTGAGGCGCCAGACATGCCCGGACAGACTGCCCGAAGACGTGCCTACAGGCATGTCTGTAAGTGAATGCCCCGCTTAAAATGGGCTGAACGTTGTGGATGGTGTCAAGCAAATTCTAAAATTGAACTGTTTCAATATTTCTCAAAGATTTTATTATTTTTTTATTTAGCCTATGTTATTGGGACAACATAGGCTAAATATAACGAAATGTACACCGAAATCTTTTCTCTCGCCACTCCGAACCAGTCCGTCCTTCTTTTTGGGTTGGTAAATCATCAAAAAAGGGGGGGGGGAGTGTTAGACTTTCATTGACTAAAACCCACCTATGTTCCTTCTATAGCCCTTTATGTTCCGGGGCCGCGGTATCTCTTTCGAACAACCCGCAACACCGGCAGGCGGAGGCCCTGGCTCGCTCGTCTGCTTTGCTGACATCTCTTTGAGGCGCGCGTGAAATACAAACGCGCCGTCGACACGGCTTGTCGTCGTCGGACGGACGGTGAGCTACCCATTGCTCACCGTCCAGAGGCCCGTATCTAGGGTGGCCGGGAGCCCTCTCGCGGCGCCCGTCGCCCGGGGCGTCTCCCGCGGCAGCTGGTTTGGTTTGAAGTTCTCTCCGGGACGCGAGAGATCGCCGCCGCCGATCACCTTCCGAACCAGGGGGTCTACTCTAATTCTACGTAAAACGAAATTGCGGCCGAAACTTCAAACGTTTTCTACCACGGTTTCATTTCATTTCATTCATTTCGAAATTTTTGGACGTCCGAAGTTTATTTGACATTAAAATTTTCTAAAACCTACTCTAATTCACGCAATATGATATAGAGTAGGGTTACTAACGTAACTACTTTTTACTTTCGTTCGTTAACGAAGTTACGTTTCGGAGAAAGAGAGTAGGCCCCCAGCCCTCACGGTACGCAACTATTAATTATAAAGTAAAAACAAACACACTATTCAATTATTAGTAACCGACTTCTTACAAAGGAAGAGTCATGAACTGAATTTATTAGGGTTATCTAAACGTTGTGGTGATTGCCGATTAATCGGCTTTGGCCAGAAATCAACCTTCTGTCGGACACAATATAATATCTTACAGTCGTGTGTAAAGCAAACCAAATGGAGTGCCCTAGCTGAATTCAATTTAAATCAGGTACTTATACATTCAAATTATTGCAGCCTTGTAGCGTAGAACTGCAGGAAGTCGCCATAAATTCTTGTTTTTCCCAACTTCTGAAATTATATGTTTTTAAAGTTATGTTTGGGTTTAAATACCTCGGAGTAGCTCGTCGATAAATAATACCAGCCGCTCGGGTTGATCTTTAGGTCTGTAAATGGTAAATGGTGTATTGTAAATGGTAAATGGGCCCTTCACCCTCAAGGGGCCAAGGGCTACAGCCCAAAAAGCCTTTATACAGATCCGCACCTGGACCCTTACATAGTTTGGAATAGGCATAGATTTTAATATTTCGTTGGGCTAGGCAGAATATGTATGGTTTTAAATACCTATACCAAAACAATCATGTCAAAACCTACGTCCTACTGAAATACCTTTTGGTATACCTACCAGTTAATTGAGACGTATTGAATATTTAATGACCAAACTTTGTTTATAGGGAATTGTAATTAGGAAACATTGAATTCCCTACACTAGACTGAAAAGTAAAATTTGAGCAGAAATTCAATGATTTTCCAATTACTTGAAAAGTTGTTTTAAAGGATTTATTTGGAATTTTACGTTCAGAACTACTTAATATATTAATTACTTATGTAATTAACATCGTCTATATTATCTACAATACATAATTACTTTACCTTATCATAATGACACAAAATTCTCGCGCATTCGACATATCGCTGAACTGTTAGGATTTCTAATAACCTAAATCTTTTTTACGCAATGTTATGAATACTAACTTGATAAGAGTAAAAGATAAATCGTCACCACAATAGGGATATTGTAGTGACGATGAAAACATAGGAAGTAGTCTGATAGCGATGGCTGTGTTGCTATATCTCTAATGGTTGCAATTTTCAAAAGAACAAGTGGTTAAGGTGACATTCAACGCATGATGTTGCTGTTAATGCTAGGTTGGGCCGTCACGGTACATTAATATCAAGAGACGACCCTGGATAAAGAATGAACCGAAACGGAACTGGAAGATTTAGCAGCATTAGCAGATTAAGAGCCAAATGAGATGTTAAACTACCCGCATAATGGACGCGCGCTTGCTGAAAGGCAGATACTGAAAGGTTTACTCACTCTACAGTGCACATAACCGATACATAGGTACATTTTGTTGACAAGTATCAACATTTTCTCGGAAATATTTGATTTTGACGCAGCAGTTTCTGAGCTATCGACTGCTGCTTTGCGTGTCGCGGGTTCGATCCCCGCATGGAAAAAATATTTGTATGCCCTACAGTTAGTTGTTCCGTGTCTGGCTATTTGTGTATGCGAGATTGAATGTTTGTAAATGCACCCACGATACAGGAGAAATTCCTAGTGAAGGGCAACATTTGGTTGCGGGTTGTTCGAAAGAGATACCGCGGCCCTGGGGGCCTACTCTCTTTCTCCGAAACGTAACTTCGTTAACGAACGAAAGTCAAAAGTAGTTAGTTAGTTTCATTTCATTTCATTCATTTCGAAATTTTCGGACGTCCGAAGTTTATTTGACATTAAAATTTTCTAAACCTACTCTAATTCGCGCAAAATGATATAGAGTAGGGTTACAAACGTAACTACTTTTGACTTTCGTTCGTTAACGAAGTTACGTTTCGGAGAAAGAGAGTAGGCCCCCTGGAACGTAAAGGGCATCAGAAGGAACATGGCTGGGTTTTAGTCAGTAAAAGTCTGACACGTCCTCCCCCCAGAGCGGGGTAAGTTTTATTTGATGATTTCCTACCCCAAAAAAGGGGCGACATTTAAAAAAAACACTAAAATACGGTGAGCAGTGGGTCACTGTCTATCCATCTAGTGGCGTCTGGCCGCGTCGTGCTCCACGTGCGCCGTCAACAGGGCCACACGCCTGCACCGCAGCTCCCAACGCCCAGAACACTCGCGGCGGGCAGGGCGTTCCATGCAGTAATTATCTCACGAACACACTCATTGCCAGTGGTAGCTAACTATCTATTGGATAGTTCAACCGTTAAACTGAGTCTTTTAAAAAATAATTGTATAAACAAACTGAAAAAATAGAAATAAAAGAAAAATACATGTGTAACTTTCAAAAGATAAACAAATAGGTACATAGATTAAATGTTATGAAATTAACTAAGTTTCAACTCTTTATTCTTAGAAAATATACTACCTAAGTTATAAATAAATAAAAAAATAGCGTCAAAAAATTCGTCCTCAACGCTGTCAGTTGGCAATGTGCCTAAGAGACTAGCCGCGTTGCCACGTTGCATGGCAACGCTAAGCCTCTGGCTAAAGTAAAAGCCAGCTTTTGGGTTACGGGAAGTGACAACCAAACGTTTTGATATCGGCTCGAAAATATAGTTACCAATAAGGTTACATTAAGTTTTATATTGAATCAACATTCCTAATTTTAATATAAATGAATATAATTAGAATTTCCTTTTTTTTGTGCTTGTTGCAATAACGGAACGTATCAAAGGAGATCCAACTTATTAATGTAACTGCATTTTTATGAGCCCCTAAATTAATGAATCGATTGTCAAGAATGTAAAAAAAGAAAAAAAAATCCCTTTCATCAAATGAGGTCATTCTTGAAAGATGATACGCACTTAGTAGGGATACACACTTGTTGAACTCAAAGTTCAAGGTGTTCACTCAATGGTTATCATAAAGTCTATGATGTTGACGATTAAGGGGTTAATAAATGTTAAAATAGTAATAATGTCAAAACTTGGCAGAATACACTAGTATAAATCCAGCAATGCCTTTATGCAGCTGGATCACATCCCTGGGATGGTAGGTGAGTGTACAGGGTTAGAGTCTAACCCTGTACACCCTCTAACCGTTAGACAAGGTGATGCAAATAACCAAACTATTATTCCCATGTTAAAAAGCACTTGTTTACAATTATAACAAGGAAAACATCGAGAGAAAACCAGCATGCCTCATAGATATTAATCGATCTCGGGCATGCAAAATGTGAAAGCCATGTCAGAGGCCCATAGACGGCAAAAATAACCTGTGACACTCAGGCACCCCCGCGATAAAGAAGAAGAATAATAATGCATTGTTATTATTCTTCTTCTTTATCGCGGGGGTGCCTGAGTGTCTGGTAAGCTAAGACTAATAGCAAGATGGACGGATATCATACAGTTCATAGCGGATGAGACCTGGTTGGCATTACTGTAACAGAGGGGGTATTTTACCCTCTTTTTTGCGTCAACCTCTTTCCTGTTAGATCAACATTGATTTTTAAATTTTTAAATATTCATATTTCGAATTTCATTCTGTCATTTTCATCTTCAACAGTTATTTTTTGCTCATAACAAGGTGTTACAAGGCTAAACAAAAAGGCGTAGCGTGGTAGGATAGTTAGGAAGTATATATACTGTACAGTGGCTCAAGCAAGGTTGTCAATGATAATGATGATGGCCAGACCTCTAATAGAAAAACGTTAGCTACGATAAACATTGTTGAGCCGAATCTGGCTTTCGTGCCACGCCCTCGACGCGTCATGCTGCGTAATGCACTTTGCCATAGAATAACATAACAAGTCTTTGAATATTTTGATGACTAAGCTGTGCACGGGTTACGATGATGTTGGCTAACTTCATTGAGTAATAGCAAAGGCATGGAAATACTTGGAGGCTTTTGCCCAGTACTGGGAGAGTTTAGGCTAAGAGAAAAAAACATAGGGTTATGTTTATTAGGTACAGACGCCTGCAGGTCAAGCTACCCGAAACTGTAAATTTTTCCCAATAAACCTTGAACCTAAGTAATGCTTTAGAAATAAAGTCGAAAATCTATCAAAGAAATCTGACAGATTGTAGTAGCTTGATGTGCAGGCGTCTGTACAATTTATCGAATTTAGTGGTAATGAATTGTCTTACTAATTTTCCTCACATAAACTCTTTTTTGATCACAGCCCTTATCTTGATTTATCGTTGTATTAGCAAAACTTTGTAAAATAGTACTTTACTTCTAATGTGTAGTTAATAAAAAAAAGCAATAAAATAAACTTAACTAAATATTACATTAACGTTAAAAAGTATGTCATTAAATGAGTCGTCGTGGTCGTGTCACGTTGCAGACAACGCGTTTGCATGTCAGCGTGCGCGTGCGACGCCCGCCGATGCGCGGCGCTGCGACCCATCTCTTGCCCGGAGCGAACAGCTAGCATACCTACGACCTACATTCTCAGAACTCTAGGGCCGACTAAACAAAGACGCCGTAAATTGACGACGTAGCTGGTCACTGTCATGTTGAATGCGTTATCCACACCATTGTTTTTATCACAATTTTGTTTTGGATAAACTTTAATAATCACGGATTTATATATATAATAACTAGCTTTTGCCCGCGGGTTCGCTCGCGTTAAATTCGGGGTAACACAGTTCCCATTTCCTGATTTGCTTGTACCTACCTGCTACCTGTAGTTTTTGCCCTTGCGCCTGATTTATTGTAATAGCAAAGCTAAGTTTTCCCTTTCCTTCCCTCTTTTTCCCCCATTTCTCACTTTAAAAAAAAAGTTAGTCTATGTCCGTCTCCAGGGTCCCAACTATCTCTGTACCAAAATTCATCAAAATCGGTTAAGCCATTAAGGCGTGAAGACGTAACAAACAAACTCACTTTCGCTTTTGTAATATTAGTAAGGATAGTAAGGATACAAAATACGAATGATTTCAGGACCCCTTCCGTCATTACGTGTATGGATAGTGGCCTTATTTTTTTTCTAATGGTTTCAGAGAACATCTCCAGCAGATTAGAGAGTAATTTTCAAGGGACATAGTACCGGGATTATAGGGCGACACACACAAACTTACAAACCATTTTATTTTATTTCCTAAGTAGTGACCATGGTTTAAACTTGTATAAAATCAATAGCTGACATTAACTACCAAATAATGAACATCGTTACATTAAGAGTACATAATCATCCTAACATAGATATCTGAAAGAAGTTTTTAATATTTCCATGGAACCTAATGATAGACAACGCAAGAGTTAGCAGAACTGAGGCGGAGTGCAGGGCCACGTTCTGTGGGTGTATTAGCGTGTGTAAAGGCGTACGGCCCCAGTTAGAACAGAGCCCTCGGTGTGGTCACGCGTTTACATCGTACCTACTTATTGTACTCCAATATTAAATAAAATATTATGTGTAAAAATATATGTGTTCATCTTTTACTAACAACCTAGCTTGTATTCCCAGTTGGTCGTCAAAATAGCGACCACGGTTTAAACTTGTATAAATCAATAGCTGACATTAACTACCAAATAATGAACATCCTTACGTTAAGAGTACCAGTACATAATCATCCAAACATAGATATCTGAAAGAAGTTTTTAATATTTCCATGGAACCTAACAACTTGCTCGTCAAAACGCATCGTAAGAGCTCCAACACAATGTAGATGCCGTACACTGTTGAGGAGCTCTTCTGGGAATCGGGTATCCCGCATGAACCCCGGTGATGCCTGCATCAGATTAGGGTTATCGTATTTTGTTATTATATTAAAAACTTCCAGGGCTTCAACTTAAAATCGATCTGTGGAAGTTGTTTATATCTCTTCATCAACTAGAGAAGAGGTAAGCAGATTTTGTGCTCTCATTTAAATGAACATTTTCTATGAAGACAAACGAAAAAAAAAACATTAGCGGCACTCCGCTGAGAAACTTGTTACGTAGGTGTGCTCCTATATTTGTCCCTATCTCGATTAGGTACCTATTTGCACCTCATACGCAATAGCTAACTCAGGGAGCATTTATTTATACACTAGCTGTTCCTCGCGGTTTCACCCACGCTGCTCAGCACCTGTTGGTCGTAGCGTGATGTTATATAGCCTATAGCCTTCCTCAAGAAATGGACTATCCAACACTAAAAGAATTTTCCAATTTCAATCAGTAGTCCCTGAGATTAGCGCGTTCAAACAAACAAACAAACAAACTCTTCAGCTTTATAATATTAGTATAGATAAGTAAAGTCCCATAGCTACTGTGCCTATGGCAGGAACTCGTGGCTAATTAATAGCAGCCGCTCAGGTCGATCTTAAGGTTAAGCCGCGCTTGCCTTGGTTGTTCTGTGGATGGGTGACCACCCGTTACATACCGAGTTACCTCCGTGCTTCGGAAAGCACGTTAAGCTGTTGGTCCCGGCTGTTATTTGTAGATCTTTGACAGTCGTTACAGCTAATCAGTGTTCCGAAAGTCTGACAAGCGGTCTTACCAAGAGGCATCGTATTACCCAGAACTAACTGGGTTATGGAGATCAGATAGGCAGTCGCTCCATGTAAAATACTGGTATTCAGCTGCATCCGGTAAGACTGGAAGCCGGCCCCAACATAGTTGGGAAAAGGCTAGGCAGATGATGAGTTAGGTACTGTGCCTATGGCATAGTGGGTAGTGTATGTGTACATAGGTTTAAGCAGTCTTACAACGTATAAGTTGTGGTATAAGTAACGTGAAACAAGAAACAATCCATGGCTCCTAAAATAGTACACACCTGTTATGCCACTTTACATTTTTATCGAAGGCTAGGCTGAGGGGCTCAATTCTTGTATCGCTCGTCAATTAACCTTTATCGTACGATCAATCGGAGTTTACGGATACTGTTCCATTCATTAAGATATCTACGGATATTAGATTTAATATTTCTATTGTCATATCGATCTTCATTTAACCTGCCCTTGATGTGTGTGTGTACATAGTTCCGTAAGGTCGCTTTAGTCGTCAAGTTTCGTTCACTTATGTTACTCCTTCACATTCATATTTACTACTGAATCTATGTAACTTCTTACGTATCCTCTTTCATATAATTACATATTCATCACTAGTTACTTAGCTAGTTAGTCAATATCGCCGTCTGTAGCCTATTTAGGTAGCGGTCGAAAATTAAAACTGAAATTAAAATGAAGACGAATGGCTGATGAGGCGATCGGCGGCGGCGATTTCTCGCATCTGGCTCTGGTTCAGTCCATTGTCCAGAGCGAAAGGGAATGAGAAGAGATCACTTGCTACTGGCATATCAGTAAAGTAAAGAAGCCTGCCAGGGCCACCGCCTGCCGGAGTTGCGGGTAGTTCGAAAAAGATAATCCTCGGCCCCGGGACATAAAAGGGCAAAAGATGGAACATGGGTGGGTTTTGGTCAGTACAAGTACAAGTGATTACTTAACCACAAAAAAAAGACTGATGACAGATTTAATGCGACTTGTATTATTGAAGGGAAACATCAATGTTGCCTTTGCCTTCGTATCAATGGAACGTATCTTTCTCACCGTAACGTAACGTATCTTTGTTATCAGTAAATGATAACGTTAATGTTGCGGCAGTAGCGCCAAAACATTCAGAACTGCAATAATTTGTTTCATGTAGTGTAGGTACAATATTTAACGATTGGGAGTAGTCAACAAGACTCGAGAGATATCAAAATAGCGTATGACCATATCCCGATGGGTTGCATCGAAATAATGTATAATGCATGTGGCTGGTCTGAACGCGGCCCGACTCGGTACATTACCATAAACGAAGTAGTTGGAGATCTAAAATGAATTATAATTTATAATTCTCTCCTCTTTTATATTATTTATAAATAGGTAATAAAAAAGAGGTTTTTTTTTCATCAACCCAGGCTGAAAATGTCCCCAGTAAAGTACCATTGACAACGTTTTAAAAATAAATCTATAAGTCATCATTATCCTGTATTGGTAATAGAAGGTTGACAGGCAAGCGTGTAATTGACAGGACGTTGGAACTTCTAGGTGCAAAGGAAATGTCCACGAGTATCTTGTATTATTTAATGATCTGTTTTTTTATCTCAATAGTGGTATTATGACAATCTTTGAAATAGTAAAAAATAAACGCATTACGAAACAAAAATCATAAAAAATGCTATTGCGGATCTAAGATTGGCGAATTTGATCTGATCTAGCTAGCTCGTTATGCAAAATAAATTCCAATGTGCCAATATGCGATATAAAATTTCTAACAACGATTTTAACAAATCATCGTAGCTTCTACTTGTCTATGACGGTGTGGCCTAGTAGCAAGCTGTCCATTCCCATGACAAATGACAGGATACCTTTGATAAGGGCAAGTGACTGACGGGTGGTTAATTAGAGCCTTCTAGCAAGCAACAGCGATCGAAGTTACGGATATAAATAAAGTCTAATCAGCTAAGGAATAACAGAAGTTACACAACACGTGCCGGAGGAGGAGCTTTTAATTTAAAATGAGGTTACCATTTTTCTTTTCCTTCTTTTATCTACGTTCTATGAAAAGACGTCGTGTTTGAAATTATTTTTTAAGGTCAAAGGTTATATATTATATACATTTTATACATCATGTTATTACCGGAAGCCTTTACTATTTAATTAACTCACTGTTTGGGTTTTCCTTTTAGGAAATGTTTTTTTAAGTACTTATGACCAATTTAACCCACAAAGAGTAATACGGGCACATGCGTATCTTTTTAGGGTTACGTTGCCAAATTGAAAAACAAATGGTAATACCATTTGTCCATCTGTCTGTAAATTCGTTCGTGCGCATGTCACAGTCAGTTTCTAATTGCGTTTTAACATTTATTTCTTGATCAATGAATTTTGATTCAAAAGCCATGGTGTTTACTTATCATACTTTTTTCACCTGAAGAATCTATGTAAGAGTCACGGTTTTTTTTTTGGAATTTGGATAAACCATTTATTTGATGCAACAAAAGACACGAAACAGGAGTTAGCACAAGAAATATCAAACTGAAAAAAATAAAGAGGCAAAGACTTTTTTACTAAACGACTACTAAGTGTACCATTATGAACAGCCGGTTAAGCGAAGGTACGAAGAAACTCGAAACCATCTGAGGACACCTTGTAATGGTATTACCCAGGTGCACTATACCCGAGAAGACCGGTATATATTGTCTCCACTATGATGAAAAAATTGCGACCAGCAACAGCTTTTTCAGATCCACAGTATTAGTGAGCGTAGAACGAGAAAACCTGAAGCCTCAAAGGCCAGCTGTTACATTGACTCAAAATACATTCAAATTTTATTTATTTCTACCTATAGATATAGATTGGAATATTAAGCTACTTACTTATTTAACGTTAATATAGATGATGTAAAGAACCGACCTTTTAAATATTAATACTCGGCAACTGAAGGGCAAAAAATAATGTTGAAGCTACGTTATAATTTACGTTTACATAAAGTATATATAGGGTATGTGTATATACATAGGGATAAATGTTTTATTCGAAAACTTTCATGGATTCTTTAAGAAAATTTCAACTGTATTTGACGACCCTGACTGTAGGCACTGTATTTACTAATGCATAAAGTTTTAATAGATAAATTTAAAACATTTTCGGAATGATGCTGTGAACACGTGGAAATCGTTTGTGCGTTGATACCACTCCAACCTGTATATTATTATGTTTGACGTCGGTTTCATATACATAATTATGTTATGTATGAACTTAAAATATACGAAACCCTTTTCGAATAAAGGAAATTAAAATATAAATAAAATAACAGCATAAACGTTATACCTACACCAAAAGATAAGTTTTTTTTTTTCATACAAAGACGTAATAAAAGAAAATAAAAACGTGTACGCGCGATAACAGCCTTGAGAAATTGCATTGTGTACTCTTGACGTTATCAGTGACGACTGACCATGTTACGCATTACTTGCCTACGATAACGAGTAAGCAGTAAAGAAGTGACCAAATAAATCTACACATACTCGTGATACGCCTGACGTTTACGAACGACGCGCTTCCCCTGACGTAGACAATATGTGTTTTTTTCATTTACCGCTTTCGTTTAATTTTTGAATTGAGAATCTCGCTAGTATATCTATCTACCAGTAGTTTTTTCGAACCGTACTAAGATTGTGTGTAAAACTTTTTCGAAGTCCCACTTCTTTCTTTGTTACTGTAACGCAAAGTTTGGGATATGGATTGTAGTGTCGTCAGTCCACAAACAGGCGAGGTTTCCCCGTCATCACAAGGTATCCGGTATATGTACTGTACTGTTTGCGAATGTCTATTAGGTCACAAATACGACTACTTGACTATGTTATCATCATTAAAACCTGCCTAGACTTTTCCAAACCATGTGGGCCAGCTTCCAGTCAGAACATTACGAATTTTGCATGGAGCAACAGTCTAATAAAATACCGGATTGAATTATGTAATCGATTTCTTCGTTAAAACTATGTTTAACGTGTTGTGAAGAACGAAGTATGCTCGTAGCTGAATATTAACCATTGGGGTGGATCTTAAGGTTAAGCCGCGCTTGTCGAAGTTGGTCCGTGGATGGGTGACCCATTACTCACCGACTTTCCTCTGTGCCTCGAAAAGCACTTTAAGCCATTCGTCCCGGCTGTCATTTGTAGATCTTTGACAGTTTTTACATGTACTGAGTGACCTGAAAGTCTGACAACCAGTCATACCAAAGGGTATCCTATTACCTAGTACCAACCAGGTTGGCGAATAAGATAGGCAGTCACTCCAGGGAAAATACGAATACACAGGCTAGGCAGATGATAAAGGAATCAAGTGTAATATAATACAGTATCTACTCAAATATGAGATGATATGATTGTGTAAGTTAATGATTGAAAGGTCTCAATACAACCTTATTGGCATAATAGATGTTCTACTTAAGTAAATGGGTAAAATATATTGATTTAATCCTTGGCCTACAGATCGACTTCAAACACGTGGATCTCTGTTATTCCCGTTTTGTTACTTATCATAGTGGCGGTAATTTTATACAATCACAGTTGGTGCAGCACGATATAGAAGAAATTCGTAGTGAGGGACACCGTTGTTTATTAAAAAAAATATGCTACAAGTTGACTTGCCCATAGAAGCTCTCTTGACAATGTTCCTAAACACCCTGCTTGTCATATGGGTTTGCTATATTATTAGCATCTAGACACGACACATGTTCTATCAGGCAGTGAAAGTTTAATTTAAAAGTTCTAGCCTCGTCTCTCGCCTTTGGCTCGGATTTAAATTTAATTTTGTTTAATTAAATATAGATACTGTTAAGGACGTGACGTCAGCCAACATGTAGCCCGCCAAAGCTAACCTTCCATATTGATGCCTCTTGAGCTTTTGAGAACTAATTGAAAACAACAGCGAGCGAAGCGAATGAAAGTTAGCGTCTGGGATAAATTAAGTTATTTTTGTTAATCACACGATTTGTTGTAATTGCACAATTTGTTAAACACGGACATGAGAAATAAACAAATTCTGTCAACTAATACAGAATTCAGAAAGCTTGGAATGTTTTGTTCTATATTACTTTACCTATGTGTGGGTCCAACATAAATACTGTACAGCTTAGAACTCCCAAACCCTACAGGTCTACCTAACCCTTTTTGTTTTCGGATTGGAAAACATCAAATGGCTTCTCCTGTTTCGGACGGAGTGGAAGAAAGTATCAGACTTGTACTGACTAAAACCCATCCATGTTTCTTCTTTTGCCCTTTGTGTTCCGGGGCCGCAGTATCTCTTTCGGACAATTCGCAGCCCCTACAGTGGCCCTGACGGGCCCATCTGCTTTGTTCACATCTCTATGAGCTGCGCCTGGTACACGAACGCGCCGTCGACACGGCCTGTGGTCTCTAGACAGACAGACGGTGATCGTTGAGCTACCCATTGATCACCGCCCACAGACCTGCGAACTGCACTCCCTACGCCAATATTCATTACTATGCATCATACAAAAATATGCGTTACAATTTCAATGTTTGAAAGATTTCTAGTCACAAAGTAATTTTCAAATAAATCTTCATACACAGCAAACAATATAGGTACTAATAATAACAATAATAATATGTTGGTTTTATTTCTCTAGCCTTGAATAAAGTGGAATCTTTTGCCAAATTTCATACGACAAGTTGGCATTGGCAGTAAATGCATTTACGAAATACTGAAATGTAGAATTTATCAGTGAGATAACAGTATGTCAGGGATAGATATTATATCGAAATTATTATTCGAAACCAATTTTATCAATATTTCGCTAAACGCCACCCACGGATACATCTCATTCTATGCATTTTTATTTTAGGTGTTTTTTTAAATGTACTGTAATTATTTTCAGCCAGCTTTTTCACTCCTCATCTAGGTTATTAAATACCGAATATATTTATAGGAACCTCACTCATGTTTGACGAACTGTACGAAGGTCACAATCGTTGAATAGCGGTGGACGACATTAATTAAGAGATAGGCCCTTGACATGCGACATATCGACCAGGGCCGTTTTAAAAAATATATATTGAGTAGGATGCAATTGCGAGCGATGGTTAGGTTTTATTGTAACAGTTTTTGTGGCAATGCACTATATTTGAAATTTATTGTCCTAGATAATTTTAAGTATCTAATTTATGAATGACGAATTCTGGAGATATTTCGGCAATAATACGTTGAATGTTGTTTCTAATTCATCAAAGGCAAAATGCCAGAAGTCCAGAACGTTACAGTCAACGATGAGCAGTACCCAAATGATTACAAACTTCGCGTGCCTCATTTGCAAGGCATTAATTGCAACATTAATTAATAAATTAATTTAGACAGAAAGCCAGATTGGGAAGAATACATTTGTCCATGATTTATCGGTGAGTTCCCAAGGAAGTTTTCCTTTCAACAAAACAAACATGAATGGCATCAAATCGTCAATCCAATAAAGCCATAGACGGGTAATTAAAACTCTTTTCTGTGTTTTGTTTCAATTTAAAGATATCCGCCATTACGTTGTGCTGAAAAGCTAGATGCAAAAGCGATCAGATCGATCTCGAAGTGTTATTATCTTGGATTCTTGTACAAGTTAACAGCTTTATGACTGTTACAAGAGACTCAACTTGTAAAGGTAGAGCTGCAAGAACTTCGGGGCCCCGTAGATAGCGGGGCCTTGGGCCAGTGGGAAAGATGACCCTACTGACTCCAACCAAACGTTAACAGTTAGAAAAGCGCTTCGATTTCTAATTCCAACAAAGTGACCTATCCTAATAAGATAATCTTTTCTGGCACAACTGATACGGAAGATACCACTTGAAATTGTAATGCGTGATCTGTTACAATAACTGTTGTTATCATGTAACAAAGGCCTTGTCGTTATACTACATAATACGGATTCCGTTGTTGATGATAACGGCAAAAGAAAATAACTGATATAATAAATAAAATATAGTTACATACTTACAATGTTTAACAAAACTCAACGTCAATTTATAGTCGTTATAAGTAGAATGTAATCCTCACTTCCTTACTATCCTTACTAATATTATAAAAGCGAAAGTAAGTTTGTTTGTTTGTTACGTGTTCACGCCTAAGTGGCTAAACCGATTTTGATGAACTTTGGTACATATTATGTATAATTCGTACCTTGGAGACGGACACAGGTTAATTCTTTTTTAAAAAGTTTGATCTATAAGGGAGAATGAGGAAAGAAAAGGGAAATCTTAGCATTTCTATTACAATAAATAAGGCGCAAGGGCAAAAACGATAGATAGCAGGTATCTGTAAATCAGGAAAGGGGAACTGTTTTAACGCGAGGGAAGCCGCAGGCAAAAGCTTATATCACGGTATTCACCTGTATCTTCATAATTTCTTCGTAATTAAATTATAATGTACATTATAATCTGATTACGATATGACACACATTTGACTATTGACCTAATAACGTTGACTACATTAAAATGATTAAAAACCTAGCTGATTCCCAGACCTACAGAATATACATACAAAACATCATACAAATCTGTTCAGCCATTTCGGTGGAGTTTGGTTACAAATCCAGCGACACGAGAATTTTTATATTATTTCCCGATATTTCGGAGCTTTTTCAAATGCGGGAGCGGGATCACGAATAAACTTGAAACTATTGTTTGTGAAATTTAAAATTAATTACTTATAATGTTAATAACCATGTTAGATTTAAAAGTTATATTAAAAATGTAAAAAAAAATTGTTAAACATTTAACTATATTTTATTATTCCAGTGGTATTCTCTTATCACCGACAACGGAATACGAATTATGTAGTAGGTATATATAGTTATACATACATATAGGTATATAACGCCAAGGCCTTTGTTGCATGATAACAACAGTTATTGTAACAGATCACTCGTTACAATTCCAAGTGGTAAGATTATGTTATTAGAATAGGTTTGTTAGAATTAGAAAACAAAATGATTATCTACATAAGGTGTTAGGGGTCAGGTCAATGGTCTATCGGTCAATTCATGTTGTACAATGCTGGTCAACGTTTTTGAGCGCCATACAGTAGACCGCTAGGTACTATAAAGATTTGGTTGGATATTTCAATAAAATGCGCATATATCCTTTTAAAATTATAATTTAAACTAGCTTTCGCCCGCGGCTTCGCCCGCGTTAAATTTGGGGTAATACAGATCCCCTTGCGCCTTATTGATTTGTAATAGCAACGCTAAGTTTTCCCTTTTCTTCCCTCTTTCTCCCGCGCATCCCATTTTTTTTAAATAAAAATTAGCCTATGTCCGTCTCCTGGTTCCCAACTATCTCTGTACCAAAATTCATCAAAATCGGTTTAGCCATTAAAGCGTGAAGAGGTAACAAACAAATAAACAAACAAACAAACTCACTTTCGCTTTTATAATATTATAATTAAGTATATTAAGTATTAAGTATATTAAGTAAGGACTAGTAAGGATTATCTTTTTAAGTTACATGTCACACTTCAGAAATCAAACCTATCTTATGTTTTTCTAAGTTCTATCTTTAAAACGACCTGAATATTTGAACATTATGGTACCTACACCAGCCAGCATTGGTTAGGGTATAAAACCTATTAGAAACATTATTACCTAGTGCTTCTGGCATGTTCGCACACGCACACGTCGATGGCTTCCATGCCATTAGACAGAAGTTGCCTCGCTGCTCTGCAGAGTGCGGGCCAGTTCTAACTCCATCCTGAAAACCATTACAGAGAGGTACGATTCACCTATATTGTATGTTATTGTGCGAAGATGTATCTCCAACAATAGGCTTGTAACTTTATAAAATACTAACATAGTTTTATGATATCTTTTTACTAACCCCATTTGATGTACTTGTCCGAAATTAAACATTATTTTATTTTAGTATTTATTTTTATTACAGTACTTGACAACGAACAGTGGAAATAGCGAATTTGAGCTGTTTTAGTCAGGAAGTCTACCCACAAACAGACTTACGTTAAATACGATTACATTTCCTGGAAATATATTTTCGGTATAATAAATTAGTTGAGCAGTGAAGACATGACAGAAAAGAATTAAAGTGCAGTCAGAAGAATCCTTATTTCCTTACTATATTATAAAAGCGAAAGTGAGTTTGTTTGTTTGTTACCTCTTCACGCTTTAATGGCTACACCGTTTTTGATGAATTTTGTTACAGAGATAGTTGGGAACCCGGAGACGGACATAGGCTATTTTTTATGTTATTATTATTCTAATAAAAAGTGGGATGTGAGGGAGAAAGAGGGAAGAAAAGGGAAAACTTAGCGTTGCTATTACAAATCAATAAGACGCAAGGGGAACTGTGTTACCCCGAATTTAACGAGAGCGAAGCCGCGGGCAAAAGTTAGTTACTAAAATAAAATGCACATAGTCCGTGGGCGGCGTTTAACAAAATTTTGATAAAAATCTTTTTCGAATATTATAGTGTCTGTTCCTGACATATTGTTATCACACTGATAAATTGTAATTTTGTGTATTTCGTAAATGCATTACTGCCAATGCCAACATGTCGTATGAAATTTGGCAAAGTATTCAGTGTGTTGTTCAAGGCTAAAGAAATAAAACGAACATGTTATTATTAGTAGCTATGCATTGCTTGGTGTTTATGAAGATTTGTTTGAAAATTTGTATATGACTGGAAGTGTACCAAATATTGAAATAGTGATGCGAGGGGTTCAGTTTGACTGGGAGTTTGACGTCGACCTTGCATCTAAATACATGTTGGCATATTTTAACTTTTAAGATCATGTTAAACTAGGTAAGAATGTCATCGATTGATATATTATAGACTAGCTTTTGCCCGCGGCTTCGCTCGTGTTAAATTCGGGGTAACACAGTTCACCTTTCCTGATTTGCAGGTACCTGCTACCTGTAGTTTTTGCCCTTGCACCTTATTAATAGCAAAGTTTTCCCTTTTCTCCCCTTTTTGTCACCACTCATTACTCACTTTCAAAAAAACTAATAGTCTATGTCCGTCTCCAGGGTCTCAACTATCTTTGTACCAAAATTTCTCAAAATTGGTTCAGCCATTTAGGCGTAAAGACGCAACAAACAAACATACAAACTCACTTTCTCTTCTAAAGTATTAGTAAGTATGTCTGTCCACTATGGGCACATCATAACAGGGTCAGGACAGTTCCCCAGACCGTAACCCCAAAGTTCCGCCCGAGCATGCTCTAGGTGTAAAAATAACACCAAGCGGAAATTCCGGGAATGCTCGAAAGGTGCGTTCCTAGAAGGGCGTGACCCACAACAGAGGGGTAAAGATTAAACGTTTTCGGAGAGTCGGTGTATATTTTCATTTCAATTCTTTATAAATTGACAGAGTTTCTCCGAAAACATTCGCATTTTTCCAAGTGTTTTTCGCTTTCTTGTTTGTTGCACGGAATCATTGTACCTACGTTATCTATTGGCGACAGCCATCAACCATTTACTATGCAGATGCCGCAATCTACTTCATGATATCGTGAAATTTACGAAGACTCATATCTTCTGAATTCTTCTGACACCTCTTCATCGAGTCATCATCATCTGCCTAGCCTTTTCCTAACTATGTTGGGGTCGGCTTCCAGTCTTACCGGATGCAGCTGAATATCAGTATTTTACATAGAGCGACTGCCTATCTGACCTCCACAACCCAGTTAGTACTGGGTAATGCGATACCCCTTGGTAAGACTGGCTGTCAGACTTTCGGAACACTGACTCTGTACTGTTACTCTTACTACCTGTAACGACTGTCAAAGATCTACAAATGACAGCCGGGACCAACGGCTTAACGTGCTTTCCGAAGCATGGAGGAAAGTCGGTATGTAACGAGTGGTCACCCATCCACAGACCAACCTAGGCAAGCGCAGCTTCACCTAAAGATCGACCCGAGCGGCTGCTATTATTTAGCCACGAGCTCCTCTCCATCTGGTAAGTTATAATAAGGTGAAGCCCCAAGGTAGCCCGAGAAATGAATGTCTGTCTTTCTGACAAGCCCCTTTATCTTGGAAACACGGATATTTGTGGTTTCTTGGGGCTGTCTGCATCAACCCTCTATCAAAAGATATGACCGTTTATGTCTCAAGTATGTACGGAGCCCTCGACTGGTGGTTTTTTTATAGTTCACTAGCTTTTGCCCGCGGCTTCGGTCGCGTTAAATTCGGGGTAACACAGTTCCTGTTTCGTGATTTACAGGACCTGCTACCTGTAGTTTTTGCTCTTGCGCCTAATTTATTGTAATAGCAATGCTAAGTTTTCCCTTTCGGGAAGAAAGGGAAAACTTAGCATTGCTATTATCTTTCTCCCTCATATCTCAAACTTTTTTAAACTAAATCTGTACCAAAATTCATCACAATCGGTTTAGCCATTTAGGCGTGAAGACGTAACAAACAAACTCACTTTCGCTTTTATAATATCAGTAAGCATTTTTTTTTTAAATATCTTGGGACAACTCACACACGGCTATCTGATCCCAAGCTAAGCAGAGCTTTTGTTATGGTAACCAGACAACTGATATACATACTTATATAATTTATAAATACATACATATTATAGATAAATCATACCCAGACACAAAGTGATCTTCGAAAATCGACCCTCTAAGTCTTCGCAGTCAAAAGATATGGCCGTTTTTATGTTGCACGTTTGTACCGTACCCGCCCTCGCCGTTAGCCGGTTGTTCTTTTAAGTTTCTTTTAATCACATTGACTGAATTTTTGTAACATTAACTCTGAAACATATACGGTTGTATTTTTTAACGTCACGATTCATATTTTAATCAACATACAATACCCTGGAAATTAAATTAGCGCTAAAATTTCACATATTTATTTCGAGTGTTTCAATTAGACCTTGAAAATGTCTGAACAGCGTAAAGAAAATAAATTATGTATTAAAGGAAAAGTATATTCAAACTTCAAAGTATCTGTGATCTGACTTCCGATTGGGTCCAAAGCACTCCTCTGTACTTAATTATTCATCCACGAGGGCTAAGTGACGTCATTTCAGTGTAACATTATTAAATTGGACTGATGAATAAAAAGAGTACTGTATACGTTAGAATTAACTCACCTTCTTTTCATATCAACATGAACTGAACTATGTATAATAAGATCAGTCATGCCTTGGTGTGGGCGTGGACTTGGAGAGGAAATCTGACTAGATGTCCGAAGGAGCAAAGCTGTGGCCGTGGTCCGGCCAATACAATCAGAGCTGTCCTCAAGCTTGTTAGCTCAACGATGTCGACCAAAAGACACCTTGATAAGGGACAGAACCGGGGAAATCATAAAAGAAAGAGGAGGCGTATATCCACTCCAGTAGTGGGCGATTTTAGTCTGATGTGATTGATTTTTGAGTATATTCGAAATTCCAGGTCTGATTGTCGTTTAGACGAAATATAATTTACCTGTGTCAAATTTCAGCAATATCCGTGCAGCCGTTTTGACGTGAAAGAGTAACAAACATCCATCCATTCCATCCTCAATTCCTCACAAATATTCACATTTATAATATTAAGTAGGAAATAGGATAAATGTCATTGTCTCACTATTGCAAGTAGTCAGGGAGCATGATCGCGGGAAGTTGGAAGGTAGAACCGTACCCTGAACTGGAGCATGGTGGTATGGTGAGCCTGCGATAGAGTTAGTTCATTGTGTTATCAACTTCAACCGGATACTACAGGGGGTATAAACCCACTGCATAGTGGGTATATACCCTTTATATAAGCCTTTTCCAATTGGGGTATGTAGAACGAACAGAAATGCAGAAAACCATCTGGTACGATCCAATAAACCTTCTGTATTGTAGCAAAAAATCCACGGTGGAGCGAAGTGTGTTACAAAACTTTCAATCTCGAATTTACCGAGAAAGACCGTAAAATTCATCCACGTGTGAACAGTACAAAGTACGTATTTACTACTACTTCCATAATGTAACGTAACGCCAGATGTACGTACCGAGGTACATACGTAGGCTTATCGGTCACTCGGAGACGTAGATGTAATAAAAAGAACACTAGAGTTATATCACGAGCCAAGCCACGCAAGCTGTGCGCGTCACCAAACATCATTGATGTACTTCCTGCTTACGTGCAGTGCAACCAAATAATTCAGCTATCAGTTTTGATGTTTTGGATTATCTACGTACCTTCCTTTTTCATTGCCTTTATTGCTAATTATTTGCTATCATATGCCATTTTCGTAAATATGTTGGGGTCGGGTTCCAGTCTAATCCGATGAAGAGGAGTCTTGTGGTTTACATGTAGCGACATGCTTATCTGACCAACCCAGTTATTGCTGGTACAATTTCTTTATTTGTCTTTTTGTGTGGTTATTACTAAACTAATATTCTTTATCTTTTGCTATCGCACCTGCTCTGCTATGATGCGATCTTCTTTCATGATCGATTTATCTTTTCTTCCTTATTAATATTATAAAAGCGAAAATGTTTGTTTGTTACCTTCACGCTTTTATGTCTAAACCGATTTTGATAAATTTTGGTACAAAGATAGTTGGGAACCAGGAGACGGACAAAGGCTATTTAAAAAAAAAGTGGGATATGAGGGAGAACGAGGGAAGAAAAGGGAAAACTTTGCGTTGCTATTACAAATCAATAAGGCGCAAGAGCAAAAAATGCAGGTAGCAGGTACTGTGTTATACCGAATTTAACGCGAGCGAAGCCGCGGGCAAAAGCTAGTATGCTATATTTCCTCTGCCATATCTATTATTAAATCTGATTTCGCAATTAAATTATTGGTCTCGAAACCAAAAAGCGTGTTTTTTGAAAATTCAGTTTTTGTTACTACGAGAGTGATAGAGGCTACCCTGGCTTACTCCGCGTACCATACCATGCGAGCTATAAACATATCAGGCACGAAAATAAAACGGACCACTTTGACCAGCTAGTGCGTGTGTTTCGTATCAACAGCATATCACACCTGTAATCATGCGAGGTTATATCCGGTTTAGAACGGTTACCATAGGCGGTTAAGTTCCATATGTTGTGTATTGCACTCGTCAGCAATTGTCCGCCACAATATTTTTTGTGTAGTTGGTTGCGTTTGTCGGTTATGGAACGCTTTTGTGTAGCTCATACTATTAAATCCAAACAATATATTTTTGCCTGATACGTTGATGGCAAGGTCATAGTATGGTACGGTGTAGTGCACAGAATCCTTTAAGGGGCTTTGAAGTTTGATCATGTTGTTTGATGAAGTTTGATCTTTATTGTTAACTGAAATATAAGGACTGCATAACAAAAAAGATGAAAGTAGAATTATTGATAGATATATTAATATTATACTTTTAGTACCCAAAAGTTAGATTTGTTGAAAAACGATTTGAATTGTGTCGACTTGTCAGACCAGAAATTCTACAAGGCCGTTGTTATAGTTACCGGTGCAAATACCTGTTATATATTTTTCTAAAACAGACTCGACTCTCGACTTCTGCTAATTACTGAACCTGTTTGTTGGTATGGTTAATCAATTGGTTGGTCAGGTTGCGCCAGCTGTAGCTACGCAACTATGATTTAAACGTTGCGTCGCCGCCGACACAGGTTGTGTTTGGAAGGATGGCACTGCTTTTCCCCACCGGTATAAGGTCAAATGGAAGCAAGTCGTCCTTATGTCTAACCTGAATTTATTTTTGTGCTGGATGGGCCTACTCTAGACCTCAATCTTGTCCAGAAGACAGAGGTGAGGTGGATGGGACGAACCAACACAAAAGAAGCCTATTATCTCGCCACTTGAATGTATCCGGGCTTGAACTTCTTTATTGAGATTGAGATTTTTACAAACGTTATTTGTGACCAGATGCAGATCTTCAGCTCAATAAATTGTGGTTTTAAGGCAAGTACACTGAAACCTTTAACATCGGAATGGTCGCTTCGTCTACTACAAGAAAAAAAAATATTATTAAAAAAATATTATGTTTTCTTAACGGTCAACACTGGCCATTAGTTAAAAGAAGATTAAATACTCCACACAAATACCGTCTTCTGTGTAATTATTTTGTTTTTAATCTACCTACTATAATTCCACATTCTTGAAATAGTTCCTTGATCATCAGTGACTTACTGCTGTCAAGTATTTGAAACATTTCAACTCGGTCTTTATCTTGGAAAGCTTTTAGCATTAATTAATTATTTTAGGTACTTGTCTATTCTCCGAAGTACCTTTATTATTTTAGACCGGATAATGGACGTGAAATCATTAATTACTCGTAGCTCATCTGACTTCGTGGAATCACCTTTTAGTTTTCTTCAGGTAAGTAATTAAAATTAAATAATTAAACTTACAGTTGGTTAATTAAAATTTGTATGATATTTTACACGTGTTGTTATCCAAAGTAAAGAATATAAAGTTTCTGAAGGACTTTATGTAATTTTTTTATCATTTTTTTCCCTTTTGCTGCTAAACTGGATAAGTAGGTACCTATATGGCATTTTATTTTTTTATGGGCCGGAAAGTGTGTCGATACTCTTGCACCATAATATATCCTATCTGCCTAGGTCTTCGCGCTGTGCTGCTGGTGCAGAGAACCCTAAACGGTGTAAAAATAGTACCTAACCTTATTCGTAATACTTTCGTTTTGCGCCGTTTGGTGTTGAATCTCTAGGACCGTGGGATCCTCGTGGTCCCAGCCTTTTTATTTGACATTTCCTGTGATCCAAGGACAGCGTTTACCTAGTACAGAGGCTAAGCGTTACTATACAATGTGGAAACGCCGCCGCCATCGCGTCAGTCTCTTGGGGACATTGGCTGTTGGCAACAAGGTAGTTCTTAAGGTTAACTTAATTTATTATTGTATAGAGGTTTTGGTTAGTGGGTCATCTTAGGGGCGGAGTTGTTTTAACTAAAATATTGGTTCGTTTCTTTTTGTTTCAATCAATCTATTACCATCGTAACATTCAAGCTTATTTTAGAAGAACGAAAAGTAGGAAAAAGAATTCCATATATCCATTCTATCTTAATATCAATTTTTCATAATACTGTAGACAGGAAAACAGGACCCGTTGAGTGTATATTGCGTCGGTATACTCGTACGTGTCTTTTCTTTTCGACAGTGAAGGGTATGATGTATGACCTTATTTTTTTCAATGTAAACCTTGTTTGCAGGGTCTATTTAATGAAAAAGTGGGTTCTCCAGAAGTTAATGTCAAGCAAGGTAAGTAATACATAGTTCCAAAATTAGTATCTTTTTTTAAAGTTTTATCTGTTTTACAAGCATTGTTTTTAATAACACGCGCCGATTCAAATAATTTGGGATGAGGGCAGGAGAAAAGTGACAGGCCGTGTCGACGTTCAAAGAGTAGTCAGCAACACAGAGGGGCCTGCCAGGGCCACCGCTGGGGTTGCGGGTTGTTCGAAATAGATACCGCGGCCTCGGAACATAAAGGGCAAAAGAGGGGAATATGAACCCGCTCCCGCAAATTTTCCATTCCCAAAAAAAAAAAACCAGGAGAATGATGATGACTTTCAAGCGTAGGTACGACACTTTTATTGAGAACATCCTATCACATGGTAGATACATCGAAATTTTCCATAGTATTAATTAGTACAGTACCTATAGACGAGTTTAAAAACGTGTTTGTCTTGCAGATGCTTTAGAAGCTGTCAAACTGGATCCAGCCGTACTAGAAGCGCAGGTGACGATGACGGTGCATTCAAGAGAAGACAAAGCTGTTGCTACCGCGAATCTGAGTACACGTCCCGAAGTATTCATTGAGAATAAGAAAGGTACAGACAGCAAAAACGTTATGCATTGTACTTAAGAATACGCATAATCCTTACTAAAATTATAAAAGCGAAAGTGAGTTTATTTGTTACCTCTTTACGCTTTAATGGCTAAACTGATTTTGATGAATTTTGATACAGAGATAGTTGGGAACCAGGAGACGGTGATAGGCTTTTTTTAAAAAAACGAGTGTGATATGAGGCAGAAAGAGGGACGAAACGGGAGAACTAAGCGTTGCTAGTACAAATCAATAAGGCGCTACCGAATTTAACGCGAGCGAAGCTGCGGGCAAAAGCTAGTCTTTAAAAAATCGCATTCGAAACCGCGTTGTTAAAGATCTGAACAATCAGCACGGGTCACAAGGGTGAAAACGTGGTTGAAGTATGCACACTTTATCTTTCTTTAGTCAATTATAATTCTCTGTTGCTATGGCGCGAATAAAATTACTGTGACGTTTATCGCGTTGCTAGGCAAGTTTTATACAGTTAAAGTTTTTCTACAACTATAGTTTCTCGTGAATTCGTGATCGTATTTTACGTTCGTTAGTATTACTAAAATACAATTTCGAAGTTCGAGAGAATAAATAAGCGTTATTAGCAAAGATTTTGCAAACTACTTAAGTAAAGTTTGATGTATAATATTACGAAAGGACTTGATTAATATTCACGCGCGATAACATCTGAAACAAACAACACCAGTGACACGATACGATTTATTTTTGTGTTTTTTAATGATGTGGCAAAATAGCTGGTTTCGAGGACAATTAAATAACCAAGGAGTTAAGTCTTTGTGTCTCTTTGCAATTTTTCTATATTTTTTAGATTTTTCTGTAGAAAAGGACCTGTAGTTTAAATGTACTTAACCTAGTGTATTTGTATCAGCTATCATTTAAGTTTAAACTAGCAACCCGCGGCTGCTTTGTACCTTCAAAAATGATCATCATATTTATGAATTAATCACTCCGTCCGGTGAAGCGTAAGAAAATCTGCTTAGTAGTTTTTGAGTTTCTCGCGTTTAAATAGACAGACAGACGCGGTGGGGGAACGTTGTTATTATGTGTAGTGGTAAAATTAAGTATTATTAAAATTTAATCTTAACAGGTTATTAAAAAAATAAAATAGTTTATTTTCACCAACACACTAACTAGAAACATGCAAAAAACTTTTCTAATCTAATTGCTTGTGGATTATTATATCATCAGAAGATAGAATTCATTTTCATTTTGAGATAATTTTATTAACAGCATAAATACGAAAGTTATGTCTTTTTTTAGCCTAACGTCTATTCAAGTTTCTTAGCTCACACTCACAGGTTAACGAATTTTATTAGTCACATTTCACTTTTCTACATAAAAGTGAAATGAATGCATAATTTAAAGTTAGGTTTTGTTTAGGTTTAAAAAGGAAGAAAGCTTTGCTGTCGGATCATAAAAGCAATAAAAGTTGTTTTTTTTTTATTTATTTAATCTTGAACAGGGACCATCACAGGTCTCTTTTCAAGGAACTAGTTGTTGTAGAACAACGTTCCGTGGAGAACTGCCATGATACGTTTTTCGTCTTCATTTTTCAGAGAGAGTTCCCACGCCCCCAGCGCCTGTTCCCGCACCACCACAGAGTTCCAATGGCTTCAAAGAGATGGTGTTGCAGCATGAAGCAGCACTGCTCTCTCTAACTCCTCGCCAACTGGAACTGCTGATGCAGTATGCTGACGTTTTACGTAGGCAGAGAATGATTACCCAAAGATATTTGGTGAGTTATAAAAACCGAGTAATCAGTTTGTAGGTTTAGCTTTCAGTTAGTAAAATAAAAAAGTAATGTATACCGTTATTGTTGGCGATAGCTAAGTTTCGCCAGAGTTAAACTAGATAAGGCGTTACTATAAGTACAGTGAGACCTTATTATAAGAATGCGTATTAAAATCTATCCCTCAGGTTATATTAGGAGACATCTATCACATAGAAGTAAATTTAAATATCTCTTTTCTACACAGGAATGTTCATTTTGCAAGAATAACGGTAAGCCGTCATTTTGGTATACGTCACATGCGCTTCGGGATGCTCGCGGTCGCGTGCGGTGTCCAGTTCTCCGCGGATTCCGTTGTCCCCGATGTGGCGCCACTGGCGACCAGGCCCACACCATCAAATATTGTCCAGAGTTGCTCACAGGTTAGTACCTTACCAGGCTTTTAACCATAGCTTGGGACAGCTAACAAGCCTTACGCGTAATTTATAAACATGTGCGTGAAGCCAGAAACGTGTTGTTTATGCTATATTAAAGGCATACCTTCTTATTCCATAATATGTATCGCCTTCTCACTTCATTGCATTAAATAATACAGGAAAGGTGTATTTATTTAGTGTTTATGGAGCGACTTCTGCTAAGTCTGTTGCTGGGATAATTGGAACTTGTAACTTGTAAAGTTGAAGTTTTGAGCAACAAATTCTTGTCCCATTATCCCTTCGAGCAAGCTTTCAATAATTTGGTTAATCTAGTCGTTCCTAACGGGACCCTATTTAGAACTAAGCAGGCAAGCTGGCGCGGCTTGATTGATCAAAATTACCGACTCAATGGCTATAATTTTCCCATTTCCAAGAGTTGTGTCAAACTATTATGAACAACGTTTAGATCGTAATGTTATAATTTGTGCATACGAAACAGATTATTACGAGATTCGTATAATTAGAACAAATAATAAATTACGGAACATTAGACATTATTACAAAAAATACAATGTCGTCGTTGTACAAGTAAAATTAAGGACAGGACAGTAAAAAGACGAGGTCGAAGACCTCAGATTACGAGTTCTGAGTATCAATGATTTTATAGAAATCTATTTTTTCTTTCGGTTGTGTGCGCGGCCCGATGTGATCTCCCGGGAACCTTGGTAAAATGTATCGTTTCTATGTCCTAACTCAACCTTACTAGCTGGGTACTTAATCTGTGCTCAGGTCATGTCCTACGTGTCCCAAAAATCGAAACTTATTCGGCCGTTAAGACGTAAATGGTTACAGTTTTGACATTATAAAAATGTAAGTATGGATTAGGAGCTTTCGACTAAACGATAACAGCCACTCCAGTCCGATTTTGAAGCTGTTCTGTAGATTACATGCCGATTAGTAAAGATAAATAATTAGTTAGATAAGTAACTCTGACGTCTGAAAAGTCTGAAAACCAGCGTTACTAAATAGTATAGTATTAGTTCTGGTAGACTTCTTGATGAATAACTTCAATGGTTTAAGTATTGAGCAATTTAATCTTAATAATTTTAGTTATATTACATATTATAATTATGTATATTCTTACCAAGTAAAGTATTTAACTATGTACATTGTATTTCAAATATTCACTTTTAAACCTTTAAAAAAATATAATTACTTAGCGTACATTTTTGTAGTCTAAAAAATAAAGAAACATTAAGGACACTAATATCATGCATGCCTGTGATTTGTGTAATTACTTTTAAAATACGTTAATATTTATAATAATAGGTATAAGTTTGTGTAATTATGCGGTAGGTGTGCTTATTATTAAAAAAAAATAGGCAGTCGCTCCACGTAAAATACTGGTATTCAGCTGCATCCCGTTAGACTGGAAGCGAGATGATGATGATGAAAGTATGGATGAGAAATCTCTACAGGTTGATTGATTAAACGTCGACGGTCTCATATGAACAACTTTAACATGGGTTTAAATATGAAATATGACAAAAAAAATGTTGTTGCGTACATTTTTTTAAGTAACAGGATCAATAATGTCCCGTACTTTTCATTTTCTTTATTGGGAAATTGCATTTGCGTGAAGCTGCGGCGAGTCTCTAGAATGTTTCTATATAAGTAATCATAAGGAAAGTCATTTAGTGTGAGAAGAAAACTGAAGCAACTGCTTGCTTTAATACAATGATATACTTGTGCTAATGTCAGTAATACCTTTACGTTATTATAGACTGGAATTTGCCCGTGGCTTTGCTCGTGTTAAATTCGGGGTAACATTTTCCTGATTTACAGGTACGGTCTGCTACCTGTAGTTTTTGCCCTAGCGCCTTATTTATTGTAATAGCAATACTAAGTTTTCCCTTTTCTTCCCTCTTTTTCCCTCATATCTATTTTTTTTTAATTAGCCTATGTCCGTCTCCAGGGTCCCAAATATCTCTGTACCAAAATTCATCGAAATCAGTTTAGCCGTTAAGGCGTGAAGACGCAACAAACAAACAAACTCAGTTTCGCTTTTATAATATTAGTAAGGATTGTTCTAACATAATCTTCTCACAATGCCTCGTTACTTTAATGGAAACGACCCATTAAATGTGTATCTATTATCATTTATTTATTTTTTCCGTTTCAGACTCACGCAGCAGCTACTCTGGAAATGTTCGTTGTAAATATTGATAAAGTTTTAAAATAAAGTTTTGAAGAAAAACTTTATTGGTTTTTAATTCGCACCCAAACCACTCAATATCGTAAAGTATTCAGTCTTACACACACTTGATGGTGATTGCATCAGTTATAATCAACATTTTAATAGTATAGTCATCCACAGATTCTGACGGCACGGTTGGCGTAGTGCTTAGACTGCTGCCTGCTGCGCAGCGTGTCGCGGGTTCGATTCCCGCATGGAACAAATATTTGTATAGCAGATAGTTGTTTCGGGTCCGGCTGTTTGAGTAAATTTTTGTAAACGCACTCACGATACAGGAGAAATTCCTAGTGTGGGGCAACGTTTCTTTAAAAAAAAAAAACTATGAAAGCCCTCATTGTACCTTCAAAAGGGGGTCCCCCTATACCGTGATATTTATGAAATAGTTGTCGCAACACTGGTCCGCGCCGTCTTTATTTTACTTAAATATACATTGTTTTTTTTTGTATAAATTTAATAATTCGTTTGTTGCTTAAAAACTAATTAAGCAACAAACGAATTATTTATATGCTAGGTTGTTACAAATGCCTACCGGGGTTGCGGGTTGTTCGAAAGAGATACTGCGGCCCTGGAACGCAAAGAGCAAAATAAGGAACATGGATAGGAAAAACAAATTGCTGTTGCATGTACCTCTAGCACATTACTCCATAATACTTTTATGTGTGATACAATTTGGGATATCTATAGGAATACTTATAAAAATTTAGTCCAATATAGTATATAGTACTTTTTGCTTACTGTTATAATTCCCTTGGGCCAGGTGACGACATGAAGGGCAACACAAAGCGGGTCATTGTTTCATGGGGGTTCCGCAATCACGGAGATCCTTACTTGGATCGAATATTACAATACTACTGAAGTTGTTTCTCTCTCTTTGAGATTCTATATTTGAAAACAATTTATTAAAATTAGGTTATCGATATTAATGACCGTAGATAAATAATATTCACCTCTGTGTTCCACAACTCTTTAATCTTTACCATTTTTAGGGAAAATATTAAAGATATTTCCATTTTGCTTTTATTGTTTATTAAGTTACATACATACTTTTTAGGGTTCCGTAGTCAACTAGGAACCCTTATAGTTTCGCCATGTCTGTCTGTCCGTCCGTCCGTTCGTCCGTCCGTCCTTCCTCGCTTAATCTCTGTGACGGTTAGCACTAGAAAGCTGAAATTTGGTACCAATATGTATATCAATCACGCCGACAAAGTGGTAAAATAAAAATTGGAAAAAAATGTTTTATTAGGGTAGCCACCCTATATGTAAAGTGGGAAGTGTTTTTTTTTTAATTTCAACCCTAACGTGTGATATATTGTTGGAAAGGTATTTAAAAATGAATAGGGGTTTACTAAAATCATTTTTTGATAATGTCAATAATTTCGGAAATAATCGCTCCAAAAGTAAAAAACAATGAGTCCCCCCCTCTAACTTTTGAACCATAAGTTTAGAAAATATGAAAAAAATCTGAAAAGTAGAACTTTATAAGGACTTTCTATGAAAATTATTTTGAACTTGATTGACACAACAGTTTTTGTACAAAAAAGACAAAAAGTTTTACAAAATAATTTCTGGACTAAGTTTGTAGTATAATCGTATATGCAAGCAAAACATGTAAACGAAGTTAAAAAAAATTTTAACTTCGTTTACATATTTTATTATCCTGAACGTATCTTTTTTCAAACAAAAAAAGAATTATTGAAATCGGTTCTCGCAATCCAAAATTATTAAAAAAGTATTAATTAGTAACCCAATTCCCCGAGAGATGGCGCTGTAGGTACTTATTACATTGGATCGGGTATTACCGAATTGTTCGGTTGGTCTCTCCTTGGCATTGGCGGTATCTTATAACTACATAAAATTTCTATTCAGAATATGCTAAGGCAATTTAGAACAAAACTAAAGTTCATTTTTGTAATGACGTCATTTTTTTAAAAGTCGATGTTAAGATTTTCCGTGCTTTCATGACCTACCGTGGTAAAGTAAGTTGCACTTAAATATATTCGTAATTTTATTTTTAACACCTTTGCTCGTAAAGCTGATATAATTCCATCGGTTTTAAATATGTAAAGAGGGTCATAAAAAACGCGTGTGTTATCAAAGCAAATAGTTAAGTTATAGTCCATACAAATTCCATAACAGCATTATTTGCCATTTCAAATTTGGAACTGATCGCCGCCGCACGACTTCAGGCTGCTAGTGAGCAGCGCGCTGTTACTATTCTTTTTTTTAATTTATTTAAAGGGTTTTGTCGCTAAGCGCTGTTACTATTCAAATTTCGAACTAATTCAAAAGTAGGCAGCGCTAGCTCGCTGTTAAAATGGCGGAGAAAGCAACAGTGTGCATTCACAGATTGAGTTTATTTAATTTTTTTTTCTGTTTCCTCGCAAATGTGTTAAAAAACGTCGTACGATATACGTGCGTATTGGTTATAACATGCTCGTCTCAATTACGCCCTCGCCTTCGGCTCGGGCTGAAATTCCGACTCGCATGTTATAACCATCTTAACCACTCTGCACGACAGGATTTTGACACATGACACATCAGCTGAATCGGTGGGGTGACGCGAATTGTCATGAAATTCAAGAATTTTCATCAATTTACAGCATTCAATTTTGTTATTAAAAATAAGTCACCGGGGCTGTATCATATGATAAGTTTGAGGTTTATATTTCCAAAAACCTCATAAGGTCGATAAAACGGCGTCAATCTATTGTAAAATGTGTGTAAAATACATATTATTACACCCTTCCAAAAATTAGGTACTTTAAAAACGCTGGAAATAATGCACATACACAAGACAACCCTTTGATAATAAAATCGGAAATCCAAAATAAAAACAGTGACATTCCATCTGCATTCTTATTTTTGCCATTTTACATATAAATTCAAAATAAAACACGATACAAATCTCGACAAAAAAATACTAAAAACTGTGTTGCAACATGACATTTCTTAGTGCTGACCGTAAATCTAAGTTTCATCATTACGATTAAAAAGTTGCATTCAACCTAATCGATAATCGAAATGGAGTAAACTTTAAAAAAAAGTTTTGGGACCATTGAGGAATTTACCTATGGAGATTGCATATTATTCTACTATTGATATTATAGTTGTTCAAATATCTATGATATCGATAAGAAAAGAAAGACAACAACATTTTGTCACGTGCTTTTTTGTTATCCTATAATTATTTTCTGATGCGCCAAGATTTGAGGTATGTACATTTTGCTGTATTTTAAGATTTTGGCTGTTTTCTTGAATGACGATATGAAAATGGCGGCCATTTTTGTAGGAGGTCATGCTAATTCTGTAGGTAACTAGTCAGGCACCCCAGCCGGCACAACCATACCGTACCGCACCTAGAAAGCCATGCCTCCGCAGTGGAGCCTTGTTTTAGACGGACAGGGACTCCGCACACATCGGGGCCCTAAAATATTGATATAGACACCCGACGCCCGACGCCCGATGCCTGTAGCGTCTCCCGCGGTGGCTGGCTTGGTTTGAGGAGCGCCTCACTTCCCCCGCTCTAGACGAAGCGGGGGGGGAGTGTCAGGGTTATGCAATAGAAGGAGCATGGGTGGGTTTGAGTCGTACTAGTCTGACACTCCCCCCCGTTTTGCCCAGAGCGGGGGAAGTTATTTGACGATTTCCCACCCAAAAAAAAACCCCGGTACACGACATCAAGAAAAACCCGGGTTCAAAATGGACTCATTTTGAACCAGGAGTTTTCTTGGTGTCGTGTTTCCATCTCAATTGTGCTCTTCCTCTATAGGTCATTTTTACCCCAAGGCTTCCACTCCAAGAATACTTTGACCTACGAGCCATGTTTTAGGAAAGAATGAATACGCTTTTCAAATAACCAATCTAACCAAACAATTTTGTCGAACAAATGTAATTTATCTTAGCTGATTTTTTTAATGTGCTTGCCAAGATCATAATTGGCGCGTTCTATATTCAACCTTATTTATTTCTATTTGCAATTCACATTCAAATAGTAGGTACAAAACCAAATTATTAATAAAATAGCAAATAAACATTTTAATATAAATTTGAACAGCGAGCGCATTCCTATTTTGAATTTTTATCTGAATATAAAATTGGCGCGAATTTAGCCATAGATCAGTTTGTACTGTTTGTTTTTTAATCGGTTTTAGTGGCGTAAAAAATATTATAATCAATATTTATAGTATTTCACGCTTATTACAAAATTAATTTTTATTTTCATCTATCAATTTCTGATATTCCTTAATTTAATTATTCGAGTTGATTGATTTACAAGAAAATAATCGATTGAAATAATCGTATTTACACATCACAAAATTAAAAAAAAAAAGAAATGGACGTCAATTTCGAAAGTGAATTTAGTAGTGGTTATGAATATTCCGTGTTATTGTTCCTATTATTGCAAATTACGATTAGATCTGGGCATTGTCATGTTATTTATAATATTTGAAATGATATTTGTGTCAGTTGTTATAGAATCTATTCGTGAATATATGATATAATGTGGAATTAAAAATGTAAACAAGCACGATTGGCGCGAAACTTCGACTTTAGATTTCAAAATGTATCATTACCACTACTAATATAAGTTAAATTACGAATGATTTCTTCACGTAATAAAAGGACACGTTAATCATGCCCAATAATGTGGAGTTTAAATGTTCGAAAACCTATTTTTTTATGATTTTTAGCGTCGACCTACACTGCCATCAAAATGGCGATGATCGTAATTTACGCATTTGGATTTTATAAGACATAATTAAGAAATTTCCTCAATAATTAAAGAACTTCTAATGACGTTTACATATGAGTTTTTTATTCTACTATCTTAATGAATGCACACCCATATTATTTATTAACCAGAAAATAAAATATTTACAAAAATAATGAGGAGGTCATATGACTTAAATGTCCGGCCCCTTTCGGGGCCAGTACCGAGCCAGCGGAGGTTTGAATGTCGAGCCCCCGAAGGGGTCCGTACCGAACTATACGGTTAACGCACTAATATCGTAATGTACTATTATGAGCGCCTGCCGCGATGTGCAATGTTGCACAGCACACTCCTCCACCTTTAAACTCATAAGTGGGAACACTTATGGTGACGGACGGGAAACTACGGAACCCTACACTGAGTGTGGCCCGACACGCTCTTGGCCGGTTTTTTATATTTTTACATATTTCTCTATAAAAAAAAACTTATTATTAGTCACTCGCTATTACGAGGGACAGATATTCAGTTGTTTTGAAAAGGCTGATAACGAAAATCGTGGTTTAACCCGTGTAGACCGGGATCAAAAGTAGCCCGTGTTAATCCAGGGTATCAACATAGCTAATTTCAATTAAGTGAAGGAATAATAACAGACGTACACACAAGTACAAACTTTCGTCTTTATAACACTAGGGTACCTTTTTCCTAAACACGGTATGCTAAATGTAACAGGTGGTGATCCTATCCCATGTCTCCCAGCGTTTAGGTAAACATCTGTATTGATTTATTATCCCTACATCTGGGATTCTCAACGTTTTCCTTGCCCGGGGAAAACTGTAGATTGATACGGTAGGATCGGATTAGGGAGCCTTTGTTTGTTACGCGAATTCATGACAAAGAATATAATAGCTTCGGCTGGGTGGGGTTGGTAATGTAAAGGGAAGTAAACGAAAATAGCGGGGTTTTGATAACACGCGTAAGAGCAAAAACTTTTTAGATGTTTCATAATTGAGATTGATGACCTGTTTATGTTCTAATCTTTTATTCAAGCGTGTTCCCACCAAAGAGGTATCGCGGCACCAAAACACAAAGGGCAAAAGAATAAACATGGAGGTTTTAGTTAGTAAAAGTCTGACACTCCCCCCGCACCAGGTTTTATTTACTTGTAAGTAAATAAAACTGTTCTAAACTTTCTTGGGCCTCTCAATCTTAAAGAATAAGATTTATGTAGAAAATTGGTTATATCCTAATTAACTGAAAATGTAAGTAACGTAAGAATATATTTAAGTAGGTCAATTTTGTACGTGGAATACAAAAATGTAAAATAAAACTGTCTTAGAAATTCTTATCTTTTAATAACAGAATTTTTCCCTCACTATATAGAACCAAATTTACTACACTACCTCCTAGCTTATTTTTTTGCTGTATGGGAAATCGACAAATAACTTACCTTTTAAGCGTTTCCCGCGGCGGCTATGTTGGTTTGAGGTTCTCTCCCTAAAACTTCCGGTCACCTTCTTTGCTAGCAGAACTGCTTCTCAGAAGGAGGTGACCGCTTCCCATTCCCTTTCGCTCCGGGCCATGGACTGAACAACGGCTGGACGCGAGAGATTGCCGCCGCCGATCACCTCTATGAGGACACAAGGGTTTTCGGCCCAAGCTGGGCAGACCGGGCGTTTACTCCCGACCGAATATGTGCAGATCTCCCGAAACTTTCGTATGCAGTGAGGTTCTGAGGTTCGTCAAACGGTAGGTGAGGATGCAGTAGCGCGTTTCCAGCCACTCCTCAAAGAGGGGATTTATCGCTAATATACCCTAATCAACCCTTAGCCCGGGATATTACAAAAATCTCGACTATCAAAGTACAATACGAGCAAATTGGACCAATTTCTGATTCTCAAAACATGCTCAAAATAACTCATCTGAAATTAGAACTGTGGCATGCGTAAGTCGAATCAATGAGTTACTGTATCTATGTAGGTAGTAGTAAGTACAGTCAGCAAAAGAGTTAAGTGACTAGCCTCGTCAGATACAGCTGAAATTTTCTTAAAAAATCATGAGTGTTTTCGAGTAATGTTACACGAGCCACTGGGGTTGCGGGTCGTTTGAAAAAGATACCGCGGCCCCGGAACATAAATGGCAATAAAAGGAACATAGGTGGGTTTTAGTCAGTACAAGTCTGAAACTGAAGCGGGGGGAACCCCGCTTCGCCCAGATCGGGGGAAGTTATTTGATTACCAATTGGCAAAAAAAGTTACACGAGCCTGGTTAGTTTTCTCTTCTGTTGACTGTACATTATTATTGATAATACGACCTCATTACCCAAAAGCCCCAAGTTATACATTATGAAAAAGTAAGTAATAATACTAATGGAGTTTTGAGCTCAATAAATTCGTGTCTACAACATGTTTAGCTTAAGGCCATGGTTCGGGATATTTCGGGCTCATCGAGTTTGCGGTTTGCGAAACGTCCCTTAAAGCTACCTAATATGATTTGATTAAATTTGATAAGTTGGCTTCTTTATTTTTATAGATAAAATTGAGTAATCCTATTATGTGGTTATTATCAAATTGAAATCAAAAGATCATAAAACAATGCTGACTAATTAAAACAGCCATTTTTTTAATTAATCCGCGTTGTTTAATTAATTTTGTGGTGGCGATACCTAGATCTACCTTTATTTTAATTCTAAATACGCACGCGCACGCGTTTTTGTGATAAAATTATGTACTTAATATCATAAAACTGCGTAGCTGTCAATAACGACGAGTTGTCACGCGGACGCAACGTACCACTGACGTACACGCCACGCAAGCACTCACAACAATTATAGTTACAAGTAGGAACAATTACGGCGCACCGTATTCACACGCCGTTCGCTACGCTGCCGCGCTGTCTGGACTGCTCTGGCTCTATACTTAACACTCTTAACAAGTTCTCTGCGCTATCATTTCCAAAGAACTTTCAGGTGGTACTTTGAAGGCCTAGAGATCTGTAGATCGTTTGAGACATAATGAGTCCCAAAAATAATTGCTTTTATTGATGAGCCCAAAAAATCACAATAACTTAACCCGCCGCACGACCCATCAGTGCTCCCATGATTTCAATTATAAATTACATAAAAAATTAATCCGACTTCCAAAAAACAAAAACTAAAAGTGGAAAATAACTTGGTGGCAAAAAGTCAACGAAACTAACAAAAGTCACCGACTTCCGGAAGTAAAGTTATTTTACGCTTTTGGTTTTCGTTTTTGGAGGTCGATTTTATTTTTACAAAAAGATTTTTATTTCAGTAATTTTAGTTATGGTATCTAATATTTTTTCGTATTTTCACTTTCGTATCACAATTATTTGAGTATTCATTTTTCATTGTTACTAAAAGATTAGCAAATCATTCATATTAAGCATGGAGAAAAAAAAATATTATCTCATCATAAACTACCTAAGCAATATAAATTAAATTGATATGGGACCACCTGGAGAGTATACTCTATCAAACGAAAGAATTTTGCAAGTCGGCCCAGGCGTAATCGGTAAATATACATTAAAAAAAAAGATTCCGACGGATTGAGAACCTCCCCCTTTTTGAAGTAGAGAATATAATATAAGACTACGACAGCACAGATATGTTAATATTATTTAATATTCATAAATAAAAATACATTAACAAACAAGTATTTATAATAATAATATCTTGTTTATTTCCAAATTTAGATTCAGTTTAACCGATTAAAATATGTCATTATTACTATATCGCTTTTAGTTTGATATCGTATTCAATCAAGTAGGGTTATTAGGTTCTTGAAATATATGTGTGCTCACATTTTTGTGAGCAAATATGTGAGCAAATTATGATTTATTAATTACCAATGTTTGTGACGGTGTGTGATTTGTAGTTTTAAACTGGAAAAGTCGGGGTTCATTAATATATATATGAGATCCTTTTTTACGAATGGGAAATCATCAAATAACTTCCCCCCCTTCTAGCGGGAGGGAGTGTCAGAATTTTATTGGCTTTAATCCACCCATGTACCTTCTTTTACCCTTTATGTGCTGGGGCCGCGGTACTTAGTTATTCTTTTATATCTCTAAAGCTAAGTAAATTCTTAAACCTCAAAGTTTACTGTTGTTTTTTTTTTGTAATTTATTCCTAGAGCCACTCATTGTAATTTATTTTTGTAAGTAGTTTGTGTGTGTTTTTTTTATAATGCCAGATGAGCAGTGATTGGCGTGTATTACGATATTAATGCCAGCTATATTTTTGACCTAGACTACTACTAAGACTAACTACTAAGACTTAGTTTTATGAACAAGGGGCCTAAAATTGCCAAAAACTGCTTAAGCAGTATTACGATACGATGTTTTCCATTTTGTAACGAAAGCCATTTTAGGCCCTCAGGGAGTTTGGTTGACGGCTTGGTGAAGAGTAAGGTTTACCTCATACAGAATATAAATCACAACATTTGGGTCAATAATTAGTTTAGTTTTGCCCTCATGCTCGAAGTATTGCTTCAGAAGTGCGCCCCTAGGGCACCATGGGTGCCAACTTTTACGAGGATAATTATTGTTAGTTCCGCCTGTTACAGAAAAAATGAAAGGGATTCGTTTGTCTTGGTGTGGACATGTAATGAGGAGGGACGAAGCACATGTGACTAAAAGAGTGATGGATCTGAATGTTGATGGACGGAGAGCGAGAGGAAGGCCAAAGAAAAGATGCATGGCTTGTGTAAAAATGATATGAGGGAGAAAGGGGTAAATGGTGCTGTGACGTCCGATTGGTGAGAATGGAAGAAGAAAACGTGTTGCGCCGACCCCAAATAGAAAGGGTCAAGGGCAGGAAAATGATGATGAATTATTATGGGCAACAAGCGAATGAAGCCAAATGGTAGTTCCCTTTGTGGATTCCTCGTGATTAAATATAAATTCAAAGCGCATTGCATTACCAGTAATGTGATTGATTTGGTATGACAGTCCGACAGTGAAGAAAAATGGAATAGAGAAACTGAAATCTATTTCAGTTTCTTTTTGATTAGTGTTAGGTGTTAGTGGCTAACTCATTTTGTCATCTTGTAGCAGTACCGATAGTAGGTACTTTGGTTGGTTATATGTATTTATGAAACTAATTGTTTTAAAAAATCAGATTTCGATGCAAGATACAGAAACCCTGGATTACGAATTAGAAAAGGGGGAGGGAGGGTAGCTGTAGTTCTTGTAGAATCTAAAATGCTTTAGTTGGCAAATTTAAACATGCTTTTATCACTGGACTAGTTAGAAATGTTTCGACCTTTCAAACAGAAGTACTTGATCACTTTCAACAAAGTCATAAGATTCAGGAGGAAGTAGGTTGTAACTTTTAAGTAAAGTAAAAGAGAAAGAAGCGATTTTCCTGTGGAATGCGCTCCCTCTGAATATCAGGACGGCTACCAGTCGGTTTACATTTAAGGTAAAAGTTCGCGAACACTTACGTAAGAAGTTGGCAGACTCTTCTCAAAATTAAAAAGTTGTCAGTTTTTCATCATATTTAGAAGTTTTTACCTCTCTTTACTTTTGTATATTTTCTATGTATGGATATACCTATATATTTATCTATACTTAATATTATAAAGCTGAAGAGTTTGTTAGTTTGTTTGTTTGTTTGAACGCGCTAATCTCAGGGACTACTGGTTGGAATTGGAAAATTCTTTTAGTATTGGATAGTCCATTTCTTGAGGAAGGCTATAGGCTATATAACATCACGCTACGACCAACAGGTGCTGAGCAGCGTGGGTGGAACAAGAAACCGCGTGGAACAGCTAGTTATTCATAAAATTGATATTACCTGTCACATTGCACCTACTAATATGTCTTTGTCTCTGCATCACCCTAAGGTTGACTGGTAGAAAATGCCCAAGGCATCAAGTCCGCCGTTGTACAATGTTTTTGTTACTTCATGCATGAAGTTTTAATAAATAAAGAGCCAAGACAATGTAAATGTTTTTTTTTTAATCTTCCTTGGAAAACATCAGATGTGGAGAACAAAATGTCCACATGCTCTATTTTTTGCAACCCTGTGTAGCCTCCGGGCAAAGGGCTTCTAATTTATTTTAGACATCATACGAAAATCCAATAGGACTACCAATCCAGAAGCAGAAAACGGAGTCTCTGTGATAAAATGTTTTGTTTTGGTTCATGGACCGTGCGCGTGGGTTCAAAGAAAATGGATAGATTTGTAGTCATTCTTTTACAGCACGTTACAATTTATTGCACGCTAACAAATTCCGTGTCATCATGCAGAGAAAAATATAACTTTATAAAATATCCTGCGTCTCTAGGATGGGAGGGGTTTGCAGCTGGCGACGCCCACGTGTGCATGCAGGAAATGCTAAAATTAGCATGCTACATGCAACCAAAACAATAATCGCCACGTGTTTCGCCCCTCAGTCCTCAAGAGATGTTGACTCGACGACTCGAAAAGCGAAATAGTTTAATTTTGATTAGCACAAAGTAGCACCTTGTTTTTATCTGACTTCAGTGTTAGAAAGAAATGGCCCTAGGAAACCTGTAGCTCTGTCTCTTTCGCACACTGGAACATGACATTAAAACAATCTTCCCTTAAGATGATGGTTACCCCTCTGATTCCATTACTATCCCACTATAACATATATTTCATTTCATAACCATACATACTACTACGTGTGTATTAACTCATTATGTGAACTAATGACGGATTGAAAGGTGACAAACAACACATCATCTTACAAGAAGGATTCGCTCATATGGTCCTACGAAAAGCTGGGGTTGAGGCTTGTTCGAAAGAGATACCGCGGCCCTGGAACGCAAACGGCAAAAGAAAGAACATTGGTGGGTTTTAGTCAGTAGGTCTAACACTTCAAACCGACAACGATGATGGTAACACAGGCTCTTCTGTCTATCTCTCTATATACTCTCGACCTTCTGATGCACTTTGTAGATCGCATCCTAGGAACATCCTTAAACCCCCTCCTCACTCTATCGTATCGACTTCTACTATTATTCCTTTAATAAGCACGCTGTGCGGTTGTGGAATTCAGTTCCGCCTGATATTATACGGTCTACCAAACTGCTTCTGTTTTCAAGAGAAGTGTGTAAGAACATTTCTCTTCTTTTCATTTCACCATAGGTATTATATTATCTGTGACCATAGTTACTTATTTATCAAATGGTGAAATGAAAAGATTTGTTGTATTTAGGCTATAATTATTTGTCTTAGTACTTGTATGTATGTAAGTATATTGTTTTATTATATTTTATGTCTTATGTAAGTATTCCATTTACTCTTTTTTTTTACACACTGTGTCTACATATCTTTTTAATAACTCTAAAATCTCGATAATTTCTTTACAATAAATGTCTGTTTGTCTGTCTTATTACTATATTCAGTGTGTACATAAATAGTAAAATAAATAAAAAGTTAGATAGGTCGTGGCATGCTGTCACGATAGTAAGTTGTATGTAGATAAATAAATAAATAAATATCTTGGGACAACTCACACACGGCTATCTGATTCCAAGCTTGTGTTATGGTAACCAGACAACTGATATACATACTTATGTATATAATTTATAAATACATACATATTATAGATAAATCACACCCAGACACAGAACAAACAATCATGTTCATCACACAAAGTTTGTCCTAGATGGGAATCGAACCCACGACCTCGGGCTCAGCAGTCAGGGCCATTAACCACTAGACCAACATAACCTCACCTAATTCTTAGATGTTGGAACAAAACAATTGTTAACGAAATCGGCTAGAGTGATGGATCGGAATGTTGAAGGACGGAGAGCGAGAGGAAGTCCAAATAAAAGATGGATGGATTGTGTAAAGAATTATATGAAGGAGAAAGGAGTAAATAATGCCGTGATGTCTGATAGGGGAGAATGGAAGAAGAAAACGTGTTGCGCCAACCTCAAATAGAATGGAACAAGGGCAGGAAAATGGTTAACGAAATCGGCTCAATATTGTTTTTGACTGCGGTGACTGCTAAAAATAAGGTTTTCGGTAAGCAGGTTGGGTAGTGTTATTGGGGTTTTTCACTAGGAATTTCTGAAGCAATAATCTGGCTCTGGTTAGTGCATCATCAAGTACACCTCTGCCCAAACTCCTCGGGGATTCCTGGCGTAATGTTGCGTGACACACCTATTTACATGATAGGTATGGTAATCCCACCCTAGCACGTAGTATATAAAAGCACACTGTTAATTACTGCGCATTGCTGATACCAATTAAATACGGGAATTAATGACGCAGAACGCAGCCATACACCTAGTCATGTTCTGCGACTTGGAACAGCAGGGTAATTTTTAAATGAGTGAGTTAATATACCACAGTATTTTGCCAACATTTCACGAATGGTTAACCCATGAACATGACCGTAATTAGCAGTCCACGCACACTACGCCGCAGACCGTAGATCAAGGTCACCATCAAAGGCATGTAGGCGTGTAACTATTACTCAATATATCTGTAATGAATGTGCCAGACATGCACGTCTTGAAACCAGTAATCTGTAGCCAAACAAATATTTGCTCCGTTACTCACGTTGTCGGAAAATGTACCTATGACTATCAAATCAGAAAACTAACATGGCTACCATGGTAGGTGCCTATTTAATTTAAATTGTGCGTTGTTAGTACCACAACTAGACGTCCAATAATACCTACTATAACTTATACACAGACAATGCAGGCTTGTCTAAGAGACAATAAAACATTCATATGTGTCGAATCCTCTTTTGCGTTACAATTTTATTAAATAAAGGATCTCTTAATTCACACAATGGGTAGGTATGGTTCATAACTCCTCGATACCGTCGTTTATACAAATAGAGGATTCATACCTTTGTGTTTTCAAAACGATTCATAAATATTTAGATTTATTAACCTAAAGAAAAGGAATACGTATTGAACTTGAGCGTCACTCTTGCAAAATCTCGGTAAACTTGTTTATTGTAGTGAATATTAGTATGAGTACGTACGAGTACGAGTAGGTACCTACCTACGCTACGGCATATTAGAAGCGTGAATAGGATATCGGTACGTTAATGTGCGTAGCGTGGCGACATGATAAAGTTTGGGAGGCGTCAAAGATAGGAAGCAGCCATTAGGTAAATGGGTACAGCGTGAGGTCGTTGCCCCGAGGCAGTGTGACGATGAGCCATCGTTGTGGGGCAGGTCGCGGTCGGGGAACACTCGACATAATGCCACGTAACACCCCAAGGTCTCCGAGCTTGACACACAATGCCACACGCTGACACCACGTTGTACACGAAATGATAGGTGGGTACCGTGGAACATCCACTTTTATTAGATAGTAGGTACTACCCTGATTATTATACACCTAAAAATTGATTCTATTCTTGACCGTATATCCTTAAGATTGAATTAAAAAATGCGGAGTCATGTAAAGTTGTCATTAATTGCAAAATAAAACGTTTTGCAGTGAATTTTAATATGAATGAGATAAGGTAAGATGCAAAACTAAATATTATAATTGCATTCAATTCATATAACAAGATGGTGGCAGTGGACGCATACCTAGCTAGGTATTCTATTTTGCAGGCCGTTCTTAGCGTATTCTAAAACAACCAAGATCTGTCCAAGATAATAAACACGTGTTCAACATTTTATAATAAATGTCATCAATATTATTATAATTAGATAGGTGTGTAATTAGAATAGAATGAATAATAGGAAGCTAGGTAGGTACACCAATCCTAAAACCTAAGCCTAAAATAATTACACTCGTCTTGGTTATCAACCTGAGTCTTAAACTTTATTACAACAAACATGAAGTTCAATGTGGTAAAATTAACTCTGGGGGGCTAAAAACACGAAGAATCAATAAAAATACAGTCACGTTACATTCACAAAGTGACAATTTATAATATTAACACTGCGAATGCGACCGTGACTCCTATTTTAGGTTTTATCCAAGAAGGTATTATTATTCTACTAAAACGGCCTTTTCAGGCCCCTAGTTGTTAAATATATTCTTGAATTTAAAGTGGGTATTTAATCAAAGGTTAAATTGGCATCACGGTCGTCTAGACACATAATCACTGCTATCGAGATAGAAGTTAAACCAAACAAGTTGCCCAAAGACAAAGATTTCAACAAAATATTGTCATTTAAATTCTAATAAATTAGTTATTCATTTAAAACTAGACCTGACGGTTATTGTTGCTCAATAAAGTAAGTATTCAATTTTCATAGGTTATAAAATACATTAAAGATGATTATACACTTATAGATAACAAACATGCCAAAATGACTTCCCATTTTAATGTAACATTGAAAAGACAGTATCTACACAGAACGACGTACTTAATTATGATAATTTATGTTCGGCTCAATTCACACCGCGTTTTTTTTTGTTAAAAGCGTCAAATAGGTGCTTGCTTAAGAAACTAGCTATTAATGTCCTTCAACTCAATAGCAACAGATTATCATTTGGTTTTTCAAATATTATACGTAAAACATGTTATCAACACATACCTATTTATTTTATACAGTTTTCCAAAAGTATACAGAAACCAGTAGCGCCATCTTCAGTTAATGTCGCTGTACTAAGTAACAAAGAACGTTAGACTCTGGAAGTAACTTAAAACGTTCGTTCTAAAAATGAATGGTTAGTTGTCCCGTTATGGTTGTAGTGTTCAATAAATATAATAGATGGCGCTAGTGGTCTTTGAATGTGATTCGAGTCTTTAGTGTGATACACATGATCCACGTCTTTGGTGTGATGTCTTTGGGTGTAATTAAACTATGATGGATAATGACTAACTATGATTATTCAAATACGACACATGCTTGTATTCATAAAAGTAATCGGTAAATCTTATACATCTTACTACACTAAGCAATATTAAAGCTTTGGAGAGAAACTGTAAAAAGTTAAATGCAAGTATAAGCCTGGTAGCTCTAAGGCGCATACATATTTGCTATTTATTTTGATTTCTTTGTGTAAGACTTGTGTAATGTTGATGGTAATAAGAGCGATTGTCGTGTAGCACGGCAAACTATGAGGCGGCGCCTGCGCTTGTCGCCCAGCGCCATCGCCAGCCAGTCCCAGCCACGGCAGCCACTCGTCATTTCGATGTAATAACGAGCAGTCGTGTCGCTACAGGGCTCATTGTAGTTCACGCGAAAGCCCTTATTAGTGCCTTTTCAAATGTAGTCCTTTGGTGTTATTCAGCGCAAAGGCTTAGTTTCTGAATTTCGAGAGAAAAATCGATGAAATCGTAAGTACCTTGTCATTATTTCTCCATATTCCCCAGTGAGACATTGAAAGCATATTGCACAATTTAACGTAGTTTTCAGGAAATAATCACGTTTCTAACTAAATTATGATATCATTCATGTTAGTTAGGTACGTGTTTAAAATTCAACATTAGAAGTCCTTCTCAATAACTTTCTCTACAACAAGATAAAACTTCGCCTGCGACCTTTAACTTATGAGAGCAAAAGAAACAAAAATCATTTTGATAATACTCAAGTTAAAACTCATAAAGCACCTTAGTCCAGCGAAATAGCTCATTCATTCATAAAAATTAGAGATGTCAAAAACTTAACACGACAAGATATTTGTGTCACAAACTCACAATGGAGTCTAGACACACGGCGTCTGACCCCAAATCAGTTTGTGAACCGAATAACTCCGAACATTGTCCCCTTAACGTGCACGTGGTTCTTATATTTAGACCACGCTGCCGTGAAGCAGAAAGCCGACGTGCAAACTTATTGGTGCTAAAACGAAACATGCTCAACTTGTAATGCTTCAGTACTTTGAGGTCAAATGTGCGAAAACTTCTTCGTAAAAGCGAATACGTGTGTTCAGGAAACTGTTTATCTGCTTCTGCCTTGAATTTAATTAAATGCTATTCATGTTTGGTAACGGTGCTTCGTTAATGAGCTGCTGGCGTTATGGCTCGATTCAACCACAGCATTAAATATGTACAATTGTAAATTATTGGTTCTGTTGCTAGGTGATAAGATTGCTCGGCCTGATAAGAAAATGGCCATGATTCATAGTCCTGAGCATACTTATTCAGAAATTTCTGTTCATAGAATAATTAGCTCTAGTTAATCTGTGGAAGACCCACAATTGAATATTGTAGAAGCATATCATGTTATAATGGTTATAATGGCTAAATAGTATAATGATAGCATTTAGAGAAGAGTGGGGAAAGAAAATTAATTCCAATAAGCACGAATCGCTCGCGTGATAGTCTCTCACACGAGCCATGGTTCCTAATTATAAATACATGCTTCGTAGATATTACTAATTATTCACGTTATTAAACGTGGTATATAAAAATACATTTATATTTGAGACACGCTGCTGCTCTTCTCTCCAGCTCAGACTAATTTGATTTCAGCGTTAGATATTCTTATGCGAATTTCACTCCTAGATCCATGCTTCAAAACAATCTTCATCTTATACATCAGGCACATGTCATGTTCAATTGCAGTGTATGTGGTTTATTTATAAAGTGAGTAAACTGCACTAACTGCGAGTGTCACACAAGGAAAATGCTTCGGCCCGTATAATTGAGTTCCGATGTGTATGCTATCGATAAGAATTGACTACCACGGAAATCAATTTTGTTTGTTTTGCAAATCAATTCGTTGATGTTATGGCCTGTGTGACACCATGCGTAGTTTTGTTTATTAGAAACGAATTGTAAAGTGTAAATATTGATTTGCTACATCACCAGGAAACTAGCATCATCTTCTTCAAATCGGTTCAAGAAGTTGTACTAGCTTATCCCCTTTCTTGCGGGGAAATCCTCAATGATAATCTTCATCTGGGGAGAAAGTCAAACGATCGACTAAAACGCCACAGTCTCTATTAATGCCATGTGTTCCAACTAATTCTGCTCATCTAAAGTTAAGAATGACTCTATAAATTCATCGGCTCCATTGCCATCATCTATTTTTCTCATCTTCGCCGCAAAAACAAACTCCATTAATATTCTCAACATTTATATTCAATATTTTGTCGATTTATCCTGAACATTGGAATGTTATAATAACTCGGCTGATATTGTTTTAAGTTATCTTTCATCATTCATTGTTATTCCCGCCGTGGAAAATAACAAAGGTTTTTACCTGTCTCTGACTTAGCTTGGATTCAATACTTCACGGTTTTATGATCTGCCAAGAATCCTGTATTATTTTTTTGCTACTCTGCCATTAACTTTGTCTGCGTTGTTATCAATAGGCGGAAATTTCTTCGGAGACCTTAAGTCAAGGTGTAGTTGTTGGAGTCAAGAGATGGGATTTTTGGGTGCTACAGTCTATCGTCATAATAAAATTTCGTCTCCCGATCACGACCGGGCGAGCTCATCGAGACTGGTCACCAAAATTTTGTATTCTACTGATATTAAACCTGGCGGGAAACCTTTACATAGAATTGAGCCCTATTGAAGGCACCATTTTCCGAATTATTTTCGGTGCAGTTGGTATTGCACCATAAATAGCCATCCTGATGAAAGCCTTGACGTAGTGTTACTTTGCATTAAGCAACTTGTGTGTAAGGCGTATCTGACAAGAAAAAATAAGGCATGTTTTCTCACTGGATTTGCTGTCCTTATCTTTAATGGCCTTAACATATTTAAATACGTTTTTCTTGATCTTATCTTTCTCATCCCTCTTATATCTAGGTATACGGACATCAAAGTCGCTTTTATACAATCTCAAATTCCTTTCAAATGGTGTTGGTATTTCAACCTAAACCGTCTACCTCTTTCAAATTTGCATAGACTGCTTTATTTTTTAAACAGATACACACCACACACATCAAATCACGCCTGTTTTACCCTTTTTTTGGATGGGAATCATCAAATAACTTTTACCACTCTGGATGGAGTGAGGGGGAATGTCAGACAAAAGATTGACTGATTAAAAGGCGCCAATGTACCTTCTTTTGCCTTTTGTGTTTCGGGGCCGCGTTAATTATACCCAGGCAGGATCTAGAATATCTCTAAATTATGAAGAAAGAATGTCGAATGAAAATGCACTACAAATGGAGCCTAATTATGAATGAAAAAAGCTAGCCTTGGTTACTGGGGTTCAATAAAAACTATCTGATAACATTTTTGTCTCAATGCAGAAATATAATTCGGGGTTCGTGCGTATGGTATGTGACGTCAAAACGGCGGCGTCTTCCAATTCTTATCAGCCGCCGGAAAATTATCCGTCCCAGGGTCTCGTGACACTGCCCATTATTCAGTCTTATTGCGTCACACCGCTTTATGTGTTAAATGAATAAGAATATTTTAGCATTCCTTAAACGTATGCCAAATTTGAAGGGAAACTATGACGTGTTAGTTAACTATTCTGATAGTTCATTCATATTCTAAGGAGCAGGTCGTTCACTTTGCCAAAAATATCGCTGGATGACATTGGAAATATTCCTACCAGGGGCCGAAAATGGACGCTTTAGCAGAATCAAAATAGGATAAAATATGAGTACTGTTACAATTATTATAAAATGAAATTATCCTCATGAAATATGAGAACCGTGGTGTACCAGGTGTAAGCGTGTACTTATGGAGCAAAAGAGTAGAACTGAGAGAAAATGTTAGTCAGTATGTTGTAGGTAATTTATCTACCAAACAAGTGGTAAACGGACCTTTGACGAAGCCGACAACCTGGCTTGGTTGACTGCTTAAAGCGGCCTTTTTAGGCCAATAGGTTATTTTCACCCTGCCGGGGTTGCAAGTTGTTCGAATGAGATGCTGCGACCACAGAAAATAAAGGGCAAAAGGCTAATACTCGTCTCCGCTGGGCCCAGAGCTTTGATGATTTCCCATCCGCAAAAAAAAGGTTACTTTCACCTCGTTGGTATGGAGTCCGTAGAACTTTTCAATCTACGTCAGTATAATTTGTTCAAAAAGTGATATTAAATCCAATTACATGAGCCTTGTGAAAACTGTCTGACATTCAGAACTTTCCTTCCTAAGTTTACTACGTGAATACGTTTACCAGCCAACAGGCGAGCAAAAATAAAGGCAGTTTTCATTACATAAAAAGTTTTTAAATTATCCACTAGGGTTCACCGCGAAACAGAGTATACAACACACAGGCATAATTAAACAAAATTCTGAAATAGCTCTACACGTTCTCTGTTGCTATGGCGACGACTTGTGTCAGTTTTCAATTGACATTATGGTGTCTGGGTAGGTACGTCGGCTACTTAGCAATGGGGCCACCCTCAGAGTAACCCGTGCACCATTAATCGTCCTCTCATCTCGAGTCGCAGACGTTTGTTTATGGTAACAGGTGATCACCAGCGACTAATTGCTATAGTGTCGAGTGACCGTCGCCCGCGCCGCGGCCGCCGCCATGCTTCCTTTATAACCTATACCACAGAATACTTAATAGTACAAGCGTACACATTAATATTATCAGCCAACATAAAGTGACCATCAGGTCGATAAGGTCGAACTCGTTTTTAAAGAAACCGAGTGTACAGTACATTGCCATTGCGAACTTGGTACGTGAAAAATCCTTGGCGAGATTGTATTTATTTTTATACTTATCTTAGCTATTTGCGAGAGCAGTTATTTTTAGAAAGATTAAGTACAGTAAATTACAGCCTGTCATCAGGTATCTGTTGTTCAGTTTTACAAAAGGATTCGTAGAAAAATCCAATTTCCATGTGTATCACGAGGAAAATAACGAAACAGATTTGAATGAACGGAAACTGTTTCTCGGAAAACGCTGCTATTTTATTCTCAGAACTGAAACACAAACATACAACATAAACCTACAATATTAACTTGTAATACCGGTAAGAAATGGGTTCATGGAAATTGGAACGGAACTTTGTAAAATAGGCAAAACAAAGAAACATCAACTCGCGCATAATGTTGGTTTGTACTTGTGCGAAGATGAGATGAGATCTGTCAAAGTATACTTGACAATATAAACGTTTGTACCTCAGATGATAGCTTTAAGCTTCTACCTTGCAAGTTCATAAACTTAGAGAGTTAAGTTAACTCTACATAAATAAAACCTTGTAATTTACCTAGCCAACAGTATTGTAGGTAAGTAATAAGGGGTTTCCCCCCGACAATGATTACATGTTTACACAATTAACTTGATGGTTATTATTAGGTTCCTATTTAGTAGAGACAGCATTTTGTACTTATATAGTATAATGTTGTTCATAAATTATTTTTATTTTTACAAGCCACTGTGGTATTGTTCATAGAAATTTGGTTTTACTTTGTTCAAAGGAGTTGAACATGGTGGTGAAATACCTAATCATGAATTTGTGTTTTAAATATCGGCTAGTGATGACTTTATAAAATTATATATTAACTAGCTGTACCCGCGACTTCGTTCGGCGATAGGTTCGCGATTTATCTTGCCTTATAGCCGCCCCGGAGCGGCCCCCCCGCTCCGGGGCGGCGCATGTCAGACTTGTACTGACTAAAACCCACCCATGTTTCTTCTATTGCCCTTTACGTACCGAGGCTGCGGTATCTCTTTCGAACAACCCGCAACCCCGACACAACCCGCAACCCCGGCATGTATGTCATGCTTAAGGTTATGATGACAGTTGTCAGTTAACAAACACTTGAGGAACTTATTCTTTAAGTATTGGGGTAAGTGTAATACTGCATTATGTATTGCTTACCCCCCTAAGTTATTAGCGTGATAGCCGATCCTTCCCAAGTTCAAACCTATCTCCTGCCCAAATTTCATTACAATCCGATCAGACTTTTAGTCGTGAGAAGGTAACAAATATACAAACAGTTCCTTTCACATTTATAATATTAGTATGGGTACTTTCATTCTAATTGGTAGCAGGCAATATTACTCCACTATACCTACATTTTTTTAATTCACTGGCTGAAAAGAAAATCTGTTTTGGGCTGCCACTTTCCCAACAAGTAAAGTTATGGTTTTAAGGAGTTCATATTTCCATTATATACGAATGCGTTCCGGATTCCGGGTGAATCGTATCAACAATATTTCTTTTTTATGAAATTAGTTTTACTAACATGTCTCACTGTAAATCTTCATAAATAACTAGTAGAAACGCAGCCTTATTATAAAATTACAAAGCCGTAAAATGTTTTTCTATTTATAAAGTTATGTTTCTTGTGTTGTTTCAGATCAATTGCGGTCTAGATCAGTATCGACCGTGTTCCACAGTCTACAACAGTGTTCTATCCCGATGGGTTGAGTACGCCGACGTCTTGTGATAGTGGTCACACCACTCACGCTGTAAGTAACCATTTGATAATTGACTTTAGACTCTATGGCTCAGGGTATATTTCACCTTCTTTGTTTACATTTTTTTTCTGATCAGTTTTCTTAGAATTTAAATTTGATTCATCTTTGAATATTTTGGTAAATAGTGTATTTTATATATTGAGAGAGTGACACATTTGCGCTCTACAACCCACTTAGCGTTGTATTTGCAACCTAAGTAACTAGTAATAATCAATAAACTAAAGAATTGAAGATGTAATATACGAGAACATACTTCGTCAAAGACCTACTAGCCTCATTAATGAATGAAATGCTGAATTGTTAGTTTGTCATAACTTCACATTTTGGTATTGATATCTTCATTCACCTACTTACATGTCCAACAAGAAATAACGCTCATGAAAAGAAACGAATTGATCATTAACAGTATACAGAACTGATACAAAAGTACTAGAAAGAACAAGGATTTAAACGTTTTATAGAGAAAAGAAAATGTGACAAGCGAAATAACGTCGTAGGTAGAGAATACCGTGACTTAGTATATAATTTATTATTTATAACATGTTCATCACGATAAAACTAACAATAGGACGTGGGATATTTGTTAGCAAGTAGAACATGATATAGGTGCTTGTAATTCACACGGAAACGATTCTACGTTTGTTTCCTGAATATTGTCATTGGAAAATGTAGACTTGCAATAATCTAATCATCGGTATCATTAGTAAATTTACGTGTAATGTTAATAAACGTCAAATATTTTAAAATTGATAGGTAGGCTTTCGTACTTCTGGGATAAGGGCAGAACTTATCCCAAATTATTAGGGATCAACGCAGCATTTTCTCTTCCTCCATACTTCTCTGTTGTTTGTCATCTCATCTGGGGATATACATTATACACCTTCTTTCTTGACAGGAAAGTAATAATACAATATACGTTTATAAGAAAGGAGGTGCCACCCTTCACAGAGTTCATACATTGTTTCTGTGACTTTCCTCACAGAAACGTAATCAAATTGATTATGACCTGACCATCGTATTTATTTTTATTAGAATAGAATGGACTTTATTTTACACCAAAATTAAAACACACTTGTTTTACAATATTGCTAATATTATAGTTTTAAATATTATCTCGTTTCCTTAGTAGTTAGATCTAAGAATTTTCTGACATCATAAAAATATCTATAAACAAGTTTCTTGCATAATAGATTGGGATTAAAATGTCGACCAATATCATTTAGTTCGGCGGCCGTTCGGTGTAGATGATAACATGTGCTTGCCAATAAGAAAAAAACAAAATCGATGTCATTCATAAAGAAAAAGAATCGAATTCCACGTTCTAAATAATACGATGTGATGCGAATTGATTTATCGATTTCAAATACCGACGTGAATAAAAAAAATCTCTATTGCCCGTATGATGGGGTCGGTTCCGCGCAGCGCAGCCGGCACGGTGTCATGGTGGCCAGACGGGGTCGTTGCCCTCTCTCTGTGATCCATTCACTGTTGCAACTGCACTTACTGAACGACACGCAGCTTTGAGTCGAGTGCAATCTCCGGACATATTTAAGTTGCGGTTGATTTTCTTTAACATCAATTGAAAACAAAAGACTGTAACGAAATGGTAAAAGAGACACATAATGACAGCGGCGTTGGCATTTTAAGTTAAAACTGTCAAGTATGATAAATATTCGGATTGAACATTGTAATTATCAATGATCATTGATCAATTAGATAGGTACACAAAAAACTTTCAATATTAATAATTGTTGAAAGTGAAACTAACATATTAGCTAGATTAATTTCTAGATACACTAGATGTAGGTACATACAAACTTTCTTATACAATGTGTATTTGCTCTAGATTGTTACAAAATTATTTATGAGTTAAAACGAGCACTGTGAGAGAAAGTGGGGAAGCGGACTACATCTATCAAATAATTCAGCGACTCGGCAAAGTTCGTGTAAACTCGGTTAGTCTCGTCAATTTTAAAACTTAAAAAACAAAATGTTCTTCGAATGTGTATGCGGCGGGCTTCGTGCTTCTATGGACAGGACTTTTTTATCCAGACAGGAATTTCCGGTCGTGTGCGAAGTCCCTTTGGGGTCGATCGAGGTTAAAGCTTTCTTAGTGATGGGAACTACCTGTTGTTCTTATCGATAGATTCTAGTGATGGAGTTGTTTTAACAAAAGTGTTTGCAAGATTTTTTCCTAATAAAAACGAAAATTAAGTATATAGCTTAATTTTGTCTATGATGAAACTTAGACGTGATCCCAATGCAATAAAAACACATAAATGTACCTTATTTTCAATATTACTATTTATCTCAAGCAAGAAAGCAAAGCAAAGAGAACAGTTAACAATATGTGATCACATAATCCCTGATCACTACAACATACAGTCCGTGGTAATGAGTTAAGTAGTAATTATCATGAACTGTTGCACGATATCTAATTGGTCGTCTTATCGGTCTCGTACGTGGTTTCACGCTGCGCAGCGCATGCGCAAACGCTTTGAACGTGCCTCCACTAGAACAGGAGAAAATAACATTAAAAGATACCGACGCAAACACTATTAAATTGTACAGAAAGAACACCATCGAATGCCAAGGGCATACATTTATTTATCTCTACCTATCTACCAGTGCTACGTAAGTGCTGTTTGCTAAATGCAAATACCACACCTATACATATATGTAGGTACGTAGGTACTAGTACCTACATGAAAGATGTAGTAAATACATTTTTGATGCCAGAAATAGCCAAAGTAATGTACCATTCGCACAGTACCGCGAAGCCATTGCCTCTAGGTGTGCGCAAACGTTGATCGCACCCATATTTCATGAGCCTGTAAGCATTAGGTATCGGCTATGACGCAAAATAATATCCCTGTTGCATTATTGCAACGGTAGATGTGTGGTCAGCAACTCAATTGAAACTATTCTTTATTAAATAATGATGGTTTTACATAAATCTTCAAGTAAATCTTTACAAGCTTCAGTTTTTGTTGACGGTGCAACAGGTGAAGAAAAACACGCTGGCTTTTCATTTGGTGTCAACAACGTATATTCAACGTCACATTACACTATAGAGATTTAGATAAAATAAACTCATATTTATGATCTGATATTCCTATAAATGTTAATGTACATATTTGTGATTAGATTTCATGGCACGAGTACCTAGATATCTATTTCTGGGTAAAAAATATTTTATGAATGAATGAATAACTTTATTTCGGGTGGCATAGACCCATAGAAAATTAATATAATATTGTTAGACGTACACAGACACATTAAAACAGATGCCCTATCATTAAGAAACAAAAATAGATTCAATATCATTTTATGTGTACAAATCTGTGTTAATGCGACTCAACTTTCTTTGTCAGTCAGTCACGGTGTAGGAGATGGCTATCCATAGTTTTTTATACTACATTGGCTGCAACTCGCCTAATGTGAAGCGATCATGCGGCCTAGGGGAGCATGCTTCCCTAGAAAAATATTAACTCCGATTCATTCGAAGTTTAAAGAGATCTAGATAATAAATAAAAACATGCAATCACTACCATCATCGTAGTCATCTAAAATCCCCAAGACAGACCACTCGCTGTGGCACTGGTCTACAGGAAATTCAGCACTTATGTCTACGGAATATCATGCTAAACTTTTGGTGGGCAGAATGATATTTACCTTGGAACAACCAGAGACACGTGCGAACATAAACATACACTAGAGAGCATCATCATAAAATCCATAAAAGCGACCGCATGTGCTGTACCTCCCGACCGTATTGATTTACTTTAGATATGTTTACGTATTCGCCGAACGTACTTTTGCAAATTCGGTTCTAATATTTATAATAAAGTAACATAAATTCACTGAGTGCTACCAGAATAACTCGTCTACGATTAGGTGTTGCTCTTATTTCTGTACCACCTCCGCGGTTATACGGAGCTTGCAATTTATTCGCTAGTTAGGGAATTATTTCAGTGATCTATTTCCTTGACCGTGAGCATCTTAATACGTGTAATCAGTGGTGTCCTCTCACGGATCTCGGGTAAGTTGATAGATAATTAGATGATTGTTTAGAAACCTTTCATATAAATTTACCTTAAGAGTAGCCAACGGCGCGTTCTTTGTTTAAAGATGTAATGGGTGATAAAATAGGAAGTGTCGTGTAACGGGAGACGCGGCCTGGTTGCCATGGCGCTAAGTAGCCCGTGGATGCTCAGTCGACACCGCTCGGGTTGCACTTCGCACGATAAGGACAAAGTACGGAAGCACTAACATACGGCTCTCGTATGTGTGGCCAAGTCGGTGCAACTGCACCCGACGTGCCACACAAGCACTTTTACCGTAAACACAAAGAAATAATGAACTTTACGCATAGTGCGTTTTTCTTGCTGAGACGCTTATTTTTTCGATGTGTTCATATTGTGATGATTATGGAAATTTATTATGACTAATGAATCATATTAAAATAGAAAAACGCAGTATTGTTACAACTGAATTGAATTATAAAAAATAATATGTTTTTTTTTTGTTGCTAAGGGATTCGGTGTCCACGACAATGTGGCCGATTAAGGGACTATTTAGATAAAGTTGTCTTGGAAAGATTTCCTTCTTTCGTTCATAAATAATGCGTACCTGCGAAGATTTGGTATGCTCATCGGATCATATCTACCATTGGCTTTTGTAGAGAAATCATCATACATTGCATATCTGTTTTTGAAATACACGCATTGTATGATGGATGAGTTATCTACTCGATTCCATGATTTTATCAATCAATGAGGCATATAGATTGTTTATTGCGAGTGAATCTTACTGCAAAAGATATTAAGATTTTTTGTCTGTAAATTAAAAACAAGTACTTAGTTTACTACCTCTCGCACTAAAATTCTCTGACGATAAAGTGAAAATGACTACGATTTTCAAAACAACTTCATAATTTACGAATTACTTCTTAACCTCCGAATGCCCGTTTTATTCAAATTTTCGCATCATAGGTTATCAAAAGTATTTTTTTTCTAAAGTACATCATTTTAATTCAAATTGGTTGTGAATGTGGATAGGCTTATAAAATTAAAGACTAGATGACAGCGTTCAAAATAATTCATATTTCGTAAACCAAATAGGTACTTATGCATTTTTTTAAAACTCGTTGGTCTGTTCTTAACTTTTGAATTGCGAACAATGACGACTGGCTGCCGGTAGCAACTGGAATTGGAGACCCATAGTGTTTGTAGTTGATACTTGAAATGAGTCTCAGTGTTCCGAATCGGATAGCAACTGGAGCCGAAACGAGTGCTACTTGTAGCACATCCCAGACGAAAACGCCTAAAATTTAACCTTTTTTTCACACGAGTTATCCGATCATCCGACATAATTGAATATTTTATATTGAGCATCAATTTTCGTTACTTCGGTAAATCGGATTTTCCAAAACGCGTGTTACTTGCTTTGATACGCCGTTTTTCCGAGCACACGCGAGCAAAAATTGATTCGTTGGAAATAAATTTCAGCTTAGATAGGTGTTCTCGGGTTATTATTAGGCGTTTGTCTTACTTGCTCCACGTGTAGGCCAGTACATAGTGTATTATTTCAGGTTCGGCCCATTGTTGCTAACTTGCTAGTGCACACTTGTGCTGATGGATTGGCGACTGGCTAGTGACGGAATGACCACGTCCGCGTCAGCATTTGAACTTGTCTCAACTTAGGAACCAGTGGTTTCTTGTCTTGCCTCCCATTCACATACTTACAATATTTAAGCTGTCTATTTTTCTATTTGCTAGTTCTGTAGTCAATTATTTACAAAACATGATGGTGAATGCAAAATGAGCTGTGATATAGAACGAAATACGATAAAAATGTGATATAAGAGTTTAAATTAAACTGTAAGTACATATAATATATTTAATGTTTCTATGACGATTTTCTCATATCTATTGTACAAATATCGCCTGAATTAAATTTTAATTTAATTAAGAACACCCAGAGCTTGTTAAGAAAACACGTTTGTTGGCGATTGGAAGTCCTAGCTTAATTTTTTTAAGTCTTATTTATCAAAGACGATGTACATATGCTCGTATTTTCGTAATAATATTTCTTTTAATGAAAACTTCTGCTTCTATGTCCTTAAATTCCAACACATTGATGTACAAAAAACGTAATAAAACGGTTATTATCTGGTTTTTACATATTTTATATATGAAATCTTGATTTACCAACCTCATGAGGTGCAATTTTACCTTTTATAAACAATCAAAGAAGATGAAAATGATGTTCTAATGAAACCAGCAAGGAATTTTTCAGATTAACAGTTGTGCGTCCTTGAACCTTACAGTAATGGCTATAGGGCTACAATTTAATATGAAAATAACCGATTTATTTGTCAACTATTCCACTTTTAGTAATTAAACACTGTTATAGATAACGCGAGAGCGCAATCCATAGACATTAGAGTATCTTTTATTGGTACAGTGATAACGAAGTATATCTACCTGACTACCGATGTTCGCGTACCAGTCAACCACCAGTAATAGTGAGGATCTAGGGACGTGCATACAAAGTGTTTAGTTAAGTGAAAGAGCACCTAAAAGTGCTAAGAGTTTTTAGGATCTTTGTAAGTAGAAGTTGTCTTCCATCAATGCGTTTGCGCGGTCTTCCATATCAGTCCCGACGGAAATTTCTGTTTCTCAAAGATTATCAGCAACCTGTTTGTATATTTATATTGCGTACAAACCTGTGTAGTCTGATGTTTGTGTTGCTAGCGTATAAATAATATTGTTGCTCTACATAATTTTAATTATAGATAGATAGATAATTATTGTCTTTATTTCCTGTTATAATACTAATTGTTTGTTTATTTATTAATATAATAAATAGATATTATTTGGCGCCAGTGAAGTGGTAGGAAAATCGGTTTGTGTAGTTGTAGTGTTGCATACTCAGATAAATATTGGGATAAGGCAAATATGTGAAAAGTGCCAGAATCGTATTGATTAATGAAAAAAAATTGAAATTGTCTGACGACAAGAAAATACAGTTTTTATCTCTAAGATCAAAAATAGATTTGCAAACATATACTGTAACACTAAGAAATGTTTGTCCAGACAACCTGTCACTGTCTAAATAATGCAATGTTAAAATATATGTATATTATAATCTTTATTTCCTTCATAAACGTAACTACATTTAACTTGCTGAAATAACACAAACTAAGTACAGAATATGCCAAAATTAATTTGATCAAGGTTTTGTTATATATTTCCGTAATACGAAAGTTCATAATATTCATGCCTAGTTGGCCCACATATGAATTTATTTACGTATATATTTTTTAAAAATCCATAAAAAAGAATTTAAGCTCGACTTAAAAGACCGTAAGGTTTTGACTTTTAAAAAAAAACATGAGGTTCATTTTCACTATTAGCCAATAGTACATTAGACGAATTAGAAATAATAGTATTTCTAATTCGTGTAATGTACTACCTACTGACGACGAAAACCAATACAATATTCTTAAACAAAACAATTGCATCAAACCAGAACACAGTCTGAAACCCCTCCACCCCCCCAGAGCGGGAAAATTATTTAAGATTGCCCATCCGCAAAAAAGGTGCGCTACGCAGCTATCAGATCACCACGTTCTATTCGGCATTATTTATTGAAGTACAAAGTCACAAGCAATTACTACACAGATAAGCTTCTCATTCGGATCGTGCCGATCGGTAAAATCCAGTAGACTTCGAGCATCCCGAATGTGGGTATTAAATCTACATTTTGCTGTCCTTCTTTGTCTTCTGTTAAAATAATACTTACCAAACATGAGATGCGAATCACTTACTAATCAAACATGTGAATAGTAAGGGAGATAAGTTAGTGCATCGCTCTGTGACCTGGACCTTATCTGTCCATGCTCTGATCATTGCGTTAATATCTACTACCATGCCGTTACATGTTGGCTTGAACTTTCTCTATCATTGCTTTTGTTCTTGCCTTTTTAAGACCATTTATGATAGTCGACAATGGTATCTTAAGCGACGTTGATGATGTATTGTAGGATTTAATCTCAGCAGGCAATTATTTATTAAATCTGTCTTAATGATAAATTATTTCTGGACAAGTCCTCTACGCATGTGCATGTTTTTATATAAATGTTAAATAGTTTATGATTTTTTTTCTCCTTTCCATTTATCGTATGACAAAATTATGCGCATAAAAAACTAGTAAAATATGGGAGCTTCGAATAAAATGCCGTTTCTTTTGTTACAGACTAAAAGGGAATTAATTGAAAGTGGTGTCAAAGTACGCCTTAAAAATACTTGGCCGACGAGCTATAACCAATGAAGACTCCGAGCGCAGCATTCGGAGCATCGTCCGTAGACCCGTGAACACCTGGCCACACCATCACAACTTTGATGGTCACTCCCCCGCTGGAGAAAATTATCTACACGCACTGTCACTTCATTATTATTAAGTTTCTTAACATATTCTTCATTTTGTAGTCTATCTATCTATTCACATATAGTTGTTATCAGTTTGAAAATGAGCAAGATTCTTAAAGTCGTTGGGGCCTCATGGCTCCAGACGAAGATTAGCTCCTACATTCTTGGGATTCTCGGCATCTTGTCAATCTTGGCCCTGTTTGTTGGACAAATTGAAAGGTTGGTACAATATTAGCTTATATCAGTAATCAAACCTAAACACATCCATCACGTCTGTAATCCACGAAGGCGTAGGCAGATATGTACCTCATAATAGTAATAATACATCCACATCTCAACAGTAATATTTCCATGTAAAAGGATGGGAGCCTTTTGCCTTCAACCGACCACAAATACTGACTCCGTGGCTGTTACTGAGAAATTCCTGAAGTCCCTTTGCCCGACCTGGGAATTGAACCCAGTAATCATTTACTTTTAAAACACAGGAAACCGACTCAATCTTGAGGCCATTATTACTGATTATTGTGATAGCATCTACAGAAGGAAAACAATCTCAGACAAATTGCGCTGCGAATAAACAAAACATCTCGATTATTGCGCTACAATTACGTTTCTTATCAGATGAACACTTAAAATAATTACGAAATTGCTCACATATTTTCGTAATCCATATGTTTGTTTACAATTTTACGAATATTTGTGTAAAATAAACGTTTTATCTCATTTTAGAATTCAGGAAGATGGGAATTACGCAGCCACCGTATTCTTTTCTAATAAAACCGGATATCGTATCGAATACTGGGGACAGAGCAATGAACTAGCAGACATACCTCGAGGGGTAGCACGCGCTTACTTCAGGATGGATATTGATACTACAGGGTAAGTTAATTACTTATTTAATTTATGTACACACATGATAAAAAACAAGGAAACAATATTAAAAAAACATAAGAGTACAAAGGCACAGTTTATTTCAAAAGATTTTTTTACCAGCAGGTGTGCGAGTGGAAATATGACGAAAAGAAACGTAGACAGTAGTGTGTGAGAACAGGAAGAGAATAGCTTCTAAAATATGAATGTACTCGTATATATAGTATAGTATAGTTAATTATTAGATAGGCTTAGAAATCTTTTAGAGGCGAACTTCGCTTTGGTTTGAAATGAAAATGTTTCTTTTTGCTAAAATTTGAGGGAAAGTTATTTGATGATTTCCCGATTTTTTTATGAGTTCAGATGTATATATCGTTGTATTTTTTTTTATTAGATATTGTCCAAACTTTGAAACTTCTTTATAAATATAGGTACTCAAATATGTCATAACTCCAGAAAAAAAATGTTCATTTCAGCTGGTCTCTCCTGGAAATAGAGACCGACCCATCATATTCGGACGAGCATCAAGCATATGCGGCCGGCATCGTCGAGGGTGCACTGACCTGGTCTCTGATCCACTCGCACTTGGAGAACACCATTCGAGCCAGGTGCGATGAAGACACCGCGGCGACGAAGCAATGTGACAAGTTCAAGGACGCCCTGGATAAGTCTGTAGACATCTGGAAGGCCCATGCCGCGGAAAAGGGCGGGGAGGACCCATTCTGGCATCATGTAAGATACACCATCTTAAATTTTCTATACCTAATAGGAATTCTAAAGAATTCAGCTGCGCCGATCTGGATTTACGAAAAAGATTTTCGTGTTCAGTAATTTAGTCAGAAATACCAAATGTATGATTTGATAACCTGTCCTTCCGCAGGTTGGCACGTGATCGTAATTTATTACGATCTTATATTTTTGCTCTCATTCGAAAAACTGTTAACGAAAACGTAGGGACATCATCTATTTACCTCTTAACCACGGCTTTTACATCTTGGCGAAAGTTATCGATAAATACATAGGTAGGTAAAAATAAAATCAAAAGCATTTATTTTAAGGTGGCCAGGTACAGGCACTTTTGAAATGTCGAAGCAGTGACAATCATAAAATGAAGGTACATTCCCTTGTGACAAGGCATAATAACTGTAAAAGTACTGTAGTTGCCCATTCCAAAGCATAGATCTCTATGGAGAAGAATGGGCAAGATACTCCGTGGACACTCATTTAAATCAGAATATTGTTACAAAAGCTTGTTTACATCATTCATGTTGATATGGTAAATTATTTGATGGTACAATTACCTACTACACATTTAAACAAGGTAAAACAATTTGCATGCCTATGCGATGGTAAAATAAGGAGAACTATATAATATGAAAACATCTATGTACAAATTACCCATGTTTGCAAAGAATAAATGATTTGATTTGATTTGAACAATGTAACATAAAACATACAAGCGGCATTTAATAGATTGCTAATATATTATAGTTTAAAATAAATAGGTAAAGTATGTCTTATCCTGTTTTCAGGTATCACTGCATTACACGCAAATAAGCGGAATATTTACCGGTTGGAAGCACGGCGTCGGCCGCGGTCTTAAAGAATATGAAACAGATATATCAGACTTGTACTGGCTAAATTCTGTATCAGAGGCTATTGAAATCCAACGCAAAATGAACCTTACCCTAGAAGACGAAGCTCTTGAAACAGTTCCTCATATATCTAGCGCCTTTTTGAGAGTTGTTGATGATAGGGCTAAAGACGGTACTCCCACAAAAAAGCTTTATGTTTCGCAAAACGCTGCTGGAAGGTGAGAGCAACTACCTTTTCTTTTGTTTTACACGACTACAAACAAATAAGGTGCTCAACTGAAAGATAGGCGGACAAATATTCTATCGTCCCATAGAATATTTGCCTGCCTATCCTGAATATATTTTTTCTACTTAATTGTTGTTAAAAGTTGTCAAATTGTCTAATTATCTATCTCTACTTGTCTTAGTTCACAGTTTAAACTAATCTCTTACTCATTATATTTCAGCTACTCCTCAATGACTCGCATCATGAAGAAGTATAAACTAAACTACCACGACACTGCTAAAAGTGCCAAACTAGTTCCTGGAACATCAGTCCACTTCTCAGGATACCCCGGCTCCATTACAAGTCAGGATGAATTCTACGTCGTGAAGGGTGAGAATCATCGGCTGGCTGTAACAGGCACTACACTACGAAACTACAATAACAAACTGTGGAAAGAAGTCAATATAACTGAACAGGTGAGTTGAAATAAAAGCATGGTCGACTATGTTATGAGAAATACATTCAATGACGATAACCCTGGCCACTAAACAAACTACTCGTCATAGGTTATTGTTGTACAAATTACAATAACTGTACTAAGTGTGAAACAGAGTATATAAGTAAAACATAAGACACAGTAACATAATACTGTCTTTTATTTTGAAAATCTAAAATCACGCTCTTGCGTAGAGAATTCTTCAAAGACGTGACTTGTAGTTAACAGTGTTAAGATATCAAAAACATGCTTCACAATAAGACAAAGTAGTACACGAATACTCTAAATAACTAATAATAATGTTCAAAATTTCTAGGTGCCTGTTGGTCCAAGAGTATCAGCTGCTAACCATCTGGCATCTAACGTAAGCTCCTGGGGACATATCTTGGCGAACAGCAACTCCGGCACGGCGAGCAAGCAGTGGCTCATCGTGGATTTCAACAGATTCGACCACCTGCATGCGCTCGCGCCTCGCACCGTAGAGCCTAAGTCAGCTCGTAATGAGGTCGTTACCCAAAGCACCGTAGACAAGTGAGTTTCTGACCACAATCATTTTTGACCACTTCATTTCTATCAATATTACCTCAAAGCGTAACACTTTTGTCGGGGTTGCGCGTTGTTCAAAAGAGATACCGCGGCCCTGGAACATAGAGGGCAACAGAAGGAACATGGGAGGGTTTTAGTCAGTAACACTCACGCCCGCTCCGTCCAGAGTGGGTGAGTTATAAAAAAAATGGGCCTAAATTCTATCTGACTGTAGCTTAACATTTTTCTCAGAATGGCTAAACAAAACGAACTATAGTAGTAACCTACATGAAGTTCATTATATGATATGCGGCTAGAAGACTGGGGCCACTCTAGTTAATAATTTGTCTTTGGACGTCACAAGGTTTATTAACCCTAATAAGCCAGTTCTAAACAAGAATCTCAGCGATATAGGAGTGCTTTCAATGAGTTTATTTATTTATGCACACACAAAATACATGACAGGATATTACATTAAGGCAGAAGAGCACAAAGGTACAGCTTAATTCACAAGAATTTTTTCTCATCCTCAGGGACGTCAGGCACATTGTGGTGTACCGCAACAACAATGGTCACTCAAAGGGTCTGCTTGCACTGGTGGAGCAAGTTCCTGGGCGGACTCACTCAGCTGATTTGTCCGACGCTTTCTTAGAACAAGGCTATTGGGCCGCACATGGATTACCGTTTTTCCCAGTAAGTTTTGATCTATTTTTATTTACACTAGATTACGGCAACACCTGAGTACATAAATGTCGATTATTTTTAAAATTAATTAAAATCTGTATTTGTCATTACTTTCAGGATATTGCAGAAATTACACATGTCAACCAAATGAAAGAAAAACATGGGAACATATTTTCCGAGTCGGACTCACCTCGAGCTATGCTGTTCAAGCTAGGTCACAAGAATGCCACGACATTGAACAGTATCGTTGCGTTAATGAGACAGAATAACATGACGGAAGCAAACAGTACTAATCAAGAAGACATTGATGAATGTTCTGGAGATGCGAGCTGTGTGCTTAGTGATCGAGGGTATTGGTCTGTTGTTGGAGTTCGAGGAGACATCACTAGCTTACACAAAGAAGCCTACGGAGTTATCGACACTAAAGTCGTAAGCGGTGAGTTGACTTCTTCAATGTTTGCTCCTTTAGTTCGATTATTTGATTTGAATAATTTTTTGGCAAATGATTTATATTATTATAGTACCAATAATTTTTAAGCATTGGAAAAAAGTATTTTGAAGAACTCCATTTAATTTACAGGCATCCTGAACGAGTCCAATTTGGATTTCGTTGCGATATCCGGTCCAGCGTACACAGAAATTCAACCGAACGCAACTAAAATTTTGCTTAACAAAGGAAACGTTGCACCGATCTATACAGAGCTGCTTAACAACAAGCCTGACGTTAACGGCATTGAAATAAGAGACCTTGTGATGCACGAACAAGAGAAGGCCGAAGAAGATAAATTAGAACTGTTAAATAAAGACCTGATAAAGCCATTCGATTGGTCAGACAGTGAGTTCAAGAACGCTACTCACAAAGGTTTACCCGACAGGTGGGCTTTTGAACTATACACTCCTAAATGGACGTGGTGAATCTCCAAGTCATCATATCTTTCACAATAACTTGTTTTAATATAATTTTAAGGCCTGGTTCGCCACTTTAAACTAGCCAATAATTATCAGGGCTATATATCATTCGTGTTAATGTTTTGTCTGTCAAATGTGATATTTCCATCTTCCTATAATGCACTCAATCTGATTAGAATTGAATGAAATGTTTAATAGCAGGTTCTGTTCGTAATTGTATTTCAATGTTTACGTTAAGGTTATTTATTGGATTTATGTTCGTTTCGTTTATATTCGTTTGTATATTTGTTTTAGAAGTGTATTTAGCTACTGTTTTTTTTGTGTCTTAATCGTAACTTTGTTGACATCCCAGGACTGCCCAGAATCTTAAGATAAAACTATGTGTACGTATCTTTTAAAAAATATTTAATGAAATCTTATAGAAAATCATACGTTTTAGAAAAATCACCTTGACTGGTTTACCATCTCGACCATTATTGTCGTACCTGCATTATTTGTTGTTATCCTTACTATAATTTTATAAAAGCGAAAGTGACTTTGTTTGTTTGTTACGTCTTCAAGTATATATGGCCGAACCGATTTTGATGAATTTTGGTACAGAAATAATTGTGACCCTAGAGACGGACATAGGCAATTTTATATATATATATATAGTAACTATGCCACGCGGACGAAGGCGCGGGCGGAGCTAGTCATTCATAAATCGGCATTGTACTTTATTTTTGTACTTATGTTTACATTCATTTACGATACTTAAAATATTTCAATACTAATGTATTTTGCAAAAGGATCATTCTGTTTCTCCTCATAAAGAAATGAGACCTCTTGTATTTATTGTGAGCATTAATAAAAATGAAGTGACTTAGAAATTCGATTTTGTTCTCGACAATAAAATGCTTCCAACATACCTATGATTATTTTCTTATTCATTATCAATGTAATTTATAAGTAAATAATACTCCCTGACCCAACTCCTTATCTTTCTAAAACCACACTGAAAGCTTCGGACAACTCGGCGATAATTTGTGGAGTGACTGGCAATTGCTACTGACAGGCATTTCAGTAAAAATTAAACTGCCTAACCGCAGTAGATATTTTGGCTCGTCATTAATAGCACTTGGTAATAATAAAGGCAAAGGTACAATAATACCTAAGAAGATTCTCATAAGGCAGCTGTATCAAGGGCTTGAAAAAGAAAGCGCTACTATTGGACACGACTCGTATTGTTAGCAGGTTCCTTTGATTTCTGACCCGCTTGGAACCTGTTTCCGATATCGGTGGGCTATTTTTACGGACGGACGGACGGACGGACAGACAGACATGGCGAAACTATAAGGGTTCCTAGTTGACTACGGAACCCTTATAGTTTCGCCATGTCTGTCTGTCCGTCCGTCCGTCCGTCCGTTCGTCAAAAAGCTGAAATTTGGTACCAATATGTATATCAATCACGCCGACAAAGTGGTAAAATAAAAATTGGAAAAAAATGTTTTATTAGGGTAGCCACCCTATATGTAAAGTGGGAAGTGATTTTTTTTTTAATTTTAACCCTAACGTGTGATATAACGTGTATTGTTGGAAAGGTATTTAAAAATTAATAGGGGTTTACTAAAATCATTTTTTGATAATGTCAATAATTTCGGAAATAATCGCTCCAAAAGTAAAAAACAATGTGTCCCCCCCCCCCCCTCTAACTTTTGAACCATAAGTTTAGAAAATATGAAAAAAATCTGAAAAGTAGAACTTTATAAAGACTTTCTATGAAAATTATTTTGAACTTGATTGACACAACAGTTTTTGTACAAAAAAGACAAAAAGTTGTACAAAATAATTTCTGAACTAAGTTTGTAGTATAATCGTATATGCAAGCATTTTTTTTTACTTCGTTTACATATTTTATTATCCTGAACGTATCTTTTTTCAAACAAAAAAAGAATTATTAAAATCGGTTCTCGCAATCCAAAATTATTAAAAAAGTATTAATTAGTAACCCAATTCCCCGAGAGATGGCGCTGTAGGTACTTATTACATTAGATCAGGTATTACCGAATTGTTCGGTTGGTCTCTCCTTGGCATTGGCGGTATCTTATAACTACATAAAACTTTTATTAAGAACATGCTAAGGCAATTTAGAACAAAACTAAAATTATTTTTTTAAACCATCAAAATGTTAAGGTAAAAACCAGTTCATAAATGGTTCGATAGATGGCGTTGTGTAATGACGTAATTTTTTAAAAGTCGATGTTAAGATTTTCCGTGCTTTCATGACCTACCGTGGTAAAGTAAGTTGCACCTTACAAATATTCGTAATTTTATTTATGAGTGCATAATCTAATTAGTCGTCGAGGTTTGAGCGCTCCCCTTTGTGTTCGCGCTAAGAACCGTCACAAGTCGGAGCCGGAGCGCTTGCTGCGGACCTTTAAACTCATAAGTGGGAACACTTATTGTGAACGGACGGAAAACTACGGAACCCTACACTGAGCGTGGCCCGACACGCTCTTGGCCGGTTTTTATATTTTTAGATGGTATTTGTAATATTTATTGTTTAATAAGAATGAAAAAATAATAAACAGAACAATTTGGCACAGGCAGGTGCAAATGCTGATTACAACAGATGACAAAAGAAAAACACCTGTTCTTGTTTCAGGATTTTCACTGTCATGTGGGATGTTATGCTGAATTTTTGTTGTTGTCTGTATGATAGTGCGATAAAACAATTTTTCGTTATGGATAAATTGAGTGTTTTGTTGTTTTCTTAGAGTGCATGCTTTATAAAAGGTGGTGAGAAAAGGTGGTCAGGTCATATCTCACCTCCTTGGATGATCTGAAACCTTTGGAACCATTGCTCCCAACAAATTTCGCCTGATGGAGCTACTAAAAGTAATTGAAACTTTTAGTAACGCCGTCAGGATGGAATTTGGTGTGGACAAATGTGCAGTCATGTAATGTGTAAAACAAGGGGAGATTAGGGTACCCGAGGGAATTCAACTCACGGATTCCATACACTTCAGGTTCCTTTCCTCATCCGAGAGCTATAAGTGTTTGGGTATGTCGCAAGCGTTAGACACTAACGTAGCTGACATGAAGCAACTGTGGAAGGAACGATTCTGTAGTCGCCTAAAAAAGGTTTTAAATAATTTTCTTTCGGGCGCGAACAAGGTTCATGTGTTTAACGGTTGGGTCATGCCGGTTTCGAGGAGGTAGGAGAGTTCGTACTCTGCTGACCTCAAAACGAATGCATCACCCGCGATCATCAGTGATGAGACTGTACATACATCCCACGAAAGTGTGGGGGTCGTGGCTTTTTAAACGCAAAGACCCTCCACAATCGAGAGGTGTGCAGTCTTAGGGAATATTTTTTAAAAGCCGACGTGGTTATGCACTGAAATGTGGTCGCAGTGGACAACACACACAGTGTCCATGGCTAAAGAGAACTGGCGCAAAACCTGTAGTGCTTACTACTAATGACCGCAGGGAAGTATGGCAAAGCAAGGAGCGTCACGAGCCGATGTAGATTTTATTGCGTCCGTTTCCTGGCTACGATTCGGTGACCTCTTTGCGGAATCTGAAGATTTTGATTGTGCGATTATGGACGAAGCTATATTGATTGACATCTACCGGAAATATATTATGAAGAACGGGACGTTTGACGTGTGTCAGGCATGCCACCATCCGGGTTAGTCTTTCAGACATATTGTTGCTGGTTGTTTTCGTCTAGCTAACGGTGAGTACTTGCACACACAACCAAGCAGCCAAGATTATTCACCAGAAACTTGCCTTAAAATACCAGATTCCACAACATTATTGTGGATTCTAAGGTACCGTACTATAAGTATGTGCCCGACACAGTTCTCATGAAAGACCATATCAGGCTGTACTGGGATCGTCGGTCTATCATTACTGACAGGTCTATTGTCACCAATAAGCCTGACATAGTGGTGATAGACCGATCAGCGGGCTGCGTAATGATTAATCGATGTTACCATCCCACATGACGAGAACCTCATGAAAGCTTAGAAAGAGAAGCAACTAAAATATCTCGACTTGGCACACGAGATTGTTGAAATGTGGAATGTGAGCTCGGCTGTCATTGTGCGGATAGTAGTTACGGCCAAAGCCCTGATGGCCAAGAGCATCGACGACCATCCCTCGAAGCTCTCCTTTGGCGGTTAAAACAAGGGCCTGATTCAGAAGGCAGTACTCCTCGATACGGCCCGCATAGTGAGGAGGTTCCTGTCTCTGGAGCCCTAACCACCGGTAGTTTGGACCCTGCTCCCAATACCGGCGAAGACCAATTTTTAAATGTTTTTCTATATTTTTTTAAAAAATATCTAAAAATGTAAAACTAAGTTAATAGTATGAAAAATTAATAAAGAGAATAAATTATAATAATTTATAATTAGCACGCCAAAAATCTAGTGTTAGTACATACATAAATAAAAAAACAATTTGAGTTTGAGTCACTAAGTACAGAAGATATAAGCCTGTCCCTTAAGCAGTCATCCTCTCCACAAAATGCCTCAAAAAAGGGGAAAACACACCCTAGGTAGCTGCTTCTAGAATGCTGTTGGTACTGGTGCGGGTTCTAGCTTCCATTGGCGTCGGTTTTATTCAAATAGCGACCTTTTATCACAGAAGCCGGAAGGAACCGGTAACTGACGTCCACGTTCGTTGCGTCAATCGCATCCATGCCCCCTTGCCGCGTATTCGCAGATCTGAGGAAAATAAGCATCGTGGGATACCGGAATCTCTTTTACAATCAATACTCCTTCATTTTAAACAAAAACTAAATGTATTCGATTTTCCTATCTGACTACTGACTGCGAAGAAATGGCGAAACAAACTCCAATATGTTGAAGAGTCGAGCTACACGAAAACTGAAAAACGCTTGAACTTACCGGACAGGTTCACTCAGATCTGTGTGGATCTTTCTTAAAAAGACTATCTTAGACTTTAAATCTGTATTTATAATCGTCATGTAAGTTGATTTAGATTTTTGTCCAAACCTTAAAAGAGACTGACTAAATTTTTTCTCAGAATAGTTATTTTTGAATGTTTATTTTTAATTGAGGCACCATTAAAAAAACATTCAAAAATAACTCTAACGGTTGATAAATAAATTGTGTTGTGTGGCTGATATCTCTACTAACCTGTCATCGTTGGGCTGCTTCAGAATGTCCCGCTTGGCTCTTACTAAGCTGCTGAGACTGTTTTCATCACCTTTATGAACACAAGGAAATAATTAACCCTACAGGGGTACTAAATAAAATGTATTAATATGATTGTATTGCAACGACGTCTCGGAGAGGCCTATCTGCCCAGTAGTTGTTGTCGTTTGGCATAAATTATGATGACGATATTGATATTATATAAATGAAGTAGTTTTTGATGTGCAATTTACTATCTGCTACTTGGTACTTACCGGCGGCATCGTAGAGTTGGCTGCCACTCACGTCTTGTTCCTGGTGGAATTACTACAAAGTTAAAGATGCTAGAAAATATTTAATGAATTGGTATTGATCTGTAGGAGAGTCTTGAGCATAAATAACAACAAATTTTACCTGCACAGATCGCCGATATCTTACAATCTTATAAAAATAGCGTAGCAAAGACGCTTTCTCAAAAAAGGAAAAGAAAATCGGGTGTACTACATGTTAGTATTTTAGGTCCGGTCCTGTGAGTAGGTACATCTGTGATCTATATTTATGAACCTAAGAATAGTAAGATCATCACTTTTGATGCAGTATGCTGCATCAAAAGTGATGATCTTACTATTCTTAGAAAAAACTGACCGACCTATGTGTTTTTTTTTTCTATTTTGTTTTTGAAACTTTTTCTTGTAATTAATTTGTACACCTTGCAAGGCAAAACATAGTGAGACAACAAAATTCTTTATACCATTAACCATGTACCTATGTTTCACAAATAAATAACTTTGACTTTAGAGAAAGCCTCTTTTACTTATAATAGATATATCTTTACCGGATGAGCACTGCAACTGTACTGCAAGACTAGCAGAGCAGCGACGGCCGCAGTCAGAATGGCACAGGCAGGTTGCATGTTTTTAATTACCTGTGCTACATGGATCGTACTATTTATAGTAAAATATTGAAAAACGTATTATTGGGGACATGAAATTTGTTAGCAGTAATTGGGTTATTGTTCTGTTACATACCTACAACAGTATACAAAACTGTTATACTGGTATGTTTATAATTATTCAGTATATTTTGTGCAAATATTTCGATGGCTGTAGATTTTGGTTTTTGAGTCACGTTGATAACAGTGTACATAAAGAAAATAATACAAACTAAATAAGTTCTCCAAAAAGTGGTAGCCAGAATGCTGATCCGGGGCTACCGCACGATCTCCGGCGAGGCGGCGAGTTTCCTTGCCGGATTGCCACCATGGGATCTGGAGGCAATAGTCCTGGCGCGCCTGTACGTGTAGTGGCGAGCGGAGGCACTACACCGGAAGGAATCTCTGCTGCCGCGGCAGATTTCCGCTCAGCGGAAAAACCCCCAGTGCGATCTCATGGTAGCATGGAGAGAGCGACTGTCGCAACCCCGTGCAGGGTACGCCACGATAGTGGCAGTAAGTCCTCTCTTTGAGGAGTGGCTGGAGAGGTGGCGTGCGTGTGGTGTGCGGGTTGATCAAAAGAGATACCGCCGCCGCGGCTCCGGAACGTAGAGGGGAATAGAAGGAACATGGGTGGGTTTTAGTCAGTACAAGTCTGATACTCCCGCTCCGCCCAGAGCTGAGGAATGAGGATGAATTATTTGATGATTTCCCATCGGCATAAAATAAAAAACTAAATAGGTTAAATTATTGTGAAACTAGTTATATCTCTACAACAGAAGTTGCATATTAATTTGGAACAGGAATTGTCAGATAGCGGTACGTTTTAAATCCATAAAATAATTAAAATAGACTAACGCTGTCTAAACTAGTCATCCAAAAATAATATAGCTATGGGAATTTTAATTAAGCGTAAAATAACACTCCCTCACCTAATAAAAATAGACAAAGATAAAAGAAAATTAATAATTAAGGAAACCTTTTTTCGCAGCTGCGAAGATAAATTTAATGATAGCTAAACATTTTTCTTTCCACAAAATGAATACACTTATTTAGGGACCCCCCACACTAGCGTCTTTCGAGCGTCGTCGTCGTGCCAGCGTCCGCGCAACGTCCACCTGGCAGTGTGCACAAACGCCAACACAGACACAAACACAAACACAAACACCACGCTGGCACGACGACGACGCTCGAAAGACGCTAGTGTGGGGGGTCCCTTATAAATTTTTTTTTTGACGGGCCTGTTGGTCTAGTGGTTAGTGGCCCTGACTGCTAAGCCGGAGGTCGTGGGTTCGATTCCCACCCAGGACAAACTTTGTGTGATGAGCATGATTGTTTGTTCTGTGTCTGGGTGTGATTTATCTATAATATGTATGTATTTATAAATTATATAAGTATGTATATCAGTTGTCTGGTTACCATAACACAAGCTCTGCTTAGCTTGGGATCAGATAGCCGTGTGTGAGTTGTCCCAAGATATTTATTTATTTAATTATTATCGCCAAGCAAAAAGTTTTGCGTTTCGTCATAACTGTAATGAGACCTAGCGCTTGGGCAGACTAAAAACAACCCATTTTAACCATATATTGCTCTATTAAGGAAGCTCTCAAATGTTTTCATATATAACACAAACACTTTTTTCAATATGGTGTGATCGTTATAATGGATCATGGATCGACTGCCTAGTAATGACAAATACGATACCCCTTAGTAAGACTGATTGTTACTCTAAGGTCACTGACTACCTGTCACGACTGTCAAAGATATACAAATGACGGCCAGGACCAACTTCTTAATGTGCCTTTCGTAATATAGAGGAATTTAGGCTCGGTATGTAAAGCCTGGCTTAACCTAATCGACTGGAGCGGCTGTTGTAATTTAGCCGTGAGCTCCTTAAATTCCCAGAATGTTTTTCAGCACAGCAGAAGAGGAGGTGGACCAGTAAGGAAGCTTATTAAAAGAAATAAAGAAAGCAAAAGTTTTTATTTGATTCGTACTGGATAAAACAATAAACTTAAATGAAATTAAATAACGCAACTAAAATATTTGAAAAAGCGAGACACACAAATTAAACCTACATTGCTATTACGGGTTGTTTGTCAGCTTTAATTTTTCAGGACATGCGACAGTTTTTACAATATTTTTTGTCATCGTTTTTAGAGCAGTTTTTAATGGTGGTGTTCATGTTTCACCATGAGTAAGAGAAAATTGATCCCATACGCGTGAAGCAGATCAAATAATAACATGTATGCCTATTAATATTAATGAGAACTATCAATATTGTATTCGTTCCGTTATATGTTAAGAAAAAGTAAATTTTATTTGAACAAAAGTAGAATGTCCGAAAGCATTTTTAAGTTTCGTCACAGTTTAGTTTCTAAAACGGTTAGCGGCTGTGCTTATTGCACCTACCCATAAATCTCGCCATGAGCCAGGTCTGCACACGACTGGTTAGTAAGTTACCTTTTTATCTGATATTCCATGTTTTATGTATAATAAGGGAACGGGTTGGAGAATAAGAAAAAAAAACATAATATACATACGACAGGCCATATTTTAATTTAATGCAAGATGCTGTAACTACACAAAATCATAACATATAGACATATCGGTCAAATAACTTATAATGTTCCCACTATTGGGAGTTCAATCTGGTTTGTGTAAGAAGATGCCGGCCGTAGGTAAGGTACGTGATCTACCAGTGGGCCCAGTGCGAAACACATTGAAACACGCCTGTGGACGGTGGACAATGGGTAGCTCGCCGTGCGTCCGTTAACTGTCGACAGACCGCGTCTAATGTTCGTGTTCCATGCACGCAATAAAGAGATGTCAGAAAAACAGAGGGCCAGGCCAGGGCCACTGTCGGCCGGGGTTGCGGGTTGTTCTAAAGAGATAACGTGGCCCCGGACCAGAAAGGGCAAAAGAAGGAACATAGATGGGTTTTTCGTCAATAAAATCCTGCGTGGTAACGGGGTAAGTTATTTGATGATTTCCCATCCCTAAAATAAAAAGGGCCCTAGTGCCTGTAGCTGGTATTCTAGGGAAGAAAACAAATAAATAAAACAAAACTTTTATTAAGAAGAAAATTAGGCTGATCTATAGCTATATCAACATTCAATGTGAACACAAAGTATCTTATAAACTATCATTCGTTGAGGAGTTTCTCTTGACAGATACAAAGATGTGTTGAAAATATATTTTTGGGTGGTTAAGTTGCAAGATTAGACCAATACATACTAACAATGCGAGTAACGTAAAAAGCTTCAAATAAACTTCAAAGTAATTAGGTTGCAGCTATCTGAGGATCCTTGGGCAGTGAGATCTTGAACTGCATCAAAACAATCAAGTAGATGGCGATCATGCTGATAGCCTGGGAACAAAAAGTTATCTAAGTTAAAAAGATGAAGCAGAATACAGGGTTCGTTTTCAATTACAAGCCTCATCATCACCGACCCAGATGGCATTTTCCCTACTCTACTGAAGTGGGGTAGCACATCCGTTGCCGGTAAACTGCTGCCCACAATGAGGGCGTATTTGGCTTTCCGATACGTTCGTAAAGGATGGAGAGAAGTGAAAGTAATATTCATCCCTAAGCCAGGTAAAGGGTGACTAGGCAAACGCCAAAGCCCACCGACCAATCAGTCTGACCTCCTTCCTTCTAAAACCCACGGGGAGGATCTGCAAAAGTGAGCCACACAACAAAACCACAGCTGCGCACAATTACAGCCGCCATTACTGGCCACGGCTCTTTTAATAAACACCTCTTTGTCTCAGGAGTCACAGAGAGCCCACTGTACCCTGCATGGAGGAAGACGAGACAGCAGCCCACGTGCTCTGCCCAGAGGTTGTCCCATACAGGGCAAATTACTTCGGTAACAGACGTGGAGTTGGGGACATCAGCCCATTATATAATACAATAACCTGCCCTTTATCATATCAGCCTATTTCCGTTCACTGCTGAACCTAAGCCTCCCCCAAACAACGCCAACCATATCGGTACGTGATGAATACGAAAGTACGGAGTCGTTCTATGTCGTTCTATTAGTAATTCGTTGCTTACCGAAGTAAGGAGCTCTCTATTGACATGCGCGTACCCCTTCAGGCTCACAACGGCCGGGTTCATCTCGATGGCTTGAATGAAGTGATCAATCTGTAAACACATGGCTTTTGAGAATCTTATATCAAATTTAGCTGTTTTAATTTATTTATTTACCGAAAATTAATTTCATTCATTAGTCTGTATATCTTTTTCATCACAGTCGAACTACTTGTTTTAAAACATGTAGCAAAAATATAAAAAGAAAACAAATTACAAAGTGTACTCTTTAAATAGATTCCAAAATAAACATCATTTACACATTTCTATTAGCTTAGTAGAATAGTATAATATTACCCGGCGACGCGGTAGGCCCAGAAGGAGATGCCGTGACGAGCTAGACTTCCACGAAAAGGATTGGGACATAACAGCAAACGACAGAAAAAAGTTGGAGGAAGGAATGGAGGGTTTTGCCCAGCTGCCAGCATCTGGCGCATAATAAATAAATAATAATAGCTTAGTAGAATATGGTAGTTTTAAAAATCGAATTAGAGAATTCCCGGAACAAATATTTTCTAAAATGTTCCACTTTCCCTATTTTGTATTTAACATGATACTACGCAGCTCTACGGCGTAGCCGATAATGTGCTGCTTATCGGCTACGCCGTAGAGCTGCGTAGCACTACGCGACTGCGTAGGCGTATGCAGAGCGTAAGATGAACTTCTGAATAAGTACCCGAATAAGAAAAAAAAACTATAGATACCCTTGGGTATCTATAGTTTTTTTTTATTAAGTAGACTTTCACTTCTTATCCATTATATTATTAGATCAACTTATTTTTGGTAGTGTCCAATTTATGATGGATGAGTGTAAAATATCCAATTTATATTTCTCAAATTTACCTTTTTTAACCGTTATTTCATATTTTTTTAATTGTCTAATGTATTTGTTTCTATTACAAAGTGTAATAAATAATTACAATTTTTTTTCTATGATTCTGCAAGTGCCGTGCACTTCTGTAAGTGACGAACTCACAATAGTCTCATTGTTTGTGATGTTGTAGCTTTGTGATAAGTAAGTGAGTAAGTCGTTGAAGTGCCTTGATAAATAAATATACATATTACTGTGTGCTCGTGGGGTAGCTTCTTAGATATAGTTACCTTGTCCCGTAAAGGTAGAATTGTTGACAAATTCGGATAGGATAGGAAAATGGGCGAGATGGAAATGATATACCTATGTATAAATACTATAATACTGAAATGTAGGTACCTCTTTTTGTGTTGGTCTATCAACTGCCAGGACATCGATAGACAAAAGTGTATCTTGGACACCCGCAGCTACCTGTAATAGTATCTTTATATACCACTAGCTGTGCCCAGCGGTTTCACCCGCTGCTCACTTCACTTAGGGGTTTGAAAGATAGATAGTAGCCGATTCTGAGATTTAATGAGTATACAAAAAAAAAACATAACAATCGGTCTAGCCGTTTCGGAGGAGTATGGGAACGAACATTGTGCCACGAGAATTTTATATATTAGATTATAAATCTCTTGTAACAATGTAGCAAATCAGAATGAATAAAATGAGGATATCATTCACCAAAAACCTCTCTAAAAATGTTTTTTTATTTATTTATTTATATTAGAAATACGAAAGTTTGAGAAGATGGATGGAAGCATGCATGTTTGTAACTCTTTCAAGAACTACTGAACGGATTTGGATTAATATTCAGTCTTTACTATCCCAGTCTACGAGGGTCAAGCCGCAGGGTGCAACTAGTTATCTTATTAAAGCACTTTTACAATTTAACAGTACCGTGAGGGTAGCCTTATGAGAGCAGTCAACGAATATGAAGAGCAGAGTAGAGCAGTAAGCCGCGTCGACGAAGAGGCCCATCTCTTTGAAACTGAACCCAAAGCCGTGGTCCACTATCTCAGATAGGGCTCCGTAAACTGCTATCGTGATATTCGCAAACCTAGAGGGCAAATAAAGTTTCTTATTATATTCTTATTAAAAGTTTTCGAAAAACTAAACTACGTTAAACTTGACATACTTAATGAATAAACCTTCTCGATTTGTTACTATGTTTGTACGCGATAATCTCTAAAATCTGAATTTATTTTAATTAGGATGGTTGGTTCTAACTGGAGATTCTTCGATTTTGTTTTTGACCAAAGCAACTAGGTATTAACAAATCAAATCAAAATATTTTTATTCCAAAATATTTTATTGCGAAATAAAAATATTTGTTTGGCTTAGTTAGGCTTTAAGCTTACTGATTTGCTTGATAAAACATCGAGAAAAGGTGCACGGTTCGGGTTGGTCGTTTCATATGGTTAACTATAAATTATATAGGGTTACTCTCTTTTAAAATCTTAAAAAAGAAACCTTAAAATTTCTTGCCGGTTCTTCTCCATCTTTATTTGATTTTACAATGTAGTTGTTACAGCGTTAATACTAAAGTACGAGAGAACATCGTTGGGCCGACAATAAGTCAATGCTTACTTTACAAAACGTAAACTACTTACATTAAAAGTTGGTAACTTACATAAACACACAATACGTAGAGTAAGTTCGCGCGTAAGCGTTACCCAGGGACTGCAGCAGCTCAGACAAGTTCAGCCACAGGTACCGATACCGAGATATCAATTTCGCTGAACACTCATCTTCCACATCCTGATGATGTAAAGTAATAATTAGCTGTTGTACTACTCCTGATAACTTTAATTCCGTCAACGGTCAGTTTGAGCTAATTTGTTATCTCAAACTGTATTTATAGGCTCTATTTATTTATTTGACGTTTGATATATCAAATAGAGCAAAAAAGATAGGAACAGAAAATAGGCACAAAGGTAATGCTTATTTCTAAAGAAATCTCTTCCAGCATACCTGCGAAAGGAGAATAAATAAAAAGATATATTATGTAGACACAGTGCCTAAAAAAGGGAAAATAGAATACATAAAACATAAGCAAATAATGACAAAATACAATTATACTATTTATAAGCAATAGGTAAATGTATCTGGAAAAAGATAGAATTAAACTTTCATGTCTTAACAAGACTAGATTTAAGTTTAAGTCTTATAGGATAACGTCCTGGCAAACATTTAATGTCAAAATATAAAAAACCCAAAGTTAATAAAAAATATTACAAATACTTTTACCCTGCGAAAGCATTCAGATAGACTTTGTGATGCGATCTTAATTCCTTTGCAGTTGATATACCACAGGGCACAGTTCATGTTGATCATAGTTATGATGTGGTAATATGCGGTAGTGTGTCTCAGCAGAAACCCGTCCATAAGGATACAGAGGCTGAGCAGGAAACACAAGGCTAGCAACAAGCAACCCACGCTTATGATAACGATTGTTGTCTTCAGGTTAGGGAACTGGAGGTTTTCGCCAGTAACACGGTAGTATCTGACCTATAATATTAAATAAGTGAGTTAGGACAACAGTGTGATTGTTTGCGGATTGTCAGTCATAAGTTTGATCATCTTCTCCTGAATGATACTACGATTCGTGAATAATGCCAAATTAACTAATATTCGATGACTTTTTCAAGTTGACGTACTGTTTTTTTCATTATTTTCTAGCTGTTCATTTTAATCATACAATGCATAATTGCTTTTGATGGCGAGATGCGCTCGTTGTATCTAACAGCCATTTTAAAGTTAATTAGTAAAGTAAGTATTTACGCTAACCTGAAATTTTCCCCAACTAGTTTTATAAATAGCCACTTGGTTAGCCACTCCCCACCCTACAAATGGAATCCAGAAATGCGGAACAAGGAAAATGACGAAGAGAATGGCATAGATGTAATCGTCAAAGCGCCGAATTGATCGCAATATCATGATGCGTTCGTAACCCACTATGAGAACAACTACTGTGGTTGCTATGTAGAAGCATACGGCGTACATGGTAGCTTTCGACTTCCAGCTAAAAGTGATGGTGCCTGAAATGTTAATAAGAAAGTTCATTGTTATCTTGGTTGGTAAGTAAATTAATTCATTGTTCATCGTGGATCTCTGAACTCCTAATTCATAGAATTTACTTTTATTCACATATTATGAAAAATCAACCACACATTTTAGTATCAGAGCCAAGGCTTAGTTGCACCTTAGGCCAGCGTCATTGCGAAAATGTGGTGGTTTTGTATGATCTGCGGTTTCCATCCACTCCGTTATGGAAAGATTCTGATCAACAAGCAAACACTGAACCGCTAGCATAATAGCCAAAAGGCATTTCATTCAAACCTGGTCGCGAGCGCGTGATGGGCATGACGGCAAGAGCTCGAAACAGAACCAGCAGCAGCTTATGGTCCCTGTAGAACTGATCATGGATCTCACACGTGTCGCCATTTTGAGATGACAGCATGTCACGTTGCTCCTGTTCCTATAAATAGGACAATTGATTAATACGACAATAATGGAGTTGTTATTTTACTGATGAACTATCGCTGGCATCAGGGCTCTCCCAAAACGTTCAGATGGCTGCTGCCAAAACAGGGTTGCAGATCTCTTGTATTTTTAGGCACATTGGGTGACACGTAGTTCAGTGAAGATGTCGGATGCTTTCAGAAAGTTTGAGAAGTGCCATTGCATGCAGAAAGTATGGGACTATTTCTGTACAATGGGAATCTGCCTTTTTATGCAAGCACCCGAATCTAGCTTTTGCCCGCGGCTTCGCTCGCGTTAAATTCGGGGTAACACAGTTCCCCTTGCGCCTTACTGATTGGTAATAGAAACGCTTAGTTTTCCCTTTTTTCCCCTCTTTCTCCCGCACATCCCACTTTAAAAAAAATGCCTAGCCTATGTCCGTCTCCTGGTTTCCAACTATGTTTGCACCAAAATTCATTAAAATCGGTTTAGCCATAGCGTGAAGAGGTAACAAACAAACTCACTTCGCTTTAAAATATTATTAGTAAGGATTGTAAGATTGAGTACTTACAAAATCTTTTTGTGTTTTTTCGTACACTGATTTATTTTGCTGCACATGCCTCATGTCGTGATGCAGGAGACTGTTATTGATGCCTTCATCGAAAAGATGATCTTCTATCATCATTTTTCACTTCGTCAGTTAGGTCCACACAATAGAGAGTAGTTAACTACCCATACGTTCTGTACTAAACTGTGAAGAACATTAACAAACCGTGACCGTAAGTCAATAGACGTTAAACAAACTAAGTCAATATATTTAAATTTTAAAATAAATTACACTGTCGCTCGGCCACCGTAGCAAGCCTATCCTTACTTAAGTGTGGGTCACATAGTAAGCTAAACTAAGCTAACGTAGCTTTGCGAGCTGTCAGCAATGGTAAAGATGTAGCAGAGCTCTCTTATCATTTATTTTTTATTACATATCTAGATATTTAAAACCGTTAAGTTACCCAGCCACTTTAGTATTGATCTTTTCCGTAAGTAGTTGTTATTTGTAAGTACGGTAAACTATATAATGATTAGTAAGCTTGTCTACCGATGTGATGCCTACCGCGTTTCAAGGCGTGTTTTAAAACATTTATTAAAGACTTTTAAATTGCTCATAGGACGCTAGCGAACCAAATGGTAATTGATACTTTTGACCGGAAAAGTATTAACGTAGGTTCAATTTATTGAGGCAAAAGACAGGCAAAGTTGCAGCCAAAGACCTTGTGAAAGGGGAGGAACTCACTGTATCTACTTAGGCTGAAATGTTTCAAGTTGGTAGTAATTAAGGAAGGATCAGACTTTCAAGTCTGGATAGGATATTTTATTGTTATACCTACATCAAAATAATTTCAATCCAATTAAATCTATTTTTCTGTTCCCTCGCGTCGCGAAGCATGTTCTTAATTCAGCGAAAGTATCGTCAGAAACTGCGAGCTAAGCGAGCTCGAAAATTTAAGCAATCTGCTTCGGATTAGTCAGACGTTAGGTTTCAATCATAGAAAAAAATAATTGAGCTCGCTCTTGCTAAATAAAAACTTGTAAGTTAAGACCAAGACCGAGCTCGATTTTTTTTACGTTTTTGATATGTGTTGATTCTATTTGTTTATTCAAAGAACTGACCTGCTCCCTGTGCCGATTTCTACAGATAAGTTTATGATTTGAAAGAGAATGTATGAAGCTAGCAAACCGAACTCGAAATTTTTCATAGATAAATTAGATTTTGTTTTGCCCATTCCTTAAAGGAATGAAGAGAACGCATGGCGTGGGCGAGCGAAGCGAACCGGGCCCAACATGCAAAGTATTGATTGTATTTTAAAATAATCAATAAGTCCATTAACATGACCATTGGCCATGAACGTCGGCAAATTATTTCCTTTTTTTTTCGTGTGTTAATCCTCGACGGATGTCCTCCGTCATGGCGGAAGGGTCTATCAGATTCCTACTGACTAAAACCACATGGTGTTCCTCCTCGTCACTTCTGGCTGGGGTGCCGGGACTCAATCGCATTCTATACAATCACCCCAGTAGTGGTGGAATTACACACATAGAGCAAGATAGGAGTGCATCTATAGTTTTTGTTGAGCCGCCACAATCACACCCTGCTTATTCATAATATCCCCACCAGACCAAGTTGTCTTTTTTGTTGTCTTTAGAGGTCTTGTAGAGTCTTTCAAGGCCATGGCAGCAAATGTCCCGCTACGAGTTTTTCGGAAAGTTCGACCAAATACCGCTGTCGGATGTTGCCGCTGCAAAAGCGATTGAAACGAACTTGAATATTTTTGACACCTAGCCTTGGACAGGTTAGAATTGCTTCAATCTTTAATTAAAACAGGAGCTACTTGGTAGACTTTTAAATTTTGACCTGCCTCGTAGTGTATGCAAACCGGATAAACTGAAAACCGAAAATCTAGGTTTTTCATAATTTTTGTAAAAGTTAAAAAAACCCGGTTTTTATTATATTATGCATAACAATATAAATATGCAATTATACAAATGGCAATCAAAACAATGCATTTGATCTCAGCCATTTTGTTTTGTAAACTTTGGCCAAAACCTTTAAAGAGGAGGTTTTGCAAGCACAGAAACTTTAAAAGGGTTTTACTACACCTTCTTTATCTGTGATTTCTAGTAAAATTGTGTTATGTGAAATGGCATTACACGATGATAGTGGCAGTTTTATAATGCCCAACAAGTGTCAAATCAAAATGAGTAGTTTCCACAGTTTGATATTGCTGCTGCAGAAAAATACGGCCTCGTCTCAATGATTCTACTCTAGATGCTTTCAGTTTCTTATGACCGCACTTCTTACAAAAACATTGTAGAAATTCATGTTTAACATTCTTTAAACTTATTAAATTGATTAGTCACGTTGTCCACGTTTCGCGTAAGACATTTGCCGCATATAATCGTATTAAAATTTCTTCAAATTTGCAACAAGACGGGTTCACAAAAATAGAACTTGGTAACGCTGTACCTAGGTTCAGAACGAAATGGTGCGACGAGTTGGACTTTTATCAAAAAGATTGGGCCCAAATAGCAAAAGAAAAATGGAAAGTGGGAAGGGAGGCCTATGCAGGGGCTTATGAAACTGTTGCTATATTACTGACCTCATTAGGTATAAATAGGAAGTCAGTTTCACAATCCTTAACAAAGAGTAAAAAAACACATATTCTATACTATTTGGAGCACTGCATTCTATTCTTTTTTCTATATACCTAAATATTTGAATGTCTTTGGTCCTACACAAAAGATCCATGGTTTCGATGACAGTTCTCAAAATATAAAAATATTTGTAAAAAATCTTATCTGATTTCTTAAATAACGTGATATTGGTTTCTTATTAGCACTAGAAGTGATGGATCATAAAGGTATTTAGAATATTATTTTAGCATGACGAAACATATTTTTTGTTTAAAATCAAAATCTTACCGTAAATATTTAATGAGGTAAATGGGGTATTAGAATTTGACTCGTGTCCTTTATTGTAGGGTAGGTATTACTCGTGATAATGTTTCTATGAACGCGCAAGAAATTGAAAGCGCATTCATTAAATAGCATCTGCATCAAATCGCGAATTATTTATCCATGTTGCAGGGTAACAAGTTTATAACTCTATAAAACAATATTTGTTACGGTTACGATTTATATTTTAATCAACATACAATCTGACACTAACCTGCAAATTGCAAAACGTAAGAAATTGAATTTCGCGGGCGTCCCTGACACTTTCACGGTTTCTTTTCGCTATTATTTTATCAAGTATTTTTAATGTGGTAACTTTAACGGAGCTGGAACTCAATTATGTCAATGTCAAGAAAAGTGAGTCATCTGATTGTCAATTTCACAATTTGTCATCAGTTTGTTTTGGTTATCTTAAACGTAAATGAATAAGCTGTTTTAAAATATATTATTTATTTTTCATCTTTTTACAATGGATTTTTTCTTTGGGAAACAACCAACCGTCAAAGGTAAGCGTTGAGAATAATTATAATTGCTTTCCAAGACCAAAAATATTGATGTCTAAGATAATTCGACAGCTGGAAGAAATTATTTAAGAACAATCACAAATGGCAGTAGTTTTCATGTTTATAGTAAATCTGTGTTCAATTAATAAAGATTATTTAAGAAAAATCGTAGTAATACCTTGCTAAACTAAGTAAGTACTGCAATAAAAGTATTTACTTAGATTAACCTTGTCTATAAAAAAACTAATATGAATGTAGATGAGTCACAGAATGTTTATTTTTTCATTTATGACAGGTTTGACTGGTGTGTTTGATGATGGCTTCATTTCCTATTGAGAAACAAAATGTCAACAGATTTTAACAAATAAATTAATCATTGATAAAAAGAACAGAATTGTTGCTTGATACTATAATTGTCGTAGGAGTCTTATATTAGTTAATTGGCCAATCAGATGCTCCAGCTGAGAACTGTGTTCTACTTTAATAATGTCTCTAATATGTGTTTTGTACCTGTAATTTGTACTGTGTAGACTCTAGACTGTAGAGATAACCCGTAATAAAAACTTTATGAAATCCCTACCCACACTTGATAATATGTATAAAATATTTGTTTTAGAACAACAGAGGCAAAATGATCGTGAGCTTCGCAAGGCTACTAGAGACCTGGAGAGAGACAAGGCAGCATTAGAAAGAGAGGAAAAAAAGCTTGTAAGTTCAAATGATGAAATCTTAAATAAAATCTACCCTGTCAGAAGAGTAAAAACTACTAGTTAGTGGGTCCTAACTAGTGGGAGCACATAGGCAGGTCCAGGATAGCAAGATTGTAATGTATAATGTAAAAGATACGACTTGCAGGAGCGCTACCGTGCCCTCCGATATATTCCTAGCATATTTACTGCAATGCCAAGTTTTACCTTTACTTCCATCTTTCTCCCTCATAACTCAATCTTTAAAAAAAAATAGCCTATGTCCGTCTCCCAACTATATCTGTACCAAAATTCATCAAAATCGGTTTAGCCCTTTAGGCGTGAAGACCTAACAAACAAACTCACTTTCGCTTTTATAATATTAGTAAGGATGTGCTTAATAACTGTTTTTGTATTTTCAGGAAAATGAAATTAAGAAAATGGCCAAAGAAGGAGACAATGAAGGTTGTAAAATATTAGCAAAACAGCTAGTGCAGATGAGGAAACAGAAAACTAGAATTTATAATGCTAATAGTAAGGTAATATGAATGCAATGCACTTGACTGAATTTTCTTATTATCACATGATGACCTGGCCTTAAGTTGCACAGAACTTTTTGTTTGGAAATAAAACAAAACGTTTTAATAAGCCAAATTCATATCAATCGTTAATTTTTGAAGAGCACTAGTTATAATATTAAAGATCTAGATCACCCTGTTATCTGTGGCTATAGCTTCAAGTGTTGCCAGTATTTGAGTCCCAATGTTGTAAGGAGTGAACCTGCCATCAACCAGGCAGAATATATCTAGCCTCCAGGCTGTTACTAAGAAGTTCCTGATGCAACCATATAGCAACACTGCCTGACTTGACAATCAATATCCTGGTCCTCATGGATGATGGAACTCAAGAACACTTTCTAACATAAATTACTAAGAAGTAGAGATATTTTATGACTAATTTGTGGACAGTCATAAGAATCATAAAGTAATTTACGAAAATAATTATTTTACTAAATAACAAACATGCTACAATCGGAGTAGTGGCGTTACTTTGATACAAGTCGTCCAGTTTGATGGTCTGAATTACCTTAGAAATATTGCACTTACCCTAAAAAATAAGTTCTTAACTAAATATAACTCAAAACAATCTGCCTTATATTACAGATTTCAAGTGTACAGATACAAAATAAGGCAATGGGGGCAAACATAGCGATTGCAGGGGCAATGGGTACCACAGCTAAAACGATGGACAGCATGAACAAAGTCATGAACCCACAACAAATGGCCAAGGACATGGAGGCCTTCAGACACGCCAATGCTAAGATGGATATGACAGATGAAATGAGTAAGTTACAATTGAGAATGAATAAAATATTTACACTTGTTTCCTAATAGGAATAGATAGACGTGTGGGAAGCGGCAGGGTACCCCGCAAGATTAAAATTTTCTAGCCAATCGATTTTTTTAAACATTGAGTGACAATTTCATGCAAGAGTCATTAAATAGGCTGTATCGATAATTTTAATGATTATAATTCTGTAAACACACACGTATTACGGTCGCGAATCATAATTATTTTAACATACATTCTGACAATTGCAAAAAAAAAACGAAATTAAATTTTAACTTCGTGAGCTACCCTAGCACTTTCACCTTAGCCTTCGAGGCGAGTCTACTGCCATCAACTAAATAAATAAATTTGGGCTAATAGCTACTACTAAGCATGTCCAGGCAAAAAACCCAATAACACACTCTGATCTGGGAAACAGAACACGCTGTAGTAGACCGCGGTTAAATCACAAGACAAACAGAAGGGCTACTATGACATCTTATAGCAATTCTTATTCCACTGAGGGAAAGAGATGGTGCTAGACACCCTGTATAGCTCTGTCTCTTTCCCTCAGTGGAATAAGAATTGCTTTAAGAGGTCATAGTAGGGTAGCTGGGCTGTCAAAATAACTGTATTTAGTACAAATAATGGCTAGTGAATTGTATTATACAAAATAATGTTTGCTTTCAGTTTCAGACACTCTTGACGACATTATGGGTGAGTCTGACGACGAAGAGGAGACTGAAGGCATTGTCAACAAGGTGCTGGATGAGATAGGCATTGAAATCAGTGGAAAGGTAAGAATACTGGGTTTGCTTTTGCAAGTTTACTAGATAATTTTAATATATCATCACGCCTTATGAGCCTGAGGGGTCAAGCAAAGGTGTTCCTAATAATAAGTACATACCCAGTTATGGGGGCGAGCCTGTTGTGTACGTACTTTTTTTACTGCACATGATTGCAGGGTTCGAAGTGTTAAATATATAATTATACCTAGATCATAACAAAAAAAAAAAACACTTCACGTGTATACGAACGCAATTTGCCGCTTTAGTGCGTATCCAAACGCGTTTATTCCTCATCTACCTTGCCTTTTCCTAACTACATTAGAGTCGTCCAGTCTAATCGAATGCAGTTGAATACCAGAATACCTAATACTAGACCAACAGCGCTACGGATAGATCAATCCATAGATAACGGTAGTCCTCTCTACTAGCGAATGGGTCTAGATCAGTGCCATCTATCGATCTGGAAAACGGGACGGATATATATATATTTTTTAAACTTTGCCCCAACCTAGAAATTTCTCCTGTATCGTGAGTGCGTTTACAAACATTTAAACTGACATAAACAAACAGCCAGATCCGAAACAACTATCTGTAGGCCATACAAATATTTGTTCCGAGCGGGGATCGAACCCGCGACACGCAGCGCAGAAGTCAATTCAAATTCAAATTCAAATAATTTATTTCAGATAAATCCATATATTGTTAGTAGTAAAGTAACTTAGCCTAATGTTAGTATTAGAATTAAATTTATAATCACACTCGTTATGTGGATAGGTGTGTCTGTACACTTATCCACCTTCGTAAGAGGGGAGAGTCCCACCGATCTGAAAGCACATTCAGGATGCCATTGGAGGACGAGCGCAAGCGCGCCAACATGGAAGCGCATCGCTTCCGCATGATCGCGGCGAACCCGTCGACACCCGCGCAAGCGAACATCCCTGACGCGCTACATCGCCTCGACAACCCCAAAAGCACCCTGAATGCATTATTGTACTGGACACGCAGGTCACTGTATGCCTGCTGTGTGTACTTGGTCCACAGGAAATCTCAGTCACTGCGCCAACCGTCGTCATTCATATTCTGATTAAAACGTTTTTTTTTTTATTCACAGATGGCAGGCGCACCCTCTGTGGCCCGCAATAAACTTGGAGAATCAAGCAGGGACGCCGATAGAGACATCGAGGCTCAGCTAGCTAAGCTGAGGTCTACATAAACAAATATTATGCATAGATATATCAATTATGTAACGTCAAGCACTTAAAGCATACGAGCCGGGTAGCCGACGAATCATTTTTCTTTGCAATTTGCTACTCAGATTGTATTTTGATAATTAGTTCATTTACGAAGGTAAAATATGCATTTATAGAACTACATACATTAGTATCATGAATACCAATATTGTAAGTTAGTGACGGCTTCAAATGTCTTCATAAAATTGTATTTTTTTTGCAAATCATCAAATGATTTCCCCCCTTTTGGCTTTGGGCGGAGTGGGGGGGGGGGAGTGTCAGGCTTGTACTGACTTAAACCCACCCATGTCCCTTCTTTTGCCGTTTTTGTTCCGGGACCACGGTATTTCTTTGTCGTAATTTAGACGGTATATCGTAAGAGGGAGTATTATTAATTGTATAAATGATTGTAATTCTGTAAATACATAGGTTTTACGTTCATAAGGTTTTACGTTCATAACATCAATCGCCATCATCGTGCTACCTAAAAATAATGAACAAATGAAAAGAAAATTTGAATCTTGCAGGCTACTGGAGCGTATGCATCCAAAAAGCTTCACTTTTGCTTATAAAGTTAAATCGCTACTATTTATGAAGTTCATAACTTGTTTTATAAGGAGAATCATGTTGTTTAATTTTACCTTGCTGTATTTACAATTAGGCAGCGTTCAAGTATTACTTAGCACAATTTGGGGAAGAGAGTGTCTCGAAAAACATTACAGTGCGTTGCAAGGGCGGGAGTGGGTTTTTAAACAACGACAAGCGGGTTTCTTTTTATTTTTGACAAATCTCTTCTTCGTTAATGTATTACGGGGATTCCCTGGATTGTATTGCAAGTCACTTTTATTTTTGTTTCCTAAGCTCGCAACCCTTCATCTCTTAAATGTTATGTAACGTTTAGCGAGGGGGAGGAGAGGTACAGAAAAACTTTACGATGCGTTACATACTTGAACGCTCTCTTGGAATGGAATGTGATACCAATAAAATAATTGGTTTTGTTATTTTTAATACAATAAGTAACATAAGAAATGTTTTTTTTTTGCCTTCTGTATTGACACAAGTATTTTCCTATTCCAAAGATGATTGACCGCCTACTAAAACTCGCGCAGAGTGGGTGCACGCTGTCAAAATATCTTTAGATAACCCGCCACATGTGCCTGCACCTTTTTCAATACAACAACAAGCGTGCACACGCGCCCCTTTGTTTTAGCGGACGCCCTTAGCGTGAAGCGAGTTTTGCTCCATCGTGTTATCGACGGCACGCAGTCGTGTGAGCAAAATAAAAATCAAAATATTTATAGGCCTACATGGGCACTTATAAAACGTTGAGAAAAAATGCACGGTTCGGGTTGGTCGTTTCCTATGGAGAAGAACCGGCAAGAAACTCCATGGTTACTCTTTTAAATAGCAGAGCAGCTACCCTACCATGACGTGTTAAAGCAGACCTTATTCGGCTGAAAGGGACAGAGCCTGGGAAAGGGACAGAGCTATACAGGGTGTCTAGCACCATCTCTTTCACTCAGTGGAATAAGTTCTGCTTTAAGATGTCATAGTAGGCCTACAGATGGCGATTAATTATACATCTTTTACTGACACTGTACTTACAAACTTCTGTACGGCGAGAAAATAGGCGTAAAGTATACAGTTCCTGGAATTTACATATACAAACATAAACTCACGCTTCTTTCTCAAGGGAGTAGGCAGAAACCACAGATCGCCAAATGTGTCGATCCTTGCAGGGTTTGTTTCTGAGAATATTAAAAATGAGGATCCTTACTAATATTATAAAAAGCGAAAGTGAGTTTGTTTGTTTGTTACGTCTTCACGCCTAAATGGCCAAACCGATTTTGATGAATTTTGGTACGGCAATAATTGGGACCCTGTAGACGTACATAGGCATTTTTTTTAAAAAGAGTGAGAAAGGGGGAAGAATGGTACCTACAATTCAGAAAGGGGAACTGTATTACCACGAATTTAACGCGAGCGAATCCGCGGGTAAAAGCTAGTTACTGATAATGGTGAAATAAAGTTGTTAGTTGTTACTTATTGGTAAAGTAAATATTGGTTGCAGTTTTAACTCTCAGATTAAATCTAAACAACCGTACCTTAGATAGTGGCGAATACAGGGGTCGTAAAAGATCAATAATACATCATTTATTACCCGAAGTCACACTTTGAAAAAAAGTAAGTTCAAGAGTCGATTTTGAAAATTTGATGAACAACAGATTTGCGGCTTTTTCAAATTCCAAAATAAATAAAAGATGGAATCCGAAAGACTGTTTGAATAGTTTATTATTCAGAGGTTCTCAATTAACTTAATGTTCAATTTAAAATCAATGTCAGAACCACATATATTATTTCGTCGTAGAACACGTCGCCTTCGCTATCTCTTTCTCGTCTTCTTTTAATTTCATTTCCATAAGTTCCCAACCAGACATTTACAGATATTCAAAACGTAAGCGTTATTTATCAATAAAAAGACGGATCATTTAGAACTTGAGTAAAAGAAAAACAGCTTTGCCACAAAACAATCATCTATCTAAACATCAATCTTCATGTCATAATTCTTTAGTCGCTTTTTGCAACACGTTGATTTCGACCTTGGGTCGAACTTTTGTAAATAAAACATAAAATAAGCAATTTGTTAAGACAAGTTTACAATAAGTAAAGTTTAACTACGTCACTCTTGCAATCCCTAAAGGGTTAGGCCAGATGCGGACCGTGGGGCCCTGGACTAATACTATTTGAGGGCTTTTTTTTACGGTTGGGAAATCATCAAATAACTTCCCCCGCTCTGGGCGCAGTGTGGGGAATGTCAGACTTGTACTAAATAAAACCCACCCATGTTCCTTCTTTTGCCCTTTAGGATATTCCGGAGCCGCGGTATTTCTTTCGAACAAACCGCAACCCCGGGGCACTATTTGGGGGTTTGCCTAATTAACCAAGTAATTACCCTTTTGTCAAAAAACTGTTTTTTTTTCGATAATACTATACCAGGTAGTACATACGACGATACACAAGCGCATTTACAGTACAATACAGCCTAGCTTTTTAGTAGTATTGTATTTGTTAATGTTGTGTTTTGTAATGTATATGCAGTGATTGTTTTTTTTTATTCATAATTGTCCATTGTGTTAAATGGTGACTGGGGGCCCGTCACCCCCAAGGGGCCTTCTCAGTCGACTTCCTTTCAGTCAGCATCATTCGGTAATAACTTTATCCGTGCCTATGTACGGAATTACTTAGTCATTAGTAGATGCTAGACATAGACCCTGTTCAGTCTGTGATCACGTCGTTTGTTTCCCAAGATCGTATGCTTTATCAATATGAAGATAACTGAGGTACAGGCTGCTTGGGCCCTGAGAATAAAATAAACTATACCTAAGTACTTAAGAGCCGACTGAATTTAAGCACATAAGTATTAGAGATTATAAAGAAACTCACAATCACTCTTTTCACAAAGGATTATTCAATGTTGGAACGAGATGGGCTGTAATTTCACTTATAGATAAAAGAATCAATATCAATATGCGAATCAATATCAATATATTTTAAATGTATGTCATATCAATCACCATATTATTATCACGAACCAAGAATTACAGGCGCTTTTATTCTGTCTGAATTTATTTGCATGTACCACGACCTCATCAACATAACATGACGCATGTAATCCACGAATGGTTAGGCAGAGGTGTAGCTAACAGAACATACACATTTCGCTAGTTATGTTTTAAGGTTCATTTAATAGGGAGCGAGCCTATTGCCATCAACCGGACACGAACCCAATGACGCTGCCTGACCTGGAAATCGAACCCAAGACGTCCTGCTCAGAAGTTGCATAAAATCTAAAGTATAAATAATTGGTTTGTGGACGTGAACGAAATTTTTATTTTTTTGAGATATATGACTTTTTCATCAAACTGCAGCCGTAACTTTGTTTTTCGTTATGATACTCGGAAGAACAAATTTAGTTTTACAGTTGATTGTAGACCATTGAATTTGAATAAGTGTTAAAAATATTGTATTGTTTGATGCTAAGTAGTCCGACTCGTACTTGGCCGGTTTTATTTTTGTTGTAACTACCACCATATACTACCTACAAATCCTTAACTAGGATTTACATATCCTCAAAATGAAATATTGCTGAAAAAAAAACGTAAGTTTTGTCCTTTTAGCGCAAAGAAGGTTAGCTACGAAATGAGCTACGCCGTAGCAAGCATTAAGCTACGAGATCTAGTCAATTTCGGAAGCTTTTTTAGGAAGACCTGTTATTAGAGATTTCATTTCCCTCGTTCTCTAAGGATTCTTTTAACACAATCTACATATTTATCAGGTATAAAAAAAATAATTAAATATAAGTACTGAGCCCTAAGTACTGAGGCCCTAGCACAAGTTCGCAGCATTAATGTATAGAAATACGTCAATTTTCGTTTTTTCCCTGTATAATTAAAAACTGAAGTTTTTAAATAATAGATTACAATCTAGCCTAAACAAACTAATGGGCAATTTAACTCTAACTTATTTTAATATTCTTTAATGTTTTGAATAAGAATAGTGTCAATTTGCACTTTTAAACAATTCCGTAGCACTTTATTTGCGTTACGTTAAAAACACTCAATTTGTTATTGTTGATATTTTTGAATTGACAATACAACTATCATGTAGTATTTTAGTTAAATAATTGCAACAAGCACACCTTTTTTTTCGGGGTGGGAAATCATCAAATAACTTGCCCCGCTCTGGGACGGTCTGGGCGAAAGTTTGACACTCTCCAGTGTCAGACTTTTACTGACTAAAACCCACCCAGGTTCCTTCTATTGCCCTTTACGTTCCGGGACCGCGGTGTCTCTTTCGAACAACCCGCAACCAACAAGCACACTTGAGTGTCAATTATAGATATGAATAAATTATGAAAATATCGCAGAAAGCGGGTATTTTTAATTTTAAAATTAACGTATTTCGTTACGTGAACGCCGCAAACTCATGCTAGGCCCTCAGAAAGATAAAAATTACGCTTTTTCTTAGTCCTCCGCTGTTCTTTTCTTATTCATTTCATTGTGAGATACAAGGAAATTAAATTGTTTCACCGGGACTTTTACTTCATAGCCTCGGGCGACGCATACTGGTCGCAACGTTTCATTCTAGCTTTCAGGAAATCAGGCGTGGTACCGTCACGTCCGGCTTGTCGCAACCAAATAAAACTTGAACGCCTATAAAGCTCAAAATCAATATTAAAGAGAATATTTTAAAGAAAAAAATCAATGATTCACTCATCAGGGAATCTGAGAAACTATACGGACGGCTAACTATTTGACGGGCCTCTTGGTCTAGTGGTTCGTGGCCCTGACTGCTGAGCCGGAGGTCGTGGGTTCGATTCCCACCCAGGACAAACTGTGTGATGAGTATGATTGTTTGTTTTGTGTCTGGGTGTGATTTATCTATAATATGAAGTATGTATTTATAAATTATATCAGTTGTCTGGTTACCATAACACAAGCTCTGCTTAGCTTGGGATCAGATAGCCGTGTGTGAGTTGTCCCAAGATATTTTATATTTATTTATAAGTGTAAAGAGTCTCAAATTTTGCATAAGGAATCCTTTTAGGATGGAGCTTAATTAAACGGGATTTTGCAAACTACAACCGCAAAGGGGTTGAAACCGGGTGGCAAAGTTTGTATGGGAGAACGCGATAACTTAGGCCGATTGATTTTAAATTTTGCATGGACCTGTAGGCCTACTATGACATCTTAAAGCAGAACTTATTCCATTGAGTGAAAGAGATGGTGCTAGACACCCTGTATAGCTCTGTCCCTTTCCCTCAGCGGAATAAGTTCTGCTTTAACATGTCATGGTAGGGTAGCTGCTTTGACGAAATGACTAGACTATAATTTTTATAACATTACGCTACGACACTGAGGAGCTGAGCCGCGGGCGAAACCGCTGCGCACGGCTCATCTGTATCAAATATATTCTTTATTCTTATTTTCAAATATCGAGTAAAACACAGGCTAAAAGAAATCATTCATCTTATATTGAACAGACTTGACGACCCGCTTGATACATTATACAAGGCTGCCTATATTCCTGCCGGGGTTGCGGGTTGTTGGAAAGAGATACTGCGGCCCCGGAACGTAAAGGGCAATAGAAGGAACATGGGTGGGTTTTATGCAGTACAATTCTGACACTCCACCTGCTCTCCGTACAGAGCGGGGAAGTTATTTGATGATTTCCCATCCACAAAACAGGCTGCCTATATACTATGTAAATACTGTAGCAGATGCAATCACTCAATCATCGCCCGTGCGACTTACTTTACTCCCATTCTGCCTTTTTAGAACGTGCATTATACATCATCTGCCTAGCTTTTCGCTACTATGTTGGATTTGGCTTCCAATCTAGCCGGATGCAGCTGAATACGACTATTTTACATGAAGCGACTTGTTATCTGACGTCCTTAGCAAAGTTAATAGTAGGCTAAATCATAAAATGAAGCGGATACATTATTAAACACCACATAAATTTATAAAAAAAAAATACAAATTATGTTCAAATACTAAGTTTAATAAAAAAATATTACACATAACTTAAATAACACAAAATAAGGTTCTTAAAATTGCTTTTTATCATTTGTGATGGGTTTCATAATATTAAAAACTCTTTTATGATATCAATGGATATTTTTTATACATCAGTGTTTTTGCTGCAGAAATTCTTTTAAGATGTAAAAACAATTTATTATCCGATAACCACATGCGCGTCTTTTCAGCCAGTGAAATTATAACTTAATTATAGTCTGAAAGGTGTTTTATGCTTCTTTTAATTTCGAATATCTACCAACTGCCTACAGCCTACCATCTGATAATGCAATCTTCAAACATTTTAGGTTGGTAGTTTGATTATAATCTTGCGGGTTACAGACCAACAGCTGCGCTACGTTAGTTTAGCTTAGCTCCCATAGCTGACGCAGTTTTCATACTTGTTTACTTAGTTTAGAGTCTGTACACAAATATGAAAAACTACATCAGTTATACGAGCTAAGCTAAACTTACTTAGCTTAGCCCTTGTTTCTGCAACCCACTTTATTTCAGTCGCAACTCATTAGTTTATCATACCATAACTAGAATCAATAATAGGTAGCAGATAAGAGCCGTGCACCAATAACGAGGGACACGTTTTTCGGAAATAAAATTGTTAGGTAGTTCAGATCCCTTGCAAATTGAAAATGACTTTGTGGGAGAATTCCCAAAGGTCAAGTCGACGCTTGTAAAAGGGTGTAACGATGACGTGGACCTCTTAAAAGTAGGTGTCTACCTAAGCTTACTCATTTCTTTTTATAATACTTAGTTTAAGGCTGAGCATGAAATCTTGAGTATATCCCAGGTCGGGGGCAACGTGTTTATTTATTTATTAGGTTCACCAACAATTGTTTATACGGGTATAAACAAACTAAACAAGCAACATAACAGAACAAAGTGTAACAATCACTTATGGTAAACTCTGCATGCACACTGTCGTAGTTCACAAAATAAATAAAAAATAAAATACTGGTCTATGGTGTTATTGGGCTTTTCATCACGAATTTCTCATAAACAACCACGGAGTCTGCATTTGTGCCCGGTGGACGGCTATAGGGTCCTGCTTATTACGTGGGACTTACACAAAACTGGCCAAATGTGGGTATACTTAGGTACACCGCTGCCGAATCGTTCGGGGATTACAGACATGATATTAAATGCAGACGGAAATGGGTGTCTATCTATTAGTCTCTACCACTACTACTATATAAGTATATACTGTTTAAAAGTTAGTAGGTAACTGGCGAGAAGAATACTCCAAATCCAAATTACAATCAGGAGAAAAATTACACAGGAGTTCCTAAATGCAAGTTTACTAAGTATTGGTAGGATTTTTTCAAATTAACTCCCTGAACGGGTTCATTAAATAGGAGGATCCTTTGAATTAACGTTTGTAATTTTTACCTGTGGCAAATTCCGTTGGAACTATTAACATTAGAGTACTGTATTTGATTCAGCAAGCGGCCCGGTAATCCTAGGCACGGCTCGTACTGTTAGGAGGTTCTTTTCTCTGGAACCCAGACCACCGGTAGCTTGTAGCCAGTACCAGAAACCGTTGACATATTTTTCTTTGTATCTTTAAATGTCTTTTTTATAAGAAATATAAAAAAAGATACTTTGATGTGTAGAAATGAATAAAGAAAATAAGAAATACTGAATTTAAATAGCAATTATATGTACCTTTATTTTCACCTTATCTAAAATAAAGCCCCTGAGATCAAAATATCTTGCTATTCAAAACCGATTGGGTTCGACTAATATCGCATTACAAGGAATTTTTGGAAAGGAATTGAAAGCCCGAATAACTTATAAAGTTGTGGAGCGCTCAGGCGTCCTATTAGTGTCATGCCGTACGGAGCCGCCTAACTGACAGAATATCAATGAATAGGTACGTTTCAGATGTATATTTACCTATCTTCTTAGATTTGTAATATGTAACAGATTTTTGCATAGACTGCAACTGCATATATTTTGTGAAATATAACTTAAAAATCTCCTTCTTTTTTAAAACAGTTGAAATCAACCGAAACACTCCATGGCAGGCCGAGTTTGAGAGAGTATGGTTTAGCTTCGGTGGTTCTTGATTGGCTGTAAAATCTCGCACTCGCGTTGTCTCGGAGTTTAGTCACCACTTTTTTTTTCTTATAAGAAATCACCACTAGTGTAGGTTTAACTACAGACATTTCGTTGAGACTTGGCGTTTTTTGTCTGGTTCTATTTATAATAGAACAGAAAAATGACTAGAGCGAATAAATGGAAACTGAAAGACAAAATTATATTTAAATGCAAACCGTGAAGGATTTAATAACAACATTACAGGCATGTCAGAAAAACAACATGAACTTGGCAGTTTTCCTTGTTGCATACGTACCCAGATATAATAAATACAAATCTCCAGTTTTTCCCACTTTGAACTACAAAACGTTTCAGAGGAAATCATACAGCTCTCATATCTATGAGAGTTGTAATAACGTATTTTTAAATATTATCATAACTACCTACGTATGCATCAAAATGATATATTTTCAAAGAAAATATTCTCAGACTACACAATGTATAGACACATATATATATATATATATATATATGTAAAACATATTATAAAAATCACAATTGACAGCCGTATATTTAAGATCGAGCAATGGAGCGCGCTATGCTTTTTTCGGATAGGAAATCATCAAATAAATTCTCCCCACCACAGCAGGAAGAGGCCCTAGCAGGCCCCTCTGCTTTGCTGACGTCTCTTTGAGGCGCGTGTGGACATCGCCTGTCGTCATTAAAAAGTCGGGCGGTAAGTTGTGCGGTGGTGGGCTCACGGCACCAGACGCCCTGAGCGTCACGGTTGGGTTTGTTTGAGGTTCTCTCCCTCAAGCGTCCATCCACCTCCGTCGCTAAAATAACTGCTTCGCAAAAGGAGGTGCCCACTTACCATTCCCTCTCACTCCGGACATAGACTGAACAAGCGTCAGACGCAAGAAGTCGTCACCGCCGATCGCCTCTATGAGGACACAGCGCTGCTCCGCCCAAGCGGGGCAGACGGCCACAGTATGTCATGTCCTCCGGGTGATTGTCACAGTATCCTCACACCCGATTATGTGCAAGAAACTACCGTGTCCGGAGAGGACCAGGCGGTTCATGAGGCGTCTCCTCAGCCACTCCTTAAGGGGGGACTTATCGCCACTATTGGCGTATCCTACCGCGCTATACTTAACGTTTCTGTTAAGGATAAGATGAAGATGAAGATGAAGTTGTGCGAGGTGGACCGCTAACCTAATGAAGAGGCTAAACTGCTACCCTACTATGACCTCTTAAAGCAATTCTTATTCCACTGAGGGAAAGAGACAGAGCTATACAGGGTGTCTAGCACCATCTCTTTCCCTCAGTGGAATAAGAATTGCTATAAGATGTCATAGTAGCCCTTCTGATGGGAGGATGGCTCATTCATTCATCATCCCTCAAAACGCTGGGAAACAAGACTGATGATTGTGCCAATATCTGGTGGAGACCATTTCCTTTATTCGAATGATGATGACACACAGAAAACTTGATCAATCATCGCTTAGTCATCAATAGTAAAACCACTTAAAGATATCAATTTACTGTTTGGAAAATTGTGTGAAAATTAAACACAATCATTGAAATCCATAACTCCGCTTCATCCATACGATCAAAGTACATGAAATTATACGAACACGAGCGTAATAATGTCACGTATTGTTTATGGCACCGAGCAATAAAATATCTTCATTTCATTTTAATGTTTTTTATTTAATTTTTTTATCACGTTTCATCATTTGACCTGTAAAGTATTATTGTCATTCAAAGTTCAGTGTAATACTCTATTGCAATATGATTTTTGATAAGTATAGGTAGCTTGTGGCTAAATAATATCAGCCGCCCTGTCGATCTTAAGGCTAATCCGCTATAGAAAAGTTTGCCCACCGCATATCTAGTTTCCTCCGTGCCTCAGTCAGCACGTTAAGCATCCCTGCTGTTATTTATAGATGTTTGACAGTCGTAATACAGGTAGACAGGTCAGACTCTATTGTTCCTTACTAAGTGAGTTACCTCATTCTCGCCTCGGATTTTTTCTCTACTACCTTTTCCCATCATTTTATGCTACGTGACATGAGCTATCTATATCCGTATAATTATAAGATAGTACAGGTGGGTACCTTTTTTCGGATGGGAAATTATCAAATATCTACTCCCCCTCAGGGAGATACGGAAGGGTGTGTCTTTCACTAACTAAAACCCCCGCATGTTCCTTCTTTTGCCATTTGTGTTCCGGGGCCGCGGCATCTCTTTCGAACAACACGCAACTCAGCAGGCAGTGGCCCTGGCACTATTTATCACACATTTAATAAAAGTGTCCTCATTTCTCTTACTGCCATAGTTATAGAATTTTCTACCCATTATAATTGATCGACAACATTTATTCTTCTCGACCAATGGGCCGGGTAGGAAAACATCACAACATTAAGGTGAATCCTCGCTTCAGGCAAAACGCGTTGTTTGTTTTTATACATTTCCTAAAATGAAGCTTGTTTGCCTTATGATAACAATAGATGAAGCATGGAAAGGGTGCTCAGTAAATCCAAAATTTGAACGCGAACTTTTAGTTTTTTTTTTATAGAACGTGGCCCCACACTAAAAATTTCTCCTGTATCGTGATTGCGTTTACAAACATTAAACTCACATACACAAACAGCCAGACCCGAAACAACTATCTGCAGGTCATACATACACTTGTTTCGTGAGGGAATCGAACCCGCGACACGCAGCGCAGCAGTCGATCCCTCAGCCACTGCGCCAACCGTGCAGTCAATTACATTAATACAGATACGATTAAATTTTCGTAGCACTTTTAGTTAGACGAAAATAATTAATCATGTATTATCGTGTATTTCGAAGACATCTCATTGGAATCTGTTCTCAGTTGTATTATTAGCGCATGATGTTCGAGAGCGGATGGGCCGCCGGGCCGGATGGCGTGCCCGGCTGTCGCCCACAATCTGCTCGGAGATGTTGTGACAGCCACAATGGGGATTCATTAATCAACTTTTCCAATTTCCAACGAATCAATACTATCTCTGTTATCAATAAGTTTAGGGAAAAACCCTCCTCAAGCGAATTCTAATGTAGGTTGTCTGAAGCTTCGGATTTCCATACCTACATTGCTGTAAGTAGGTATGTTGAGTCGGGTACCTACCTGTTATTTAAAAAAAAGCGACTACCTTAAATAAACACGGAAAATAAATTAACTTCCAAAAGTCGTTGACTTTTGATTAATTCATAATTTTTTGCCGCCGACTTCCGACTAAGTAGTTTTTATTAAGTAACTAAATTTTTTGTCTTTTTGAGTTTTTATTAAGTCTGTTTTATTTTATTGAAAAAGTTTTTTATATCTATTTTTTTAGTTGTGGTATGATTTTACACAAATTCTAATCGAGTATTCATTTTCCATTGTTACTAAGAGATATTAGCATAATTATATCGTCCTCATATATTAGAAAAAAAGAGCTATATGGAACTCTCAGGGATGCCATTGTCAGAACTGGACCAAATTGAAATGGCACCACACAGAAAAGACCAGGACACAAAACTCTCTCTGTCTCAAAACTCGGCTCACCCAAACGAAATTTTTGTGTAAAAAACAGTAGTATTGATTTGATAACATCCTCCTTTTTTTAAGTCTATTAAAAAGAAGGATTTAAATCCATCCATCCATCTATAGATTTTTACTGAAGTACATCAGAAACATCAATTTGCTAATTGGATTAAGCTACGGTTCGCTTGTATGCAGAGCTGACTTGCAGGATACTTAGTTCAAGTTAGTGCAGCCATGACATCAAAACCGAACCGTTTCAAAGAAAGTATCATAGATACTACATTAAGGTATTAAATCAAGACTGCTACGTAGGTCTAGTGATCGCAAGGGCTATTTAACAACGGTCCTCGGTTCGACTTTTAAATTGTTATTTCCCTATGGGGAACTCAACAGGTTAAAATCTATGTTTGTTGGCGGCAAGAAGCTCACCCCGTAAGACTTTCATAAGATTTAATCCTTCGCGCGACAAAGTTTCATACATTGTTGCCCTACATTTTTGTAAACAATCGTGCGACGGGTTAAATATCACTTGTTTAAAGGACAGAAATCTGTTTATTTTTAATATTTTTGTTGGCATGAAACATGACAATAGTAATTAGCATTATCTTGTCAGCAATATACTAACTAGGTATTAGTTAGTTAAATGAACTAACTATTTATATTTTATGTGTGTTGAATTATACAGCATAAGTAATTTATCCTATTTAAGTATATTATAAACGTGAAAGTTTGTATGGATGTTTGTTACTCTTTCACGCAAAAACCACTGAATGGATTTAAATGAAACTTTAAAATAATATAACTTATACATCAGAATAACACAGGCTATAAGCTACAATTCATAAAGATTATTGTATATTCTATCACCACGCGAGTGAAACCGCGGGGCGCAGCTAGTTATTGCATAATACTATATTGTGTATTTTATCTACCTCCCTCCGTTGTCTAAAAATAAATAGTTAATTGAATGAAATAAACTGTGTGTGTGCCTCAGAAAGCACGTTAACATGTTAGATCCGGTTGTCATTTGTAGATCTTTGACAGTCACTACAGGTAGTCAGTATCCCGAAAGTCTGACAACCAGTCTTACCAAGGGGTATCGTATTACCTAGTATTAACTGGGTTGTAGAGGTTAGACAGGCAGTCGTTACATGTAAAATACTGGAATTCAGCTGCATCAGGCAAGACTGGAAGTCGAACCCAACATGCTTGGGTCTAGGCAGATGATGATGGTAAATTTGGTTGACACTTGAAACTCGTTAAACTCAAGAAATAATCGCTAAACAAAAATTTTTCCTGTTCTAAAAGCACCGTAAAGGTGATATTGCGATTAAAAAGAAACACGTTTGTATTTGAGTCTATACATATTGCATCAGTAGGCTGTGTGGTATGAATCATGTTTCAGACACGTGTAAGGAAAGCGACAAAGTAAGTAAACGATACAACCGCAGTGTTTTACGCCACGAGTACGTAAAAACGAACGTTTTCGTTTGACATGTGACGCGGAACAAGTGCCTTCGGGAATTTCTCACGAGTATCACATGTTAAAAAACACCATTCATTTCGCATTTTATTCTACCAATAAGTATTATTTTTCTGAATACATTTTAAGAATGTTTTAGAAGAAAATGTTGATGTTCGATGTTATTTATAGCTTTTGTTTTAATACGCAGTTTATGTAACATCACGCTTGTACTGTTCTCTAAAAGGTTTGGCAGAGGTATGTCAAATCAGAGAAGAAGCTGGGTTCTACCTTGTGGGTTGTGGTCTAAAGCTATGGATTACTAACTTTTGCCCGCAGCTTCGCTGGCGTTAAAGTCGGGGTAACCCAGTTCCCCTTTCCTGATTTATTGTAATAGCAATGCTACGTTTTCCCTTTTCTTCCCTCTTTCATTTCTCACTTTTTTCCGTCTCCAGGGTCCTAACTATCTCTGTACCAAAATTCATCAAAATCCATGATTTTGATGAATTTAACAAACTCACTTTCGGTTTTATAAAATTAGTAAGGATTAATAAAGTAGTTATGAAAGAATTATGTGGTCCCAAAATAGAATATAATAATGATGTTTGTAGGCACACAGTAAAAAAATATAAACCAACAGAATACGGACATAATCCATTGTTTTAGAGTAGCCATTCAATGTGTGTTTGATTGAATATATTGGATTGGCATAAATTGAATTGAGAATTTTGTTGAAATGGCCTGTGGCATTTGCCTCTCAATGTTTACTGGTAACAGCATACAAAGGTGATCTAAATTAAACAAACGAAAACATTTATTTGGATATTACAGATTGTATCTGACATTCAATTGAAAATGTTTAGATCCATGCGGTTGATGGAAATTGATATTTTACGAAAAAATAAACCGAAAGACAGACTTGCGCACCGAGGGTTCTGTACAAACTTGCGACATAAACGGCCATATCTTTTGACTACGTTGACTTAGAGGTTTGATTTTGACAGCACATAGGGGTGGTCCCTTTGTTCTGTGTGAGTTGAGTATATGGTTTTAATTTCAACTGGGTACCTCCACGCGTTCCTGAGATAAAGGATCTTGACAGACAGACGGACAACAAAGTGATCTAATAAGGGTTACGTTTTTTCCTTTTCAGGTACGGAACCCTAAAAATAGCTACAGTAATTATAAAAGGGTTGAAACTTCTCTTTTATCGAAGAAATGTGTCACATAATAAACCCAAGACATCCAGTCTGGTCTTTTGGAAAAACTTTTGAAGAAAAAACAACAAAGAACTGAACAACTTGTATTCTAAAAGTTTTGAAACACTCGAAAAAAAATGCTTTGGCTAAGAAAAAAAAATCACGTGATCAGCGTTACCTACACATATGAACAACTTATATGTAGGTAACATCTAAATCTTAAAAAAAATATGATTTTCCGAAAGTCATAGAGCATTAGTTTTTCATTTTCTTGTTTTTACTAAGTTACAACTTGTATAAGGATCGTTCTGTAGTTTCTGCAAACCCAATGCGAAAAGACAAGAGCTCGTGTATATGAGACTTTCTTTGAACTTCTGTCGCCAATCATAAAGTCTCTATCTACTAGGACCTTATAACTGTAGCAAACAAAAAGTAAAATAATCCTTGAACAACAAGAAAAGAAACAGTTGGTCAGCTGTGTCCAGGTCGATAGTGCTGCTAACTTTGCAACTTGGGTAACTTAGGCCCATAGCACACGGCGTATTTTAAGCGCGCAGAAGACGCGCGTTTCAGGAAAGCGCGTAGACGCTGATCGTTGCGGTTGCATTAATGATACAAGCGCGCGCATGAAGCACGTATACGCGCGTTTGAAGCGATACAAACGCGCTTACAAAGGAGCGGAGTAAAGGCAGGAGGGGTGTGCGCTCACGCCACACCTTCACGCAATTACATGTTTATTGTGTGCTGCGACTACTGCACGTCTGCATCTGCGCGTATACGCGTAGTAGAGGCGCATTTCACGATCGCCCCGTGTGCTTAAGTTACAAGGTTGCGATCGAATCACGTTTGAATCACATATACGCGCGTAATATGCGCGCCGTCTGTGCGTTTAAAATACGCCGTGTGCTATGGGCCTTAGTATTGACGCAATATAGAGTGACATCACTCGGTAGCATATCTCGGCGAGGTTTGTATCACGAGTCCCCGAGTATCGCACTTCATTGAGTCAAGTGCGCTTATTAACTGTCGAGAGCACTCTAGATAATAGAATTGCCACAAAAACGCATACATTCGTCACTGAAAATGAATTGTTATCTGACCTTCTTAATTTTATTGATTGTGCCGCTACCGGCTACAGATATCCGAAGCACTTTATCGAAACTATAACCGAAATAATAACTATACACCTACGGACTCACTCGAATGGTACTCCTACACATTACTTTTTAAAGTATTTGATGTAAAGAGAGCTAAAACATAATTGTAGAAAGAGGTGGCACGATGATCTGTACGAAAAGCATGAAGACTGTTTGGGGGTGGCGCAGGAAGAGTACCTGGATATGGAAGAATGCCAGGAATATTATCGTTCGACGAGTAAAAAAGACAAATGAACTTGTGAGACTCGGTCGTGTCGTGTCCCTCCGACCGAAGTCGCAAGTAGTGATGAAAATTATGGGACGGGTAAAGTAAGAATAGCCACTACAGGTTTTTGTGATTTAAGGGTGGGCCCTTCAACAGGGTAAATAGTATTTTACAGCATATATATATTCAGTAATACTTTAGCAGCGGTAATTTAGTATATGAGAGTTGAAGGAAGCACTTGTAGCTGCTAGCCGTGATCAAATAGTAATGACCCAAAAAATGATTGTTGAAGATGAAATGACAGAATGAAATTCGAAATATGCTTATTTAAAAATCAATGATAATCCAAAAGGAAAGAGGTTGGGGTGACAGAGAGGCTGGAATGTCCACTCTGTTACAAGCTCATACTCTTACTACACATTTATCAAATTTCGAACACATGCATGATATTAATTATTGAAATTGTGAAAAGGACACCTGAGACCCAATTTTGGGAACTTTATAGGCCAACACACATTTTTTTTAAAAGCTTTGGGCCACACTAGGAATTTCTCCTGTATCGTGGGTGCGTTTACAAACATTTAAACTCAACATACACAAACAGCCAGTCACGGAACAACTATCTGTAGGTCATACAAATATTTGTACCTTGCGGGGATGGAACCCGCGACACGTAGCGCGGCAGTCAAAGGCTTAGCCACTGCACCAACCGTGTCGTTATTTAGGTATCAAGAGAAAACCCTCTTGAAACTTATCTTTCTTTCCTTACCATTACATACGGTACCTACATTTATTTGAAAAATTATGCAGTAATATTCGCGTACTAAACCTACGTCATATTGATATCCCTGAAAATTATATTTATATATGAAAAAGGCTCTCGCCAGATGCCGGCGCCATATAATAATTGGTTTCAGAAAAAAACCGATTGATATATTGTTCAGACGCACGCTCTAATAACAACGTTCCATATTTTATCCAGTAAAATGATCTGAATGATGTTTTATATTGTAATTAGATCCTGTTGTTAAAATGAGAACCTTTATAAAGACGAAACGTTATTTTCTTTTTGTTATTTTTCTTTGTTTCCACACACATACCTACTGTATTATTATAAAAAAACGCTATTTTTATTTCTGCATATTCATTAATTAAAATCCAAGCTACCACATCAGTAAGTAGTAGATACCTGCATATATAAGTACAACGCAGCAATATTAAATTAATAAGCGGTAAAGTCCATTCATCAATGCATTTAATGAAATTTTATTAGAACTATTCTAAAAGTCACAGCCATAACCAATCCAGTCTTAAAGCAAATATAAATCATATTTGATTTTAGAATTTAATTATTCAAAATTTCATATACAACCCTCAGCGGCTCAGCCTAAAATAGTGAATAGAACATAAATATAATGCCTATTATAAGAAAAGTTCGCAAAACGCGGAGTACTCACAAACGCGTTAGGTATGTCCCTCACCCGTGTGCTCCAGAATCATTAGAGACAGCGTTCATCAGGCGCCAACCGTCAATTAAGAGACCGAACACACCGTGGTGTAAATATTAAAGAAAAATACACCCACTTCTGTTAATAAAGATGAGGCGTCCGTGACTCGCATATATTCGTACACTCAAAGACTTGCAAATGTTGACAAAATAACCGCAAGTGACCGGCGTTGGTGTGGAATATGAATTTCTTTCTACAAAGTACCGCTTAATTTTATACGTGACAGATTAGGGGACCCACAGAAATGATAAAAATAGGCCTTGGGATCCTTGTGAAGAATAAACATCAATTATAAATAACATCTTAAGTATAACAAATTGCTTTAATACATAAACTGTAGCAGAAACCTCATCAAATTCGTTCGTCCATTTGAAAACAATGTACGATTGCTTCCTAGAAACATACAAACAAAACCTCAAAAAGGAAATGGATGCCAGACCACTATGAGAGTTTCTAGGACACCATTTCCTGCCACTACTTTCTAACAATACCTATGTACCAATACCTGCTTGATCCTATGATTTAGCGTAGCAGCAAGCATATATAATATAAACCAGATTTTAAGGAAGGAACTTAACTAAAAGAATCGGTCAAGAGCGAGTCAGACTCGCACAACGAGGATTCCGTAAATACTTGCGATACAAACAGCTATATCTTTTGACTGCGAAGACTTAGAGGGTTGATTTCACAGCTCCAAGGGACCACCAATTTGACTATACGGTTTTAATTTTAACTCGATACCTTCACGTCTTCTCGAGATAAAGGGTCTTGACCGATAGAGAGACAGACACAGACGCACAACAAAGAGCTCCAATAATGGTTCCGTTTTTTTCCTTTTGTGGTACGGAATCCTAAACAAGAAATATAATCTTATTCACAGGAGAGAAATTTAGCTTAAACAGTTTACCTCGTCTAAAACCTACATGTAAAATGAATCCTCTAAGTATTGCTTTATCTTGCACAAGGATCTTTAGAGCATCAAGTTTCTAGAGGGGATTAACAAATGACTGAAACGTGCGCAATGTCTAGTATTAAAACTATTTTCAGGATTTTCATATGACTACCACAAGACAATAGAAGCTGTTTGTCAGATCATAGTGGCATGGTTGATTGGGTAATCGTTTTAATCTCTCAGGGAGGAGTGCCGCAACGGGCTATTGTAACCGCTATAAGTACAGGTAGACTCTGATCCTCGGTACATCTCCTGCTGGTGCTTGCCTGATGCCTAGTGGTCGTCACTGTTGATTCAACCTGACAGAAGTTGCAATGGTTTTGGGAACAGTGTGGCGGGCTTGGTCCAATAAATAAAGTTAAGAAAGAAAGAAAACAGATTTATTTGGCACTTGACTGAAATACACAAGAAACTAAAAAATAAATGAAACCTCACACCTTACCTTTTTTACCTTAGATACATATGTTACCTTACATAATACTACAAAGAAAATAAAAAAAATAAAAAAAATCCTAATATTTTGTGTCTCACGGCTGCGCCAAATAGGCCCAGTTCAGCAAACTGCTGAGCAACGAATGCCCGCGACAGATGTAAAATAGTTCTGTAATATTTGTTTGATACCTATTTGTATATAAAAACAAATAGGTACCTCGTATCGTATCGCTAGACTCCGATACTAATAGGTACCACGTATCGTATCGCTAGACTCCGATACTAATAGGTACCTCGTATCGTATCGCTAGACTCCGATACTAATAGGTACCTCGTATCGTATCGCTAGACTCCGATACTAATAGGTACCTCGTATCGTATCGCTAGACTCCGATACTAATAGGTACCTCGTATCGTATCGCTAGACTTCTATACCAATAAGTACCTCGTATCGTATCGCTAGACTCCGATACTAATAGGTACCTCGTATCGTATCGCTAGACTCCGATACTAATAGGTACCTCGTATCGTAATAGCTAGACTCCGATACGATAGAAAAAAAAGTGAATGAATGCGACAAGGCTGAAAGGGAAGAATGACATGATGACCGCAACAGTAGAAACCTTACAGGCTGATAACGTTGTAGTCTTTCCTGAGACACTACAGAAGATTGCACAAGATTTGGAAGTGCAAAATTGCGAAGCCCATATAGATCAGTAATCTTTAAAACATTGTTGGTAGACGACATTTAATGGCGCTCATATTAATATAACTTTACGGATATTACTTGAAATATTATGCATCCCCAGTTTAATGGGCTTCTGCATATTCCTACTATTTACGTGACAGACTGGAATAACCATTACTGATAGAATTTTCATAATTTGTTTCTGAAACATTCGAATGAGCAGACGATAGACAATCAATTTATGAGGCCTAATGCCCAAACAACGTTAGTGTGAGTGGCAAGAAATCGGTAATTTAGCTTAGAGCACAGAATTTGACATTAAATAAAAACTAAGCAATTTTATGTATTTATTAAAACCCAACAATCGCTATTGATGAATTATTATTTTATAGACAGAGTGCTTTATCGCTTAAAATTTTCCATGAGACACGTTTTCTCCTAACTCACCTGCAATATGCATGAAGTACACCCGCAAGAAATATAGACATCGCGTATATCGGTGCATCAAAGTGAAAGGTTCAGTAAATGATTACATATTTCTATTAACGCCATTTAAATTCCCGCACAACTAATGCTAGGTCACTATTTGTACGGATAAATTAAATTTGTAGATAGGTATATCGTACTAAAGTACTACCAATACCGTCTTTTCAGTTTTTTTATTTAATTAGCGGTATTTATAATGACCTTTAATCTAGTTGACAAATAAGGATTAGGTATGTCAGAGATAAACAAACTATGAAAGTACTGTAGTAGACGACCATCCCATCCATCTTTCAGCGCAAAATTTCGTTCGCATGATACCCTAAAAACAATACGATTTTTCCAAACTTTCGGATCGAGTCGTACTCTGGACTCTTCACAAATAAAAATCATTAGAACTTCTGGATAACTAAGTTAATTAGATTTTTAAAAGCAAAAGTACTATTGGTATTAATGAAATATCGACTGGTGCAATCAACTGCCATACTTAAAAAAAAAACAAGTCAAGAAACTTTTTAATTTATGGGCGTTGGGAATTAAAGGTCATGCTCCTGTGTCTGTATGTTCTTAAAATTGTTAAAAATTGGAGGCCTGTGTTCTAGCTGATTATGTTGTGTTCTCCACCATAAATCACATAATAATTACATTTTAAATCAAAGGTATTGCTTGATTGGAATAAGAATGATGTTCTAAAGTATTTTAAGCAAATAAATGATTCGATTTAATTATATATTCAACTTAAAATATCATTCCAACTGTTTCGGGTAGTGATATTACAGCCCCGGAACATAAAGGGCAAAAGAAGGAACATAGGTTGGTTTAAATCAGTAAAAGTCTGACATTCCCCCCCGTGCCCAAGTTATTTGATGATTTTCATTCCGTAAAAAAAGAAGATGTTTCGGGTATTATGTATTTAATACTAAATATATGATACACTAACTGGAGCTCGCGGCTTCGCCGCGTGATATCGAAAAAAAGTATCCTATTTGTTATTCCAGACAATCTACATCTGTGCCAAATTTCATCAAGATCAGAAAGAGGATCAAACATACATCCTACTCACAAACTTTCGCATTTATAATTTTACTAGCTTTTGCCCGCGGCTTCGCTCGCGTTAAATTCGGGGTAACACAGTTCCCCTTGCGCCTTATTGGTTTGTAATAGCAACGCTAAGTTTTCCCTTTTCTTCCCTCTTTCTCCCTCACATCCCACTTTTTTTGAAAAAAAAATTAGCCTATGTCCGTCTCCTGGTTCCCAACTATCTCTGTACCAAAATTCATCAAAATCGGTTTAGCCATTAAAGCGTGAAGAGGTAACAAACAAACAAACTCACTTTCGCTTTTATTATATTAAATAAGTAAGGATAGCAGGAAGGAAATAACATTATTAGGATAGGATATTAGTAGGATTAGTAGGACTGAGTGATCTGTGATGCTAGCGGGTTAAATTGTATGTTAATACAATATAGGTCGTGTAACTACAATTAAACACTGTTTACAGGTTAAGCAAACTCACAGTTAATTAACCCCAAAGCGAGCACTATGGAAACACTTCTCAAAGTTAACACATACATGCTTTAGGTACCTACTTAATGTAGTATTTTAATACTTAGAATAAAAATAACACTGTGTATACACTTTCCAAACGAATATATATATTATTTATATCATAAAGTAACAGCCTATTTTATTTAACTCTAGCTTCCGCCCGCGACTTCGTCCGCGTGGCATAAGTTACTTTGGGCTAACGCTAACTTTAACCCGCGTGATGATCGAAAAAAAAATATTTTTCTCTTCCATTTTCTTTCCTCTTTCTCCCCCTTTTAAATAATTACCCTATGTCCGTCTCCAGGGTCCCAACTATCTCTGTACCAAATTCATCATCAAAATTGGTTTGGCCAAGACGTAAAAAACAAGGAAGGAATTTTCAGTAGCAGCCTCGGGGTCTGGTTATGTGCCCAGTTTATGTTAATGTAACGTGGGTGCAAGGTGTTACAATGAAAGCGCATGAAATACTTTCAAGATTATATTTTAAATCGTATTTGACCGATACATCTCACACACTTTCTTACGCCATTCTCTACTTCTTAATTGTATTGCACTTGGCCAGTTTTTTTTTTACTATAGTAAATAGCTATGGCTATCCTCTTGAAAAACTATAGCTGCCTAAGCGATGGTGTCGGGTTGAAAACTAGACAAAGTAGATAACTGCGTAGAACTGTTACCGATAGTCTTGTAAACTTATCCAAATTCAATTCCCTGTAAGTTTAGAGACGTGAGACGAGTTACCTGCCTGCCTCATGTGTATCTACATGGAAAAGTTACTACAAATACCCTTATCGACAAGAAACATGATCTAAACCAATTGTTTCGGTTTAGAACGCGATAAACCGTCATAAAGAGACATTTATTTTCTCTCTTTCGTTTCTTAAATGGCTTTTCACGGACTGGTAACTTACCTACTATAAAAGTCTAAAATGGTAAATGTAGGTCGTTTTCTGTGTTCTATTGATTTATTCAAAGATGATGATATAATGGATAGCTAGTAATGTTTTCAAATAACGACCAAATATAGGTACAGGTCAGAGGGGCCTGCCAGGGTCACTGCCTGCCTGGGTTACGGGTTGTTCGAAAGAGATACCGCAACCCCGAAACATAAACGGCTAAAGAAGGAACATGGGTGGGTTTAGGCAGTAAAAGCCTGTCACTTCGCCCGGCTCCGCCCAAAGCGAAGAAATTATTTAAAGATTTTCCATTCACAAAAAAAAAGTAGGTATAGGTAAATGTTGTTTTTTAAACTTTAATTAATCTTACAGCATAGACAGCCAGAGTTCCGAACTGTACACTTGTAAGTCTACGAATTTGTATGTTGTCGAGAAAGCAATCACAATAAATAAGAAATAGCGAGCTAAAATGAGTAACATAAATAAAAATTAGTCTTCAGTGGCTGTGAGCCGAATTTCTGGAAGATGTGAGTCCCTTACCTTGCAATGGGAAGTGACAGACAGGGAGATAACAACAAAAAGGTCGAATAAACACTTCCTCAAAACCACCCGAGCAAAACGGTATGATAGATGATACCCACGGTATTAAGAACACATAAAATGTTTCAAATTGAATATACTCGGTAGTTCACACGCCTCGTAACTATCGTAAGTTGAAACGAAATAGTTCAGTTATTGATATAGGACCATCCTGACCCCTGTAAAGGTAATGATAACTTGGTGTACTAGGTTATTCTATAGGTACCTACTTAGGATCAGGCTGATTGTCTATGCAGGCCCTGTAATTGTAAGGATTGGAACGTATATATTAAAAAAATATTTTTCTTTTTACTATCACGCACAACTGACGGTCGACCTCTTTGAAATATATTTAACTTACTGCTTTTTTACTAAGGGGGAAAAGTGAATACCCATTAGTGAGAGCGGTAGTACCGGAGGACCTTGCAAATTGGCATTTTATCAGGGGTAACAAAAACGATGATATATATATATATATAAGATTGACTTAAGCTAACGAGAAACTCGTTGTAGTTTAAAGTAAATTAAATATTATTTTACTATGTATTATATTTTAATAACTCTTGGTCTATAACAACACGTGTTAGTAAAACGTTCCTTCATGTAGGTAATTACTATTTTATTAAGGATAATAATTCGTAATAGCTGTTCTAATAAATGATGACGCATGGTGTGTGCACCGTCACTGAAATTGAAGTTTACAGGCAAAATGCATTATTGCTCGCCCCCTTAATCTAAAAGCGTGAAGAAAATATGTTCAAAATTTGAAAATCCGTACAAACATACATAAATGTAATTTTACGATTTTATTAAATAAGCAAAGATCCGAAAAATGCTGAATTCATTTATTATCAAACTGGAAGTTTGAATTACCCATAATGAGTAACGCTTGACACTAATATTTATATTACTTACATAATAATTATTCTACAAAACACAATATTGTTTCCAATCAAAACTAGCATAATTAGTCATTATACTCTAAACAACAAAAACAAAACTGTTTAGGCAATTATAAAAATGTATAAAAATGATAATAGTCAGTATTTTCCTACTAAATAAATGACTGTAACATCTATTGTACCAAATACACAAAAGATCTAACAAATAAATAGATTTTTATGATAAATCACACAATAGAACTTGAAATGCTTTGATTGCCCGGGGATCGAAGTCAGGGTAGGGTATACAGGGTCAGAGGGGCTTGCCAGAGCCTCCACCTGCCGGAATTGCGTGTTGTTCGAAAGAATTACTGCGGCCCCGGAACATAAAGAGCAATAAAAGGAACATGGGTGGGTTTTAGTCAGTAAAAGTCTGACACGCCCCCCCGCTCCGCACAGAGCGGGGGAAGTTATTTGATGAATTCCCACCCAAAAAAAAGGTAAACAGGGTACAGGGTAGGCTCGGCAATCTGTTGGATCTCCTTACGACTCAGTCGGGTTTCTTCTTATTATCGATACAGTTCTTGTTATCGATAGTAAGTGTAATTGGCAAAGTATGCCTTGGTACGCATAGCTACCAACCACGCTATACATAAAAAGTTTATGCAGATCTCTCATCATTAATGAACTAATTTTCAAAACAATTCTAAATAAGAAATTTAAAAAATATTAATAAACACACGAAACATGAAAGTCTATCGAAATGGCTTGTGTAGTATTGTCATTTAAATAAATATTAGTTTAACAAACAAATAAAACAATCAATTTTGTTAACAACTAAGATTTGCCTTAAAAAGGCGTGACTTTGAAATGCATAATCGGACTTTAGAGTAATTTGTGGAAAAAGGTGGAGAGTTATTGCAGGAGGCAGCGCCGCCCGCCCACCCATCCCGGTCCGCCCTAGCTTACGCACCGGATATATAAGGCGCCGGCGAGCCTTCAGCGGCACAACGCAACACAACCAGCGACAACCACGAGCTCTCCTCTCTTCAACCAGACGAACACAGGTTGGTACGACAACATAATATAATATTATTTTATTGAAATTCTTTTGTTGTCTAAATTTTTCCTGTAAAGATTTCCATCAGTTTTATTTACGAAATAAACTATTAACTTTACTAAAAATAATTTTAAAGGTAATCTTAAAGTTTTTATATACAATTTCCAACTAACACAATATTTTAATCAGTTGACTCAGTATTTGTGAAAAATTTCTTAAAGTAAACGCAAAAACTTAAAACACACTCTGAAAGCTTATAAAGTGTATTAATAAATAAATTTGAGATATATACAATAAGTTTTTCAATAAACTGTATTTTTTATTGCTTTGAGTGTACAAACAGGTCAGATTACGGCAGATCGTTCTGTATTTACGACTTTATTCCACTGAATTTCTTCGTCGTTTCACTTCACTTCCGGTTAAATATGGACGTCATATCCTGTGCTTGATCGTTAAAGTTCAATTTTATTTTCATTTATTTGGTTCTTTGAATGTCTATTTTAGTGTTGATTCGTGTTTTATCATATAAAAGTAATTAAGTTGCACTATGGGCACTTGTGGTAGATTAGGACATCTTCACTCTAATTGAGGGGAAGCTGTGTGCAAGGTCCCAGCAATGGGAACGCTTTAGCTGACTATACCATAGAGGTATTATAGTAAGAATGTCATTGTAATTTTTTTTTAGTCGGACCATACTTTTAAAAAACATACGTGTTTTTACATAAAAAAAATACGCGTTAAATTGAGAACCCCTTCTCCTTTTTTCGGTATATAAGATAGACTAAAATTCACAAGACATTCTTAATTTCTGTAAATTTTCAGGAAATAAACGTAGATTACAGATTTCACATCTATGTAAAGTAAATATGAAAAGTATCTTCAGTAGTCTGCTAAATTGCAACATTTTTAAACGGGTTTTAACCGATACCAACGACTTTTGTAAAACTCAATAGGAATATCAATTTCCCACTTTACAGCTGCTTCCGCTAAAAGCTTATTAAACACTTGCAGCTTGACAAAGAGGTGTTATCTTTCGTTCTACTCAACTCGTTTCTTTGCACTTTTTTTTAAAGTCATTGCATAGTCAACACTTTATGTTATCGATACTTGAAATAGTCGAAGGAATTTCTGTCTTATATTTATAATCTTTTAGTCGTTTTTTGTGTTCAATCAAAAATTGAATCTTCGCTCTGTATGATGATTTAATACCTATCTATAACTGCCCCACAGCTGGGGTAAAGGCCTCTTCTCATAGAGAGAAGGACGAGCATAGATCACCATTCACCAGACTTGCTCAAGTATGATGACAGTTAAAAAAAGCAATCGTGCTGCGTCTACTCATTCTACTTTTGTAATTCTCGATTCATTTTAATGACAATAGAAACATGATTTGTTAACAGGCTTCACAAAGGTGTTGCAAAAAGATATAGTATAGCTTTCCATCTGTCTTGATTTTAAGCGTACTGAACGCAGGTATACTTTTTTTTTAGTGCGTTTACAAGTACAAACGTAAACAGCCAGACTCGAAACAACTAACTGTAGGACATAAACATGTTTATTCCGTGCGGGGATCAAACCCACAACACGCAGCGCAGCAGTCGATCGCTCAGCCACTGCGCCAACCGTGCCGTCCACTATCAACCGTCGTACCATTAATGGATTATAATCAATTTCCATGAACATTTAATGTTATAAAAGAGCACACAATGTCAGTATCCTTACTTATATATAATATTATAAATGCGAATGTTTGTGAGGATGTATGAATGAATATATGGATGTTTGTTACTATTTCACGACAAAACGTATGAACGGATCTTGATGAAATTCGGCACAGAGGTAGATTATAGTCTTGAATAACACATAGGATATTTTTTTTCGATATTACGCCAGACAAGCCGCGGGCGCCAGCGAGTAATAAAATTAATTAAAAATTCAATTATTATAATAAGTACATAACACATATATCGCATGTATTTTTATAGGGGTAAACTTACATTTGATTTTTATAAAATAATTGGATACAAAATCAAGTTACCAACATAACAGATCGTATACTCAATATAGTGTTAATACTAGATAAGTCCTAACTGTCACTTACCTTGAAAATATTGACCATTATCAGATCAGCCTAAATGAAAAGCCATTTAATTTAAAAGGCTCTCTCTTCAAAGCCATATCAATTAATGTCATTGTACAAAAAAGCTTTGTCTTGAATTTTCCTTAAATTTTTAATATTTCTATGTCAAGAGTTTTCAATTACCCTTTTTGATAAAAGACTGCTCGTAAAATACATTTTCGTTAAACTTTTATCTTAATAATACACTTACGCATCTAAAAATAAATCTTCATGACATCTATTTATAAGCGAATGCTTTGATTCGTATATTGTTCTATTTATAGATTAAAAATAGGTTCAACCCAATTGACGAACTGATTACTTGCACGTGTAACATGTTCCCACAACCCAGTTCAGAGGAAGCTCGATCAAAACTCAAGAGGAGTTAAATAAAAAAAACAATTTGATTGATTCTCACTCTTTTCATGACCTCTATTTGTCATAAAACGAAGATACAGTACGTTCCAAGCAATAAAAAAGTTTATTTTTAATGTACTACGCGTATATTTTCCGTGCAACGAACATTAAACACAGGTGTTTTATACCTGGCATCTTTTTGCCTTACATTTAACTGCCAAACACCCTTAGCTCTAATACCATCATTCTCTTGCCCTTATCTCAAATTATTCCGGATCGACGCAGCATGTTTTTTCCTTCCATACGTGACTGTTACTCGTCATTTCAACATTCACCTCCTTTCTACCCTTATTTTCGTTCACAAAGTCCGTCTATCGTTTTATTCTTTACCGCAAATAATGAAACAAATATGGATGAACAGTACAAAGTTGTTAATGTCAAGACTGCCGGTGCGTTGATGTCTTTATAATTACGACACTTCAGATTACACAACACTATTTTTCAAACTAAATAACGTGTGCTCTTTATAATTTTCCTTGGCAGAAGCAGCTATAGATTCATATATATACATCACACACAAGAAAAAAAATAGATGTATAATTAATTGTGTATATTTTCATGTTATATTCGCTACCTTTTTCCCGCTTTAATTAAGTACCTACGTAATTTAAATTAAGCGTTCACCTCAATTACGCTATACGTAGACGGAAAATAAGAGAAAAACTGTTTAATAACAACTTGAGAATGTACTGCGTGAGTATAATCTAATGAAAAGTAATAGATTCATACCGTGGCGATTTCCTACATATGTACATATAAAATAAGCCATACCAGAATGCAATTTTACATTAATGCATTTCATAATGTGACGTCAGAAGAGTGTAATAACATCTAGTCATAACCTATTGTGCTTGGGACATTCCTGTCTTAGATCCACATATTATTTATATGCAAACGCATTCAGTATAATAATATTACAGCACCCATCTTATGCATTCCTGCAGTTTGATAATCTAAGTTTCATGTGCTCTTTAGGATTGATATTTAGGAGTTTATATAACGATTGACAAAAAAATTAAGTACTAGTAATTTCTTCTTAAATAATTATTGCTGTATACAAATAAAACAGTGCATACTTTACATAATGAGTTATAAATATTGTATACAATTTCCAATATCAAATTCCATGTTCTTTATAATTGGTTTTCATTATAATAGCTATTGAACACGTTACCTGTCCGCAATGCAGACACACAAACGTGATTTAAAAATAGTCCTTATCCCATTAATCTTAAAGCGGTGTTAACCGATGGAAGTAAACGCGATAACCACATCTTAACCGCGTTTAAGAGCTGTAGTATTCTAAAACAATAGTAACACTGACTGCTAATTAATGCAATTTAAAAAAATGGCTTACCATAACATAATTCATCCATCATTTGGTCAAAGTGTTAATCGTAAATTTGCTTGAACAGCTCTGTGCAATGATGCGAGGTGCCGGCGGAGCGCTGGCTGTGGCCGTCGCCGCGCTGCTAGTCTGCTGCAGTGCTGATCCTCATCAGGTGAGGGAATTTGTCATCATTATGGCTTATTAGTTAGTCAAGTGGTAGCGACTGCAGAACACGAGGTCCTGGGATTGATCCCGGGTTGGGTAAAGTGTTAATATGTTTTTTTATCAATCATTTTTAATAACAGAGCTTTTTCTTCCGATGGGAAATCATTAGATAACTTTTTCCGGTCTGAGCACTGCGGAAGGGAGTAGTAATAGTAACTTGTACTGAATAAAACCCATCCATTTTTCTTCTTTTGCCCTTTGTTTTCCGGGGCCGCGGTTTCTCTATTGAATAACCGCAACTCGCAACCACCGGCAGAACAAAACACTTTATTTCTGTGCTGCAATAATAAATGAGCACGCTCAATACTGCAATTTCATAACGAGTAACGCTACAACTTTACTCGTAGTAAAATTCCATTTTAAATGCCATAACTAAACATTACAATAATAATATCGATGTGGACAAAAATCACATAAAAGAGATACGGGATGGTATGGTCTGTGGTGTGGTGTACCAATAATGATACAATAATATACGCTCCAAGTTGCAAGACACTGCTTTCAACCCGCCGCCGCCGTGTACCTAATACCTTATATGTTTTCCAGTTTTGTAGTTCTTACAACAACGTCATATAAAAACATTGCTCTATGTAAATTTCTTTTTCACCTCAGCAGTTCAAACATGCAGGTTTCGCTGTGTGAAAACAGTGAGCGAAGACACATTTTGCTCACTGCGAGAGACAAAGTAATTTTTCAAACAGTCTTGTTAAAAAACTTTTGGTAAAATTACAATGCGCGGCTCTCTAGCCGCAGTCTCTCTCTTTAAACGTATCAGATATTACTGACATTTTACTTAAAAAATATTTCTAGTTTCAACTACTTACCTATATAAAAATAAAAAGAATGCACTTTGAAAACGCGCTTATAAGCGTTATATCAATTCAAAATATTCCTGTTTATTATTTTATCTTGCTTTGGCACTTAAAATTACGAAAAATAAGACACATAATAATATAATAAAACTTTAACTTAAGAACTTTTCTCAAGCTTAAATGGTATGTGACCGAATAGTCGTCACTGTAGCGTGATGAGATCGGAGTAATATGTGATCTCGCTGCTGAAGTGTAAAGTTGTGTGTTACACGAGAGCAAAATCATTTGCATCTCGTGTCCTTGAATCCCTGGCAACCGCTCAGGATTCTAGGAATGAATCCCTCGCTACGCTCGTGATTGATTCTTAGAATCCTTCGCGTGCTCGGGACTTAAAATCAGCAGTCGAAGCAAATAAATACTTTGCTCTCTTGTTGCTCAAATAACTATTTAAATAATGCTTTTGGAAGCGTTTCCTTTTCTCCTTTTGTTTCGTTTAGAATTTTCCCTTTTATTTCCAACTCTTACAGTCGTTGGTTTTCAGTTTAGAGCGGCGTTTCATAATTAAGGTAATTTGCTAATTAGTTCAACACCAGCCTTCGTTTTCTTCATAAAACAGCGTATACCGTCAGAGGAATACTACAAAATTGTGTAAATACGAGCACTTATAACCGGTAATGTATTCGCATTAATTATTGATTACGTGGCTATTCGTATCGGAAACCTAACTAAGTAACTCTGAAACATGTTAATTAATACGTTTTACATCATCGAGGATTTATAAATATTAAATCGTACAAAACATTGCTTGAAACGGGATATTTACCACGTTTACCATAATATGTTTCATGTTTAAATGTTATATATACCTAATGCTATTGGACATGTCTGTTTTAAAACTTATCTCCTACTAAACACTTCTATCAAATAAGACTTATTCCGAAATTCAAGAACTAACAAGGTATAATAAACCATTATCTGAGACCTCAATCAGGCACTAAAAGCCACTACTTAAAAAGACAGTTACACGGACCACTGACCCGTTTAAATTGACACAATTTTATAAAAGATTACTCAAAATTCAAGTGAATTGTTAAAATTGAACGAATTTCGCTAACAGTTTTTCGTTTCGCGCTTCCCACGCAAATCTGTATATCCCATAAATACAGCAATGGCAGAATATTAATTGAGAAAACAAATTCTGATTGGTTGGCTCGTAACGAGAAAATATAATAACAACTTACTCGTAAGCCTCCAATTAAATACTAATCGGTCTGTAAACGATAGGTACTATAAAAATATAAATGAGAAAATTAAAGTTGACTAGCGAAGTTATGGCCCTAATTTTATTTTCTCGACAAAGGAGATATAGCCAATAGCGAATGAAAATACATCGTTCTAGCCAAGGTAGATATTGTATCCATCATGGCACGAAGATAATACAAAGCTAGATGATAGCGTAATGCTGTGAAGGTGGCACTACTAATTTATAGGTTACAAGTTCGAATCCAAGATTCTCTTAGATCTTAGATTCTTCTCTTTCATATGCGTATTGTAATTTGTTGTACTCCATTTGTATCTCTAAAGCATCACAAAAAAAATGTAGAGGGTACAATCACACGTTACTTTGCGGAAATCCTTAAAATATTAATTAAGTTGTGGTAATTATACAAACTTACTAAACAAAAGCAATACTATTTTCATTTGGTTTCAAACATCTTTAGGTGAACAACCATTTCAGTGCTTACCTGTATTAAAGCTCTTTGCATTGTAATTTATAACAAACCCTTGCAAAGTCCCCCAATAACAATAGAAGTGGAACGGTTAAACACAGCGGACTAACAAACTCCCCCAAATTACGTTAACAAACAGGTGTATATAGAAGCCTATATCCGAGAGTCTAGTGAAGTAAATAAACACTGCATAGATGCTCTGTTTATTATAGGGAACATCTACGATGACTAGATTACCCAACTGTACGAGATGTGATTGTTACAAACTGCATCTAGATCACGTACATGGCAGCTTTTATTTCTTAGCTGGCAATTATTTTATTTCTTATTTACACCTTCCACTGTTTGTCTCTGCATCACCCGAAGGTTGACTGGTAGAAAATGCCTTTGGCATTAAGTCCGCCTCTGTACTTTGTGCTTGAAGTGTTAAATTAATAAATAAATACACTATACAAGCCGTTTTATCACAATTTGATTCAAACTGTTTCTAATATACTAATCTACAATGCTAAGGATTTCTGGATAAATACTAACAGGAAGCGAGTCGATCTTTAAGTTAAACCGCGCTTGCCTAGGTCTGTCCGTGACCCATCACACACAAAGTTTCCTTCGTGGCTTTAAAAACACATTAAGCCGTAGGTCCCCACTTGAATCCTTACTAATATTATAAAAGCGAAAGTGAGTTTGTTTGTTTGTTTGTTACCTCTTCACGCTTTAATGGCTTAACCGATTTTGATGAATTTTGGTACAGAGATAGTTGGGAACCAGGAAACGGACATAGGCTATTTTTTAAAGAGTGGGATATGAGGGAGAAAGAGGGAAGAAACGGGAAAACTTAGCGTTGCTATTACAAATCAATAAGGCGCTACCGAATTTAACGCGAGCGAAGCCGCGGGCAAAAGCTAGTTTGTAAATATTTGATAGCTGCTACTAGTAGTCAATAGCCCAAAAGTCTGATAAACAGTCTTACCAAGATATCGTATCATTGATCAAAAAGGCAGTCGCTCCATATTAAAAACAGTTTTTCAGCAATATTCGGTTAGTCTGAAGGCCGACCAACACAGTTTGGAAAAGGCTAGGCAGATGATGATTATTTATGTAATTTGTGTATATATTTTCTACAAAATCTGAAAACAACGCACATGTTTAGATGAAGCTTGTAAGCGCAAAAACACTGGATCTATACAGTTTCACATTATCTAATTTCAACTAACTAATTCAGACCGTAGCGATACCGTCCCATCAATGTGCGTTGCAGTATGGAGTTCCACGTTTTGTGAATGGCTCGATTTGCATTGACGATGATTAACCCCTTGTACGCCGGAACGTAGATCTACGCGAGACACAATGCGTTTTTAATTGTGACTGTCATTCCGGTATACAAGCGGTTAAGTGTAGTGCGTGCATGAGCAACACCCTTATTCAGGACCTAATTAAGTTAAACTTTTTACTTGTTTTTTAGTAATTTCATATGCAAACATTTGTATGCAACTGACAATCATTTAAACGAAGTAAAAAAACAAAGCAAAGCTTATTTTAAGTTTTGATAGTTCAAACTCTAAGTAATTACCAAATAATGACTTTTATTTAAGTAATCACTTTGACTTGTTAACGCAATTATTATGACCCTAATATATTATTATGACACTGCAGGACGAAGCCTGTCTTCCCTCTTTTCATTTTCTCTATCATTAGCTAACGCCAATTGTTTTACTAATTCAAAATTCTAAGTAAACATGTATTCCTTAGGAGCAAGACGTGAGTGGCGGTGATCACAACTCGGCGGAGCGCTACGATGCTGCCGGTAAGTCCCTCGTCACACGCACACCTTAATGCAAACATATAAGTAACTAACTTCCACAGTGTTATTCAATATTCAATTTGTACGCACAATGAATGCTAACACGGATACTTTAACTAGCACATTATAGATCTAACTGAACCAACCGGGACTTGAAAGGAGCGCAATCAATGTTAGATTAACATCTATGTACGATATCGCGAAATTATAATTGTGAATTGAATACGTCAAGTCGTTGAGTCTACATAGAATTGATCCATATATTGATTGTGCATGAACGCACTTAATTGTAAGAATCTGACACAGTCGTTGTGCACAAAAAACACTTCGTAAACGTCCAGCACAGTTTGTTATTTATGTTCCGTGGCGTCCAACGTCTCATTTGATGACAAAGGATTAACTCCCCGATCAAAAGACGTTCCACAAACCTGCACCTAAAAATCTTTGCACACTTCATATGTAACAAAACAAAAACACCCACGTTTATCTTGTAATGTACTTTGAAAACTGCACTTGTTTGTAAATAAACCTTTTTGTGCACCAATACCATTCAGGTGATGGAATATTGCACCAATCACAAAATACGTCTTGCACAAGTTTGAATCACGAAGCTTTAGCACACGGGGCATTCATGTTTCTGCACAGTATGCGGTAAGTACTAATTTATGTTAATGCACATAAATGTTCATCTATCGTAACACACATCTGCATAAAGTTAAGATTGCTTGATATTGTTACAGACTATAAACAAAAAGAAGAACTTGAAGAGTTTCTACGATTCCTCTTACATTATGATGAGCGCAACTTGAACGGTATTGGTGGCAATACTCTGCTCGGCAGGAACACTAATGGTCTCGGTGGAAGCTCTCTATTGGGCCGAAACCTTGGAAACCTTGGTGGCAGCTCTATGGTAGGCAGAGAGTTACATTACGGCGGCCAAGGCAGGAACACTCACGGACTTGGTGGTTCATCTCTCGCCGGCCGAGCTTTCAATGGAAACTTGAACGGCATCGGGGGCTCCACCCTGGTGGGCAGAGACGTTGAAGGAGACAAAAGAATCTACTCCAGATTTGTCGATTCCCTCGGCGGCGGTAACTTTGTTCGTAACCTGGACTCTATTGGTGGAGGGAATTTTGTAAGGAACTTGGACTCTATCGGAGGCAGTAACTTTGTTAAGAAGAATCTTGACCAGCTCGGCGGGCCGAACCTTGTCAAGAGGAACCTGGACTCTCTGGGTGGAGGCAACTTCGTTCGTAACCTCGACTCTATCGGCGGCGGTAACTTCGTACGCGAACTGGACTCCATAGGAGGCTCCAACTTCGTTTAAATAACTATTTAACCCCTAACCTAGTCATTCTTCCCTCGGAAATAATTTTCTCATACAACGTATAAAATTGTGATATCCCTAAGAAAATTTTATTTATTGAAATTGTCATTATTTATCATTCCGTGTTGATGTTTTTAAATAAATACTTTGCAACCTAGAAAATTGTATTATGATTACCCAATATATTCTACATCCTTATTTGTTCAGCAAGTTCTTCTTCTTCTTCCATGCATTTTTTTTTCTCCTTTATATATATGTTTAACTACATCATGTGTCTAAGGAACCATCTCGCTCATTAACGAGGTGCTGTGAAGCACCTCAGTTAATTAATTCGCAGCACATGTCCATGCCATGATAAGTATTTCCCACACAATTTATTCATCAACACCGCCACTATAACATTTTCTCTCATAATAAACATTATATCATAACAATCTCATTATTAAATTCCCATAAAACATCACACATTTTTCTTTACTTTACCATAGTTTATTAATTCTCAAAAATTGATTGTGATCACAATTTTACCTTAAAATAAGTCTTCAATCAGGTAAGACTGTCAGCTATACATTCAATGTATTCATATTTCTTCTCTGCACTTTTTCATTTCTTTAACTGACTCTTGGATTCCACGCACATAGGCCACAAGACTCGTACCCTGGACGCTCTGGGCGGCAACTTAGTCAGGGAAGTCCGCGAGATCCGCCACTCCGGGTATGTGCCCTACCTCATCTCTAGGCGATTTGACTTCGCCAGGTTAGTACACGAACTCATTTATATATTCATGTAAAATAAATTTTACAGAAAATGGCCCTAAGCTGTAAGCCAATTATATTTATCCTCATCGTAGAAAACAGGTCGTGAAAACATAAGGCTTTTTAACGAGTGCCACAAACACAGTAGATAGAAACTTAAATTCAAAACCAATTTTATTTAAAAATGGTTTCTAAAGAAACATTGTCTAAAGGAATATAATTCCTGGAAATTCTGTAGCCCACCACCCACATTGTTCTAAAACGCTGAAAATTATTCAAATAACATCTCAACTTAATTAACATTTAATTGGTTTTCCTCGAATATCAGTTATCTACACGCTACCATCATCTTATTATGAAAATGATTACATTAGATGCGTACTTGCGTCGCATTTAGAAATAAAACATTATCTGATTCAATACCCAATTACGTGATTATTCCATAGAGATACAGACATATACAGATATAGATAGACATATAAGGATCGTTTTCTGCGTAAGCATGTGACGCCCTGCTGTGTGGTGATGCATGTATACTTTTATAGAAAAAGGTGCACACTGAACAGGACTATTATGGTATAACGTTTCTATTGGTACCTACATAATACACCTAGATATTCTTCTAAATATCGAAATAGGTTTAATATTACTAGCGTTATATTAGAAGTTTCTTTGCACTAGCAGTGTGTCTTGATACAAAAAAGTAAAGCTTTTTAATTATAAATATTATTTTTGTTATTTTCCGTAACTAACATCGAATCCTTTAACTTGCAACTCCGCTTTAATTTGAAGTTCCTAACTGATGGCTCTAACACGTGGAAGCCGTGTGAATCTTACATGTTTGTTTGGCCGCAGCCCGTACGGCGGTAAGCGCGAACCCTGGCCGCTAGCACCGATCGAGTTCAGCGGATATTACGGAGATGGCCTCCCCAAGCGCAATTTCGACGAGATCGACCGGTAAGACTTTTTTTTTAATTTTTAGTTCACTACTTGTTCTTTTAGTAAATTACGTGCCCATTGCGCTCAAACTTGTGTCGTCTGAAAAAACATCGCCTTTCATTCCAACAAGGAAATATGATTTCCCTTCTAAATTTACGCACAAACATTGAATTTATGTGACCGGATACTGACAGCCTGAACACACAAAAATCGAGATCGGGAGGATTAACAAAGAGAGAGCTTAACTTAGGCAGTTTTAACTAGATGTTACTGTGTATGTTATCATGGCTAATGTATAAAACACAACTCAACTCAAAGCATTAATTTCAAATAGGAACACTTTTGAATGTCGAGAAAAATCAAACTACACTCCCAGAGACGAATGAGCAAGAAACTCAATGGTAGTCTTTTTAATTGTTATAATTACAAAATCGTGGTTATATCATACATATTAAAATGAAACATACGAGTACCTATATGTGACCACAACTGTGGTATGATCATCGTTCTTTCAGCATGGTTAATTAAACAAAATATGGAACTAAACGTTCCATATTTTGCACAATTCCCATAATTATAGATTGATTTATGATGTTATCTTATTAACGACTGTGACGTTTTATACAGAGCTGTCGAGTCCATTCGAAACAATACCATCGTAATTTGTGTGTGTGTGTGTGTACGAGGGAACCTACTTCAATATTGACGTTATATTTCAGGCGTGGGTTTGCCATTCAATTGACCGATACAGGTGAAATTGCTTTGACACCCAATTCGTAATATTTCAGTAGCAAGCCTTCGGTAATATAATGGATGTAATTAAGTTTCATGTAATATACTCAGTAACTAGTTCCTAAACCCATGCTGAATTTGTCAGTACCTTTGAGTACCTACCTCCTTGCTCCGGGCTTTGTAACTTTATGGTCGTGTAGTTGGTAATTAAGTTATTTCTGAAAACAAGTGGGTGCTAACGTTTGAATTAAATATTTATAACTATAATTTAATTCAAAAACTTTACGATAAAGAAGCGATTAAATAATACTAGCACAGGTATCTACAATAGGGTAGATGACACCACCAATCAATTGATATACTTTTTATGAGCTGTCAAAACGCGCTTCCCCCATAGATTTTGTATGAGACTCGCAACGATGACGTCACTATTTTGTCAAGTCAATGATGCAACTATTTATTGATTTAAAAGCAACTAAAAATCGAATTTTAAAGTTATTTTGAAATGAATGGAGTTCTCCGGTCTAGAATAAGGTGTTCTTTCAGAAAAATTGTGTTTTTTTATTATTGGTTAATGGTGTCAACTACCCAATTTGCTCTAAGAAGTATCTATTTATTTTTACATAGATTATGAGAAAATGGAAGGTGTCAAGTTTTGAAATAACAAGGATAATTTGGTAGTGTTCCGAAATGGTGCAATAGGATAACTTTAGAGTCTACTTCCGTTTTCATTTCGATGATACCCTGTAAAGATTATGTTGTCCTATACATAAAAAAAAACATTATAGATGATAAGCTATCCCTTGGGCCTTGATTGCTCATAACAAACAATTAAAAGAAAGATTCGTAAAACTCATCTTTAGGCGTTCACCGCTAACATTATCATAACTGTTATTCATGTCCACAAGCCTCATTTGTGCGACACGACACGCGGTTGACCATTAAGTACTTTGTCTTTGGCAGTGTGTACGAACCATAGCAATAAGTGCAATGAACCAAACGAAATCTTCATACAAATTTTAATAAGGAAGTACAGTTTGGACGTTGTGTGTATCAAAGGCTATATTTAATCCTTTCCAATGGGATAATATTCGTCCATGCCTTTATTTTGTTTCTTTAAAAAACCTTTCAAAGAAAAAGTATTGTCCAAAAAACCAACTGAGCAAAACCAAAATCTACCAACTGAACAAGGCAAGACAGTTAAATTCTCTTTCTACAACTTTTCTGGTGAGGACTTGCAGTGTTTTGGTAATAGGGAGGCGGGTTTGTTCATTAAAAAAAATTAAACAACATGTTTGTTCCCCAGGTCCGGCCTCGACACGTTCGTGAAGAAGAGGAACTTCGACGAGATCGACAGATCCTCGATGCCGTTCCCCTACGCCACGAAACGCTTCTACCACGTGTACGGAACCAACTACCTTGACTTTGATACGCCTGTGTAAGCCGGGGTGAACGACCTGAGCCGACCGGGGTGTACTCACTATACTCTATAATACTCTAAACGACACACCACTGATCTCAAATACAGGAAACATTCAGACCAGTCACAATGTATCCCAAGGAAAACTCATCCTTGCTTATTTAGGTAATAGTTGCAAGCGCGACTGCTGAGTATTAGATCCTGGGTTTGATTCCCAGGTCAGTTTTTATCAATAATTTTCAGTACCAGCCCTGGATTTGTGCCAAGTTGTTGGCAATAGGCTCACTCCTATTACTTTGTCTATAACATAACTAGCGAAACTTGGGTGTACAACAACTAACAAGGCACCTCTGCCCAACTCTTCAAGGATTATATTATGTGTTATGTTATGTGTTCTAAACCATTTTTTGTGTTACAGTTCGAGTTTCGACAAGAAGAGGTACAGACCCGACTACCCCATGGATGAGATTGACCTATCTCACTTCCCCATCGGCTCCAAGAGGTCCCAAGACAGCTACCCCCTGGTACCCCGCAATCTATTGTAAACAACAGAACCTAGCCACCGTCCTACTTCAATACCATTATGTCCACATTTAACCTTCTTACTTCGGAACTCTGTGATTGCCTAATAAAACATCCAGTTCGATGTTACAGTAATTGTCTTTTCTAACTTTATCTTTCTACAATACTAAAGTTCTTATTTTTCTAAAAAAAAAAGTTTTAATGATGTCTAAAACTTTCATCAAAAGTTGTTTCTTTACCGAACTAGGCGGTTATCTAAACGTGTTAACTCATAGTATATTTCTCATTCTTCTTTAAATATCTAGTTTAGATAAATTATTAGACTTACCTATATGATATTGTAAATTTCTCTGATATTATAAAATTGTAGTAAACTTATATTTGTAAGGAGGGAGAGGCTTAGATTCTTAACTCAATGTTTTATCGGTATTATCGAACAACCCGTAGAAAATAACCTGAAATAAAGTGTACCTGTGAATTTATTTTACCCTAAATTGAATTATGTACTTTAAATTCGTTTAATTATAAATTATTACGAAATAAATAAAAAGATTATGAATGTTCTTGATGGTTTATCTTCTTTTCGACTCCTATCCACAATACCACTGTAGATTGTCAAATTCAAAGCAAATATAATTAACGTTTAAGTTTGCGAAGAACTCTGCATAAGTAACATAAAGGACGTTGTTCCTTATCTGTCTGTTGGTTAGACAAGAGAGCACAAACATTGGATAATAACTTGCCCAGAGCACTCGCAAATAGCTTTCATAAATTCATTATTTTTACTTTGACTCATTTTAATAACGGACCATACGATTAAATTTAAAATTATTCTTAAGTCAATAAAGTTTTAATTACGTTTTTGAATTCCATAAACGTCAAATGTTAAATACCCAAAAGAGCGCTTTGAGAAACAACAAGTATTGTTGGGCTACTGAAATTGTTTTTATTCAAAGGAATTCAATCAAAATCTTGTTTTATCTTTATCCTTAGGTATCTTTAAAAAAGGAAAGGAAAGAAATAACTAGGTCGGATAGGATAAATACTCGTAGGTATAGGACCTTTATACCTACGAGGTTTCTAGAACTTTCAGTTAAACCATCTAAAAGATCTATAAAAGTAACTTAATTTGTTAAAAACACGCACACTTGTGTGCTACATAAAAAAAGAAAAACTTTTAGATAATTAAAAGCGAAAAGTTAATTATACGTATGTAAGTTCATGACCATTCAAACAATCACGTAGATAGATTAAACGAATCAAAGTCCACGAAACGGCTCATAAAAGCGAGGTGTGCCGAGATTGCGACGACAAATGGCGACAAATGACCGATGACTAACGTTTCTAAGTAATTAAAGTTCTGGTCGGAACGCAATCTAAACTGTGACAAATAACCGGCGGTACAGCCACATTCAATTAAAAACTCCCGAACATATGCCGAAGTATATCAACAAACAAACTTCCTTGCAGGTGGAACTGCTAGAGACGTAGTAGTTTTTTAATTAATCCTACATAATATTATAAATGCGAAAGATGTAAATGGATGTTTGCTACTCTTTCGAGCAAAACTACTTAACGGATTTTGAATTTTGATAGTTTATAACCTGGATTAATACATCGGCAACTTTAAATTCCGGTACACGTGGGAGAATCCGCGGGGTTCAGCTAGTCCTACTATAACATCTTACTTCCTACTAGTTTGTCAGGATGTATCAAAATTTATTCCCTTTCACGGAAAAACTACAAAACGAATTTGAATGAAATTAGTCACACTGATAGTTCATAACCTGGAGTAACACGTAGGCTACATTTAATCCTTACTATTTTCGTTTGGGATAAATTTAGCGGGCGAAACTACGGGCAACAGCTATTTAAAGACCAATTATTCCCACTTAAATAGGGCACGGAGTTTTATGACACGTTTGATCAATAACTCAATGTGTTATTGAGTTTTCCCATCAACACTTTCTTTCTTTTCTGTTTGACGGCAAAAGTCTTGCCTTCAATGACAAAGGGTTTAATCATAATCAGCTACATGTTGGTATGTATACAGAGAGTAACAGAGAAGGGTCATAACATAACACAGCATAACTTTACGCCTAGGTAAGCAGAGGTGTTATTTTTTTTTAATTCTTGGCCCCACATTAGGACTTTCTCATGTATCGTGGGTGCGTTTACAAACATTTAAATTCAGAAACAGTCAGACCCGGAACAACTATCTGTAGGTCATACAAATATCTGTTCCTGCGGGAATCGAACCCATGCCACGGAGCGCAGCAGTCGATCGCACAGTCATTGCGACAACTGTGTCGTCAAATTCTGTGTGTTCTTAAAAGTATACCGATATTTCGAGTCTACTGCTATCATCCGGCCACAAATCCATACTGCTTATGAGAAATTCTGGATGGGTTAACCCTATAATGGTTCGACCGACCCAGAAATAGAGTTTCCTAAGTAAGTAAAAGTGAGATAACGGCAAATAACAGTTAAGTGCTAAAAGAGAACTAACATTACGTGGACGCCTGTTGCTCTAAAGTGGCCTGCGCAAATAATTGACCGGTACTCCATTAGAACTATCTAAGTAGATATCACTTTAACTTTTCTTGCGATTTGAAAAAAGGAGGTTTTCAATTCCACTTGTTTTTTTTTTCTAATTTAAGTTAGTTATGCGATTTCTCCGTCAATGGACGTGGGACAATTTTAATTTGTTTTAATTACATAAAGATATCTTCGGAGTGGTTCATGAGCAAAAGTTCTTCTATAATAAATATTATTTCTTGTAATGTGGACGTTTCGTAGATGATATGTTTACATCTTTTAGTAGCAATGGAAAGTAGACATGCGAAATGTAGCTCACTGAAAAGAAAAGAGAGATACAGCTCTTTTGATCAAAAGTGCTATATCGCTCTTTTAGCTCTTTAGCTCACTGAATAACTTTTTTAACTCTTCAGCTCAATTGATTTACTTGCGAGCTACAGATCAAATTGAGCCGAATTACTTTACGTAAGTCAAACGATATAACTAGCTCAGTGGCTCTTTATAATCTTTAAAGTTCTGTTGTTCATTTATCTCAGTTGCGAGCTATAGTAAAATTAGATTCATTGGGTTGTTTTGTTTTTATTACAAAATAAATAAATGATTGATTTTCCTTCATACTTGAACAGGCTAAGGACTGTCAATCTAGATAAATAATATTTGAAAAGCTAACTAATTGAGAGTATAATGTAATGAATAGACGTTATCATTTAGATTAGCGTATTTAAAAATCATCATATTTTACAATGCTGTATTGAGCCGAAGAGTTGGTCAGTGAGCGACATGCGAAATCGTTCACCTGTTCGTCGGGGAAGTTCGGACATTGTCGGGCCGCTGGCGGTACCACTCGTAACTCGCAAAGCCACAGAGTATAGAGTCAATGAGCCGTTGAGCTAAAAGAGCTAGTGCGCCATTTCGTGAACGACTGAGCGACTGAGAGCTAGATTGTAACTAAAGAGCTAGTTCAATTTTATCTCTCATTCGCGAGCTACCCATGTCTAATGGAAAGTTAAAATTAATTTGAGTGTTAGACTTGTACTGACTAAAACCCACCCATGTTCCTTTTATTGCCTTTTATGTTCCGGGGCCGCGGCATCTCTTTCGACCAACCCGCAACCCTGGCATGCCCTCTATTGTGGCGTGCCCTATATATCTTTACTTGATTGGTATTACAAATTAATAAGATAGTATCACATCCTCTTTTCATAATCATTTGCTGTAAGTCTAAGTGTATTTGTTTGAAGATTACTACATACATTATTTACTGATCCCATAGCTAAACCGCGAAATGTAGTACCTAAACTCAATGCAATTAATTGTCTATTCATTACATGAACTACGAACAGCAATTGTTTTAGTTTATTTGATACAAACACTGCGAACTGTTGACATGAATACAGAATGCTCTCAACAAAACCCGAATGATGGAACGACTATATTTGATGAATGGAAGCTTGTATCCCTAATAAATCGAACACAGCTTAGCGTGCCGACATATATTCATTTATTTTTATAAATGCAACCATGATGGCAATCGCTTCGTAGCAACCTCGTAGCCATCTCGTAGTACACTTGTAACCATTTCGTAGCAAGGTGGTATAAATGATAAATGATGTTTATTTTGCAAGTAGGTTTTCACAAACACTTTTACACGTCATCTTTTTTTAAAACTAGATGAGGCCGGTGTTTCGTACCCGACTACTCTGAGAAGAAACAGCCGAAACAAACTCAGAGGTCATAGTCTCTTTTAAAGTCCAGACAAAATAATCTTGGTTAACTTACATGAGGACTATGCAGATAGTATCTGAAATGGTCTTTTTAAGAAAACACCACACAGATTGAGTGGACCTGTCCAGTCAGTGCAAGCATTTGTCTGTTATCGTATCTATTTGTCTTACTTGTTTTTAATATGTAACCGCGATAACCGTCGTAACCTTTTCGTAGTCACTTCGTAACCAATTTGTAGGACACCGAGAACCTCTTCGTAGCAAGGTCGTAACTGTTTCTTTTATTTCGATAGTTGCAACTGATAGTATATTCGTTTCGTAGCAAACTCATAACCATGTCTTGGGATACTCATAACCACTAAAACCAACCAAAAAAAACCAGCCACGACCTTGCTACGATCGTAGCTGTTTCACTTATTTGTAAGCGTGAAAATTGCCGTAACCGTTTCGTAGCCAGCTAATAACGGTTTCGTTGGTAGCTCGTAACCGATATGTAAGTAGCTTCGTTACTATTTCATTGCCAGCCTATGTCGCACCGTAGACAGATCGTAACCTTTTCGTAGCTGTTTGATGGTACTTGTAGCAGTTTCATAGCAAGTTCGTAGCCGTAGCCGTATTGTTCGAAAGAAATATCGCGGCCCCGAAACACAAAACGAAGAGCAAAAGGAGGAACATGGATGGGTTTAGTCAATACAAATCTGACTACCACCCGGAGTGGAAGAAGTTATATAATGATTTTACATCCGAAAAAAAGAGCGTCTCTCAACCGTATCGTAGTACTTTTTCTGTCTAAATTTTAGCCTTATACTGTTTCATTTGGAGACATGGCAGACAGATATATTTCTTTATTTTTGGTGACAATTCTGAAGAGTTACTTTCTGGTTGGTGTGTGTGATGGATACTGTAACCATTTTCTTTATTGACTACTTATTTTGGCCTTGGAACCTGACTGTGTTGAACGTGTGTATTTGTGCCTACTCATTACTAATTAGAGTCCAGTATAGTGTTAAATAGCCTCATTAATTTATCATTATAGGTCTGAATTTTGTAAGTTCGATTATAGTTTATATTACAAAACCAATAGGTATTATTTTCCACAGCAATCGCTTTTTTTCGATTACTTCCAAAAAGTTTCAGTTCCAACGTGTCCATTAAGTTCACTGAATCATCTTCATCCGCGTCCTTCGAAGCTGAAAATCGAAAATAGTATGTAATGACAAATAACAAATCCTCTGTAACGAGGGTCGGTACTATCTCTCTGAATAAATATATAACTTACCTTTGTATACTAGACGTACAGTCAACCATACGTTTACAGAATTTTTTTATTGCGTGATCAATAATAAATTTTCTGTCGGCCGATTCACGGCGACCAATTTTAGCAGTGGTTAGCTAATTATAAGGTAGACTGCCGACTACCTGTCGCTGCCGACTGACCGTCCGGTAACTGTTTCGAGCAGTGAATCAGACGTAAACTCAATAACCACTCGACATTGCTTGTTATGCGAACCGCTTACATTCTTTGGCTATGACGTCCGTTTGCCGATGGAGTAACATAATTTCTTAATCGCACAAAAAAACATAGTAATTATAGAATTCTTTTGAAATCTTATTACAACCACAACTACAGTTAAAAACAAGACCATAATCATATCAGATAGACATACCTAATAATTTAAATCGATCAAAATTGACCAATCGTACGATGAGTGTCGCGACTGAGACCCTCAGCATGTGACTGGTCGATTTATGTGTCTCTCGATTCAGGGAACATGCTCGACGCACTACACTACCGAAGAAACTACAAGAAGCACAGAACAATGCTACAACGTGAAAAACTGCGCTCAAGCATATTATAGCGTCTTTCCCGCTCTATGTCGGCGTCATCTCTGAGATCGTCAGTGATAATGAAATGAGTAATGAGCAATTTCCATATTTATTTTTAACCGACTTAAAAAAAGAAGGTGGTTCTCAATATGTCGGAATCTTTTTTTATAAATGTTCACCGATTACTCAAAGACGCTTCGACCAAAATTTTTATTTCGAGTGCGACATTGCATTGAAGGAAACACGTTTCTTTAACCAACAACTAAAATCAGAAATTGGGCACTCATCCGATGGAACGGCAATCTGATAAAACGAAGATGTAATGACGTTTTAGTAAGGGCGGCTTACGGTTGTTTGACTGTACCTTCTACAATTTGAGAGAGCGGAAATATTGATAGGAAATGGCCAAGCAATATTGTTCAATGACAGACGTACTCATTATTTGATGGGTTTCTATTCTGTTCACTATTTGATACTGTAGTCTGTAGATTACTATAATAAGAATAAACTTTGCGTTAAACCTACACAACTAACATTAAATAATGTCACGTATTTTAGAAAGCTTTAGTTTAACTTGCAATGTTTCTGTTTGGTAGTTAGTTAAGGTGAATTTAAGTACTAAATTTTAAAACAATCATCCCTGACCGATTAATCTGACATTTCACAAAAACGTTTAGTATGGATATCAATGCTTGTTAAATAATTTGCGTAGCCTAAATAGAATGGCGAACTAACAAATATGGTGGACTTCTTATTTTTATGCACCCCCGAGATTTCGTTATAAATTAAACGTATTTGATGAAAGGATTACGAAACAAGTGACTAGCTATATTTAAAACTTTGTTTTTCAACTTATACATCTCGTGAAACGTGATCATATTGTGCATACCCTATAATAATATGTATAATAAGCCAAACCCCTTTATATTACAAGCGTGAAATGATGTTGTTTTTATGAACATAAATATGAAAAGGCGTTATTCCTTAGAGACAATTTCAAGCTCATACAAAAGCCAAATCTATTAGAAACACGTAATCTTCGCGGTCTCCGTTAAAGCGGCGACGACAAGCCATTTCTTTCAAATAATAACTTAATTTTCTCACCCTGATGGTGCAGCTTTGTAAAAGAAAGTACGTAGATCATAAAGATATATTTTTTTCCTCTCATAAAATTAACTAGGTTCACGTTTAAGCTTGGCCTTTCAATCTTCATAGCGAAAAGAAAGTATTGAGCAATCACGAAATTACCTCGAAAATCAATAAATGTTAATAAGGGAAACAGCTTTCATAAAATTGGACCAAATTAATATAAATAATGAAAATAAATATAGATAAACATTTATTCAAATCACTTAAATAAATGGAACTAGATTTTTAATGCGGTTTTACCCGCTTGTAGTTCAAAAAGTATTTGCAAAGGCAAAGTGTTTTTAAGTTTTTCCACCAGGAAGTTGAATGTAGAAATGACCTAGAGACTGAGACATAAAAATAACTGACAAAATGTGGTATTATTAGTGTTTCTAAAAAGATACACCTCTGCCAATCCTTTCGTGAATAACAGCCATGATGTGATATACGAACAAAAAATGATCTCATTTAACAATCTATTTATTTAGGCTTATTCATGTTTTGATAAAGTTTCGAACTTTTCGGCGAATCCGGATGGATCATACTTAATACTTTGTAAATAACATAAATCGACTTTACTGTGTAAATATGAAACAGTATCCATTGAGTAGACTGAAGAATTAGTTTTACATGCCAAAATGATGCGAGCTTGAAAGCGAATATTATGTTTATTTTAATGTAAAGAGATTTAAGAAGGTAACGTTGGCTGGAATATTAAGAAGTTTAATGAAAATAATATATTGTTTATGGACAAACGAGCAAGAACGAGCGTGATATGAAGTGATTTAACATCTTACTATAGAAAGCAGGATTATGTAACCTATCTCCTTAAATATGATAGACTGATCCTTACTATATTATAAAAGCGAAAGTGAGTTTGTTTGTTACCTCTTCACGCTTTAATGGCTAACCGATTTTGTTGAATTTTGGTACAGAGATAGTTGGGAACCTGGAGACGGACATAGGCTATTTTTTATTTAAAAAAGTGGGATATGAGGCAGAAAGAGGGAAGAAAAGGGAATACTTAGCGTTGCTATTACAAATGAATAAGGCGCAAGGGGAACTGTGTTACCTCGAATTTAACGCGAGCGAAGCCGCGAGCAAAAGCTAGTAATACATAAATACATATACTCACACTTTATATAAATATATATATATAACCCACAGAGCGCAGCTACGGTCCTTGCATATAATCTTGCTAGTCCCATAATTGTCGTCAATAGTTAGCATGTAGAACAATGTTTAGGTAAAATGATTGCTATTCTGAACTTCCCTGAACACCGACAGTCATATCAAAGTCTGAAACATCAATGTCTCTATGAATTTCAAATGCTCCACAAGGTTCTAAGCGTTTCATAGTTTGACCTCAACACCAACTGCTTAATATGCATCGTAAGTCCAAACTGGTTGCAAGGGAGTGGTGACTTGATCTGAAGCTATCCATCATTAATTCAACGAATAGATTGGATTTGGGCCCGCATAAATTCAGCCTGCAAATTGGCTCCTTGAAAAGTTAAGAAAACTTTTAACAATACGTGTAGAGGCGTTAACTCTGAATAGAAATGTCGAATACAAACTCGAAAATTAGTGGCTTGACGACTAATAGTCGTCTGAAGAGCTTATGGAGTTCCAGACATTTTTGAGCCGGACTTCTATCGTAGGTATAATTATTTTTGATTTGTCCAACCACATGTATACCTAAATTCAGACTTCCTTATACTTTTGTTATAATTTATTTATCTGTGTGTATTTTTGTTGAAGTTTCTACATAAACAATAACTCGAACAAAGATAACATAACATCACGACTTGTTATTTTCCGAAGGTTCGGCAGAGCTGTACTTAATAAGTACACCCACACCCGAACAAAGATCTTAGGCCGAAACCTACAAATGTCAAAGTACAAAGTTTAGCCAAAGTACGTGCTAAGTAATATTTAAAGGTCTCGACCTTGTCATCTTGTGGGCGAGTAATGAGCCAAAGGAAACTATGTCTTGTTCCATCAAATTTATTTAACATAGTATACCATAGTAAACAATATGCAGTACAAGAAGCCTAATACCCAAAACTCTTGTTTGCTTTGTTGCTGTCGCAATAGAACTCAACGAAAGTTTCTCCTTCTTGCGCTTTGAGATCTAGAAGATTTTGAGCATGGTACTTAAAATAGAGTTGACCTGTAACAAAAGTGTGATTTTATGAATTTTGACATTCCTATATCAAAGACTAAACCATAGATAAGTGAAGATTACATCAATAACTTAGCAGCAAAAATTATAATATTCTTTTGTGTAAATTGATAATGAGTAAAAATTTTGATTACCCTTGGATCACGTGAAGAGCGTTTGAGTGTTTATGCTTTTCAAAAACTTGGCGGAAATAAAATGGTAGAATATTTTGTACCTCTAAACAAAAACCTAAGCAAGTGCGAGCAAGGGCGTATCCAGCTTTAAGTCACAAGAAGATACATCTCAATATCGCAATATACAATAAAAAAAAAATATTGTGTTCAACAATTTTAATCTATGATCCAACTGGAACTAACCTAGGAGGCGGTTATCCCATGCGGTAATGCAAATGGCATATCTTTTGACTGCGTAGACTTAGTGGTATGATTTTTTCACAGGCCAAAGGGACTTAAGTATGCGGAAGATTTCAGTATATGATTTTAAAATTCGATACCTTGACGCCTTCCCGAAAAAAAGGTCGGAGGACGGACAACAAAGTGATCCAGTTCATTAGTTTCCTTTCCGTTTGAGGGACGGATCTCTAAACTTTTTTTTCCTTTTTTTTCTAGTTACACGTTCTATCTAGTCACAGGCACCACTCAAGCGAATTTGGAAGTCGTCGAATAAAAGACTATATGAAACAATTTGGTCAAAAAGAAATATTTAAGATTTCAGTCAAAAGACCTTTAGAAAAAAGGATATTTATAAATCGTAAACAACAATAGATAACGTTTCAGTCTGTTGAGATTTCAATGTTTCCATTTTCATTTAAAATGTTCACATCGAATTTCTTCGACATTACACTCGGGTAAGCTTTCATATAAAATTCTTTCAGTGAAATTGATGTTCTAATGCCGCTTTCAGAAATGAACAAACCTAGTACCTACAGTTTGTATTAATACATAGTACCTAGTTCCTACAACTTCTACGAGAAAATTTGCTATAGTTAATTAAAAGATAGAATATATTAAGCATATTAACGATACACTATCCCATGAGGATAGAGTTATGTACTATCAGACGGAACTGTTTACAATTAATTGCACTTAACGCTATTAACTATCCAACCAATATTCGAATACGTAGTGATATTCCAATCCAATACACAAACATAATAGGGCTGTACACTTGGCAGGTAATTAATCGTCCGTGCCTAAGTTACAAGGTATCCCCGTACCAAACGTAGTGTTGGGTGCAATCGATGCGTGATTCAATTGTTTTCAATTACATGCACCGTCATGCAGCTACGTGTACTCGCATGACGTAAAGTATCCAGAAAAGGCATCGTCATCGCAATGCATCGCACAGGATGTAAGGTACTTAATCGAACAAGTAATTATCGCTCCATTAATCATAGAGCTGTCTTGCATTCGATTATCATACGATTTGTAAATTAACACAATATGATAGAAATAGAAATAGAAATATATTTATTCAAAGTTCAAACAATTGGCACTATAAATACAATTTAAATCCTAGAAATAATGTTGTTATAACAAAAATTTCGATGCCTGTACTAGGTTAAGTTAAACCTGTATCACAGGCGGTATTTTCTAATAATTAGTGTTAGGACAGTAAATTTCTTAACAATATTTAGATAACATTAGTGAAAAAGGTTAACTTAGTATGAGTTACATTAAGATATATATTTTAAACCTATTATAAGATACGAACAAAAAAAAAAAAAAACATTTATAAGATTACCAAGAAAAAGTGTAAATACAATATAAGGAAAAACAAGGTAGCACTACATTGCAAATAGTAATATGATTGTCAGCAGTATTAGAAATTATACAAGTAAATAAATATTTCAAAACAAAACGCCGTCGAAACATTTTTGTTACGGCCGAGAATTTGCTTAGATAGGGTAAAAATCAACGGAAGTCTGGCCTAGTTGAGTATGACGCACTAGGTGGGCACCTAGTCATAGTTCACGGAGTTTATGTATCGGTGTTCAGCTATTTTTCTAGCAGGGCAATCTGCGTCTCCCGTTTTGTGATCACTGGGTTTTTTATAGCGTGAGCAAGACGCGCATCTCGGGGTGTCACCTTTCTTCGTGCATTCAGACATGATAAGACCAGCTTCACTACAGTGACCACAAGTAGGATTTACCTCTCTGCAAGATTTTGCTGCATGGCCATACTGTTGGCATTTATAACACCTCGTGACTAATGTAAAGTCTCTAACAGGGCAAGATGTCCAATTTATAAAAATCCTTGTTTGAGGTATTAATATTTTTCGTATATTGGCCGGAACTTCAATAATGTAGTTACAGGTCGCAGCTTCTCGCTTCCCAGATTTGTGGCTTAATTTTAAAGAGGTCAGAAAGGATTCTAGAGACATCGCTGGTATCTTATCGGCTACATTCTGTTCAAAAATGCATTTAAACACCTCGTTTTCAGACAGGGATGTCGGCACACCTACAACCACGATCCGGGGTTTACGCTTGTTGGGTTCGTCAGCGGTAAGTCCAGCTGTGGAGAGTTGAACTGCACTCTTTAGTTTATCCGCATCTTGTTGCGTCTCGGTACTAATTATTACGCCACCGTTCTTTGTTTTTCGGACACTACGTACTTGCAGCTTCATTTGCTCGGGACGTATGATTTTTTTCACCAGTTCTTTTGTTTCGTCACTTGTTTTCAACTTATCATCGGGATAAATGGCGACAGAGCTTAGATTATTCGGTCGAATGAAATGGTTATATCCATTTTTCACAACATCGGCAAAAGAAGTATTCTTCGCAGAACAAGAGTCCAGAAACGTTTGCTTGAGGTCCGAAAAATGCTCTGTTAGGTCGCGTTGTTGTTTCAGGGTATCGATCATGACATCCGCGTGAATGGCCCTTTGCTTTAGCGACTGGTATAGAACAGCCATTTGTGACGTACCAGATTCGACTTTACGGCAGAGGTTTGTGATTTTCAATTTCTGCTCCGTATTGAGTTTCCCATCCGCGGCAATAGAGCAAACTTCATTCAGGTACTGCTGGATGGCGGCCATCCATCGTTGGATTTCAGGCGTTGAAACAATAACATCTGCTGGATTTTGTGACGGCGAGGCGGAGCGTTGCGCTGGCCCCCTTGGATTACAGGGGCTGTTTTCCATGAATGATGATGGCACTAAATAGCTGATGAGCCGCTTGATTTTCATGTCAATTTGAGTCTCACGATGTGTAATATTACCAAACGAATATATAAGTTATTTAATATTTATAGTGTGCAAATTCTGCCTAACCTTTTTTTCAGATGGGAAATATTAAATTACTTTTCCAGCTCTGGGCGGAGCAAAAGGGAGTGTCAGACTTGTACTATCTAAAAGCTATGCATGTTCCTTCATTTGCCCTGTGTGTTCCGCGGCCGCGGTATCTCTTTCGAACAATCTGCAGCTTCAGTAAGTGCCTAACTAGGTGTAATAGTATTGGGCCTCTGACTTGGCTCATCTCTGAGGCATACTGGTTTGCTCACGATATTTTCCTTCACCGAAGAAAGTGATAAACAATACGCACATGAACCCGAAAAATCTGAGGTGTCTTCCACGGGTTTGAACACGAGACCTATGTCATATACAGTCTGACACCACTAGGCCATCATTGCTATCGAGTAAATGAAATAGATTCACCGTAAATACGCACGGAATGGCCAACTACGAATGATTTTGGTACTTACCAGATTTTTGGTTGCTTCACCAAATTTGAAAGGCAAACTGCTGTCTTAATTCCATATATAAACAAAATATGAACAAAAACTTTTCCTTAGAATTTTCTTTTAGAAACTAGATGATGAATATCAGATAATTTAATTATTATCTCACACACCTAATTACACTTTTAACGAGCGTCTTGTTACAACAACGGAGGCGTGATGCAGTATGGAAATGTAAACTGTATGCAATTAAAATGTTACTATGTTGAGAAAAATCTTTATTAAAAAGTGTTTTGATTTTAAGTTATTTAGCTTAGGTATCCATTAGTGGGTTTCCTTCGTGCCTTGAAAACCACTTTGAATCATCGGTCCCGGCTATCATTTGTAGATCTATAACATTTTTTACAAGTAGTCAAAGGCCGGGAAGTCTCATAACCAGTCTTAACCCGGGGGCCATAATATGATGTAGATCGTTTATATACCTCATGACGATCAATGGCTGGCTCTCAAAGAGTACGTAATTTCTACAAAAACATGCAATACAAAATTTTAAACATTTTTTTAACTGATTCTGGTAATTAGTGAGTGAGCTAGGTGAAAAATTCAGAGGCGTACTCAAACAAGTAAATAAGCGATTCAACGCGAGAGATGCTGCGCAGATTTCACGTCAGTTTGATTTCACCGCATAGCTAACCGAGTTGATAGAGCCGACCTTTGCTGCAAGCCCTAAGGCGGGAGGAAACGCCCGGTAGTCACCATTGTGACGATGACCCGGAGAACAAGATAAAGCACACTGTGATGGTCTGCCCAGCTTGGGTGCAGCACCGCCGCCCCGTGTCCTCGTAGAGGCGATCAGCGAGGTCAGTACAAGTCTGACAATCCCTCCCACTCCGCCTAGAGCGGGGAAAGTTATTTGATGATTTCCCATCCGCAAAAAAAGTGAATGTTTTTTGGGTTTACTTTTATGTTTGCATGGTTTGCAGTACGATCTCTGCATAGACCTTCTGAAAAACGCCGTCCTGATAGAACTTCGCCCACGTCTAGATTAGTTCACGCTACGCCACTGATGCTATCCGTCACCGTTTCCGAGAACCTACAAGTAATTGACTTAATTTAGTTTGACGTTTTTCACTAAAGATAAAGTTTCTCATATAAATATTTTATTTAACTTGACAATTTCTAAGAGCTCGAAGACCACTTTGAACTCTTAAGTAAGTAATTGCTGCCTCAAAAGGATAATTCTATCAATTTATTTACGTCAGTAGAGTGAAATGTAAGGTGTCTTATTGCTTTAAGGAAACTCCTTGAAATTATTTGATTTGTTAGATTAATTTTCATGAGAAAATCATGTTCCTGAGTCTGCCACCGATGGAAATGTAAGTAGACCTGAATTTTCTTATTATTATCAACAATCGGTCAAAGTCCACATCAGCCTACAGCAGTGTACTGCTGGACATAAGCCTCTTCAATCGTACTTGGCACCCTGCGAAGATCGTCATTCCACCGAGCGTACAAAGTCAAAAAATCGAATTCAAATATTGTATTTCACATAGGCCTAGGCTTATAAAACGTCGAGAAAATATGCTGTTTCACCTTACGTTTGCCGATAAGTGCTATCCACTCAAAAACACGCTTACCCCAACGGTCATCGGTTCTATGGCCAATATAGCCAGGCCCAGTGCATCTTCAGGTTCTCTGTCGGATCACCTCGTTACGAATGCGATCCCTGAGAGACAATTCAAGCAAAGCCTATTCCATAGTCACCTTGAATTTATAAGCTAACTGTACCGTGAATCATAATAGGCAGCATATTCTTGTGTTTTAGCGATGGAAAAGATCAGGCTGTGTACAGTATTTATGCCCATAACTCTACAGTTAGGTATGGGAACAAGATGTATGTACAGCTACCTGTATATACCTACATCTTCTTGTGACAAGCTTTGAAACGTAAATTTAAAGACCTAAACTAACTGTACCTCAAATAAAACTAGTTTCTATGACTTTAGAAACATCTAGCAAGGGATTTTAAGTTGTTAAGTTTTGAGTAGTTGCATAACTTACCTTCTAGTGAGCCACATTACATTTTAAAGCACCCGGGAAGAAACGTGAGTAGCATTGACCTACATTTTGACCCATTTACTTAATGCAAAGGTCAAATTGAATCACGAAGTCACTGCCTATCAAATATGCAAGATAATAACGTCATACGTATATCTACTTGAGATCATCATGTATGTACGTCTACCTTAATAGTGACAAGTTACTCTGTAGACCCTTAACCTTTGGTACCTTACTCTGGCACGTTGAATAGAAAAAGGAAGTAAACAAGAAGGTTCAAATTAGAACAAGAAAATATATTTAAACCATATTAACGCCTTTTGTTTAAAGTTCGGTAGCTAGTTACCTACCCAGTTTTTATCAATATAAATTAGCCAAGGTACATCCTCTTTTATTCGCACTCCACATATTCGCATCTTTTTTATGATAATGTGCCGATATCGACACTAGAATGTGATCATGTTATTCTATTCTATCTCGGAAAACGTACTAAACAAAAGCAAAACACGTTCTGCAACAGCAGTCCTGGAGCGTTGGCATTCTTTGGATCTACCTACCCTTTATATATGGTTTATTGGAGTAGAGTAGCCTGTTTGTTGTAGTAAGGTACCTATTATAGGGTCTGTATATACAACAGAAGACATAGTAAGTACCTAGTTGCTCCATACATTATCTATATGCTAGGTTGCTGTTTGCTCCTATCGGGTGAACGTAGAAGCCGAGTCCCAACTTAAAGGAGCAATACTTCACTTCACTTTTACTAGATCTTGAAGATTGAAAGTTATTTCACGACAAATTTCACAAATTTTATATAATATATTTTAATAGAGTATCAAAGCTAAAGACAACCCAAAAATTGTAAATTAATCATCCGAGTTTGTCTTGGCGTTAAGTGTCTAATTCTAAGGGATTGTACACCTTGAGATTGTTGCCTTTGTACAAAATTTAATTAATTTTCATAACAATGTTTGCGTTGTGTTATCTGAAATAGAGCAGATAATATATTATTTTTTGTAATTAATCAAGGTTTTGTTTGGCTGTTTCATCAGTCAATCGTTTCTACCTACAGATTTGATAGACCGAGTACAGAATACCATGTATGCAGGCTAGTTTTTCTAGTGTGTACCTATACCCAAGCTACTTAGATGCCTAGTCGACTCGCCATTGGTACCGCCACAGAATTCTCAGCATCAAAAATTGCCAACAAAACAGAAAATAAGGAGCAATGACTTCGACATTTCACTGAGCATTCATTGAACTTTCAAAAACTTCATAATCAAAGACGTGGAATATGAAACAGGAAGAAAAGAAAAAAGATGTTTACATTTTCTTCATTTTTCATGTTTCTACATTGTTGCTGGTAGGTTGTAAACATAGCTAATAGATATTTTTGAAAATAGAATGTCATGTTTGTTAGGTGCTTGCTTTAAAATCGCTTATGGCTGCGTTCTAACCATGTTCTAACATACGGAATGTTATTTTTAAATTATCTTTCACAATAGTCGTGAAATTAAAATTGCAAATCACACTGTTCCATCTCACATACAGGATACCGGTAACATATTGGGTTTACGACATTCATTAGCTCAACAAAGAGTGACACAGAACACCGAGACAAAGCAAAAAATTGCATTTTTAAACGCGTCAGCTGCAGGCAGTGCTTGTTACCTTGTTACGACCGTTGCTTATGACCGCGATATAAAACGGCTGGATGTTTTAAACAAAACACTGTAGTAGACTGTAGTGCCCGTTTTAAAATTACTTGCCAAATATGTTCTTTGAAATCTTAATTAGTTCAACTATCTTTACTTTCCAATGCGAAACAGCGGCTAATTTTCCTAAACGAGACTAATTTATTCAAACTTGAATTTAAAATTTGCATAGGCATAGGACTATATAATATATCAGTTTCTTTGGAAGTTTAGGATAAACTACCCCGCATAAAACCAATTTAAAAAAAAAAACCTTATTTCTTCTTACCTCATCATCATCAGCCTAGCTTTTTCCTGACTACATTGGGTTCGGCTTACATACCAGTACTTTACATACAACTACTGACTATCTAACCTCTAAAGCCTTTTGATCGAAGTTCAAAGCCCAGTAAATAACATAGTAATACCATGCTCTAATTTCTTTTTGCCACATCTAGCATATTTAGAAACGTGAAATTCCAACCACTTGTTACTTGTTGTTCCGGACAAGTGCACGGATGCGAATAGAACATGCTATCCTATATCTATACCTGCCTGCCTAGCTATTAACGGGCTACCGCGTCATTTTTATTTTAACATTTTCTTTCCATTCCAATAAATTCAAACTGACAGATATGTTGTTAAAAATACAATTCATATCTACGACAGAAGTTTTATTTTTCTTTTTTATTTCGTTCTGTTGAGGTTACGGGATGTGCGAAACAGTTTTCTGAGGTAGAAATAGTTACATATCCATTGGCATAAAGTCGGTCTCTATATATTAATACTAATAGGTACTAATTATAGTAATCACCTATCTGTAGAGACCGCCATTATCATCTACAGCTCGCATTATTACCTACTCTCAAACTTAATTAAGTTAAAATATTGAGCTAAACATCTCTAAATAAAATATATGGGGAAGAAGATACCATTAAACAGCAAATAAGAGACGTAAATAAATAAATACGTTTATTATAATATACGGGCCGTTCCAAGGATACGACGGAATCCATAATTAGATTGACAGGAATTCGTTCCATGCCGAGTCATCCGATCCCTTAGTTTAGTAGACGTGACAGGGATGTAGAAATAATGTTTTCAAATTCAAGATACAATTTAAATAATATCAACTACATAGTTAACCAGCTTTGAAGGATTTTTATAAGCATTACAGTTTATGCATATCTTGCATATGTAATGGACTAATTGAAACAAATTCTTTGAGGTTGATCATTGTTAGGCATCCTGCAATGTAATCAATGATGTCCTGATGTATCCGCTTTGTGCTGGAAGATTTTCGATTAAAGTTGGATATGCTAGCCACTTGATAACACATGAAAGAGCAGCAGCGCTCTTTACAACCACCCTAGAAAGCCATCGCATGTACCTAGTCGTTTTTTTTGCGGATCAGAAATTATATTAAATAACTTCCGCTCTGAGCGGAGCGGGGGAGAATGTCAGACTTGTTCTGACTAAAACTCACCCATGTTCCTTCTTTTGCCCTTTATGTTCCGGGGCCGCGGTACCTACCTATCTCTTGCGAACGACCCGCAACCCCGGAACATGCAGTCGCTGTGATAATGTGAAATCGGCTAGATGACGTCGTCATCATCGTTAGTTGATACCTACTCTAATACGAATTCAATTGTTTTGTGCGAGACACGTATATTAGCTCAAACCTCAGGATAAGAGTCCTAATCCTTATGATGATGACATCTAGGATCAAAATATAGGTACAATACCCTATAAATACGTGCAGCAGTCTGTACACTCATAGGTACCTACACATCATATGTTTGAAGTTATAGGTGTTATAAAAAATCCATGACCCTAACTTAAATAAATATCAAACCTTGTTCAAACCAATTTCAATTGAGGTTTTTTATACGTTCTACAAACAAATTTTATCAGTATTTTCCTCCTCTAACATTAGAGAGAAGAAAAAAAACATATTTGAAAACTATATTTTAACCCGAATGTTAACAAAAAATACATGAGAGTTATGATAACTAGAAAACAACCATTTTCTCGATCACCATCATCCAATTTACGCCAAAAATATCATTATATACCTACCTACTTTTAACGGGAATTTCCATTAGTAAAAGAATTTTCAAAATCGGTTGTGTAGATCCAGAGATTACCTAATATAACCGCACAAACTTTAAAGTAGTGTTTTATACAAACTTTAAGGTATATATATATTTATAATGGTATAGGTACATAATTAGTTACTTCCAAGGAAGTGAAGCCATAATGCATGTAATCTGAAGTTGCAAACTGCTAAGTTCACGCGAAGTTGGTGATGGCGATAACTCGATTGTCTCTAAACACTATGTATGTGGCTAGCTTGTAAGAACATTTAGGTGCCTAAGGAATAACGCTTCTAATTTTTTCTTATCAAAACATAATCTTTACCTCAGTTTTTCTAAATTTTTCATTAGGCAGAACCTCGATATATGTAGACCGAAATTATTATTGCATATTTGAGCGTTTTCCTTTCATTTTAACTGTGCTGTGCCAGAATCCAGAATTGATACCCGCAGTTAAGTAAGTGAGGCGCAAGAAATTAAAATTTTGAACCATGGTATTCCAGTACCTACCTATTAAATATATATTTATTATTAAAGGTTCAATATACCTACCTACCTTCTACTATTATTGGGAAAACTGGCTTTTTAGAATAACAGCAACAGTCCAATATGTAGACACACTTTCGAGCATGGAGCATATTTGTTACCAATGTATAATTCGGTCTTTACTTATCACTTTTCTCAGTATTAGCATTCGAGCATGGAGCATATTTGTTACTAATGTACCTATAATTCGGTCTCTACTTATCACTTTTCTCAGTACTTATTAGCAGGTAAATGAGTACCTAGAAGCGGAAGTAAGTGTCAGACTTTTACCAACTAAAACCATATTTTGCCTTTTATGTTAGGTACTGTAAGATCTACAGGAATGTAGAATCTACGGGTTCCTATTTAATTAAAATAAAGCGCAAACACTCGTTTAAGAATTATAATGTTTCAATCATATTAATTTAAAATGTTACACATCAGAGAGAAAAACCTAATCTTCTTTAAAAACGACATGAGTATTCGAACGCTATGCTCTATCAGCCAGCATTGCTTAGGTTATATAAAACCTCTTACATGAGCTACGCCCACCCTTATGAATAAAAGGATCAACGCAGATCTTAAGTGAAACTTAACTTTTATTCATTAAATTCGAATACTCAAGAACCTACCTATCCCTAGGCCAGGATTCCTACCTATGGGGGAAAATAAAACAGGCACGCCTCTGGAGAGGTAATTTCAATACGATGACCGGTATAAAATAGTTTATCACTCCATTTAGAGTTATAATAGTTATACATTAACTTGTGCTAACGTGCACTTAACAAATCTTTAATCAAAGTATTAAAATTTTGTCGCAGCAAAACCCCGAAAGGCAACGATACGTACCCCTAAACAAATATATGATAAGCTCATATATATACCCAGATGGGGTTGAAAAAATAAAATAAAATTGTACATCATAATCTTTAACCCCATCGGACGCGATTGAGTCTCAAGGAAGAAAAAGAGGATAAGGTCCAATTTACCTACATCTCACTCCATTTCAGGTTATTCATTGCATTCAATAAAAAAATAAATATTAGCAGTCCATATTGACTGAACTGTCGGGCTTCAATCATCAGCTTTACCAATTGTGTCAACTCAACACACTTTACCAAGGCTATGCCTCTTAATTGTAAAGTTGGTTTCACTGAAGATTGAGTGTTGTTCCTCCCTTCCAGAAAGGACGACAGTTTATAAAAACTTGTACTATACTTAATTATGCAATCATAACATCTGAAATGAATTGATGCTATTTAATGCCTACTCTAGACGTTTGAGACTCGAAGCCATATGGGACGCCCATCATGCATCTCCGGTCGCATCCGACAGCGTTTACATAGGTACATGAAAAATAAACGTTATGTTTTAATATTTACACCTTAATTACCCAAACTAAAATAATGTTTCTATGTGACATAAGTATTTCTACATATCGGATATATATCTGTATATCTGTTCATCATTAAAGAAATAAATAAATGTCTAATGAATGAATAAATAAAATTAACAATAAGAAATATAAACAATGCAATGACAATAAAATTGACATTTATAAAATTTTCAGACGAAAGTATTTCCAAAGACTTTTCTTGGAAATGAAAAATTTGCTTATAAACCTCTTTGTTCTTTTTGATAAAATATTTTTTGAAAAATGATAAAATTTTATTTTACAAGATTTTTTAAATAATGTTACAGATTTATGACGAAAGGGAATACAGCTTTTTAATAGTTTTTCACGAGTTGCTATCTTTTTCCTTATAGGCGTTTTTTTACGATTAAGTTTGGTTACAGAATGATTATTTCCCGAAATATGACGAAACTTAAAATATCGTCCTTTTGTAAACCTAGTCGAAACGGGACCTTTGTCTTTTATGACTTTAGCTTTGGTTGTAGTCTTCACATAAAGTTTAACATTTTTAATCATTGTATTGGATAAATCATTGATTAAAATTCCGACTATCAGAACCTCTTTAACACCATCCTCCTTTCCTAAAACAGCTGATGCAACATTGTCATTTGGTCCCATAACTTGACTGTTCTCCATTGTGTTGGAGTCTTTTTCGGGAAACATTGGATCATCATCACTGTCCCATGTGTTTGTAACAGACAGATCAAGTAGTTCCGTAGTGTAACTTTGAATAATAATTGGTAAGGTCTGACCCGATTTGTGCTCCTCCACAAAAACTTCGCTCAGCTCCTCCTCATCACTGTTGGCGTTGCTCTCTGGGCAGCTAAGCTCATCGACATCATCATTGACGTCATCATCGTCATTAATAGCGCTGCAGTTTAGGCAGCTGGGCTCATCAAAGATTTGGTCATCAAAGCTTGAGCTAGAATTTATAATAGCATTATCATCTGAAATTACAATATTTTCTTGCTCACATTCCCTTTGTGGTTCCTGTGAAATCGTTTCCACTTGTATAACACTCAGTATTTTCCTTTTAGGGTGGCATTTACACCCAAACTCGGCTCTCAGCTCGTCGCATATTGACGAAAAAGTCATACTTTCGCGGTATGTGTAATTAAAAAAGTAACGGGCTGCACCCTGCAAAAATCCTCCTAATATAAGCGCATAATCGCTCTCTCGCCATTCATTTTCGGCGGCAATCAGTGTGAAACTGATAATAAACTTCTCTAGACACTCTCTATTGGATGTGCCTGAGAAAAAGCACATATCTAGAGCCATTTTGCTCTGCATAAAAAAAAACAATCAATAAAAACCACTTATCTTCTTTATATCAGGCGACAATAAATACTGCGCCTGTATTTTCATACTTGCCAAACGCTTCTTGGCTCCAATTATATTTAAAACTCTGCTTGGCTCACGAGAGGTACACTTTATTCCTCTATTTGGGGGCTAAAAGAAAAATCTTCGCACAATATTTTTAGCTTTGTGCACGCGTAAAATATTTTTTTAAATCTTTGGCGGTTTGCGCCTCCACCAAATGTAAGATCTACAGGAATGTAGAATCTACGGGTTCCTATTTAATTAAAATAAAGCGCAAACACTCGTTTAAGAATTATAATGTTTCAATCATATTAATTTAAAATGTTACACATCAGAGAGAAAAACCTAATCTTCTTTAAAAACGACATGAGTATTCGAACGCTATGCTCTATCAGCCAGCATTGCTTAGGTTATATAAAACCTCTTACAGTACCTACCTTAAAAATTTAAGGTAGTTCAATTTTACTTCAAAGTTTCTTGGTTATAGTGATTTCGCTGTAGCATAGTGCAGGTAACATTAGTTTTTATGAACTATTCGTCTTCAATCTAGCTAGAAGGATATCTCAATTTCTGATATTGACTGACGGCTTTAACCTGAATATCTTAATCGTAAAGGACTACCAATCATGGCAATATATCCCATCACCAAACATGTATTTTCGTAAAATGTCACCCGCTCCATGCTACGAGCGAAAACAGTTGAATGGCTTGGGTGAACTTAGGTGATACCTACCAATCATTAGAGAGTCATGTAGCCTAACCTTTCAGCGAAACTTTCATGATGATATTCAATAGTTATGTAGGTACTTACACTAAAAGCTACTTTGATACAATAAAATAAAAACTCAATAAAAAGTTCAAATAAATGTCATCAAATTGATTTCGATATTGCACGCGATGTCCCATAAAGTCAAATTGGACATTAAGGACTGTACAGGCAATAGAATAGTAATAGACATTCGGCATCAAACAGCATTATTAAAGAAGTTCATGATAGCAATAATGTACATACGTTGATAAATGTACAGACTTCATAGGTATGTACCATATAAAAAAAAATTAAGATACTAAGTTAAGTATATAAATAAGCTTTACTCAAAAATGCATGTAATGTTGTCATTATTTTGACCACCATTATTTTGTTTGAGCAAAGTCGACCTTGCCGTCAAGAAGGGGGCTACTATGACATCTTATAGCAATTCTTATTCCACTGAATGAAAGAGATGGTGCTAGACACCCTGTATAGCTCTGTCTCTTTCCCTCAGCGGAATAAGAATTGCTTTAAGAGGTCATAGTAGGGCTACTGTTTCAAGGAACGGCCGGCAAAGTTTTGCTGGCCGCTCTAACAGGCCGCTATTTTGACGTTTCGACGTTTTAAAAAATCAATTCCAAAAATATTTTATTTTAAACACAGCTGTTTGTACGTCTAAAGGTAAAAAAAAAAGATTTTATTCCATATTAGCCTGTATAATTCCAACTACCATTAATAAAAAAAAAACAAAGAAGTAACAAAAGCGCGGTTCAGCGAAAATTTTGATTTATTTACTGACTTTTTTTGCTAAAAATGAGCTCTCAAAGCGAAAATTCTTCCGATTCAATGTGTTTAACACCGCCAGACAGTAAGATGAAGCTAAATTAGTGGTTGAAAATTTGATACCGCGAAACTCAAAGGAAAAATATAAGCTTGCATATGAAAAATTTGTGCAGTGGAAAATCAGTAGGAAATCTAAATCTTCATCCGAAAATGTTTTTCTTGCGTATTTTAATGATCTTTCCAACAAAATGAAGCCTTCGTCTCTCTGGAATACCTATTCAATGTTAAAGTGCATGGTTCTGATAAAGCACAATTTGAACATAAAAAATTACCACAATTTAATATTTTTTATTTAAATTACTTGCTGGTTTTATTTAGATTAGGTACTTGATTTAGGTATTTTTGAGTAAAGCACTATACAAACCTTGGCCCACAATGACTGCTTCGCTGGTCACGCTATGATTGCCTCGAGCTAGCCTAGCTACGCTCTAGGCCTTTCAGCTTGGCCATAATTGCAGCCCTTGCTGTCCTCGCTGTAAAGGCCTCGACCTACGGTCTCGGCCTTTATCTCAGCTCGTCCATCAAGTGCTGCACGCTGACCGCGCTGTGTCGGCCTGCAGCTGCGCTACGCTGCGCTGTCGGCCATCATCAGCGCGACCAGCAAAGTAGTCATTATAGACCGCGGCAGTAATGTACTATTAAATAGCAGCTGCCACTGGGAACAACAATTTTTTTTTTTTGGTGTGGCACTAGTTGCGTCTTTGTGCCAGTTTCGGGTAACAACAATATTAGCATGGCTTCAACATTTAAAACTTGTGCTTGGATGTCATCGCTTAATACAGCCACTTTCGACTGGTTTAACTTTTGTTTCTAAGTTCTAAGCAGTTAGTTTGATGTATTAGTCGTGGATATCGGCCTCCCCAGGTGTCATCAGCGTGGCTAAGTAATACTTTTTAAGTAATGTAAGTATCTATTAATAAAGACTAGGGTCACGAAAATGCCACAGTAACTGTAATATTGATATTACCTCAGCGGTCAATCAGAGGCGTATCTATCGCTGTATCAAACATTATCAATGATATGGGGCCCAAGCAGCAAAGGCTACAATTGTAACAAGCACCGACTTGAGTATGGGACAGTCAAATATTTTTTATTTATATTTTAATTAAAAATTATTTTCTTTTTTATACCTACAGTTGTTCGTCATTGCATCTCCCGGTTGATTAGTTGATAATGAAGATAGCATTCTGATTCTGCTTGAATTGTTAAATTAATAATTATCACAAAATGTTAGTCACAAACAATCAATTTTATTGATTAATCAATTCAATTAATTTTATTGTTGGGAAATAAATAACTTGACATCTTTAGTTGGCTTAACGAGTCATGCATGATAATTATTATTTTATTAATATTGATAAAAACATTAGTTAAAAACATTAGCTGGGCTTCACAAGCAAAAAAAACCCTTGGCAGTAAATATAAACTGAAGACTGTTTTCAGAATTATTCAACAGATTTTAGAAATTATTTTTCGCAGTCTCAAAATAATAAACTAGTATTTGTATGTGTTTATTTTTAGTTAAAATTAAACGTAGTACTTTCACTGTTTCTGAACGCACTCATACTTGGCATTGGCATTTATTTGTAATACACGGCTGTGTAATGTAAGGCTCATGTCATCTCAACAAAACAATCGGTTCTTTCTTTTTTACTTACGCAACGGCTTACTCTAGTGGCGCCACTTGAAGACAAAACGATTGCCAACTTGTTAATATTTGACCTATTTCATTTAGTAGTGTTATAGCAAATGGCATCGCGTGAAAATGACAGTTTGTTCTGTGAACGAGAAAATTATTTTTAAGAAATAAAATAAAGTGATTGCTGAATATTTTTATAATTCGAGAAGCCCAAAAATTGCTCAATAACTATTGTCAAACGTATTAATCAAGTTTATATTAGCTAAGAAAAATTGCGATCCTTGCCTATCAGATGTTCTGTCTGTGATTGCTCTGGTGTTATCATTAATTTGTGTATGTTGTTGTAAGAGGTGCATTAAAATCTGAGAAAATGACGGATAGTGCCCCAGTTGTCATGGCTTCTGCCACTGGACTCATCGATAAATCCAAAGAACTCCAGAAGGAGATTCTTATGGAAAAACTCAGGTCCAAAACATCACAGTTTAAAAACTTAACAGAGACTTCAAAAGGCGTCCGAATGGCTTTGCTGGTATGTTTCTTTATCATATTATTTCTACAGAAATCTCTAATGAGTTAACAAATCTTCAGGATTACTAAACCTCCCACTAACAACAACCTTTGAACTAAATTATCATAACTCTGTTGTGGAAAGTGCTTTCATCATCTATTTCAAAAGTTATTATAATAATCATAAATTCAATCAGAATCATTGAAATTCAAATATCATTCATGTTTTTCAAATAACTTAAACAAGGCTTTCGATGATTATTTACCAATATCTGAGTCACATCATAAATTACACAATTGTAATCAAATTAATGACTTTTTATGCAATGATAGAAAACTCTTTTAAACTGCGCAGTATGCCTATATATTTTGATCTACACAACTCTTTTTAATAACCTTAAATTAGCAGCATTGGTTTTAATTAACTGAAAAGATCCTAAGAAGCAGAAATATAATTATAATATAATAATAGTTCTAATTTAAATTTTCCTGTTTTGTTTCCCACAATGTCTATATCAATCCCAACTTTCCTTCAGCAGGTGTGCTTTTGATAGATTTTGTTTTCTGAAATAGCAGAACTTGATTGTTTTAATAAATTTCCTCTCAAGTATTTTGACTGTAGATAATTAATAAGAATCAAATTACACATTCAGCACAATAATCACATGGCTTCACAATCAGCAAGAACTGCCTCTGCTAAATTATTCTAAATCAATACAATTATACAATACCATACTTAATAACTATTATAAGCTTTTAAAATGTAAGCTTCCCTGTGACTTTGTTTTTCAAAATCTTAACAGGCATGGTTTACCAATGGATTTAGGTTATTTAAAATAGAACTGGCCCACCCCCTTGTATAATCTCTTAGTTTCTTTCATGCCACAAACTCTGACTTTAAGCCCAAAAGCCAACATTCTATAAAACTATTGCCGTTAATCATTATAACAGAATTTAATCATTGATAATTTACTAAATAACATCAACTATTAGATAAAGATTTCCATTGAACTTAATTTTAGGCATGCTACATTCTTGTCTGTTTGGTTGTTAACAAAAACTGCAGCCCAACATAATCATGTCACCAGCTGCCTTCGTAAAAATCCTTTAAAAATGATAACCTGATTACCATTTTGTGGTGGTTATCAAGATTGTGAAAGTCTACCAACTAAACCGTAACCCATTATGCTGAAAGGTAATCAATACAATTCTCTATTTAGGATGTTATTAATACAAAGGAGTTAAATGTTTTCATGCTGGGTGGATGTGGCTGCTATTTTGAAGAAATTCAAAAACCTTTTAACCTCATTCAACAATATTTTTTTAATTAATATCTGTATCAAAGAAAATGATATATTTTAAAACTTATTTTTTTTCACAGGACAAAAGATGGGGAATCGACAGTGCAGATCGCATGATACTAAAGAAGTGCCTTGACAGTTTGCAGCATTGCATCAAAGTTAGCTCCTTGCAGAGCCTCATTGAGCGCCTTGAGTGCTTATCTAGGCAGCTCGGGTTTGTAAACTTTGTTTACTAATTTGTCCTTCTTGGCCCTGCTTGTAGTTGCGGGCCACACCTTGGCAATGAAGGGCATTAAGAGAAGATCAAAAATAATTTCTCAGCATTAAAAATATTATTTACTTTGTGGTGGATTTTTCTTACATTTTTAAGTATACAACTTGACCCCAAATAAAATGGTACAAGGGCAGGAAGATGATGATTTAAAATAAAACGGTTCTTTCTTTTTGTTGTATCTTGTTTTGAAATTGACTGCCTCGTTGGTGCAGTGGTCGCAAGCGCGACTGCTTAGCATGAGGTCTTGGCTTCGATTCCCGTGTCTTGCAAAATGACTTAATAACAGCCACAGAAGACTCCGACAGATCTAGACAGATATGAGCCTGGTTGATGGCAATAGGCTCGCCCCCTATTACAAATGCCTGTGAACTACATCTGTGCCTAACCCTTCAGGGATTATAGTCATGATATTATGTGATGTGTTTTGAAATTAAATTGAGTGTTTGTTTCAGGCTCAAGTTCGTAGTGGGAACATCAGGAGTGAATCTATTCATATCATCTGATATGTTTTATTTGGAAATATTAGTTGACTCATCATCAGGGTCAGTAAAAGATGTTAAAATTCACCATGAAGGAAAAGTAAGTTTGACAATGTCCTGGCGACTATTCTTCTTTTGGGTGGAAAAAAACAACAACACAAGAACTGTATTTTTCTCAATTATTTATTATCAGTATTTACATATCTATTTATTTAATTAATTTATGTGAATTATTTACATGTTTTTAATTCATATATTTTTTTATTCCAACAGATTGAACAACAAAGCTGTGAAGAACTGGTTTCGTGTATATCTCGCGGGGATTTCGCTGATTTCACAGCTCAGCTGGAAGGCTTAACCGCGGTTTATCAACTAGGCGCTGAAAAAAAAGTAACTTACGCCTCCATTCCTGTTACGGGGGAAGTCCGCAGGGTGTGTAGAGTCAGCACGGTCAGGGCAGTGTCGACTTGTTGTGCTGTTGGCTTTTAAAGGAAGCAGAGCCTCTGTGCAAGACCAACACTGTGCAGGCAGTGTCGGCTCATGTTACTTCTGATTCCTTCCTTATTCTGCCCAGAGACTCTGTGCTAAGTCAACACCGCCTTGGCTGTGTTGATTCGATGTACTCTACGGTCGGTGCTTTTGAATTTTTAGTTGTTTTTTTATTATTTTTTTTTATTTTTTAATAATTATCATAAATTTCTGTTTCACATTCTTATAATTTGTTTTTGCATGTTTTTTTAACAGGTAAAATGTAAAGCATTTAGTGCTCTACAGAGCTTAGAAGAAGACTTATGTACAATGAGGCAACTCCAGAGTTTTATCAAAGATCCATGGGCGCAAGTCCACAAGAGTCCTATTGGATTCTTGCAAAAGCGAAGAGGAGGTATGTGAATCTGATGTATAATCTATACTAATATTATAAAGCTGAAGAGTTTGTTTGTTTGAACGCGCTAATCTCAGGGACTACTGGTTGGAATTGGAAAATTCTTTTAGTGTTGGATAGTCCATTTCTTGAGGAAGGCTATAGGCTATATAACATTACGCTACGACCAACAGGTGCTGAGCAGCGTGGGTGAAACCGCGTGGAACAGCTAGTTGATAAATAAATTGCAATTTTTTCATAATTTTTTTTAATATGTAGTTCTAACAAATATCGTACTTTTGACTACCTTTGATACAAAATCCTATTTATTTCAGGTCACGCAATGCGTCTCACTTACTTCGTGTCTCCATACGAGCTGTTAGACAAAGACAAGGGGCTCAATCCATTGACAACTGAGCTCCTAACACTAGGCAAGCCGGCCGCGACCAGTGGTCTTGCTTCACTGGTTGCTCCATCTCACACGCCCATTGGCCAGTCCGCGACGGTTCTTCTAGAAGGTTCTACGCCTAATAAATTGCAGTTGTCACCTATCATATCCGCGGCTCAGAGGCCTGGGAAAGGGTAAGGATTTTAAATTACTTTGTATCACGTTAGTTAGAATTTCATGTTTTATTCCTAATATGGTGGATTATTTTTGATCGGATTCGTTTATTTTATTGTCTTCCAATCTTGAAAGTCCCTCCACGCTGCTCATTTCTGTTTTGGAGGAAACCGGGCCTTATGAATTGATGAAAAATGTTTGACCGCGGTACGTAGAAATGGGCCGGTCTGCGCTCAACTGGTGCCGCAGAACAGCGCGATGCTGCCCGCGTGCTTCACCCTCAAGCTGTCGCAGCCGACTCCACTGTGCGCCGGGCTAGCCAAACTAATACACGCCACTACAGAGGTAAATGGGTTAAAACGTTTTTATTTTCATCACATTGTTTTCAAGTTCCATCAATCTTCATAACTTCAAATATATTTTAACCACTCTGCACGACAGGATTTTGACACATGACACATCAGCTGAATCGGTGGGGTGACGCGAATTGTCATGAAATTCAAGAATTTTCATCAATTTACAGCATTCAATTTTGTTATTAAAAATAAGTTACCGGGGCTGTTTCATATGATAAGTTTGAGGTTTATATTTCCAAAAACCTCATAAGGTCGATAAAACGGCGTCAATCTATTGTAAAATGTGTGTAAAATACATATTATTACACCCTTCCAAAAAATAGGTACTTTAAAAATGCTGGAAATAATGCACATACACAAGACAACCCTTTTATAATAAAATCGGAAATCCAAAATAAAAACAGTGACATTCCATCTGCATTCTTATTTTTGCCATTTTACATATAAATTCAAAATAAAACACGATACAAATCTCGACAAAAATACTAAAAACTGTGTTGCAACATGACATTTCTTAGTGCTGACCGTAAATCTGAGTTTCATCATTACGATTAAAAAGTTGCATTCAACCTAATCGATAATCGTAATGGAGTAAACTTTAAAAAAAAGTTTTGAGATCAATGAGGAATTTACCTATGGAGATTGCATATTATTCTACTATTGATATTATAGTTGTTCAAATATCTATGATATCGATAAGAAAAGAAAGAACAGCATTTTGTCACGTGCTTTTTTCTTATGCGCCAAGATTTGAGGTACATTTTGCTGTCAAACGGTTTCGCGGTAAAAGATTTTGGCTGTTTTCTTGAATGACGATGATTGAAAATGGCGGCCATTTTTGTAGGAGGTCATGCTAATTCTGTAGGTAACTAGTCAGACACCCCAGCCGGCACAACCATACAGTACCGCACCTAGAAAGCCATGCCTCCGCAGTAGAGCCTTGTTTTAGACGGACAGGGACTCCGCACACATCGGGGCCCTAAAATATTGATATAGACACCCGACGCCTGACGCCCGATGCCTGTAGCGTCTCCCGCGGTGGCTGGCTTGGTTTGAGGAGCGCCTCACTTCCCCCGCTCTAGACGAAGCGGGGGGAGTGTCAGGGTTATGCAATAGAAGGAGCATGGGCGGGTTTTAGTCAGTACTAGTCTGAACTTCTTCATTCTTCGTTCTGCCCAGAGCGGGGGAAGTTATTTGACGATTTCCTACCCAAAAAAAAACCCGGTACACGACATCAAGAAAAATCCAGGTTCAAAATGGACTCATTTTGAACCAGGAGTTTTCTTGGTGTCGTGTTTCCATCTCAATTGTGCTCTTCGTCTATAGGCCATTTTTACCCCAAGGCTTCCACTCCAAGAACACTTTGGCCTACTAGACATGTTTTAGGAAAGAATGAATACGCTTTTCAAATAACCAATCCAACCAAACAATGTTGTCGAACAAATGTAATTTATCATAGCTGATTTTTTTAATGTGCTTACCAAGATCATAATTGGTGCGTTCTATATTCAACCTTATTTATTTCTATTTGCAATTCACATTCAAATAGTAGGTACAAAACCAAATTATTAATAAAATAGCAAATAAACATTTTAATATAAATTTGAACAGCGAGCGCATTCCTTTTTTGAATTTTTATCTGAAAATAAAATTGGCGCGAGTTTAGCCATAGATCAGTTTGTACTGTTTGTTGTTGAAGCGGTTTTAGTGGCGTAAAAAATATTATAATCAATATTTATAGTATTTTACACGTAATACAAAATTAATTTTTATTTTCATCTATCAATTTCTGATATTCCTTAATTTAATTTATCGAGTTGATTGATTTACAAGAAAATAATCGATTGAAATAATCGCATTTACACATCACAAAATTAAAAAAAAAAGAAATGGACGTCAATTTCGAAAGTGAATTTAGTAGTGGTTATGAATATTCCGTGTTATTGGTCCTATTATTGCAAATTACGATAAGATCTGGGCATTGTCATGTTATTTATAATATTTGAAATGATATTTGTGTCAGTTGTTATAGAATCTATTCGTGAATATATGATATAATGTGGAATTAAAAATGTAAACAAGCACGATTGGCGCGAAACTTCGACTTTAGATTTCAAAATGTATCATTACCACTACTAATATAAGTTCAATTACGAATGATTTCTTCACGTAATAAAAGGACACGTTAATCATGCCCAATAATGTGGAGTTTAAATGTCCGAAAACCTATTTTTTATGATTTTTAGCGTCGTCAGCGTCGACCCACACTGCCATCAAAATGGCGATGATCGTAATTTACGCATTTGGATTTTAAAAGACTTAATTAAGAAACTTCCTCAATAATTAAAGAACTTCTAATGACGTTTACATATGAGTTTTTTATTCTACTATCTTAATGAATGCACACCCATATTATTTATTAACCAGAAAATAAAATATTTACAAAAATAATGAGGAGTTCATATGACTTAAATGTCCGACCCCTTTCGGGGCCAGTACCGAGCCAGCGGAGGTTTGAATGTCGAGCCCCCGAAGGGGTCCGTACCGAACTATACGGTTAAATACACTTCCTCGAAAACTGGTTCTTATTGCGATAAGGTTCAAATTCCAATGTATTTCACACGCGTGCTTTTTCTCATACATTGCAACGAAGGCTTTCGTTTTTTTTTTTATTTCACCACGGATTACAATAAACGCATTCTTATAGCCGACGGTGATTTATTATAAAAAAAAATGTGTTTGGTAACAGAATATCACAAATAAACATGTACACTTATAAAATAATTTGCTTATAACAACAAATTGACAATAATAACAGTTCTAAATTAAAAAAAACATTTGTTTTTCATTATTTATAATATTAGGCTGTTTATCGGTGTCGTGCTTTTGTTTCTCGACTAGCAACTCGGTCATTAAATCCGCTTCGGCCGCAAGTTTACTCACTTCAATTAATAATAATGCACTATTTCAGGTGGAAGTGGCAGGCGACTGGGGCAATGCGAAGCCCATGTTGGGGCTGGTTGCACAACAAGCGTATAACAAGCTGACCCCAGGGAAAGTAATCGAGTTGAATCTCAGTAAAGGATTGTTTGTGGTTTGTAGTTACCCGTTTTTAATTTTATCGAATACTTATACCAGCATACTTTTAAGAGAGACTGGTAAAACGCGCATAGCACACAGGTCCAATTAGGTTAAGAGCGATGAACAAAAATGACTATTTTGCCATATCAGTAATAACATATTTTGGTATCAAGGTTATTAGATTATGGTACTATATTAAACAATATAGTACCATAATCTATTTATATTCTTATTTAATACTTTTTAATTAGATTTTAAAGAAACCGGGATAACCAATATCTACAATGTGTTAGTAGTAGTTGAAAAGCGAATGAAATCACTTCTTTTTATTTGGCGATTAGCCTTTATGTCTTAAACAAAACATAATGCTTGAAAACGTTTTAAATACGATAAAAACGCACACAACACAATGGCGTTTTGACAAAAAACGATAAATGAAAAAGTATATGATTAAGGACAATAATTTATGAGTTTTTACAAAAAAACGATAAATTGCAAAAAATATACCTATGCATGTTTTGGTTAAAATGCATTTCAGTCCGCTAATGGTCCTATTTTCGCCAATGTACTTCGTGCCATTACAAATTCTGGCTGGCTGTTCTGTTTAGGTCACCAATGAACAACTGAGGGCCATACAAATAATATAATATTATATTTATATGCTATTCTATTAGAAACAACAGCTAGACAAAACTACCAAAAGTTTTATCTCAATTTTGTTCTATCACGTTAAAGAGAAGAAAACCTTGAAAACAATTGTCGCTTATCTATTCCCACAGATTCAATTTACGAGTCTTTACAGCTGTTATTTTTAATTTGTTGTGGTTTCTAAATACTAAAGGTATCGTTTTATTTTTCATTTGACTCGTCACAAACTTACTCTATGAACTCCTAACACAGTATATCAGAGATGTACTATCAAGCAACGCTAGTAATTTTTGTATTACTTTGATTATATTATTTTGATTATATTATACACACAGAATATATTAGTACAATACATTTGCAGGTGGTTTGCAGCGGTTAGTCGCATAAAAAAAAACCGACTTCCAAAAGAAAACTAATTGATTTTTTGATTCATAAATATTTACTAGCGACTCCCGGAAGTAAATTTATTTTCCGTTTTTTTTTTTGGTAGTCTATTGTTTTTTACTTTTAATCGATGATGTATTTTCAAGAATTCCAATTGTTTTCTAGAACCTCCCAGAGCAAACGCAGTGCTACTTCCTGTGCGAGACGCGCGGTCTGGACGGCTGCATGGTGACGAGTGTGCCGTTCACGCACCCGTCGCACGTGCCGCCGCTGCTGGCGTGTCTGCGGCAGCAGGCGCTCTTCAACGCGCTCATCACCAGCTGTGTGCGCACGCAGTGTAAGCAATGTGCGTATGTAGGTTGCAGCATGGTTCATCGCTTGAATGACATCACAAGGGCGCATGAGTATTTGAATTAAATGATGGCGGGTGGGGCCGTTAGTACTTACTAAGGCCGTGCCAAAAGAATGTAACACTTAACAGAAACCAACATAAAATAACTCATCAAGATTCTATGGTCTTGTAGACGTCGTTACGCCTCTACCCCTAAAATGACCAGCTACGTCGCTTGTAGCCTGTCATTTGTCGTCTTTGATAATCAAACCAGCCAGTCTTTTTCTGAAACTCGAATTGTTATAAAACTATTAGACCTGTACTATTGTATTTAATAATAAAACTTATATTTAACAAAACTTTTCATCGTTGTTCACAGTCATAGAATTAGAGAACGTGTTGATGTTCGAGGTGAGCGCACTGTCTTGGCAGCACATCTCGATCTCGCTGGAACACCCGGGCGACGACAGCATGGCCACCGTGGAGCTCGAGCTCAGCGACCCGGCCGCGCCGCGCGCCTCGCTGTACACGCTGCACAGTGCGCCCGCCGACCACATCGACGAATACATCACCAGGGTGCTGCAGAAGACGCATTCCATACCTATAACACTCAGGTGAGCTGAACTCAGCGACCCGGCCACTTATGGCACTAAGTCCGATTTATGTAACCGGTCAAGTGCGAGTCAGACTCAGACTCACACACACATTGTTCCGTAGCACCTAACAGCACTTATTCAAATTAAATCGAAAACACTCAACCACAAACTTAAATTTTGTTCCTCATAGTATATTCATAAAAAACAAAGTTACGGTTACAGTTTGATTAAAAATACCTATATCTCCAAAATATATACTATCAAATCTTGTTCAAACCAATTTTCGTTAAAAGATTTTTTTACGTACTACAAAAATAATTATTTTTAGAATTTTAATAATATTTACGACTTTAGAAGAAAATATCTCATCAAAAACTTACAAACATAAACATTGATATCATCTGTCATCCTTACTATAGTGAGTTTATTTGTTTGCTACGTCTTCACGCCTAAATGGCTAAACCGATTTTGATGAATTTTTGGTACAGGGATAGTTGAGCAAAAATAAACCTAAATCGCAAATCTATAAAGGTTCTGTTCTGGTTACACGACCCTAAAAAAGACTTTCTTTTAAGAAGTTTATATGATACACCTACTGGTCTCCATAGGTCCCTCATAAAGATCTGGGAGCGAGAAGCAGCCAGTAAGCAGTTAAATGGCGGGTACTCGGCTCTGGAGCCAAATTTTAGCTGCGGAATGGGAGGCCTCGACCCGGGTGGCGACCACGTGAAGCATGAGCCGGGCTCCATGCACTCGCGCGCCCTCTACCCCTCCAGCGTCAACCATCCACATCAGGGCGGTGAGTACTGAACTAACTATAAATAACGAGTGCGGGAATGGCGATGTGAGTTTTAAGTAATTTACGTCAGGTAACTCATAAAATGCATTAACTTTACAAAACTAGTTGCGAGCTCCAAGCTCCAGAGTTTTAAGCTTCCAGAATGTGGATAGATTCCGACATGCTTTATTTAAAAAAATAATAGTTGCTCATATTTGTCCACAGGGGCCTATCTCTCAGAGCAGCAACATCACTTGTCCGTGATGTGCCAGGACTCCACAAGTGACACCAAACCACAAATCGAAGAACGAAAATCCAAAAAAAGAAAATCCGACGATGTCTGGGCCACACAGAAGAAAGGCAAACCATCAGGCATTGCCGAAATGATGGACTCTGATAGTGAAAGTGACAATTCAGATGAATATGTCAACGAAGATGAGAATACTGTCAATAGTAACTCGACAAATGATGACATGGAGGGGCGGGAGTCCTCAGTGTCGCAGAACGACTTCACGTCAGACATGGAGCTGTCGGCCATGGACGCGACAGACGCGCTCGGCGTCCCGGACAACAGAACCTCTTCCGACATGGACAACTCTAACGATGGAGACGCTGACGACATTATCCGGTGCGTACCTACTACTCTTTCATCATACAACAAATCTCTCAACAGATTAATGTTACACATTAATTTATTCTTTACAGGAATTCTTTTCACAAGTCTGATCACAAAAGGCAAAAACTTAAAAGCAAAGATTCCGAATTACGCACAAGTAGAAGCGCGTCCTCCCTACTCTTGGACTTAACCGAAGGGAAGTCTTATATGCCGTCTTCGGTAAGCATAACTCCTATAGGTAGCGCACCGAATACACCCAACGCCGGTTCCGGCTCCAGTATAACGTCCATGTTATGCCTGGACAGACGGCCGGGCATTGAGATAATCCCCATCACTGCGGCCGCGCCCGCCGCTCTGCCCAGCTCCATAACCATCACACCGATAACATCATCACAAATGAAAACGCTTGACGATCGCATCAGATCCGAGAAGAAATCGAGCAGGTCGGGGGAAGAACGCAGCAAGGAAAAGAAGAAGAAGCGCAGGAGAGACGACTCCATGGGTCCGCCGGAGAAAGTGCCGCCCAAACAGGACCCACTCACTAAACCCGTGTCGGTTAGCATCAAGCCCACTGACGGCTCCCCGTTACGTGCGACTTCCCCAAACTCTCTTATTCGAAAATTTAGTCCAAGCCCAACGCATGGCAGATCCGTTTCGATAACTAAATCGCCGAGCCCTAGCACTGTGAAGGGTTTGGGAAAGCCGTCGGGGACATCTAGTCACCACAGCAGCCCAAGACATTCTCCAGTTCAAAATAGTCCTAAACATTTAACTGGTTACTCGAGTCCAAAAAACCACAGCATCTCGTCCCCTAAGCACAGTTCTTCGGGGTCGGGAAAACCAAGCATGTCAGCACTCAAATCAGCCACCAGCGGGTCGCCTTCCGGCAAGTCTGGTACAACCGGGTATGACCTCACAAAAAAAATATCCAAAGACAGTTACGGCTCTAGCTCGGTGACATCGAGGGATAAAGAAAAAAAACATTCCGGCTTATCTTTTTCTAGTTCCGATAGGAGTAGCCCTAAATTAAAAAACCCAATCAAATTGAAACAGTTAGAAATAACCCCCGTGTCCTGTGATAGTCCCGTAACGGAACCACTAATATCCCCCCCTAACATTGAAGTAAATAAATCGAATGCTCCGAGCCAGGCTCGCAATAGGAAAGGTTCTCTCAGTGCTGTGATAGACAAGCTCAAGTCTGCCCAGCACTGTGGAACAGATGCCGAAATAAGTGCAAAATCTAGTAGCTCTTCCAGTAGTACCAAGTTTTCAGATCCCAAAACAAGTATGCCTGGCAATAGTGGTAAAATGAATGACAGCAAAAATCAAGAGTATATGGTGAAGCCGAGCTCCGACGGTATGAAGATAACTATCAATAAAACTAGAACGAAAGATTCTTCGAGCAGTAGCTCTAAATTAAACTATAGTTCGAAATCATCGTCTCCCCAACTTACTCCTCCAAGTCAGGGATCTCCCAAAACCCACACAGGCTTAAAGCCAGGCGTCATAAGCGGACCCGCTTCTAAAAAAACTCAAGCAATGCAATCTTCTAAATCGGGTAGCGTCACTTCAGGATCAACACCACCAAAAGCTAACATGAGCCCGTCGGATTCCTCCGGATCTGGCAACCCGAACGTGCCCAAAGTGCCTTACTCAAAATCGTCGAGCACAAATAGTGCAGGTATCAACTTATCAAAGTCTGGTTCTAAATCAAGTTCTGGTTCCCCTAAAAGCAGCAGCAATGACCTCGCTAAAATAATCAGAGACAGGGAACGAGAGAAAGCCAGAACTAAACTAATGACTAATTCAGAGAAATCTATTTTTTCATCTAAATCTGAACGCCACTCTAGCCCTAGCGGCTCGAGAGATGAGATAGACGGAGATAGGTTTAAAAGCTCCAAGGAATCGAATTTCCTCGTAGAAGGCTTGATCAAGCCTCTCGATACTAGCAAGTTCCAAATACCTAAACTGAAAAATCAAAACACTCCAGACAAAAACAGTCCAGCTACACAGTATGATCAGCGATCTTTAGTTAATGATTTCGCTCGCTCATTAGAACAAAGCAAATATCAGTTTCCGCACTTCGACAATCCAAATGCCAGAACGGCCGATACCCTTCAAAAGTCAGCGTATCCTCTGAACGTACCGAAACCACTGCTCAATATGGGCAGCATGAGCCCTAAGACAATACAAACCGGCAAGAATGACCAGTCTGATCGGCCCCTAGAATTTTCTAAAGCTATGGCTGATAGCATACCAAAGGGGGGAAGCCCATTGAGAAATAAGGACGACTCAAAAGACGGCTACCCGCCTTCATTTCCAATACTGCCACTGGATTTCAAAACCGAAATGGCGAAGGGGTTTGCCGCTCCCAAGGGCAGTTCCGAAGACAGGAAAGGCGCCGACTCGTGTATGAAGCCTCCGGCGAGCGGCGCCGTGGCGCGCAGCGGGGCCACGACGCCGCAGGAAGCCGCGGAAATGCTGCTTGACTTCTCGTCGTCGTCGGGCAGCAAGGTATCGGGTATGGTGGCCGTGCGCCCCGTGTACCCGTCCTCGCCGGCACTGGCGCTGCAGTTGGCCAAGAGCCCCGCGCCGTCGCCGCTAGTAGCGCCCTCACCGCACTCCAATTCGCCCTGTATCACCGACGACGAGCTCATGGACGAGGCGCTTGTGGGTCCCGGTAAATGAGTGCCAGCGTACCCGCCCGCCCTCAGCCACTCTCATTGCGAACGAAATCGACAAGTTTTCTCATATTATATTGTTTGAAATAAAACTTACTCATTTATGATTCCTTGTGTAATTTTATCAATGGATATTTATTTATCAAGTAATTTATTCGTAATTTTCTCTCTATGTAAACTAGTTACTGAGTCTTACTTTTAATCACGTCGTAAATATATTTTTATTTGTAAGACGATATTATGTGATTCAAGTATATTTTAATAATCGAATATCATATTTGTGTCATACTTTACATGAAAATAAATGTAAAAAGACGATTCATAAGTCCATGTGTTGTTAACGGAGGAACCACTTAACGCAACTGCCATGAGTAAAATACAATTTAGTGTACAATGTTTTTCCTAATTTAAGTGATGCAGTTATAGAATACAACAATTAACAATCAATGTAAATAGATAAATTAATATAATGATATTGATATAATTTTGTTGGTAAGGCCAATGTGCTTATAGATTTTGTAGAAATAAATGAAAATCAATTACTATTTACGCGCATTTTGTTTTATTTTCGAAACACGTCTCTAAAAGCTACATTAAATAAATAAGTTAAATAAATTAAATATTACATAAATTAATAAAATCTTAGAGAGCTAGGGCGATAAAATCTGTAGTAGGGATTATAAAAGGGAAGTCTCCTGTACGGTGCATACGGATAGCTCTGGAACTTTCGGCGGATGGCAAAGCGACGTCGTGGTGGCTGTCGGTGCCGCTTTTTCAAAAACGGAGGTGGTGCAAACCCTGCAGCAGTTTCCATTATTTCATCTTGAATCCTTTCCGCTAGAATATTATTAACTAGTTGGTCACCCGGATAAAGATATTCGTCGTCGTCGATTTTGATTTCATTCTGTTCGTCGGAGATTACTTCTTCTAAAGGGGTTACTTCTTCTTCGATCACTATATCAACTTCTCCGTTGGTACCATATTTCGTGGATTCTCCGCTTTTGTCAGGTTCCGGCACAAATTCTTCACTTATTACTTCCACCTTAATTGGATCCGGATCACTTTTGTTTAATGTTGCGTCTTCTAATTCTAACTTCACTTCTAACTCGCTGGGTTCTGGCAATGGTGGTTCCATATCATTACTCAAGTTTTCTGGTTTTGAAACAGGATTTGCAAGGACACTGACAATCCCCACTAGTAACAATATTATTTGCGTCTTCATTTTTTCTGAAAGAACAGTTCAAAGTTTTAAAGTAGGTACTTGATAACGCGACGAACACAAGCTTCAATGTGAAATTTTCGAGTAAGCTAGTCTTATATTATAGAAGATCGAGGTCAAAGAAAGGTGTGTGGCAACACTCTTCATTTGTAAATAAATTGCTCAAATACCGGAAATTCCAAAAAAAAAACCTAAACAAACGAAAACAATAGCGTAAAAGTCACCAAAGAAATTTGGTTTAGCTGGGGTCCACCTGATTGAACCCACTTGCCCACACTATTCTTACCTAAAATATTTTAGTTCTATAGGCACACTTAAAATCTGCAGGATTGCAGCGCTAAGCACCCACACCAATAAGGTAAAATGCACCGTAAAGTTTAGAAATCACTCACTTAATAATATCTATGCTGGCATGGAACTCGCGATGGTGGGTTCATTCTTCGACCCTGATAATTCCTCCTCTGCGCATTTACTTTCTCATTGCGCTCTCGAAGCTTTCTCATTGCGAAGCGTGGTAGGAAGGGATTCTGGGACTCTGCCCCTTCCATCATCTCGCCGTCATCTACTTTAGACGTTAAACTCTTCGATTTCTCAAGAGGTTTCGAGTTAACGAACATGAAGAGTGTGAATAATGTTAAGCACAATAACTTAAAACTGAACATGATAGTATAATTTTATGTTTAGGAACGTTAACTGTTGAAGCTGAAGCAACGGTGGCTAATCCCTTTGTATCCGGCTTCGAGAGAATGCTCATGTTTTATAGGGACGATAATTACCGACAGATGACACACATCTGGTGCATTTGTTTACCCTTTAGTTGAATTTGAGGAAATGTAACGGGTCATACGGTCGCTTCCAATTAACACGTCCTCGACTCACATTCATAGGCCGGTGGTGCATGACCGTAAGACCTACATTGTTGTAACGGATACAGAAGATTCACTGATTCAACTACTTTTCCCATGTATTGATGTAATAGTCTGTTTATTTTAGCACATCTCTTAAGTTTAAACAAATTTAAAATACTGTGTCATGTTTCTAAAATATCCATAACAATCGTCTGACACAATTTCGATCACTGTTGTGTTTTTAAACACAACGGAATTATTTTTAATTACCAGTCAGTGCCTTAAACAATATTAAAAAGTAAATATGTATTTACGTACCGTTTCATTAATACAATGTATATACCTACTTAATAAGGATGTTTATTTACATAAATGGATAGTAAGTAGGTAAACAAGAAGTCAAAACAATTCTTTGCGTCATTTTTAGTAGGAGCAGTTACTGGTTCTAATTATATAAATAAACGGAAAACAAACTTGTTTAAAGCCGTAGTTACAAAAGCTTGCGTAAACAGTACCTTAACCTAGGTACCATTAGGTACAGGTAGGTAAAACAACAAGAAGTAAATATTTACTTCGTAGTTGCTCCTAACGAGATGCAACCTGCCTACATATTCGTAATTTAAATTCCCAGTATCTTAATTGTTAGATTTCTAGAATTTACAGCCTGTGGTTGTATTGATTATTAAGTAACTTAAGAATCCGCCTAATGTTTGGCTTCAGATTGCATTAAAATGTTGGTTGATTGACACAAAGAGATGAGGACTGATAAAACTGACTTAGATTTCTGTTAATTGCTACCAAAGCTGGAAATAGAAAATACGGGTTTATGGAGTTTATTACCAATTAATTAGCTCGTATAAGTATGCCAGTAAGTTTGCTACGAGTTTCGTAGCAGGCATCTACGAGAAGACTACATCTACTCCCTAGTGTAGATATATAAATTTACCACCAATGATAGCATAAATAGCGCTAACCATAATGAGAATGAGCACCTATTACGGATAACGTGCATATTATGATCACTAGATTTAAATTAAATGGAACGCACTATGAATTCGAACCCGAGTTGGTTTACATATCAGTCATTGTCATGGTGTCTGAGTCACGAGGTCATGATGCTGCTGTATAAATAACTATAAAACACCCATTAAGATCTGAACCTAAACAAACATGAAGTTCTTGAAATTTTACCTCAATCAAAATAAAACGGGTTACTCAACACTTCGCAATAAATATAATTTAAATTGAAATGCTTCAGGTAGGTACTTATCTTTGAAAATGTTGCGTAAATGTCTAAATATAGTAGGTACCATGACCATTCATTATGTGACTGAATCCAGGAAAACCAATAACAGGATAATTTACAAAATACTTCAAATAAGCCCCTAGCAAAGTTATTTCAAACCCACATTATTTGTTTAGTCGACACATTTGGCGCAGTAGCTGAGTGATCGACTGACGCGCTGCCTCTCGCGGGTTCGATTCCCGCACGGAACAAATATTTGTATGGCCAACAGATAGTTGTTCCGGGTCTGCTGTTTATGTATGTGCGTTTAAATGTTTGTAAACGCACCCATGATACAGGAGAAATTCCTAGTCTGAGGCAACGTCTATTTTAAAACAAAAAAAAAAAACATCGGGCCTCGGTTGACATTGTAACGAATAGTTACAACTAATTATGCAATAATTCCCGTGTTATTTTTTCTACTCATCAGATCGAGTTGTTTTTGCATCATATTTACGTCCATCGTCGAATTAAACACTAGCCAACCTTATCTTATCTCAACCACCAGCATTTTCAGTTCATTGACAATATATCGTCATGTTACATGGCATTTTTATTATGATAAGATGATTTAACTTTACTAATGAGTAAAATGTCAAAATTCGAATGTAGAGCAGGAAATCATCATCTTTGATCACGATATTGCATCAGCATTGTCACTTATAGCACAGGGAATCCTGTTTTAAGTGACAGAGTATTGTTGTTGTATTCTAATTATTTTTGAAGAAATAAACGTATTTGTATTTGTATTGTGCAATCATTGATCCAAAAAGATATCGAACATACCTACTGTGAGAATGTACTCTTGGTCCCAATACGGTATTACACCCATTTTTAAAAAGTATTTCATTTTGATCCTAGGGTCCTAATAAACCACCAAAAAAAACAAAAAAATAATATTCAAACGATAAGTGCCATAAAACTGCATTTCAATTTTACTATTTCTATGTTCGCGCGTAAAATCACAAAAACGCTTGACGCCATGTTACTCTGTGGTCATGATGACAAACTGACGTCATGACCTGAGTAAACAAATGCGCTGTTATTAGTCTTTCTGTTTAGTTGTATTTTTCACTATAGTTTATGGTATTATTATATGGTAGTATTTATGTCTTCCGTGGTATGATTACTATTATTTCAATAAAAATTAAAATGTAAAGTTTTAAAATACTAAAATAGTAATAGTTGCTCAGTTGTCACTTTTTGTTCTCATGACCATATGACGTAATAATCATGGCGGACACTGTTTCGCGTAGTAAAAGAACAGACTAAAAAAAGTGAAAACTTTGAAATCAATTTAAAAATTTATTTAGTTATTTTATTAACTAAATTTAACATTTTCCGACTGCTTGTTGCCTAAACTATCTGAATTGTATATTTTTAGAATTTCTTTCATATAGAGTAAAATACCCTATTATAAGGTTATCCTTGCTGACTGTAAGGTGTAATTAAAATAACGTGGAACTAGTTTTTTAGAATAGTACACAACGGTGTCTGGTTTCCGGGGTTGAGGGTTGTTCGCAAGGGAAACCGCAGCCCCGGAACATAAGGGCAAAGGTAGGAACATGGATGGGTTTTAGTCAGTAAAAATCTTACACTTCCTCCTGCTCCACCCAGAACGGGAAGAGTTATTTGATGAATTCGCATCTCTAAAATCCAAAGAGTGGTAACCAGATGATATGCATAAAAAAACTGAAAGATCTAAAGAGACCTGAAATTCATATAATGTGACCCGTGTATCTATGATTCTCATCTCCTGAAGTTCTATATCAAAAAGTTAAAGTTTTCATTCCAATCCTGGTTTGGCTCTCTTTTTACATATAATACATTTTATATATAAGTAGATACCTTCATTTATTTACTGTTTTTATGAAGGGTATTCCGAGTTCACACTAGTGCCACGTGCCATGCGCACCATGTTGTTTTGCTTGCACGTGCTCTTGATTCGGTCACGAGGCATCAAATGCAGGTACTGAAAAAGAAACTGGTCTTGAAGGATTATATTGATGCAAAAACAACTACGACCGCCCAGATACCTAACAAAGCACATTTTTGGACATTGATTAATCTCGTACTTAATTGTATGTCCTGCCTGTTAACAATAACGGACGATGCTCGTCGCTCTTCGACGCTCGTTGCACTCAATCAAGCGACGCGCATTGTGATTTAAACGAGACATCTCAATCTCCGTTCCACCTTGAGGAAACATGACGATTACTGTTCTCGTACCTTTTCTATAATACAAAAAGAGATTTACTAGAAAGCAGGGGTACTAGAAGTGTAGTGTTGGTTCCTGTTGGTCTACCTTCAGATTGCTTAGGTATCGACACATGGGGAAAACCAAGGAAAGTGTCACGTCCCCCTCCCCAAGGTCCAGGACCTAAGTGCACCACCAATTAAAATGGCTAAACAAAATGTTTTATATAATACTTTGTCGATTTATGACCATAAATTAAATTGCGATATTGAGATGTACCTATCCAAATCTAAAAAAAAAACTATGTATTGTGGCTACCTGTTAGTTTAGCGACAGCGGAAAGATCTTTCTCTACGTTATGAAAAATCAAATCGTGGCTAAGAGCTATGGTTAACTTATATAAATCCTTAATCACTACATAGTATAAAACAAAGTCGCTGTCTGTTGCTATGTTGTATGTATGCTTAAATCTTTAAAACTACGCAACGGATGTTGATGCGGTTTTTTTAATAGGTAGAGTGATTCAAGAGGAAGGTTTATATGTATAATATTTCACGCCATGACTCTTAGGAGGTGAGCAGCGGGTGAAACCGCTGGGCGGGTCGGTAGTTCTGTTATAAATAGTATTAATGAGTTCCCTTTTCCGTACTTTTGTCTCCTACGTTTCGGGAGAAGTCGTAAAAGGAAAATTATTTTTGTTATTTAAATCTCAGTATTTTTAACTTCTTGTGACTACACCATGACTATGTGTCCATCCCCCCTCCCCCCCTGGCACCAAAGCTGGTTCCACCCTTGTCGACACACAGTCATTTAAGTCACATAACACAGAAACTATGCATATATTTAACGAATAACTGGCAGAAATTACGTCAAGATCTCGATGCTCTATGACACCTATCTTCTATTTCTATTCTATTTTTGTTATATGGTAATTAGAGCCGATGTCGACTATTCTGCCAATGTCGAAAGTGAATTGAAAAGCATGTGTTGTTAAAAAATTAAAAAAACTACTGTAGACACAAACAAGATTCCTCGATGTATACCTACAGTTGTGAAACTTGTTGGGTTAATACGACACCTATCCTGAAATCATTCAGAAACTAGCTGTGCCGTAATGCGTACTTATGCGTTGCAATGCAATTTTTCTTTTTCATAATAACCCTTCTAACAATAACCAGCACAATCAAAAAAGAATCAGCGAAATCGGTTCTGCTGTTCTCGAGATTTGCGCTTAGCAACAAATTCAGATATTCATTTTTATACTACCTGCGCCCGGCATGCGTTGCAATGCAATTTTCTACACTAAAAACCATCTTTAGGGTTCAACAAATATTTAAAAAAAGAATTGGTATAATTGGTCCAGGCATTCTTGAGTTATGCGCTTACCAACACACATTACAAACATTTTTATATTATAGAATATCCTATAGAAGATGAATAGTAACGGTGGCTGAAAAACAATGTGACTAAGCGCTGAAAAATTCATGAGTGGCTGCTGTTTTAATGAGAATTGACTGCATGAATAATATACCTAAACTAATTTAATACGGTAAGTATCTACCTATAGTCGCAGAACTCGCAGGCAGGTTGTCTGACGGATATGCGGAAATGAATGTGTAGGTAAGATTACTCGTTTATCTAATGCTAGAACAAAGGTATCCTTGTTAAATGTCAAGACATTAAAAAAAAACATTGAACTTATTTCCGCACCCTAAGGCTACCAGCTATAATTAGTATTTCATTAGGCAAGCTTCCTATTGACTAAGAAAACTGCAGTGTTAGTCGGTTTGCTACCTTAGGTACGGCTAAACCGGATGCGTTCCTGTCAACGAATCTAAGCAAAACACCAAGTGTGAACAAGGTAATTTCGAACGGGAAAAGGAACTTTGACAGCACGGTTGGCGCAGTGGCTGCGTGTTGCGGGTTCGATTCTCGCACGAAACAAATATTTGTATGCCCTACAAATAGTTGTTTCGGGTCTGGCTGTTTGTGTATGTGAGTTTAAATGTTTGTTAACGCACCCACGATACAGCAGAAATACCTAGTGTGGGGCAACGTTTCTTAAAAAAAACTTCCATTATATTTGATAGAACTGAGGTTGCTGGCAATAGGCTCGCCCCTATGACATGGGACTTAAAACATAATGGCGTGATGTTATGTGAGAGCACGAACGATCCCTAAAAAAATTAACATCGTCTCTATTGATGGCATTTATTATATTGAGATTGATTTTGATCTGTAATTAATCATTTTCTTTTTGTTGTCTCCAGTTATTGGACCGCTGTTGTCATTTCAATTAAGTACCTACTACATTTTTCTTTTTGACAAGTATAATTTTACATTTTTAAGCATTTATTAACAAAAAAAAATAGTAGGTGAGCTCGGTCGGTATCGGGAACATGGTCCAAGCTGTCAGGGCCGAGAGAGAGGAACCTAACGATGCGAGCCGTGTCCAGGAGTACTGCTTTCTGTATCAAACCCTTGATCCAGCCGTCTAACGAGAGCCTCCTCAGTCTTGGTCAAGGCTCTTGGCAATTAAGCCATTTGCTGTGACGACTATCGGCATAATGATCGCTGAGTCTACATTCCACATGTCAACAACCTCGCGAGCCAAGTCTTGACAACATAAAAAATACATTATTATTAATATATGTACATACATATAATCCATTTCTCCAGTTAGCTTTAAACCCCATGTCATAGGGGCTAACCATACGGCGGAAGATACCTGCTAATAGTTTTTCGGATACTCATGGGCGTGGAGAATACATTTTTATGACATCACTATTTTGACCTCCTCTAAAACGTGGTACTTAAACATAACTGGCCGAAGTCGGCCAAACTAAGGTCTACTTATTTACCTACTACAAGTACCTACGCTTCTGATTGGCCTTCCAAGGGTTACAGGTGATTATGTTCAGTTACGAGCTCATGACATCTGCCGGAACCATGCGGAACTTAAGAGGCTATTTTGTATATCTGTGTAACGTATTCACGTGCAGACAGACGCTCACTGAAACTTCCGCTTCAGGCTTTCAAGATGGCGCTACCAACGTTATCCTGCGGAATTTTGATTGAAATGAATTGTTACCTATCGATGCAGCGTGTCCATACAAATAACTAAGTGGATAGGTATTTTTTTTAAACTTAAACTTAGTAATTAGGTACCTAATATCACTATTTATAGTTGCATATTGCAGATATAACCTATTTGCCAAACACTTAAAACCTTTTTCACCAAACCATTAGTAAGTACGTAAGTACCTACACTTATCTAATGACCGCTAGATAAATAATTGCGTGCAAACAGTGCGGGTAATCAAAGCTCCGTGAATCAATGCCTAGTGCCTATCTACTACTGCTATTGGATAATCTAAATAAACAAGCGAATCTCACGTGTCGTGGTCGTTATCTGTGTTATCTATTGCGAACGTGTGTTTACTCCAGATTAACTGACGTTCGGTTCCCATACGCGGCATATTTGAGCTTACAAGCACGTTGTTCATGCGGCATGTGTTCAAGTTTCCGAAGTTCATTGATTGATGTTGACGTAAGTGGCGGCGCGCTGAGCCGGCTCGTGGTGCGCTCGGCACTCCGGAGCGACCACGAAGCAGATCGCACAATACTGAGCCCGTTCACTTCAGTCGGTCGGCGCTTCGCCCGCCATTAGTCGTCGATCGTTGCGGCCACTTGCTCCGCTCCTCGACCTACACACGTACTATCGATCGCTATATTCACAATGTTTTGAAGTTTTCTCAGGAAACCACTAAACAAACCGGCCTTTTTGGTGCTATACTGTAAACGTAAATCCAACATGTTTTATACGAGACACTAACTATTTTTATTATTAGCATTTTTAACACTAAGTGAAGACCTGAAGAACATTTTTTGACAGTATTATTTTATAAAAGTTTTTGTTGTAAGTGAATATAAACCCAACATGAAGGATAACAAAAAAAGGTAAGTTCAACATCTACTTTTCACTTTACAACATTAGGTCATAATAACAAAATTATTTAGCTCCCAAATACTTAGATACAGCTTGTTTTAATGTCTAAATGTAGACTGAAATGTGTTGTACACTACTAAACAGGCAAAGTTTAATTCATGATAACCAAACTTTTCATTGTTTTAACTAACTTTGTAAAGAGAATGAAACGGTCGTATCTGCGTATACCTATTTGAAACACTTAGATAGCTATCACAACGTCGTTGTTTGGCTCTTTCTTATTTGAAATGCAAATGTAATCAACGCGTTGATTTGATTCATTAATTGAATAGGTTTCTACATCCTTACTCGGACGAATAAATAAAAAGTTAGAAGGTTATTTTATGTATACATAGGTAGCATCTTTAAATAAAAAGGTTTCGTCATCCAACAGGATATTAGATTGAGTAAACAGTTTAAACTATTGTTTTATCTTTTTTTTTTGTTGAGATTTAAACCTTCAAAATTTTTGTAAAAAATAATATGTCGAAGCGTAAAGAGTTAACACCTGACATTCTACAGCGTGAATGTCAGAAGAAAGGTGGATACAACCGTATAAGGCAACATTACATTTAATAATACCACTAGCTCATGCCCACGGTTTCGCCCGCTTAGAGTTGTTAAATGACCCCACGAAATCATACTAGGTACATCAAATCAAATCAAAAGTCATTTATTGAAATTAGGCTGATAATCAGCACTTTTTGAACGTCATCTGCTTAGCCTATTCCCAACTTTATTCGGGTCGGATTCCATTCTAACCAGATGCAGCTAAACACCAGTATTTTACATGGAGCAACTGCCTATCTGACCTCCACAAACCAGTTAGTACTGGGTAATACGATACCTATTGGTAAGACTGGTTTAACTTTCGGGACACTGACTATCTGGAACGAATGTCAAAGATCTACAAATCGCAGCCGGGACCAAAAGTTTAACATGCTTTCCGAGGCATGGAGTAAACTCGGTACGTATGTGTAACGGGTGACCACCAATCCATAGAGCAACCTAGGCAAGTGCGGCTTAACCTAAAGATCGATCCGAGTGGCTGCTATTATTTAGCCCCAAGCTCCAACCACCAAGCAAGCCACCAAGCAACCACGGAATCTTAATACTGGGATAAAAAGTATCCTATGTCAATGTGTTACTCAGATTGAGTATTTTTGAACTAAATTTAATCGAAATCCGTTTAGTAGATTTGGCGTGAAGGATTCGAGTAGCAATCATCCAACCATACCGAAAAAAAAACATAAAAAAGATTGGCAGTGACGAGGTTGCTATAGTACCTACTGGCCGACAGTTTATAATGATGAGTGCCAGTAATAACATGCACGACCAGCACGACACATTTATTTACAAGGCTAGTTCTAAGCGGCAAAAATGTTAGAAATCGTGGAGATTGCGGAAAGTTTGCCGAGTCATTCTAATTTTTACGCTTGTAAACATGCAAAAACTTTCTTTTCGTATTAAAATGTATGTTGGTGAGTATTATTTAGTCTGTCTCCGGGCAGTGTAAACGTTTCAGGTCTTCAATGACTATCGCAAACAATAGCTAGTTGACTCCTCGTTGACTTCATAAACGCATCAGTGATCGAAACTTGGCCTTATTGTTTGTCCTTAGTTTTTAATGGTTCGTTTTAAACGACTTTACTCTAGATTTCTTTTTACATAGTTTCGGAAGGAACTATTAGCGGCATTTATGGCACTGTCCAACCTTCAATAGTATTTTTTTTCAGACTGGGTAGCTACCCAGGATGTAAACTGGATGATGTCGATTCTAAAATGTTTGTTGTTAAATTATAAAACAGCTAAACTACTAACTACCTGAATATTAGAGCCAATAATAGAGTAGGGTTCCAAGTTTCTGGTAATCGCTCCTATTCAAAGAAATGCCCTCCAAATACGGTCAAGCAGGTAGAAATTTTGTTAAACGGTGATTCCAATTTCGTTACCATTCCTACATAACTTTTATCTCGACAAATCAAAATAACGTGATAATAAATACGGAAAAGATATATAATTTAAACCAAGGAATACTAAGCAAGAATAACAGATAAGTACGTACGTAAGTAAGAATAACAAATACTAAGAAATAATTCATCACAAACTTACGTAGTGACTTCACCACGTAAGTTTCTGATGAATTCTTTCTCAGAAAACAAATAAGAAAGTAAACTGTTTTCAATTGTATTGTATCGGAGAATCAGTTGAGGATAAAAACTTGCGACGAACTGGCCAGTGGCATCGTACTGACGGGGTTTTAATGCTAAACCGGTTTATAGCGTGTCTTTAAAAGAGTAAAAGAAGCAGGAAGCCTTCGTTAGTATTTAAAAATATCAAGACATAATATACAGTGACGTTGATCTTAAATCAGGTGCTACGTTTAACTTCGTTTGCAGCGAGATTTTTGCTATGGATGTCTGGAAACATTAATCCATGTCAAAAATTTGTTATTTAATACTATTTTCGCTCTAGCATGGTGCGGGTGACATTAGATTGGCGCTTTATATAGTAATACATCCCATCACTAAACATGTCTGTGGGTAGTCCTATACGGCTTTTATATTAAGGGTAAAGCCTTAAAGGCTTTCAGTCATGATCAGAAATCAAGGTAACGTTCCAGATTGAAGAGTGATAGTACATTTTACTAATGTCACCCGCGGCATGCTAGAGCGAAAACAATATAGCATGTTGAGCAGAGTACAGTCACGGGCAAAATATGTATACATTTAAAAAAATTCAAAAATGGTTTAGTCATAAATTAACGGTGTCCTCTTTGGGATAAGACTTATTTCATAATAGTTGTAGGCTTCCTAAAACTAACTATGTTCGTAAAACTGTAAAACGTTAATCAATATAGTAGGACGAAATGGCCTTTGAATTTTGGTAAGTGTTTTGTTATTGCTTGTGAGCGTACAACAGAATATTTTAGACTCCAAACGATCGAATCCAAAGATCATGTATGTAAAACAAAGTTATTCAAAATCAGAAATGATATTCAAAAATGTAAACCTTGAACTCAACAATCGATGTAGAGCTCGAATTGTTGGTTTATAGCACAAAAATAAACGGAAACATACTAGTTTTTTACTTCGGAGCGGAAATCGATAATTCAGAAATAGACGTAAATGTGATTAACATAGGTACATAACATCACGCCTGTAACCCTCAAAAGGTTAGGTAGAAGTGTACCTTATGGGACACCCACATTTTGCCAATCATAATAGAGGGCGAGCCTATTGCCATAACCCGGGAACAAATCGAGACTCCACGGAATTCATAAACTCCAGTAAAAAAACCTCAATAACTCTTTGTCCTACCTGGGAATCAACCCCAGGACCACATGATCAAAAGTCGCGCTTGCGACTGATATACCAAGGAGACAGTCAATGCAAATGCGAATACGTACCTATTTAATACCAGATAATCTCCCACGACTACATCAGTGCGGAAAAATAGACATCGTTAATGTTGGCGCCGCGCCGCATTGACCTAAAATATCATAGCTTGCCTAGTTTTCGGCATTCTCCTACGTCTTAAGCACTAAACAAATAATGTGACAGTAAAAACAAATAATTAATAACGCCATAAAAGCAACCGTTTATCATAAATCTCCATACTTACTACCATTAAGGATTCGATTTTCATAATAAGATAAATCTTTTACAATTATTTTTCTAAATCTCATCCATTTACAAAAGAAAGCAGAAATACGCGCAGTTATTATTACGAAGTGTAATTGACATAACAAATACCTCTGAACGAGTCTTTGCATAAATCATTATGAACAATAATGCTATAGAAACACGGTAAAATAAATCAGAGCCTATCCTCCACATATTGTTGTAAGCGATCATAAATGATAAATGTATGGAGCCTGGAGATACTACTCCTTCAATAAGCATTGACATTCGTTGAGTCCCCCAAAAGGTTCATCAAAACGAGATATTTTGGTTATGGAACCTTCAGGGGACACAGACTTGACAGCCGTTTGCTAAAAGTGCAACAATGTGATTAGATTAGAAGCTGATTAAAAACCGATATCTATCACCCAAAGGCAATGGCATGTCCAAAGGTGTACGTTAACTAAGTTTCAATCTCTTTAAACCATAGATATGAGTGATGACCATGTCACCTATTTAGAAACAGTTGAGTACCTACCTATACACATTACATAGAGCCAAACAAAGCGGTTTTATTTCAAGGTTTTTATAACAAAGACAATTTTATTCTATAGCATATTAATTAGTAGAACAAAAATCCTCATTTTGTCCACATGTTTTGAAATTAGTTGTAATAAGTCGAACATGAATGAAGTAACTCCAGAAAAAATCGCAATCGCAATGACGGCTACGGTATTTTTGCCTTGTCACGTTACCAAAACAGGCATAACTGATAAAAACATGTTGCAATATTCGATATAATGACGTCATTGCAGGGAAAACAAGCAGACACAAATAGGGTTGCCACCTTTTTTTTGTCCAAATAAAGTATACTTATTCAATATTAAGGGTAAAAGTACATATGTCAAAATAAATTACTTTTGAAAATATCCTTATATTTGAAAACATTTTTCAGCCAATTTTATCAAATAATTGTCAGAGAGAATTTTACGAGAGCGTCTTTACATTCAAAAATTTAATTATAATAAAATTAATAGGCGCAAAAAAATCTTACAATATACCTGTTTCTGTGTATTTTATGTCTAATCAATTCACCCTAAATATTTTTTTCACGTACTTTATATGTTGGTATAAAGTATAGAGTACCTACAATTCCCTGAAATAACGTACAATACTTTATAATAAAGTACAGGTCGCAACCAACCAACAAACTACACATGTGAATTTTAAATAAGTAGACCTAAAGTGAACTAACTGAAAAATATTCTATAGCTATCAAATATGAATGTGTATTGCCACTTCCGGGTTAACTAACTAACGCAACACCCAACATGAGCAAGATAAGAATAAATCACAAATCGAAAACATTGATTTAGGTACAAAGTAGATTATAGGCAGAAGTAACTCGTGCAAATAAAGAATCCATCTCATTATCGACACAATAGATCATAGACACCAATGACGGCACCACTAAACTGTTATTGTATACGTATCGTATTACGTAACCAGCTCATTGACCGACAGATTGGTTTAAAGGTATTCAAATGAAACGAGAATTCAACAATGAACAGTTACAAAACCTAAACACATATGTTAGCAAACAACTCATACAAAACTTAATGAGAAAATTTTATGGCGAGCGCTGCCAGTTCGTTCGAGAGTTCATCACGTTTTCCACTTCAGTACTTATGAAATAAATAATGTAGCATTACTGCTTTTTCAACCACTCCATATTGTAGATTATTGATTTTTCAACACAAATAGCACCAACCAATGAGGTATGGCTAAAGAATTCGTCCATTTTGTAACCTTGTATATATACCTCATGTTGGGTTTCATAAACTTACAAGGAGTAAAAATTTTATGTTTCATTTTAATTCACAAACAATCAGATCAATCAGATACCTGGCAATGATAATAAATCATTTAACTGCTTCAAATTGGACGTTATCTAAACATAATGTGAGACAAAGTCATTCAAATCAAGTGGGTATTTTACATTTATCATTTGAATCTCATCGTCATATTGCCTCATCATTATACTACAACCTGTAAAAGTTTCAGGAGCCGACATATTGATTAGTATTTATTTTTTATTTTGGTCTCAAAAAAATATAGAAAAAAGAGTTTGTTAAAATAATATCCACAAATTTAAATGATTATTTTAAGGATCAGAATCATTTATTTGCTTAAAATAGAGGTGCAACTATGCGTTAATATTAGTGGTTTAGATATATTTTACATTAGGAAAATAATGCGAGCAAGTATATTTGAATATTTTCGAGCATTTTTAATATGCCGTAACAATGCCATGTCTGGATAATGTCAGCTGTCGAGTACGATAAATGTCAGGGACGTTATTATTATATTATCTAGAATTACTTCTATTTGGGAAAGAAAAAATCATTTGATTCATTGTCTGCTGCTTTTACTTCAAATACCTGGACAAGCTTCATCGAGTCACACAATACCTTGGTCTTAATGAACACAATGGTGTTTTAAAATGGCGCTTACTTAAATGGCTGATCTTGTCTAGTTCTTACAGTTCTCAGACTAACTTCCTATAAATGTGTTTATAGGAAGTTAGTCTGAGAACTGTAAGAACTAGACAAGATCAGCCATCTGTTGCTTGTTGAAACTGAATGGCCGCGATAAAGGCACTAGAGCGGTTCAAACTGTAGGTATTATCATATAGCATATAAACCCCATTTAGACTGCTTACTTTGTTTACCCTTTATGATCAAATATTCTGTACTAGCATTAACTTTAGACAGTTTATGGTTCTCTTGACTCTCGTTAATCTTACTGATCTATCTATCTATTTGATTAACTTCAAAGAGGAAATGTCGGTTTATTTGAAAAACAAAGCCATACAAAGTCGACTGAACAAATAAATGCTATCGGGTTTTTTTTGCTCATAAGTCCGGAGTTACAGATAAGGCCAAATTAATGACAGTCCTATTTGGCGACTGAACCACAATTATCGTAAACTAATTAACACCATATTGTATCCAATTAAAAATCAAGCCATACCATAATGAATGATACGCACCTAAACTTGGGATTTTATTATACCCGACACTTAAAACACATTATGCAACATAGGATAGGTGATAAGGTGCATCTACTTGCTCCTTTACAAGTATAAAATGAAGTTGAACTTGCGCCGTACAGAGAGGGTAAGGGTTAGTTTGATAACATTATTTTTATTCATACTGCGCCAGTCGTAACACTTGCCTACGGGAACAAGACGTCAGGACTAAGGACCCTGACCTGTGTTAGTGTCAATAAAATGGTCTTCACCATATTCGGTTTTGCTATACATTTTAAACGGAAGTTCAGGGTCGTTAGAGTACAGAGGTACGTAGACAAATTCCTTATCTAAACTAAGAAGACATTGGCTTTGTAGAACAAAATTCCTGATTTGTATTTCGTAAAAACTGCGACAGCACTTAGAGCATTTATTTTTATGAGATATTTCCTTGATTCCCGTTGCCCAGGCAGCTAATACATTCGAGCTTTGATGCAAGTTGTAAACAAGCAAGGTTCAATCGTCCGATTTAATTGTTATTGTTAGTAAGAAAGACATCTTTTGTACACAGTCATTGATTGAAAGTCTTGACTGTGCCACATAATACGTGTTTGTCATGATACAGTTGTGATTCTTGTGATGTTGCCATAATAATATTATTACAGAGTCATTGCCTCTGATGTATGTATTTTAACCAACCATTAGTCATAAATAATTTAATTACTTAATGAATTGATTGTTCGATCTTGTGTCACTGTCTGTTTATGAGCCTCGGTTTAGTCGATTCTTTCTACGTACCTACATGTCTATATTGTTTACACTTCCCAAAATATTTTATTGAAAATATTTTATTCAAATCTTATTTAATTACAATTCGCTCGTGCGAACCATTGTAATCAATCAGGTTCTGTTCATCTACGGAACTATAAAATTGTTTTCTACCGACTTTACTTATTAGTTAATTTCATATCAGACTAATTGAAAAAATATATACGCCCACCATTCGTAATATAGGACTACTTTTAGGTTTTGAGAAATAAGATTGCATAGGAAAAAAATAGGACATCCCATTGCACTTTTAGCTTCATTTGACTTATCTTTATAATTACATCTATCTAGTATCTACACTTAAAATGTGATGATTGCTTCATATACATTTTCAACAGTTTGTTCCCGCACTTCACTTGTTTTCATTGTTAAGAGCACACTTCAGCCAACTTATATGAGCAGGCTAAATTTAATGCCAAGCCAAAATGAGACACATGTGACCACAAGCCAACGCAAATAAATGCAAATTTTCTTGACTAGCAATGCCACCTTGAACTGTGCACTAAAACTGGTCATACTCAACGTCTCGATTGTCATGTATGAAAGCGATCGCGCAACTTTAATTAAATTCGAAATACATCTGCGTTTATAAATAAACGAACATTTCATTTAATCAACACTGAATAAAGTTCCAGAAATAAAATTTGATCTTATGAAATATCTTAGTTAATATCTAAATATATTTTTATATTCAAATCCGACCTTACGTGAGTCAAGATTGAACTTCAATGACTTTTATTTACGCTTGCTGATATTACGCCATTTGCAAATAAAAATAAAGCATCAGCTGTTTTCGTCGTAGTTTGTAAACATAGCGCGAAATGGTTTCTTTGTTGGCTGCTCGGTCTAAAAGGAGAGAACATTATACATTTTATATACATAGTGCTATATTGAATCACGAGTAGGTATTACAGTCCCAAATTGTAGAATTCCATAGGTCACCCTTCTCTCAACTACATGCTTCTCGAACAAATAGAAAGACGAATACAAAACAAGATTTTACTTCAAGTTGTTTGAAGGGATAATATTATCATGGGGAAAAATGCATATGGTATCACATCAGCTATATATAACGCGTATCGACCATGCATATATTATTATACAATAGTAAATAGTCTGACAGCTTGTGTAAATTTATCGCCTAGATCAGTATTCACGTAGTATGTCTGTCTGTCTGTCATCACCTTTATAGACGAAACTGCATTATGGAATTCCCTTCTGGGAATAATGGTTAGTTCAGCGGGGAAAATCTGATCAATCATCATCTGCTAATATAGAAAAATGAGGATGATAACATAATATTCTAGATATTTTTAAAACAAAGCCATTGTATTCTATATCTTGCTTATTCCTATATTGTTTTCCACAGTGATGGAGCCCACGAGGCTATGCTTGGTGAGGGCCAGGTGCCGCAGATCGTTAGCAAGGAAACGAAGAAAGCTGATGAATACGAGGCACTGCAAAGTTTCCTCAGAAGCATCAGCTCAACTGCCACACTACCGCCTTATGTGAAGGGAGAAACTTACTCCTCGGCGAAAGGAGTTTTTAACCAGGTAAATTAAAAAAAAACGATTTACACTCTTATAATAGATTCGATTTATTAAGGATAAAAAATAGAACTGACAGAAATACTGCACTGTAGTACCTACTTAATATTACTACAGCCATACGGTAGTACATAATATTTTTATTCCATTGAATCTTCATAGTTCTACTTTATATTCACCATTTAACACATTCAAGTGAAACCCGTTGTCAGTTCAAAAAGGTTTTCATTAGTTCGGTTTATTCTCTTTGCCTTAACGCTTGAACAGATCAGGCGCGGATACAGTGGGGCAAATGCACCCATTGCCTGGTGTTTCGGGGTATGAAAAACAGGGTGTAAAGCCCTTCATCCCCTAAAGAAAAGGGAGGATCCTCCGACCAGACATGTGTCGTGTCTTGTGGGCCACTTCCCGACAGTTGTTTGTCCGGTTCTCGTTTATAGGCTTAACTTGCGGATAACTCTGTTTGCGAGGTAAGGGAATTCGCCGAAAGTTCTTCACTGGTTGCATACATGATGCGGGATTACTTTTTTCCATTTACAGAATTGTGCCGCTACAGGAGCAATTGCCCACCCATGAATCCGACCAAATACGGCACTATAATTAAAATACTACAGCATCGTCTATGCTGAGCTTCATTTAAGGATTTTGATGTTTTCGTCAATGATATGACGAACTAACATCAAAATCCAACCTACCCACCAGACACAACACCCGTCTCGTCGGAGGACCGTTTCTTCTGTGCCGTATAAGGGACGAAGAACTTTGCACCCTGTTCTTCATACCAATAAAAACTCATTGCATTTTTTGTAGATTTAATCAATTGATCATTTCAGGTGTTTTCTGAACGAAATCCTGTATCTGTTGTACCTATGCAGTTCCAGCAAAATAGGTTTAATTCTATCATAGAAGGTTTATGGGTATAATTTAAACATGATATTGTGTGGTTTATGGTATAATTGCTATGCCTTGAATGTTTATGCCTAGGAAGTCGTAAAGACAGTTCCGGCCAAAGTCGGGCGGGTCCTTAAACCTCGTTAGAAACTATTACCAACTACGATATGCAGGAGATTAATCACACTAATATTATAACGGTGAAAGTTTGTATGTATACTTGTTACTCCATCACGATCAACCGGCTTAACAGATTTGGATTCAATTAGGTATATTAGATAAGATAACTTAAACCCTTAAGATAGCTTATACCCCGAATTAACACATATGCTACATTTTACTTAACCACCACAAAACACCAAACAATTGTAATATAAGCCTAAAGTTATACAATACAATTATGTCAATGAAAGTTCCCTTTAACCGGCCTATGCTATCAATTTTCCAATTTTCCCATTAGGACGCCCACGCTAGACCAACCTAATCGTAAGCGTGGGCGCTCTAATGTTATTACTCTTCACGGCTGAATGAAAAAGGTTTTAATATGAAGCCGAAAAGCTTTGCTATGAACCAGCTTGCAAAATCGTTTATCGTTATTGGCCTTTGCCTCATTAAACTCGATTTTTTTCTAAATGTCTTTATCAAGTTATTAAAGCTTAAATGTGATAAAAATTTCCTTAGAATTTACTGTAGAGGGTTTACTGTAGAGGTTTGTTAAATGTGATGAATCACATTTAACAAACCTTAAAGCGTACAGGCTGTTTTGCTATGACGTTCCATGCTCAAATTATTTAAAAGAGAAGGTGCGAATAGGATTGCAACGTTGTGATATGTAAGTATAAATGAATGATAATCTAAAATATAGTTTAAAGTATAAAAATCTTCTTTTATTACGAATAAACATACTTACATAAAACACTACAGAACCTATCTAGTTATAACCTAACAGCGTCTCCTAGCATCGTGGGACAAGTACTTAATTATGCAAACGAGTAGCGCCGGGCGAACCGCTCAGGGGTTAAACCCGATACCGCGATGGAGGAAAATCTTTCAGAAGGTATATTCTAAAAAACCGGCCAAGAGCGTGTCGGGCCACGCTCAGTGTAGGGTTCCGTAGTTTCCCGTCCGTCACAATAAGTGTTCCCAGTTATGAGGCCAACCGAACAATTCGGTAATACCCAATCCAATGTAATAAGTACCTACAGCGCCATCTCTCGGGGAATTGGGTTACTAATTAATACAAAGACGTGCAATTTCGGTAATAATTTTGGATTGCGAGAACCGATTTCAATAATTCTTTTTTTGTTTGAAAAAAGATACGTTCAGGATAATAAAATATGTAAACAAAGTTACAAAAAATACTTGCATATACGATTATACTACAAACTTAGCCCAGAAATTATTTTGTACAACTTTTTGTCTTTTTTGTACAAAAACTGTTGTGTCAATCAAGTTCAAAATAATTTTCATAGAAAATCTTTATAAAGTTCTACTTTTCAGATTTTTTTCATATTTTCTAAACTTATGGTTCAAAAGTTAGAGGGGGGGGGACACATTGTTTTTTACTTTAAGAGCGATTATTTCCGAAATTAATGACATTATCAAAAAATGATCTTCGTAAACCCCTATTCATTTTTAAATACCTTTCCAACAATATATCACACGTTAGGGTTGAAATTTAAAAAAAAATCACTTCCCACTATACATATAGGGTGGCTACCCTAATAAAACATTTTTTTCCAATTTTTATTTAACCACTTTGTCGGCGTGATTGATAAACATATTGGTACCAAATTTCAGCTTTCTAGTGCTAACGGTCACAGAGATTAAGCGAGGACGGACGGACGGACGGACGGACAGACAGACATGGCGAAACTATAAGGGTTCCTAGTTGACTACGGAACCCTAAAAAGGAAGCCAATTTGTTGGATCACACAACGATTACAATATGTTGAGGCTTTCGTGTTTTTGACAGAAGTAAACACATACTTTGATAACTTATTTCCCCAACTTATACTTAAGTTACATACATATGAAGTAAGGAGACGACATAGAATGTTGAAAATATATTGCTAATATTGGTAATTAGAATAGTCTCCTTGGACTTTAGAGGTACTTTTTTTACCTACACCAACTTAATGACTATAGATACATACTAATCACTAGCCAAATAAAATTATCCTTGTTAGCTTGCTACTGTTTATTTAGTTTTATGCACTGACCTTGATAACTAAAATGTCATTCATCTTTGTTTTGCACATCTTACGATTTAAATACTTAGTTGTTACCTATTTATCTAAGTTGAACACTTGCGTTCGTTGTGTTTTAGTTCAGTAAGTGTTAGTTCATCCTAACAAATATGCTTAACAATTGAACGGATTACTTGAACCATGAATTTTCTTGCCGGTTCTTCTGCATAGGAAACGATAAACCCGAAACTTGCACCTTTGCTTAGATTTAGAAATAAAATATTTTGATTTCGACAGAACGTAGCACACATACTGTGGTTAACGAGATTTTGGTATAGGATCTCTATATACAGTATATGCTCACGTTAAACATAAATTATATATAATAAAAGAGAAAATCACTAACTCACTCATCACGAAATATCAAAAACTGCAACTGTGTTAGGTTAGGCAATTTTGCATTCGGGGCCCTTTTAGAACATAGGGGCTCAATAAATCGGGATCTTGCAAAATTTTATCAGTAAGGGGGTGAAACAGGGGGGCAAAGTTTGTATGATGTTTAATGTTTGAATTGACTTGAAATTAGTATAGACGCTATTACACTAAGGAGCTGAACATCGGGTTAAACCGCTAGACACAGCTAGTATAATAATATTTCTGAACTCTACGTGAGCAAAGCCACAGTCAAAAACTACTATTGCATACAGAAAATAAACTACGCTAAATGCCGCTAGTTAAATAGTCTGTCCAAAGTCACAGCAATCCATATTGGCTCACAGTCGCTATGCAAATCCATAATATATTAAATCAGCGGATGATATTGACCTCAAAGTTCTCTTCATTAGCATGTAAAGAACGGACAAGGTATCTGGCTTCCAAACTTGCAACATGTACGGTCAACAAAAGAGATTGAAGAGCATGACCGCTATAAAAATGCAGTTTGAGGTTACGCTGCTTACATACATTTATTTAAGTTCTGATTTTTATCAATATATCAAGAGGACCTCTTGATAAATTGGTTAGAGTTTAATTTTATATGAATAGCTGAGCTGAGCCTGCGGTTTCACTCACGTAGATTTGAATATTATGCATATAAATATTCCTCTTGAATCATTGATATGTATTGCTGAAAACTGCATTAAAACCGTGGAGTAGTTTAAAAGATCTAAGCGAATAACCTTGCGGAAGCGACTTCATTTTGTAATACGTAAATATGTGAACCATACTGAACCTATGTAGGTAGGTTAGGTAGGACCATAGAAATATTAAAAACAGGACAGGTTTTTCTGATATCTATGGTTAGAACATTACAATTACGACCTCTTTACGACTGAGTCGCGGTTGAAAGACACAATTTATCCGGGCACGTGTTGAGATAGTCCTCAAGCAATTGGTGTTGTGTTACAAAAGAAAGTCAATATTATTTGTACACATACAAACACTGAGATGATTGCTTCTGCTAATTGTAATCGTAACCAGTTGACAGGGAGTCGCTGTTAGTAAACATTAATGTAATTGTTTTGTGAAATGTTCTAAAACAATAACAATATGGCGTTAGTTCTGAATTTGGCCACTCGCCAAAAGAGCCTTGTACATCAACAAGTGCAAAGTGACGTAATTAGTCCAACGCTAACATTTCACCACCATTTCAATATACGTACATTTTGGCAAAGAGTGCTATTTCTTTTAAGCTAAAAATAATTGCTCTTTACATAAATATTTTTATTGCAATGGAGTTTTTGCATACCAAGCGGTTTTTGTTATGCTTTACCTATTCATCACTACTCACGAGGTTCTAACGAAATGATGAGAAGTTAATCTCTGGTTAAAGCAAAAAGGTGCACGTGTTTAGTTTTTGTGATTCCGATTTTTTGGTAATATATCCTCGTTTAAAAAGTTGAGCTGATTTGGTAGGTACCTATGTAATTTAGACAAACATGTCGGTCTTACTTTGCTTAATAGGTTAGATAATTAGATAAACAAAACTTCATTTAACTTTCACGATGGATTAAAAAAATGTTGCCTAATACAACATTAGACCCCGGAAGGTAGCTTACCTATAGTGCTTAATTTGAACATTGACTAATAAAAAACAAGAGCTAGGCTGACTTGCGCAATGAGAGCCCTGCACAAAATTGGGACAAACTTATCTCTGCCGTTGGAAAAGTGCTGTCCTCATACAGATATAGGAACAGAGTGACAAGGAAACTCATCCTATTCTTTGAAAGGGGGTTATACTATACGTCATTAACTAGAAGCCAAAACTGGGTGGTAACCGAGCTGTGTTCGTTCTGCGAATTCATGCGATCAATTTTTATATTCTGGAAAAAACTGTTCTAAAAAATATTTTTCCTAATTTATGCGCCAACTATCAAACAGAACTTTTCCAATAATTTACGTAACGTATGTAATGTCATAAATAAACAAACAACGATGTATAAACGATGACAGACTTAAAATAATAATAAACAATATTGCTAAATGTAGCGTCGGGTAAAACAATGAAGTAAGACATAATGAGGAAACCCGCATGTTTGGTATAATATCAGACCGCGACCATGGTCCTGCTGCTATGCGGACAAACCGAGTGTCACACAATGCGATCTACTTTTTACGAACACGGCTTTTTAGCTCAATAAACCTCACCAAATATACGTAAACGACAAGGATTATTACCAGGTAAAGAGTTTAAAACACGCCTATTAACACTTTGCATACTTAACTGATAAATTTGTTTAGTGTTAAACCTTGAAGTTTTACGCAATTACTCTATGTTCATACATAGTGTATGTAAGTAGGTATACTTACCTACTTTTCAGGGTAAAAACTTAATCGGATGTCCACATGTTAGAAGTGAGACAACTTGACAGGTCACCTACATTCCCCGAAGCATTAGTTAATTAGAGCCTCCTTCAAGTTTGCTATCGACGCCATTTCATCTTGACAAGGATGAGCCAATGTTGACAAACCCCATTTATTCCAATTAAATAAATTGCTTGTTATAGGAACTGACAAGAGAGACTAAGTACTAAGTATGGCACGCAGGCCTGTTTATACCTACGTAGTACGGATGTATAGTGGAATGGGGTTTAATAGCTTACTATTGAAGAGGTAATTGTCGAGCAGAATGAGTATTATGGGTCATTATCATTACCTACCTGCTTTAGAATAGCTGCGTTAAAACCTAAGCAGCTTAGTCAGTCGGTCGTAAAGGATAAGAGACTAACTCAACATCATTTATTTAGGGACATTTCTAATTACTTATATATATAAGCCTTAACCTGAACAGAATTTGCAAACATCATCATTTTATTTAGATAAGATCAACTGGCTACTTAGTCGGGGACTCAGTGGACTAAAATTTTCATTTAATTTTCTACTTAGTAAAAACAGTATTTCTCTTCGCTTTTGTTAATTAAACTACTTCACTACGACGCCTGAATTAGAACCACTAACCGCAATTCAATCTGATACACTCTTACGTTATCTGTCTTTACTTCCTGATGTCTAAACAAACTGTTCCTAATAACTTAGATATGGAACTGGAACCCGACCTCTTAGATCCAACTCACCTTAAATAAAAAAATATGTTTACGAATCGTAAAGATGTAAAAACAAGAATTTACAATAGCAATTGAAGTGTATGTTAACATTGAATTAAATATGTAAGCGCTGTGATAATAATATGTACGATGTGTAAACACATGCTTAAATAAAGTAAGTAGTTCAGAAATGAAAATGAATCATTTGAATATTTACTAACATATTGGTATTCCCTTTTTGGGGAAGTATTTTTTTAGTCAGCGCGAGCGTTACTAGATATCTTGCAGTGTCCGTTTTTTTTTTGTTTTTACAAAGTTTCATTGTGATCACAAAAAAAAACGAATGTATAATAGAATCGAGTGTGTGTTAGTGGCTAAATAATAACACACTGCAATCGATCTTCAGATTAAGCCGCGCTTGCATAGGTTGGTCTGTGGATGGGTGATCACCCTTTACATACCGAGTGCCCTCCGTGCTTTGGAAAGCACATAAAACCTTTTGTCCCGGCTGTCATTTGCAGCTCTATGACAGTCGTTACAAGTAGTCATTGCCCGAAAGTCTGACAGCCAGCCTTACCTAGAAGTATCGTATTACCCACCCAGTACTAACTGGGTTGTGGAGGTCAGATAAGCAGTCGCTCCAAGGATGTAAAATATTGGTATTCAGCTACATCCGGTAAGACTGGAATCCGACCCCAACATCGTTGGGAAAAGGCTAAGAAGATGAATGTTACCCACTATGTAATTCCATCCAACTATTTGTCTCTTTAGAAAACCAACCTGAATACATATTTACATTGCAACAATATTATCAACTTAAAGTAAAATAAATGATAAGAAATATATAAAATAAGATATAATACATGAACGGAATATATTTTCTTTTTAATCTATTGAAAACTATGAATCGTGACGGAATCAATAACAAAATTAAATGCAAGTCATGTGTATCTAAGTTTTGTGTAAGATTTCATATCAATACCACGTGCAGTTTGAACTGAATTTTGAATACTTATTTTAAGCGATACAGATACAATTATTATCATGGTCGTCAGAGCATAACGTGATAATCTTATTTTATTCATAAAATGATGAATCAATCAGAATTGAAACATGGTTTTAGATTTAAATTTCCCTAAATGTGAAATTGATACTTGAACAAAACACACAAATAGTGATGACTTGATGACTGTATGTGTGGGGTTTTGTATATTTATCCTACTAATTATGAATATAAATGCGAAAGTTTGTAAGCATGGATGTGTGTTTGATCCTCTTTCACGAAAAATCTACTGAAGATTTTGCACAGAGGAAGATTATTGGCTGACCTTTTTTTCGACTTACGCGGGCGAAGCCGCGGGCGCCAGCCATATATATTTTTGTAATAAAACGTTCAATTGCATCCCATAAAACATTTTATTAACGGACTTTAAAATAAGGAGGAGGTTCTCAATTCGACTGTATTTTTTTAACAGTTGTTTATCGGTGACCGTGGTGAAATCGGAAAGAATGAAAGCCCTCGTTGAGCTAAATAACAAAAAACAACGCGTGTGAAATACATTGCATATTGAACCTAATTTTAGTGCAAAAAGAGCCAGTTTTGGAGGAAGTATTTTGAAAAATATTATAATATAACGTGTGAGGTAGTGGCCTGAAAAACCTACAATATCCGGTTGCTCACATAATGCTACGTAGATTACGAATACTTTCTTATAGAAGATGTTTATTTTATACTCATACTTCGCTTGTTCTTTGTCGTTGACTGGTACCAGTCTCATGTAGGTACATACCTCATAGCTGTACTGTGTACTCAAAGGTTTTCTAGAGAATATCGCTAGGTATCGACTGCAAAAAGTTGTGTTTTCGGTAAATACCCATAATTCAGTTTTTCTCCCACTTACAACTTCGGTAAGCCGTTGTTCGTTCTTTATTATTCGTTCAGTCTGTCTCATAGAATTTTAATTACCACGGACAGACTATTATAGCTCTAAACTCATTCAAATTTCGAATAAGGATGAAATGTATTTATGTAATAGTATCTAAAACTTTGCCAATTTGAATTCGGCCGATTAATAACATCCCATATTTGATCAAATGATTGTTATTAGTTGACGTATTTTAAACAGATTTTCATCATAAAAGAACTGATAACAAATCTACTAGAACCGATTTTTCATACAAAAAAACCGGCCAAGAGCGTGTCGGGCCACGCTCAGTGTAGGGTTCCGTAGTTTCCCGTCCGTCACAATAAGTGTTCCCAGTTATGAGGCCAACCGAACAATTCGGTAAAACCCGATCCAATGTAATAAGTACCTACAGCGCCATCTCTCGGGGAATTGGGTTACTAATTAATACAAAGACGTGCAATTTCGGTGGTAATTTTAAAACCGATTTCAATAATTCTTTTTATGTTTGAATAAAGATACGTTCAGGATAATAAAATATGTAAACAAAGTTACAAAAAATGTTTGCATTTACGATTATACTACAAACTTAGTCCAGAAATTATTTTGTCTTTTTTGTACAAAAACTGTTGTGTCAATCAAGTTCAAAATAATTTTCATAGAAAGTCCTTATAAAGTTCTACTTTTCAGATTTTTTTCATATTTTCTAAACTTATGGTTCAAAAGTTAGAGGGGGGGGGACACATTGTTTTTTACTTTTGGAGCGATTATTTCCGAAATTATTGACATTATCAAAAAATGATTTTAGTAAACCCCTATTCATTTTTAAATACCTTTCCAACAATATATCACACGTTAGGGTGGAAATTAAAACCCTAATAAAACTTTTTTTTTTAATTTTTATTTTACCACTTTGTCGGCGTGATTGATATACATATTGGTACCAAATTTCAGCTTTCTAGTGCTAACGGTCACAGAGATTAAGCGAGGACGGACGGACAGACAGACATGGCGAAACTATAAGGGTTCCTAGTTGACTACGGAACCCTAAAAATAATAGTGATACACGTAATCTTGACCGAATAAGATGCATACTTTCTTGTTCAAACTAGATATTAATTAGGTACCTACCTACTGTTTCTTATTAGTTATGGCGACAACATTGTGTAATATTAATTACAATCTAAATCCGTAATAAATAATAATGTTTGTGCGCCACTGATTAGACATAAGCAGAACTATAGGCATAACAAACATTAAGATCATTTGTGATTAAAATAGGATTGCAGCTGGTTATTCTGTTGCTAACCCTACAAACATGAATAGAAATAGTGATTTAGTTCCTCCCTTAGACGACTTCTTTTTATAAAAGTAAGCAGTTACTTTTGGATATGGACTTTAAGCCATAAAAAAGTATCACCAGTATGGTTTCCGCAAGGGGCGCTCGACGGTGGACGCCATCATGCGCGTGAGAGCCCTTACGACGGGGGCTGCAGTGTCCAGGGGTGGGGTTGTCGTGGCGGTGTCTCTCGACATCGCTAACGCGTTTAACACCATGCCCTGGGGCTGCATCAGGGAGGCACTCCAATACCACCGGATGCCGACCTATCTTCGTCGTGTGGTCGGGGCATATCTGACGGACAGGGCCGTCATATACCCCGGTCGCTCTGGAGAGTGGAACCGGCGAGAGATGTCGTGCGGTGTCCCACAGGGATCGGTCTTGGGGCCGCTCCTGTGGGACATCGGTTACGATTGGGTGCTGCGCGCCGACCTCCCCAGCGGCGTCAGTGTAGTTTGCTACGCTGACGACACGCTCGTCCTGGCTCAGGGGGGGTCGCACCAGGCGGCGGCCGACAATATGACACGCGGGGTTGCGACAGTCGTAGAGAGGATCCGGCTACTGGGTCTCGAGGTGGCCTTGCACAAATCCGAGGCCATGGTTTTTCATGGCCGCGGAAACACGCCACCGTCGGGATCCCAGTTGACGGTAGGAGGGGTTCGCATCGGCGTCGGGTCGACGATGAAGTACCTGGGAATCGTCCTCGACAGCCGGTGGAACTCCGTCGAACACTTCCGACGTTTGGCTCCCAAGCTCGAGCGGACGGGGGCTGCTTTCAAGCGGCTCCTGCCCAATCTCAAGGGGCCAAACGCCTCCTGCCGTAGGCTCTATGCCGGAGTCGTGCGGTCCATGGCCCTTTACGGGGCCCCAGTATGGGCGCGTTCTTTAGGGCGGCGCGCCGCCCACTATCTGAACGCGCCCCAAAGGGTGGTGGCCATACGGCTTGTCCGGGGCTACCGCACGATCTCCGGCGAGGTAGCAAGCCTCCTTGCCGGACTGCCACCGTGGGATCTGGAGGCGATAGTCCTCGCGCGCCTGTTTGAGTGGCGCGCGGAGGCACTACACCGGGGGGAAAACCCACTGCCGCGGCAAGTTGCCGCTCGGCGAGCAGACCTCCGGTGCGATCTCATGGTGGCATGGAGAGAGCGACTGTCGCAACCCCGTGCAGGGCACGCTACAATAGTGGCGGTAAGTCCCCTCTTTGAGGAGTGGCTGGAGAGGCGTCATGGCGTCCTCACCTACCGCCTGACGCAGGTCCTCACCGGACACGAAAGTTTCGGGAGGTTCCTGCACATCATCGGGCGGGAGGAAGCGCCCGGGTGTCACCATTGTGACGATCGCCCGGAGGACACGGTGGAGCACACAGTGGCGATCTGCCCGGCTTGGGCGGAGCACCGCCGTGCCCTCGTAGAGGCGATCGGCGGCGGCGATCTCTCGCGTCCGGCCATGGTTCAGGCCATGGTCCGGAGTGAGAGGGAATGGGAAGCGGTCACCACCTTCTGCGAAGCAGTAATGCTAGCGAAGGAGGTGGCCGGGCGTTTGCGGGAGAGAACATCTGCCCAACCCAGCCGCCGCGGGAGACGCCCATGGCGCCGGGCGCCGCGAGACGACTTCCGGCCACCGTAGATGCGGGCCTGTGGGCGGTGAGCAATGGGTAGTTCACCGTCCGTCCGTCGATTGACGACAGGCCGTGTCGACGGCGCGTTCGTGTTTCACGCGCGCCTCAAAGAGAGTCAGCAAAGCAGAGGGGCTTGCCAGAGCCTCTGCCTGCCGGGGTTGCGGGTTGTTCGAAAGAGATACCGCGGCCTCGGAACGTAAAGGACAATAGAAGAAACATGGGTGGGTTTTAGTCAGTACAAGTCTGACATCATCCAATCACTTCCCCCGCTCTGGGTGGAGCGGGGGGGCCGCTCCACCCAGAGCGGGGGAAGTCATTGGATGATTTCCCACCCGAAAAAAAAAAAAAAAAAAAAAAAAGCCATAAAAAAGTCAAGAATCTTGTACGTAGTACCCAACGATGCTAGGGTCGGCTTTCAGTCTAACACTATGCTGAAGTTAGTAGTATAAGACACCTAAAGCCTAGCACGAATACTGACTCAAACTAAAAAGTTAACGAGTCGTATTAACATTTACAAAAATTATTAGTCACTGCCCAACCCAAATGAAAAATCCTCTTGTCCTTCCTTTTTTATCCAAAAATACTTAACGAACACTTTTGTTTCAGTGCCTAATAACATGTGCCGTCCTTATCCTGGCGGCAGGGGCTGGCCACCCCATCGGCTTCTCCGCCGTCGCACTGCCACAGCTCAGGATTGAGAACAGCTCCATGAGGATAGATGATGAAATGGGATCCTGGATTGGTGAGTTCTGTGCACTTTTTTTTAATATGTTCAAAATTTCAAGACGAAAACAAGATCGCTATCATAATAATTACGTTTAAACAAGCCAGTAATACTATAATATAAGTCATATAAGTCAGTATTTTCCTGGCAAAAAGTATATCTTTGTTTAGTGAATGAATAGGAGGAGTAGGATAGAATAATTTTCCACTTTCCTGTCACTCCTTGTATTGTATTACGATTCAATCACTCACCTAAAGTGCACAAAATAAATTTTAAAACATAACATTGATGAAAGGTGTAAAGAAAACAGCTGCTACCTATAACAGTTTTGTAGGAATCACGTGTGAAAATAAAAAAGATTCAAACGTCCTTACTCTAGACATAGAGTATGGACACTTTTAATCGGTATTTTTTTCATCATTATCATTCAGTCATCATTTTGAACACCACAAAGAGTCTATGTGGTATTCAAAATTAAGAACACCCTACTAAATACGTGGTAAAAGTTTATCCGTCGGTACTCCTTCCATCCTGTATTATTCTGTATGGGTATCTCTAGTTTTATAAATCAAATAAAATTAATGAAAATAGGTCAGTAAAAGACTAATTATAAAGGCTCCCGCAGAGTACACTTGTTTTGTTTCACGTGTGATAATAACACACGTTTTTTTCTCATTCTTCGACTAAACTAAGTCTGAACAATTTGCAAATCATTCTTGCGCAATGTTATGCAATACAAAACTCGTAAGTTCTCGCTTAAGGAACACAATCGGTCGTGAATGGCCATTGAAGTCATCTGTTAATCTCTACCTAGGTAGGTACTGGGAGCTTGTGGATTTTTGTGATTGGAAGAGCATAAAATACTTTACAGATTATATTTTTAGTCACGTTATGATTCCAAAACTATCCTATTCCATTTTTAATAATTCTCCATTTAAAAACCTGATATTCGAATGTCTTTGCAACCAGCCTGCACTGTTGTAGGTAGGTTTGATCAATTTTATTAAACCTCTACGGTAACCATGTGATAATGATTGGTCTGACACCCATCAGGTGTGTTTTAACTGGTGCAAAAGAACATCATACAACATGCTTAATAATGCTATAATACTATGCTAGAGAAAAAATCCTCTATAAATGGCTATTCATAGACAGAACATCTGTCAACTTAGGTTCAGTTACAGTCAATGACATGTACACGCGATTATCTCGCGAAAAATTGGTTTCTACTTTGAGATAAGACTTAATAAATAGTATGGTTTCCAAATTAATAATTTCGTGAAGCCGTAAAACGTTAATCAATACAGAAGAAGGCACGAATAAAATGTATACAAACGTTATTGCTCGTGACTGTACATATTAGAAGAGAAACAGGGAAATGAACTATAAATACTTGAGGTAGATATTTCGCATTATTATGTCAATTCATGACAAGCATTACTATTGATTTTCAAACAAGTTATGGAAATCAACTTGGAACGTCAACAGAATTTAAGCAGTAGTTATTTTCCATGTAGCTATTAGCAAAATAAAAAGCTAATTATAACAAGAATGAGCTAGCAAATGGCCAATTAGTCTGAAACAAATGAAGTAGGTAAGAACAAGGAAAGATGTTTAACACCAACATAACATTGAAATTAGCACAGTCATGATCACTTGGGTTAGATATTATATTATGGTTGTCAGCTTTTCAAGTCCATGACGCAGATTGAAATACTTCATTGGCAATAGTTCAATTTTGAAGTATAAAACGCATACTTTAGAATTTTGTTGCAAAAATTAGGCATTAGGGATAGGGAGATTGGAGATGACAAAAAAGATATCCAATATGTAATTATTTTTTAAATCTTTTTTCAAACATAAATATGTTATTGTAGTGTCTGTATGTGTGCCTCCACTCAAAGTGTGTGGTAAAAAAACCCCACATTCCGGAACAGGTTTTCTAAAAACAAAAAGTTTGAAAAGTTATTTTCGGATACATAAGAACCTAGGTAAGTATCCATTGTTTTCAAAATAACGTTACGTAATTCCTTCGCGAAATTAAATTACCTAAGCATTGTGAACTTAACGTTAATCTATTTGAATACAAAGGTGCCAGGAGATTATTTGAAAAGAGAATTTCACAAATTCACACATCATTTTTACTTCCTGTTTTGGACGTGATAAGCAGATGTAGCGCTTATAGTATGACCACTTTAAGTGTGCTGGACAAGGTGGCGTTGCTTGTTAAGAAAATTTGCATCGAAATGTCAAACTTGATACATTTATTTTAGTTCTGGGTTTTCCCGCCTGCACTGATAAGTTGGTTGAAGCGTACCGTAGATGGAAAGTGTCAAGTATATGTTCAGTCATTTCCAACCTATCGCTACCCGTGACTACAACAATCCAATAGCAACCTTAAAGTTAGATTGATAAGAATCACAGTTTGCAAATTCAGAAGTAAAATAACTAAAAGGACAGTAGGCAAGTATTGAATAAAATTGCCAAAAATAACACATGACATGGACGGACATAGATGAGGCTTTCCCCAGACGGAGCTATGCAATTGCAAGCTGCATAGTTCTGGCTCTTTCACAAACTTATAAGATTAAAGTAATACTGTCAACCAAGAGATACACGTACACCTACCTACCGTAATTATATTTAGGCATTGTCACTAGTATCAATAGATGTTGGTATTCACTTATTACCCTCATGTATCAATTGGGTACCCCAGTTATAATAAACTTTCAAGGAGAGTCATAATTTAAGGTATAATTTAAATGTATATGTATATCAGGGATGTAACGGAGGTAGTTTTATCGGAACCGAAATCGGAATCGGAAGTCGGTTTAAATTTGGTTTATCGGAATCGGAATCGAAATCGGAGGCAGGGTCAGTTTGTTTAAGGACAAATAAAACATGATTTATAGTCAATTCTTTTCATTTTTACTTTTTATTTTAAAATAAAAAACAACTGTGAAAAAAAAATGGCATAATTCCAAATAAACAAAAGATAAAATTAATGAATTTAAAGTTTAATTCTTCGAACCTGTCGCGCGCCGCCCGCTTTGTTTCGTTCGACCTCCGATTAACATCCGATACGAAAGTATCGGAACCGAAGTCGGAACCGAAAGTGTAATAATAATCGGAAATTCCGACTTAACGGAACCGGAATCGAAGCTCCGTTACATCTCTGATGTATATAAGCTATGGAGTTAAATATGGCTGAAATAAAATCAATATTTTACATGAAATTAAGAAATGTACAAAAGACTGTTAGAGAATATCTCCGTCCGTCTCTGTACATGATGTGTACTAATTAAATAAACATGAAGTATTCATCGTATCCATCTCTGATAAGATTACTGCTGGTCATTCTTATTAATTCTACAGAAAACTCAAATATAAAATGCGCAAAATACACAAAAGCCACATAATCCAAATTTAAGTAGGGGGTCTCAACTGATTTGCTTAACGATAATGAGGGAATTAAGTATTACGACTACTTTATGGAATTTGCAAACAGTTCACAATGAAATAAACGGATAAGTACAATACGTTCTTACTCTCCGACAATTCGTAGATAATTTTCTTTATTCTTATGGAGAAAATTAAAGACCTAAGTAGCAGTTTTATTTTTAAGTAAGTAACTTAAAAATAAAACTGCGGCCTTCCATCATTGAGAATTAAGTAAGTCATTTATTTTCTATGAGAGATTAAAATTAAGGCTGTAAACAATTCAATTAGATACAAGGTTACATAGAAAAGTATCTCATTAATATAGTTTTCTTTTAATAATTTTCTTTAACAGTCACATTACACGTTGTGAAAACTGAAGAAGAGATTTTACAATAACAAGTGAAGGTACTTCTATCCGAAGGCTCTTCAGAATTACACCCGTTAAATCTTTGTACCGTTAATGAATGTAAATAATATGTAACTAGAATAAAATTCATCTTACAGTAGTTATCATGTCGTTAAGTGAAAGCTAAACATGTATTTAAAATGAAAAAATTGATAGATTTTGAGGGTTGATTGCACAAATAGTGGAAAACCCTGTCTCCTAAACTAGAGACTCTCAGGAAAGAAGTCATTGTTTTACTTTAGATTCGTGAACAATAAAATCTTTTATTGGAAAGATAATAATTTTGCAAAAAATAACTGATGACTTCTTCTCTAGCTAAATAACCTATTAATTTTCATTTTTTACTTCATCCTGATTATCCTACTGTATCACTACATAGTATAAAACAAAGTCGCTTTCTCTGTCCCTATGTCCCTTTGTATGCTTAAATCTTTGAAACTGCGCCACGGATTTTGATGCGGTTTTTTTTAATAGATAGAGTGATTCAAGAGGAAGGTTCTTATGTATAATACATACATATTATAGTAGAAAAAAGTGGGGATTTTCAAAGATTTGTAACACCCGTGCGAAGCTGGGACGGGTCGCTAGTAATATTATAAAAGCGAAAGTTGGTGAGGATTTACCTTCATTATTATGTAAGTATGTTTGTTGCTCTTTCACGCAAAAACTACTGAATGGATTTTGAGGAATTTCACAATTATATAGCTTATATATCAAAATAACACATAGGCTACAATTCATAAAGATATCCTAACTAATATTATAAAAGCGAAAGTGAGTTTGTTTGTTACCTCTTTACGCCTAAATGTCTAAACCTATTTTGATGAATTTTGGTACAGGGATAGTTGTTGTTGTTTTTTTTTAAAAAGAGTGAAAAATGAGGGAGAAATATGGAAAACTTAGCATTGCTATTTACAATAAATAAGGCGCTAAGGCAAACACTATAGGTGGCAGGTACCTGCAAATCAGGAAAGGGGAACTGTCTTATCTCGAATTTAACACGGCCGAAGCCGCGGATGGAAGCTAGTATTGTATATTTTATCACCACGCAAGTGAAACCGCGGGGCGCAGCAAATTTATTAGATTGCAATCGAACATATTTTTGATTGCAATTGAACATGAAACAGAATATTTAAACTATTAATAAACATCATTATGTAAATAGGTACCTACCATTATCGAGATGTGAATAAGCAGGCACTCAAAACAATTTAAATGCAAACTCATCGATTACGATAAACAGACAACACAATCATAATATTACTCATTTGTTTTTGCTAAGATTTGTTTTACTTCAACGACGAAGTAAAACAAATCTTAGCAAGTGTCTTATCGATAAAATCTGTCCCACCGGATAATTTATCTCTATTTAGTGAAGTGAAGTGGTAATAAATTGATTGGTCACTAATCACCATGAAGAACACTTAATTTTAAACACCATGCTTAATTAATTGGTCATATTTTACAATTGATCATGTCCGCATGGATGGTTTAATTAAAATTTAAGTACGAAGGCCGTGATTTTGAGACCAAGACGACATATTTACCAAGGTGCGAATACAAATTGGCTGAATTTTACGCACCATATCAACTTCCTGACTATACAATTAGGTACTTTAACTGCGTACAAACATTACATAGCACTATTTTTGGCTAAGTAAGTTAACCATGACAATGACATGCATAAACTAACACCGTTTCCCCATGACATTCGATTGTGCAGAATTGACGTAATTTATTTTCTTCATATAATATTTTCCCTATTCTCGGAACACTCAAATTCAGTTAGGAAAAACACACTTTTTCTATTATCAACTGTTGTATAATTGCGTGACATTGATTTCTTCTCATTTTTCGCAGCCATCAAATGCCAAGGTATGGAATATGACGAATGAATACCTTTTTTTTGCAAAAAAAAACCGACTTTCAAAAAAACACTAAGAAGACGGAAAAAATAGTCCCGGAAGTCAGTGACTTTTGCCACCGACTTTTTCGTCTTATGAGTATTTTTTTAGGAAATCAGATTTGTTTTGATGCAAAAATTTTTTTTTTTATTCGGCCTTTTTAGTTAAATATATAAACATATGCATATATGTAGATACACATGTAGATACAGAAGCAAAAATATGTACCCCCCGGAACGTAAAGGGCAACAGAAGGATAGAGAGTCAGCAAAGCAGAGGGGCTTGCCAGAGCCTCCGCCTGCCGGAGTTGCGGGTTGTTCGAAAGAGATACGGCGGCCCCGGAAGGTAAAGGGCAATAAAAAAAAAAATTTTTTTTTTATTCGGCCTTTTTAGTTAAATATATAAACATATGCATATATGTAGATACACATGTAGATACAGAAGCAAAAATATGTACCCCCCGGAACGTAAAGGGCAACAGAAGGATAGAGAGTCAGCAAAGCAGAGGGGCTTGCCAGAGCCTCCGCCTGCCGGAGTTGCGGGTTGTTCGAAAGAGATACGGCGGCCCCGGAACGTAAAGGGCAATAGAAGGAACATGGGTGGGTTTTAGTCAGTAAAAGTCTGACACACCCCTCCTGCTCCGCGCAATAAAAATAATTGGGTGAGGAGTGAGATAGGTGATTTCCCACCCCAAAATACTGTATCAAAATGTTCACGCAGTCGCGAGTCGCGTGCACATTCACACACTCGGCACGTGTTAATTGGACACAACACCGTCATTACGTGACACCTCAGGCTCATAGGTCCATAGTAACAAAGTCCACAACGCTCATAGATCAGGTATTGCACCAAATTATGTTTCTTCTCTTCGTAACAATGACTCTTATTTTATCCGACCAATAAACGACATTCTTTTGGCTTCATTTATATTTAAAAGGTTAGATAGGTCACTACAACTTCGGATAGGTAGGTAAAAGTATTATTTTTAGGATTGGCCACCGGAATTGGAAAAGAAAATAATACATTATCATAAGCAAAAAAAACTGGTCCAGCTCTACTATTTCGACATTACGCATTTGCCTAAAAAGTTATATAATAATTTATGGTCACGAAAAGAAATACATGAATATACACTGGATAATCAAGATGCGAACCTACGACGCAATAATCTGTAGATATACAGATATTGTGAGCCCTACCTTTCAAACTAGGTTAAAACCTATATCTTAAGAGACCACTGCTAGGGTGATTGTGTAGAATGCATGCAATTATGTCCCCGCACTCTAGCCAGAAGTGACGAGAAGGAATACCGTGTGGTCTTAGTCAATAGGAGTCTGACAGACCCCTCCGCCGTCCCATGGCGGACAAAATCCATGGAAGATTTCCACACGTAAAAAAATATCTTAAGAGACAGTGTTTAGGTGTGAGCTTACTCAAAAACTATTGGTTACTTATAGGATGATTGCCATGAACTTTTCCAAGGTTGAGCTATACACAAATAAGATTTCCGAGAACAAAACAAAAAACTTTTTAGTGAGAAAATCCCACTCTAAAAACGATTTTTAAATTATTGATTTCGATTCAAAGCGGCCATTGACGTCATTCTATACTTGACTTGCGGTGACACCAAGAAGTCTGAATCAATAAGCTAAAATATATTTATAAATACGCTTCTACATACAGATTTATTAGATTATTTATTCAAACTTTTTATGCCACTTGTTGTGGTATTGTTCATTTTTATATTGGATGTTGAAAAAAAACATTATGATGTATCAAAAGCAACACTTTTGATACTATCGCTCTTCGTGGACCTACATTATATTGGCTAAGTTGTGGCTCCGACTTCTTCCACAAAAGTCACTAACGATGAAGAGTGGAAGATTTTAGAAGAAACACAATAGGTTCATATTTTTATCATTCAGATTCATGATTATTGAAATTAATTTTATTTAAATTGGCGTAGACAAGACACAATTAGTTCTAATTAATAACAATCAACTAAGAATTACACTGATGCTGAAAAAACGTGTCTGCAATGCGAATTACGATAAAAGGTTCATAGAGATGTATACTGTTCCAACAGAGGTACTAGAAACCCATCCATGCAAAAAATACGGTAACGTTATACATATATACTATCATATTATGTTATTTATTCATGTACCAAAATTAATTTTAATAATTAATTAATTATGTATATCTTTACAATTATTGTTTTTATACACATTAACTAACAACTACTGGTTGCCTTCTGCCACACAATAAATAATCGCTAGTGTTTTGTGGAAAATTTAGAACACTGAGTTATCGTTTTAAGATTCTATCTTTCACAGGTACATGCCTGTTCTTAGTTATGCTTCCTTACACAAGTATTTATCCTTTTAATAGCAATACATCGAATAATATTGTAGCGTGACTGCTATAATGAACAATAGATCTGTTTTTTATAGTCTCATTATTCCCAGGCGCTAAAGGTTGCGAAGATTTATGAAGATCGATAGGTAAATATCTTAGACTAACTCAGAGACATGCTCAGTACATAGGTACTATGGACGCTAAGAGGAAATACGTATATTATAAGAACATAAAATACTGCATGCCCTTCTATTCTCTCTAAATCTTTATTTAAAAACTTGAGTAGGTACTTTGCAATCCAGTAGGTACTGTCACAGATTTGATCAATGTTATCAGACCTCTACAGAACCTACGTCATTCGAGTAGACGTCTTGGCTAGCCCGTGTAAGAACCTATCTAAAACAGCTGCATCGCCTTATCACCATCACGTTGTAGAGGTCACCTGAGTGAAATGCGTCGTCATGTGAGAGATGACACCCAGAGAATCTATAATATCTTTGACCTTTAAAGCTATGATAACTCCAACCGCCTGAACTTTTACTCTTAAAACAGCTGTTATAATGTTTACATGATATGTAGAGTTGTAGACCTAAGTCGTCAGTTAGATCATTAGAACTATGATTTCGCTCGAACGCCATAGACTATAATTTTATCATGGGTAATATGGCAATATTTCAATTAATCATGGCGACCTCGAATTGGATCGTAAACTCATTGGTATGTCCTACGAGTTTAGCGGCATATTAAGTAGCAATATATTTCTGCAAGTGTCTCAAGGATGACAAAAAAGAAATGTTAGTAAAAACAACATTCAAACTGAATCTATGAAGGCAATCTTTATTGCAACAGCAACACAGCCATAAATGTCATAAGCTAATTCCTTTATTTCCATCATTGGCATGTCTGATAACCAGAGCGATAAATTCTTAATTTAAAACGCCAATCGATCACTAGAAGTACTGGTTTATCAAATCAGAGTTTGAATTGGCTTGGTATGCTCTTGTTTTTACTTAACAGTCACTGAAAAGCCGCGTTACATAATCCTTGACTTGTTTCATATACAATCCACGCGACAAAGCAAGAAAACATTAAACTTTCGGTCATATTTGTTGATAAATTTTGAATTCAAGCATTGACACCCAATAATGAAGCGTGCGGTACTAAAAATATTGACAACTTTTCTTGTAATCCATAATTCGACGCGAGACTGAGCTGTAAATATACTGTTACCGCTTCTTGTTACGAATTATTGTCATCTTCTTAAACATTCTCCTGGACTATTCCCAATGTGATAAGGTTTTTTGTTGTCTAAATAAATAATTATTAAAAAAAAAAGCATGACGATGCAAATCGTTTATGTACCTACCATTGAAAAGAGTCTGGTATTACAAACTGAAATTGTATTACAAACTAATTGAAAAACAATGGCACCTAACCATTATATTTTGAAATATTTTCCTAAGGTACCACTCGATAATACTTATCTTAATAACCAATTTCCCTATTCTGCTTTTAGGTAATAGTATGACCAGTCCAATGCCTTTTAGGTTTTTTTTTTTAAATTTGAATGTCACGTCTGTCATATAATTGTTTTTTTTTTACTTTATCTTTCCTTTTAAGTTTAGTAGACATACATTTTTCAAGTAAAAAAGCTATTTCCGTAACATGGTTTCATAAAACACTGTGCGCTATATAATCTTTTCTATTTCAACCGCAAAGCGTATCATTGCTGTTTAAAAACTAGTATCGCAATTTCGAATAACGATATCTATCATATGTCAGCTTTGAAATCCTCTTCAAGAGAGATCAGGTAATGTAATGCCAGACATGTAACCTACAAGAGTCAGCCAGGTTGACCCCAAGAATATCAGCTGTTATTTAAACTTGTTTAATGTGTACAGCTACTTGTGTAACCTTGTACGAAAAGGTTATTGTAACGTGTCACGTTGTATTAAAGTCCATAATTACACACCTTTAACACTCATACGGCCACTTTTCGCCAACCAATTACTAAGTTTTAAGTTACTAATCGTCTTTAAAAGTAGATAATAAAGATCAAAGTTCAATATAACATGCTCTAACGAACGGTGCCACCGTACCTGATGTGGTAGATAAGTATCTACCACAAAAAACTATTTTAGAATTAATTTTAATCATGCACCACAAAAACTGTAATAAAAACATATTATGTTTGCAAAAAAATACTGATGGTCACCATAAAAACTGAATTAGGGTCACAAATCAGACGTCCTAACATGGACACAGTTGACTATCTAGCCTGACCATACTTCGTCTAATGTAAATTCTTAGTGAAAATATGGATACCAAGAGCCGATTAGAAAAACAGCCGTTATAATAATAGGAAAAGAACTCGAAGCATAAATTGCAATGTCTTTTCAGCTGGTGCCTGTAGTTACACGTCAAAAATGCATGCATATATAATACATAGGGCATAGACAGGTTTTATAACCATAAACCTCTTTTGTCACACAGCAAGTATCCACTCAGCAGCAACGCCTCTCGGGTCAATGCTGTCGGGTCCAATCATGGAAGCTATAGGCCGGAAGCGGACGCTACAGACATGCACGCTGCCTCTCATAGTCGGTTGGATCATTATAGGCACCGCCTCCCATCACGCGCTGCTTCTCCTCGGTAGAATCGTGTGCGGATTCGCCGTCGGCATTATGGCAGCTCCTTCACAGGTAAGTTCAAATATACCGTCTCGTTGGTTTTGAAATACGTCTCAGTCACGTTTTGTATTATAGTTTCACAACAAGTAGTCCATTTAAGGAGAACTCGACATTATGTAACTTTTGGGTTATATCCACTCTTGCCTTTCTAGATATACCTACTTAATGTTTGAAGACCACGTTGGTTATGGTACATACTTACCAAATATAACATTGAAATGTGTTTTCTTTTTTACAGGTGTATTTAGGTGAAATATCAGAACCAAGACTGAGAGGGTTGATGATAGGCACTCCATTCGTGGCGTATTCACTGGGAGTATTGTACGTGTACGCACTGGGGGGTGCGTTGCCGTGGCGATCAGTGGCCCATCTGTCCACGGTCCTACCAGCCCTTGCCTTTATCGCCCTGTGCCTGTCGCCAGAGAGTCCCACGTGGCTGGCGCGACGAGGGCGCTTCCACGACGCCATGGCCGCCATGGCACGCCTGCGCGGAGACCCCGACACCGTGAGTATCCACTTACTCATTATCTAATAAACAAAAGCGAGGTCATTATCAAAACTCAGACAGCCTTAATCGATTCGGACACGTGACTCGACTCCCTTGCCAGCGGAGAAAGCGGTTGTGAATAATGCATTTAAATTAGCGTAACATAATCCATGAGGTTCCTTTAAAACACACTTGCTTCTAAAAACTTATGTTAGGGGGATTTTTCAGAAGTATTAGTATATTGCCATTGAACTTCTACTTGAGTTGTAAAAATGATTGATTCCGGTTATTACTGAATCTTATTGATATTATACTAAAATACAAAAACTATAAAGTTAATAATCCTAATATTCTGAAAAACTAAAGATTAACAGTGATGCAGCAAATAACTACGTAAAGTTTAACATACAGTTTATGTGTTTAACGTACTTGAGAACTGCAAGTCATACATATGTACGAGATTATCGATTGTCGTCATAACTCTTGCACAAATGTATAGGTAAGTAGTAGGTAATCAGAAACTTGATTATAGTTAAGTGTATGTGTATTATACATCAGTACGTCCGTTTATTCAGTCGTTTTGGAATGTTCTTAAATGCAAAGTAGCGCATTACCACCCGCGGGACTTCTTCGGGCGTCGCGGGCCTGTAGACGGTGAGCAAAAGGTAGCTTACCGTTCGTCCGTCTGTTCGTCGGGGGCGTCGACAGGCCCCGTCGTAGGCGCGTTCGTGTTCCACGCGCGCCTTAATGTGAATCCTACATAAACATACAAATTCTTAACAAAATACAAGTTTTTCATACAAATTAAAGTAAATCCTACATAACAATATAAAAAGACCTACCGGGGCTGCAGGTTTTTCGAAAGAGATATCGCGACAATAGAACACAAAATGCAAAAGAAGTAACATAGAAGGGCTTTAGACAGTACAAGTCTGGCACTCCCTTCTGCTCCGCCCAGAGTGGGAAAAGTTCTTTAATGATATCCTAACCGAAAAAAGGGGGAGGATACTACCGACGAGCTAATCGACGACTCGTTAGACCGTTACAGTGTGTGTAGATTTATACAAGTTGGAAGCGACCGACGTTAAAGCACCCCGTATAACTTTGTGATAGAACATTTTACATTAATTGTCCTGTAAGTCCTAACTTAACACAATATTAGTTACGACAAGGTTCCTGATTTTTTTTCTATGTAGAGGTATTTTACTAATTACTATTAATGTAGAGGGTTCGAATTGATGTAGGTACTGACTAATTGGTATTCGTATGTACGTAGATATCCCTTCCATCCTGTTTAGTTTGTGTATAATTAGTCATTTGTAAATCGTTTATTACGAATAAGAATACAGACACGTACTTACCTAATATTTTTGAAAACCTGAGCAAAAGATCTTGTCATAGTTATTATCTAATAAATAAAATTCTCGTGTCACAGTGTTAGTTACCATACTCCTCCGAAACAGTTGGACCGATGTGAACGAAATTTTGTGTGCATATCAAAAGCAAATAAACGAATAGAAAAGAACTATTTAGCAACAATGTGGAGGTCAATATCTTCATGAGGATAGTGTAGCGAGGACATACGAAAAGGGAACAAGGTCTTGCTGACATTTTTGTGTTTATCAACTGCAAAATTATGCCAACCCATTGCAAGGCCTTAAAAGCACTTTGTTGTGAAACGTTTACAATCCAATATGGAATATGAATATAATATAATGATGTTGGAAGAGTATATTTTTAAAGACTGGTGGGAACACTGTGAACATCTATCCTATTCCAGAGAGGGAAACAGACATAACTATACAATGTGTAGCGCCATCTCACTGGAATAAGTACTGCTGCTTTAACCTTTTGAACGCCCCTGCCACATATAGGTGACAAGCAAGCGCGTGCCCTGGATGCCAACGACACAAATATGTAACAAAAATATAGATAAAATAAGTTTCTCGGCGTAAAGGACACGCGCGTGCGTTTATGCTCTGGCATTCAAACGGTTACCATACTGGCTTATTCTATAAAGATTAGAATCTGACTAATGATTTTCGATTGATATTCTCTAACTTGAGCTAATAAATAAGCTTTTGTATATAGCCCGTTACATGTAAATAACTTCTGTAGAATAATTGAACATAATCTGTTAATTGCTTTCGACAAGCGCACTGGAATCCTTGCTTGAGTAGTGTGAATGATTATAAACTGACATCGTTAATTATGTGTTCCTTCTAAATCACCATGACAATTCAGTTAATCTGTGAAGAATTGCATAACGTCCATTTTGTTGTCGATTCGTAGCGAAAGGGAAAGTCTACGAAAAAGTCCCTAGCTACGGGCGCGAATGTAGGGAGCTTGTACTTTGCTACGAGTGCTACGATCGTGTAGTCGCTACGCTTTTAAAGCAATTTGGTATTCGTTTCAAAAGTTTCACCAGTCAAAGATATGCAATATAAGATAAAATAATAAAACACTATTCATAAAAGTAGATTATAGATTTAAGTAAGTACGTGCTCTTTACGGCGGCGCTGTGACGTAGTGATCACGCTCCAACAAGAAGACAATAACTGAAGTAACCAAGTAAAATAACGAACGGTTGTTAAAATATTGATTTACCAAATCAACTGAGTGACTGAATCTGACACCATCGCGACAAAACACTAGTTCTACGACTTATAATTTATATTGTTTGTATCCAACGTTATTTACGTAGTCACTTCATGTGTCCGGTTGATGACAATAGATAGGCCCGTCCATGGGGCTTATAATCACAACTGGCGAACTGTGGATGAACGTAGGTACCTACTGTTAAGTACACCTCTGCCTAACTCGTCGAGGATTACAAGGCGTGACGTTGTTATAAAAGAGGTGCCTATTTATCTGTGTTTGTGGGTAGGTACCAGAACAAGTTAGTCATTTATAGCTACTACATCTCAGTTCGCACTATCGCAGTCGTCAGGCAGACTCATCTCAATTAATGACTACAGCTGTTTGGAAGCATGCTATACAAGTATGTTTGTTTGTATGTCGCTATACCTATTGTTATTGTAGCGTCGAAAGGCGGCCTCCATGTGATTGCCTGTAAAATGGCCTCTTAATGAGCTCAACAAGGAAGGAGGTACACGACAAATTGATATGTCATTTTCTCGAACATGTGCCGGCACAAACAAATTCAGGCAATGAACGAACAACGCTTGCAAAAAGCTGTTAATTATTTTTAGGTTTTGTGTTCCTAATTTGGAATGATAAACAATTTAATAAAGTAGGATTTATGAGCCTTGTTTAATAACGATCTAACGTAATGAATAGGTGATAGTAGCTATTCGATGTACTTGATTTTGTGTAAGTTATGTAGGTATGTACCTATATGTAATCGGTGGACAAGTTTGCTGCTTAATGGGCCTATCTATCTAATTAACAGTTATTACAGTACCTATCTAGTACTTACAATGAATCAGCTTTAGGGGTATGAAGAACGGGGTGTATAGCTCTTCATCCCATTTGGAAAAGGTGTCGTGTCTGATGGGCCACTGCCCGACAGTTGTTTTCGTATATACCTACGCTTAACTCGCGGATAAGTCTGCTTGCGAGTTGTAGGAATACGCAGTTAGTACTTCAGTGGTTGCATAGATAGCGCTGTAGTACTTTTTGCCACGTTCATATTTGTGTCGCTACAAAGCTTTCGTTTGTGAATGTGAAATGATGATGCTCTGGGTCAGCTCGTTGGCCTAGAAGAAACCGAAGTCATATAAACGCTAGGAATCTTTGCCTCGTTTCATAAATTACCTATACTTAAATATTTTTCTCGCTATCCGCATATTTTAACGAGGTATGAATCAATAGTATGATGACTGTTCTACCATTAACTTTCCACATTATGGTAACTAATTAAAATCTCATGTCCACAGGCCCAACGTGAGCTCCACGAGCTGATATCAGCTCGGGAGAAAGAGAAGGCAAGAGGCGAAGAGAAGATTAACTTCCTCGCAACCGTGACACGAGCGCCCGTGCTGAAACCATTGCTTCTCATCAACGCGTTCAACATACTGCAGATATTGTCCGGCAGTTATGTGGTCATCTTCTACGCTGTGGACATTGTCAAGGACTCCGGTGGCTCTCTTCAGCCTACTGTGAGTATGACATATTTTCATTTGCGTTGTGGGACCTTAACTGTCGTGACTTCGTCAGGACAGCCTGATTAAATATTTTGTCACGAGTTGGAACTGATGATTATTAAATAAAGAGTCAAGTTAGAACAGAAAAAATATAAAGACAACTTTCTAAACACCTCACTATATTGTTAACAGATGGCAGCTAATGCAAGTGCACTAGTGCGGCTTGGAGTCACAGTGCTGGCCTGCATCCTGCTCCTACGCATCACACGGCGCGCGCTCGTGCTGGTGTCGGGTATCGGCACAGCCGTGTGCACGCTCGCGCTCGCTGCGTTACTCGCGCAGGGCCCCGGCTCTGGCGTCACTCCCCCCGTCCTCATCCTCGGCTACGTCGCCTTCAACACTCTAGGCTTCTTCCTCCTACCCGGACTCATGATCGGGGAACTCCTCCCCACCAAAGTACGAGGTCTCTGCGGGGGCTACATCTTCTGCCTCTTCAACTCCGTCCTATTCGGATTCACCAAACTTTACCCCGTCATGAAAAACGCTATCGGCATCGCTGGAGTATTCGGCCTCTTTGGTGCATCTTCCCTCCTCGCTACCGTAGTCCTATTCCTTCTACTACCAGAGACGAAGGGCAAGTCTCTACTCCAAATAGAGCAGTATTACCAAAAACCTAATATATTGTGGATTGGGCGCAACAAAACTACGACGGAAATCCAAAGAGTCTGAAGGAACTTTTTATAATAATGTTGTACTTAAGCAAGTGTCCGACTACTAACTGCATAGAATGAAAGGTCGTTGGATACAACTGTATGCAAGTATACTAAACTTATTATAATGTAGTAGATTAAATGTCAAAATCTCGATCGAATAAAAAGGACACTTTAACTATATAATTGCCGTCACACGAACTCGATGGAGCTAGTAGCATATTGTAATCTGTGATAAAAGAATAATTTCCATAACATTCATTTAAAAAAAAAACTAATACATAACCTCCTTTTTTTAGTCGGTTAAAACAAACACTGGTGCCTTTATTGATCAGTAGGAGGCAACTGTTTGATGAGCCGATAATCTTTAATTTGCTAGAGTTCAAATTGTTCAATAAAAAGTCATGAGAGACGGATTAACGTGAAAGTTTTTAATATCTTTATCATATTTTAAATAACTGTTATATATCCTACTGTTACAAGTAGAACAACGCGTCAAGTGATATTTAAACTATCTAAAGTAAGAAACTGAAGCGTGCCTGAAAGGCGCGATCTAACTAATCTCAAATAAATAAATACAATAATACAATCACTAGTTGTAAGTAAATCTCACTAAACACGGATAGTCCGTATACAAGATGAAAGCCTTTTATAATATTTTTATAAATATGAAAAATAACCAAAAACAACAGCTGTTGGTATAAAATACCATTGTAATGTAGTAATGCGAGATTTTGATCTGTGGTTTATGTAAATTACCGCTAATAAGATGTACTCGCAGACGTTTATTTAGGTTTATAAATAAAAATATTTATGTACTTATCAATGTTTACAAGGTGTTTAATATTTATCATGTTTTAAATGTACAATAATTAACACAACGCTATTATAAACCATTCGTTTGTGACGATTATGATTGTTAATATTCCTAGAATGACCTTGAAATTTAGTATGACATTACATCTGCATAATTTTTACAGCTTGGCTAAAACTTCTACATACAGATCTATATTTTCTCTTAGGTACAGTGAGCAGCATTAATTGCTCATCCCAATCAATCAAATTAACTTTCAAGGGGGATGAGCATCCGGGGTTGCGGGTTGTTTGAAAGAGATACCGCGGCATCGGAACATAAAGGGCAATAGTAGGAATATGAGTGATTTTTAGTCAGTACAAGTCTGACACTCACCCTCGCTCAGCCCAGAGCGGGGGAAGTTATTTGATGTTTTCCCATCCTCAAAAAAAGGGGGGTAAGCATATCGTGACGCTGACTGTACCTAAAAACATACTTATTACAGGAATTAAGTGTTGATTTGGAAACACATGCTTTGCAGAAGATTCCGCTTCACGAAGCGCGCCTTATTTATCTATACTTGTTTGCCAAGATGTAATGTTACCCAAAATGTATTTAAGACAGCTAACGTTTACATTATGTAACGTTATTATTAACTTTTACTTGCAAATGTAAACAAAGCATAAACGTTAGCAAAATTATAACGTGATAGAATTAAAACCATGTAAGTTGTTAGTGTAAGAACAGTTATTTTCTATAGCCACATAGAAAATTAAAATTGTGATATGAATAAACAATTTAAATTAAACATTGTTTTTTTATTTATTTTTTTATTTTACCAATAATCGAGATGGATTTGAACACGATATTGATATAACGTCGTGTTATGTCGGTGACGAATAATAGATGTACTAGGTGATGCCCTCGGCCTACGGCGCGTGAAATTATTAAATATTTAATACTTAAAAAAAAATTGCATAAGTTATAGACAGCTATCTGCCAATAAGTCTCAATCCGTCAAAAATCGGGCCAGCAGTTTTGAAGATTAAATAGAACAAACACACACAAAAATAAGTTTTTCTGTTATAGGTAAGTACCGTATTTTACTTTCTTATTTAAGCATTCAGAAAACGATTTTTTTTCGGAATTGCAGACAGACACTTAAATTTTATTTATTCTTATGTATAAGGTTGAAGAAAACATGCTGCGTCCTCAAATTAATTGGTTTGGGGGCAGGAGAATAGTGATGATGATTTGAAATTAAAACAAAGTTGGTTTCCATAAAAATATTTTAATTAATCACAGATCACACTATACACTGTAATGACTGGCTTACAGTACCTATACTCAGTTTTTTACTCATGCCTGACAGCAATTCAACGGCAACCTTATAACAATGCAAAGATCACTGTGACACAGAGACACATTGATCAGCTTCATAAAAACTATCTCACATAGGTAGCATAGACAAATTTCTAAACAACCGATTTCTTCTTAAACTTCAGTGTACCTATACGGTCAGGTACTTCAGACAGTCGTCCTTCATGTTTGATAGGTCACGACGAGTCGGGCAGTCGTTGGTAGAGATGCGGTCGGGAGGAGCAGCCGGGGCACACGTGCAGGGTTGTGGATACCACGCTCTCGCACTCCCAGCAGTGGAACTCGTGGCATCGTGTGCAGCGGTACACCTGGGAATATAATAACAAGTTTACTTTTACTATTGCCACATTTCACAGTTATTTATTTATTTAAACTTCATGTACAATAGTGGTACATAGGCGGACTTAATGCCATAACTCTACCAGTCAACCTTTGGATAAAATACGACAACATTGTGATAGGGTACAAAAATATACATAAAATACCTAAAACTATTTTTACGAAAACATATACCTATTTTATATACTAATCTTAATATATATAAATCTCGTGTCACAATGTTTGTCCTCAATGGACTCCTAAACCACTTAACCGATTATAATAAAATACGCACACCATGTGCAGTTCGATCCAACTTAAAAGATAGGGTATGTAGGGTAGGTAGGGTATGTAGGGTAGGTAGGGTATGTAGGGTAGGTAGGGTATGTAGGGTAAGTAGGGTATGTAGGGTAAGTAGGGTATGTAGGGTAGGTAGGGTATGTAGGGTAGGTAGGGTATGTAGGGTAGGTAGGGTATGTAGGGTAGGTAGGGTAGGTAGGGTATGTAGGGTAGGTAGGGTATGTAGGGTAGGTAGGGTATGTAGGGTAGGTAGGGTATGTAGGGTAGGTAGGGTATGTAGGGTAGGTAGGGTATGTAGGGTATGTAGGGTAGGCAGGTAGGTAGAAAGGTAGAAAATTGCATTGCAACGCATGCCGGGGCACAGCTAGTACACATATAAATATTAAATAAACTAATATATACATTTAAAAATAAATAAAAACGAGAACTTTAACAGTAATTACAATGACTTTTAATTAGCAGACGGACCTAACACTATTTAGGTCCGTCTGCTAATTAAAAGTCAAAAAGAAGAAAGTCAAAGTTACGAACTTTTCTTAGTTATGTGTAACTAGCTTTTGCCCGCGGCTTCGCTCGCGTTAAATTCGGGGTAACACAGTTCCCCTTTCATGATTTACAGGTAGTTTTTGCCCTTGCGCCCTATTTATTGTAATAGCAATGCTAAGTTTTCCCTTTTCTTCCCTTTTTCTACCTCATATCTCAATCTTTTTTTTTTAAAACATAGTCTATGTCCGTTTCCAGGGTCCCAACTATCTCTGTACCAAAATTCATCAAAATCAGTCTAGCCATTTAGGCGTGAAGACCAAACAAACAAACTCACTTTCGCTTTTATAAAATTAGTAAAGATAGGATGTGTTCCAACCGGGCATAAATACAGGCATTGGGGTATGAGAAATTCCTGTTAAAAATACGCAGAAATACTTTGCCTGATCTGGAAATTAAAATCAGGACCTCAAGCGCAGCACAAGCAACTGTGACCACTACACTGACAAGGGATCAGTGCAATCTTGGGTTGATGTGAGGATACCTTGTCTTTAGGAAAATAAATATTGACTAGCTACAAATTATAAATAGGACAACTGTGAACATAAAATAAAGAACACTTTAGATGTTTTGTACTTTAACACATTCTACTATAAAACTTTTTTAAGTACAATTCTGAATATTGTTCCCGATTCAATCAACTCACATGTTTATCTAAATCCGTGAAGTTCCTCAAGCATGCAAAACAGTATTGTGCTTGTCCTTCATTCGCCAATTCTTCGTACGGTTCAACGGGAAACAGATGATGGTATGACCTAGAAAAAGAAACAACATGGTACCAGACAGCATACATGAGCCTCATCGACGAATGCGCGCAGAGCGCACGCTTTGAATACTGAGGCGCCTGCGTTTTTTTTTTTCTGAAAGGCATCTCGCAGTTCAACCTAGGAGGTTGTCATCTTTGGATGTGATATTTGGACCCTAGCTAGCCCACTACCTTAGGGTTTAATTTTATATACAAGTTAGAAATTTAGAACAATAAAGAGTCCCTTCTCCAAAATTCTATTCGAGTTTTACTTACCATATCCCTTGGTAAAACATTATATTATAGCCGAGCAATAAGGATGCTTTTAGTTGCGTCGACTGACGCATTGCATCTCCATAAAACAAACATTGCATACGGAGTTTAAATATATTAGAGAAATGTCACCTATAGTCAACGCATAACACTGTGTTTTAAAACGAAAGTGAGGCGTATCATACGTCCTGAAGCTAACAGAATGCAGTTGATTTTTTTTTTAAATTAAGCGTAATATTCCTAAACCACTGCAACTCCTGAAAGCCAGAAACAACAATGATCACCCCACCAGAAAAGCGCAGAGACAATGAAATTCGGCGAAGTTCTGGAGAAACAATTTTGTCTGTCAAAACTGTCTTGGTCCCCAAAACGAAATTAATCATAAAAGAATACCAGTATTTATAAAAAAAAGGGTTTCTCTTTTTATACTAAGGGAAACGCGCGGGTACCCCTTTAACGCAGTTTCAGCCCTAAGTGTTACCTTGCTAGATGTGGTGCTGAAGCGAGTGTCAATCCGCAGGTGCGACACTGAGCCGGCAGCGAACAGTACTTGCTGCGACACTGCGGACACAAGTGTCCCTCTCCACCGACACCTTCTCCATCCTCTAAATGACTGGAAAAAAATTGCAATTTTGAATGCATTTTTTTCGATAAAGGCATTCGATAGCTTTTTCCCGTAATATAAACTTTTGTCATCACTTGCCAGACCTCTTCTAACCATTTTGACTGATTTTCGGGCAGAGCACTCTCTACAATTCAGTTGCCGGGTATACCCTTTAGAAAGACTTGTTACCAGGGGGAGTAATTGTCGCCGTCGTCGTCCTATATGGCAAACGATGACAAGATGAGTTCAAACAAAGAGATTTTCACTCCTAAAGTATATGAACGACAGTCGTAAACGTGTGCATTCGGAAAGTTCTGGGTTACAACTGTCGTTGAGTACTGACTGAGTAAAGGGATATATGAATACTAGCTTAGCCCCGCAGTTTCACTCACGTGGGGATAGAATATACAATATATCTTTATTAATCGTGTGTCATTCTGGTAAGCTATATTATTGTGAAGTTTCATCAAAATCCATTGAGTAGTTTTTTACGTGAAAGAGCCTGCAACAAACATAATTATTATATAAACTAAGTATCTTAATCTTGTTCAAACCAATTTTAGTTGGGATATTTTACAAAGGCGTTACAAACCCTATTTGTTTTCTTAATTTCCCTCCTCTTACTTTAAAATTACAGTGGGGGCTAAATTTACACGAATTTCTAAGCTCTCGTCAAAAATATATTTGAAAAGAAACAACGATATCATTTTTAAGACCTTTCGATAGACATCCTACACAATTATATACGAAGATATATTTTTTCACGTATGGGTCACCCACCCAGTTTCATATATTTTTATAATTTCGCATCATATTTTAATTTTGTGGTGCCAAGGGTCGCGGAGTAAAATAGCGAATCCATAAAGGTTCCGTTTTAGCCAATTTGCTTTGATAATTTATGAGGCTAGTTAACATGACGCTACAACCGTCAAGACTCGAGCAAAATAGAAATGGTTAAGCATGGGGCATATATAGTTCCAAATATTTAGTTTATAACAACACGTTACTGATGAAATATCCGAATCTACAAACCACATGCAAACAGTAATAGGTGGATCAGCATTAGTGCCCTGATCCGTCTGGTTGATCTGCGGGGCCGAGTGAGGGAAGCCCATCTTCACGAGCCCAGCGTCAAGCGAACGCGCGCGAGGTGGTGGGCTGGTCGAGTCGAGTAGTAAGGTGCGGTAGTGGACATCATCTAGAACGACCTGTATAAAGATAGAATAACTTCTTATTTGTAGACAAACAAGTTGTTACTGCTGACGGAAAATTCCACAGTGCCTGGTGGAATTTTCCGTCAGCTGTAACAACAAACATTCAATCCCTATTTAAAATTAGTTAGTGCACAATTTTGTTTAGACTGTGTATTGTCTGGGTGGAGCAGCGAAGTGGCAGCAATAGTCTGAGAAGACTTGTCGCCACCAGCCTTGGTCAAATGTATTCTGTGAGGAAGAGATCACGCAAAATAAATCAGCTCATGTGAGTCGGGTGATCGGACATATGTACATAAAGGAAGAGAACACGAAAGCCACCGCTGAGATGTGGCGAACGTCTTGCAACACAATACTCCGTGCCCCTCCATGAAGAAACCGGCCAAGTGCGAGTCGGCACCAAGGGTTCCGTACAAAGTTGAAACATAAACAGCCAAATCTTGTGACTGCTTAGACTTAAGAGGGTTGATTTTTTTCATAGGTCCAAGGGACCACTGATTTGAGTAAATGGTTTTAATTTAAACTTGATAACTTTACGCATTCCCGAGAGAAAGGGTCTTGAGAGACAGATAGACAACAAAGAGATCCTATAAAGGGATCTGTTTTTTCCTGATGAAATACGGACCACTAAAAGTGGCAAATTGGCAAAGACGGTCGAGTTTTTCGTGATGGAGCCCCCACATGATCATATATGGTAGACATATCCATGAGCATGAAAAAAAGGCTGTGTGTCTGTCAGGGAATGGCTGTATTAACATTTTATTAAGTAGACTAGCTTCCGCCCGCGACTTCATCCGCGTGGCATAGTTACTTTAAGCTAACGCTATTTTTTTTTTATGATCGAAAAAGAATATATCTCTCCCCTTCCCTTTCCTCTTACTGCTCCTTTTCTCACTTATTACATAGCCTATGTCTGTCTCCAGGGTCCCAACTACCTCTGTACCAAAATTCATCAAAATCGATTTGGCCATTTAGGCAGGAAGACGAGTGAGTGTTTGTTACACAAACAAACTCACTGTCACTTTTATAATATTAGTAATTATTTACCTGTAGGTACAGCACGCTGACATGATAGGGCGCGGTCTGATTACATAAATGTCGGATCTAATTTAAGAATAATTTCAACCATAAAAAGCAAAGTATCTTTCTGTGTCATAGGAACAGCTGGGTGCTATGCAATTATCTACAACAAAGTCAATACTCTGCACTATACTTACACCATATTCCCCACCTGTGTCTTGACATAGCTTTTTGCAGATTCTTACTTCTGCTGCTAAACCAATTACTGAACATCTTATGCCTTCTGTTTTAAGTGCCTAAAAAAAGAAAGGCTTATTCAACATTTCCAAGTTTTTTTATAAAGCCACAATATTAACAAAAACTAGTCAAGTGCGAGTCAGACTCACACACAAAAGGTTCCGTAGCACTAATCAGTATGCTAACAATATTTTTTAATGATCAACAGCAATTTAATATATATTATCTCCCTATATTATATTTTCTTTTTAAGATTTCATTTCATTTTTGTGTTTAGGTTCATAGATAGCACCTACTCTCCAAATTAAAAAAATTCTGTCTTTAGGAAGAAGAACTGTTCTTCTTTATTTTATATATTTTCTAACGCACAGTTAGTAAGCATGGAGTCTCCTAATATAGACACTGTTATGCTTAAAAGGAGGCTCCAAATACAATTAAATGTTACTGTTTATGCTAATTGCAAAAAATTAACTAATTTATAAAATTCATAATAGAAAAAACAATTCTTATTGGTAAAAAGCAACATAATATATGGCAATCTAGCCATGTTCAGGTGGTGTGGTTACTTTTGTGCCAATCTTACTACACATGTAATTTCTAGAATTTAGAGATTCTAGTAAGACAAAAATAAAAGCCACACTAGTGAACTGCAATGAATACAAGGGCAGCAAAACGAATACATAACAGCATTTTCTCACCTGAATGGTTGTATTAATATCACCGGGATCACAAGTAGTGAGAGATGCAAACAACACCAGAAGTTCTCTAGAGGCATGTGCAGGAAGAGGTTTGAGGACCCGTCCAGCAAACTCCAGAGTGTTTTGCAATGAAGGTTCTCCAGTTAAAGCCATATCTGTTAAGCTATAGAAAAAAAACATAGCATAAAAATGGATAAGCTACATTTCTCAAGAAACTTGTATTACTTAATCTTTGCAAACTTTATTTTCTGGGAACAAAATAGAGGGCAACTACAAAAACTCTTTTAAATAATAGAGGCTACTATAAAAGATAATTAATTGGAATGTAATCTAATCAAGGATTTCTAAGGTGGGGAATCAAACCCAACATACTAATCCTTACCATATTATTATAATTTATGCTCATAGACACTACTACTATACAAACTGTACTATGCTATTTACTTTTCTAGATAAATCTTTACAACTTGATTTGATTTTTACATACCCCTGCAAAGACTTGATATGTTTTCTGACATTCCCAGAGAGCTCTGTTAGCCTTTCTGCTCTTTTGTTCTTCATCAAAACTAAACCAAGTTGACTTAAAGGATTCTGGTCAAAGTATTCCTCTATAAACTTTTCAAGTAACTGAAATTTGTAAATGTGTCAAAATAAATGATTTCCACAATGAAAAACAAAAATTAATGTAGAATCTGTAAACAGATTAAGCACATTAACTGTCCATGAAGCAGCCAAACTTGTTGTCCATTGGACATAAACTATTGGCTGCAATAGAACAACACTAGGCAAGAAAAGTGTTGATCTTTCTCAAAAAAGAATAATGATAAGCCACCTTAAGTGTACAAAGAAATCTAGATGGCTTCAAATCCTGTGAGTTCATAGCTTCAGAACAGTCCACTGCCACAAGGACATGCCTCATCATGCCCAGCCTCACGGGTCCACGCCGGGCCACGACGGCCTTCCGCGCCGCTTTTTGTGCGAACTCTGCCACCAACCCTTCCACCAAACCATCCTCATCCTCTTTGATGGCTTCCCTGAACAAGTAACGACAAGTTTACAAACATAAAATTAGCTAATGTTAATATGGGTTAAAATGTTTTAATAACTTTCGAGTGGACAAGCTATAATATAGCAAAGGACATCATAACATGCTCATTATTAAAGTACCAGTCAGAAATGAATCAAACTCACCAAGTCTTCTCATAACCTGTCTCCCACCGGTACTCTTTAGAATCTTGATCGTCATCAGCCATTTTGAATGATACGAAAACTTATTCAATATCTGCACGTAATAACAACAAATTACTCGGACACCCAACTCAACAATTCATAAGTTTATTCATTGCAAAACCTTTACAAAAACCATTACAAACAAATTATTTTGACAGTTGACAGTACACGGTAGGGATGTTCGATGTACCGTCCATCGACCCCAATAGAAACCTATCTAAATCGATTCAATGGCATTAGATTTTCGTCACATCATAATATAGCATCTCCAAATCAATAGTTGGATCAATACAAACTCATTGAAGATGAGATCAAAAAAATCTAACTTGTCGTTAATAGAATATAAATACGAAAAGGATCACGCTTGCTTAAATTGCGGTCCTCTAAAAAAGTCAATGGTGTGGTCATACGAACGATAAAGATAAATGTAATTAACTACCTACTAATCCGGAAATGTTTTTAAATTTATTTTTCAACCGACAATGTGCTGCGTCGAAGGTTTAAATCTCATCTAATAGCTGTGCCACGCCGTTCTATCTGCGTAGACCGGGATAAAAAGTAAATAGTTTCTATCCAGAACTTGTTACAGATCTAACTGCTGTAGGTAGGTACATGATCCCACCATGATTTCATACAATACTATTAGTTTTATCTTATACTAGCTTTCGCCCGCGTTAAATTTGGGGTATCACAGTTCCCCTTGCACCTTATTGATTTGTAATAGCAATGCTAAGTTTTGCCTTTTCTTCCGTCTTTCTCCCTCACATCCCACTTTTTTAAAATAAAAATTAGCCTATGACCGTTTCCTGGTTCCCAACTATCTCTGTACCAAAATTCATCACAATCGGTTTAGCCATTAAAGCGTGAAGAGGTAACAAACAAACAAACTCACTTTCGCTTTTATAATATTAGTAAGGATAGTTCCTACTCATAACTTGCATCACCTTGCAACATTCTACCAAACTGTTAGAATTAGAATGAATACCACAGTCCACAGTGAATTCATGCAAGCCTAGTATTTTATCATAAACAATCCAGCCAAGGAATCGCGTTCTCCTCTTCTATGCAAATTTTGCCACACTTTTTCACCTCCCTCAAAATCCCGTCTTGTTGAGTTATGGCGCAATTTCATTAGTCGATAGGGCCCGAATGCCGGGTGCGAGAGATTTCTGGAACGAATGCCACAAGGCCCGCATTCGGAGAACCGTTTTCATTAGTCGATAGGGCCCGGATGCCGGGTGCGAGAGATTTCTGGAACGCGTGCCACAGGGCCCCGCATTCGGGGAACCGTTTTCATTAGTCGATAGGGTCCGCGTGCGGGGTGTAGGAGAACCTCCATGTTCGTCGCCAGTTATTAACAAGAGTGGCACTGAAACAGACGTTCTTCCATGGATCAACAATTATTGCTGTGTAGAGAGATTTTGAGTGAAAAGAATTATGAATAGAAAAGTATTTGACATTTCACTTAGGACCCGCAAGCTGTATATCGACCGATTAATTTCATTGGTCGATATCACGATCGGTTTAGAGCAAGCGGCCAATCCCTGCAAACGGTTTAACGAACACGTATCGACTTGCAACTTTCATAGGTTGTTATCTCGCCTGCGGGGACTCCCCGTATGCTGTATACCGAACGAGTTAACGACCAATGAAATTGCACCATTAATACGTCTAAAAAGGATGGACCCCAATGCAAAGCTTTTATCACTTGTAGTTTGTGAGATTTCGAGATGAGTGAGTCAGTGATTACCTCTTAGGTTTAAATTATAGGTATAATTTTCTCGGTGAGCACTAAATAGCTTATTTCCGCGTTCCACCAAGATTTAAAAGTATCCTATATGTTAATCACAGAGTACATTAATCTATGTTAATCCAGGTTATAAATTATCTGTGTGCCAAAACAGTTCAGCAGTTTTGAGTGAGAGTTACAAATATCGAAGCGGAAGCGGCAAAGTAAAGCGGTAAATCTAAATATGAAATCATATTTAAACCAATATAATATTCCAAGGGAGCACCAATGGAATCCTAAGGATGATTTCCAAGAACCCAGTCTACAGTGCTAGGGACAGGGAGATAGATACATTCAGCTTCATGGGACTAGTTAACACTATAGGATTTTTCTTGACTTAAGCTTTTTGTTTACATCAACTCTCTACTTTCTTTAAAAAAGATGCAGACAAACCTTTGTTATTAACATTTACTTAGTCTGAAAATTTCAAAGCTGAAAAACCTACCACTGCGTCGAGCATTATTAATGGCGAGTTGCTTGTGGCGGTAATGTGAATCCCAGCGAGTCGACAAGCCCCCGAATTCACAAACGCTTCGGTCCGAGTACTATTTGTCCATCTTTTTTCGGCGTTATGGAAGCAAGCGAGATAGACAATCTCTCAACCAAGTGCTGTGACAAGGTCACTTGATGAGGCTGAGGGTGCTGTCAGGTCTGCGCTTTCGTAGCATGCTGGTGATCAGACATCGAGGCGACTGGCTGCGGCTCGCTGCTCAATAGCTTGACGAAGTGGGTAGAATGAGCGTTTATTGAATCTGCCATAAATGCCCCGGTATGAACCCATCAACTAACTTGACCTTATTTTTTCAAACGAAGTCGTCTTGATCAAGTTGCGATTTTCAGCACGGAAAGCAATGTTATCTATAATTTCGGCAATATGAAAGTGATTCTGGTCATGGCCTTTCTCGTAAGACTGTACATTTTAAAGTACATTCGAATGTAGTGTTACATGGTTTGTATTTCTCTCTTCTTAGAAAAATAAAGATTAACACACATTAAGTTTATTTTTTATTTTTATGGCTCACAAATACCAGTCTTTGTAATTCTTCTGCACAATTAACAATATACTTGCTCTAAGTACAGAGTATATTGAATTGATATTTGTGAGATCATTTGGCAATCCAAACCATTTTAATAGTGTATTGGCGCAATGGCGGCGTTATGTAGTTATGATAAGGCGTATTATGTCGTGACATCCGTCAACTCACAACTGTGCTACTGAATGTAAGTTCACTCTCAACCAGCACTAGTGTAACTTCAACCTTTTACTCGGCAGGCGACAGTGTGCAATGAGCCTAAGCATTCTATTGAACAAATCCCTAAACAACTGAAATGAACTAAATATCTAAAAGAATCACTAATGCACCGAAATAATGTTTGCAAATCTACACATTTTATTTAAGATATGATGGTTAACTACTCCTTTTAAAGATTCATAACATTTAACATGGTAGTTAATTGACAAGTCTTTTTTTTACATATACTTTGAAAAATTTATTACTTGGTTTCACTAACATAAAAATACAAAAATAGTTTAAAATAATAGTGAAGATCTTCACAAAGACTTCTATGCGCAAATCAAGTCATGAGATTTTTTTACAAGATGGCTGACACTCACTTAAGCATTACTAATAACCATTATTTATTTAGTGTTTAATCAATGCAGATACTTTACAATAATAAATAAAATGAGCCTTAAGAATTACCATTAATTCTAGAATGTGAACAGCAATTAGAACAAATGGCTTTATGTTTATTGGAATCTCTATATTAATAAAATCAGATATACTGTTGAATTATTCATAGATAATTCATAATACTTGAAGTCATTGAACATTTCAACAATATCACTGACATGAACTAACTTGCCTGGTTTTGTGGCAGAAAGCTGATGCATATTTTACATAGAAAAATCATCCAGACCATATCCTCACCAAAAAATTTCTTTGATAGCATTCTGTGTCAACTTCCACTTTAGTACATAATTATACAAAAAAGATTATTATTATTTTAATGAATAGCTTTCTGCGTCAAAGCAAGGTGATGGTAAGTAGCCCATTTGAGTGTATTGATATTTGATGTAATCAGCATCACTCTGTTGCTGCCATGGCACGTGCTTGTGCTCGAACTCTTTTGTCATATTCTAACCGATTTTGACTGTAAAAGAAATAAAATACTTAAGGTTACAACTATGTTTATTAAAACAACACTAGGCACCCACAGCTTTGCCTGTGTGATATCGAAAAAAAATATTATCCGAGACTATAATCTACCTCTGTTCCAAATTTCATCAAGATCCGTACAGACGTTTTAACATGCAAGAGTAACTAACATCCATACATCCTTGCAAACATTCAAATTTATAATATTAGTAGGATAAGTATGTATCCAGTGAATAATTTTAAGTTGATAATATATTTGTATGTGTTTACTAACCAGTAGATTGTGTAGGCTTCAGCCTGTGCTGGGTCCTTAACATTAGGTTCATTAAGGAGATCCTGAATACCAAGGAGGATCTGTTTGATTGTGATTGCAGGACGCCAATCTTTTTCCTCATCTAATAGTGAAAGGCAGACAGTACCCGATGGATACACATTGGGATGGAAAAGTGGAGGTTCAAATTTGCACTTAGGTGGACTAGAAGGATAGTCATCTTTGAAAATCATTCGCAGCTTATAGAGACCTCCCTCCCATGGTGTCTGCAAGAGCAAAAAATATTTGTAAGGAACTTTCTTATAAATGCTAAGAGCACAATGTAGTACTAGTATGCAGTACTAGTTCTAATCGTAAAATGCCGTTTCGAAAAGTTCTAGAAATACTAACCCCCTTTTTCCCAGGAATCGCACATTCCCATGTCATGAGATTTAGAGATCCATCTGGATTTTTCATGGGCCTGGCCACAAAGCCCTGAAACACAAAATGCTCTCGATCACGTACTCGTAACTAAACAAACGAATGGACAATCCACAACAAAAATCATGTCGCTTACAAAGGGATGGTCCTTGCGCCAGGCTTTTCTTTCTTCAGCTAAACGTGCACTTGCTATTCCCGACATTTCCAAAAACTAAAACACAAGAACAGCCGGAAAGCGATTGCCTTGGATTCTTCAACACACACACGAAATATCGTTGTTTTTCAATGAAAAATACTAAGAAATCATACGAAAAAATAAATTACACGGCGCGAAGCGTCCCACGGAGTGATTAATTCACAGACGAAATAAAATACTAAAAAATAGAGGTCAAAATGACGCTCACTAAACTTCATTTTATTACTAAATTATGATTCTATTCGACTTTTCACTTATCCCTTTTTGTAAATAATTACAATTCGAAACGAAACTCTAGCTACCGTATCTGTAATTCATAATAAGATGATTTCAATTTCAATGAAAATGTTAAATTTCAAGCTGAAAATACATTATAACATGTTAAACGATTAAAATCGTTTATGATTACAAATAAACTTTCAATTACAACTCGACAAAAACATCGACTAAACATTTTAAGTGGCTGAGGTTGGCACCACCCTAAAACTACTCCGACGAAACAAAAATGATCTTTGGAGAGTGATGAACGCGGGTGGTGCACACAATACAATCATGATTTTTTATATTAGTTTTGATACTTTTACACTTATTTATAAAATACATACTATGTTTGCCGTTTAATTTGAAGATTAAACGGCAAACATAGTAGTTCGACTAGCGTATATTTGACGTTGAGTTCTAACTCCAACTGGCAGACCAATACGTCAACTCAGGCTACTTGCGGTTTCGAAAGATTTATTGTCTTTGTGTAAGTCGTTCGTGGCCGTGTGTGCGCACGAGTCACGATAACGGTAGGTGTATATACACTATATACAGTAGGATAGGCTAGTTCCGCACAATTTAACGGTTGCATTAATAATACCTAACACTAGTAGTAGTAGGTTCGTAGTAGTAGTAGTAGATAGGTTAGTAGTAGTAGTAGATAGGTTAGTAGTAGTAGTAGGATTAGGTTCTAGTATTATCGGCGCGGGAGATATTATAGTGCACTCTCATAGTCCGATGGGACGGCAATCCGTCAAGACCGGAGAGAGTTCAGGCGCAGGACCAATGGCTTAACGTACTTTCCGACGCATGGGCATACCATCAACTTCAAAACTCCGAGCTGTCACTGAGGAATTCTTAATAATGCGCGACCCGGGAATCGAACTCAGGACCTCGTGCTCAGCTTTCGCACTCGCAACCGCTTAATCAATGGCAGCAAGCAAGCAACCAAATACATAAAAAAAATGATGCAATAAGGGCTGGTTTATTCCCCCCTGCTCCAACGGCCATAGGTATGAATCTACTGCCGTTTTTTCAAGAATTTCCCCACAAAGTAAGCAAAGGACCTATCTGACTAATTGATAGCGTTAGAATAAAGCGTCAGGTGTGGCCTCTGTTTCGGCCAGCTACTGCTAATATAACCCTACGTCAGTAGGATGTTGCGCACGCGAGGGGTCTAGGCCTCACACCCTCACCAACAGTGCGGTGTTCGTACCTATTAAATTATCTGTCTTCTGCCAATAACTACCTTCGGTTTGGGCCAAAACGTGCCGTATAAATATTTTATTCGATCGAGTTTTGTTTATTTGTCAAGGCTTGTCGCGCTTTTATTTCACGATTCAAATGTTATCTAGAATGCACTGGATTAGACACAAGAACAAAATGATAAATTAAATTTTATTTTTGATTTTTTTTTAGAGTAGACAGTGTATAGTGTGGATATAATTATTTGACTTAGCGTTATTATTTTCAGATAATGTAGAATCAACTGTTAGCTTTCTCAGGAGGGGCAAAAATGGGAAGCAGCAAGTCGTAAAAAATAACGCGTCTTGCGCTCTAACGAAAAATGACAGTAGAGAAAATATGGAATTGATATCCAAATGGGATGCGATCACAATATAAACATTTTTTTGAAGTTATACTTCTTTTGGCGCGATGGAGAAAAATGATGAGAGTGATTTGCGCGCGCACAGCGACATCGTGAAGTTAGTTATAGGTGTTCTAGTAACTATGTTCATGTTGTATATTCTAGTATTTTTATATTTAGAACACGTGTTTCATAATAAATAAATATTCTTTTGATGTGTTTTAATAAGCTCAAATCAATTTCACATTCCAAGCTACCCTTGCCGAGGTTTAGAAATGGATGGGTAACCACAGGGGGCCAGGTTAAGCAACCTTTGCCAAGGTTTAGAAATGGATGGGTTACCACATGGGGACTGGTTAAGCAACCTTTACCAAGGTTTAGAAATGGATGGGTTAACACACGGGGACAGGTTAAGCAACCCTTGCCGAGGTTTGGAAATGGATGGGTTACCACAAGGGGACAGGTTAAGCAACCCTTGCCAAGATTTGGAAATGGATGGGTTACCACACGGGGACAGGTTAAGCAACCCTTGCCGAGGTTTAGAAATGGATGGGTAACCACAGGGGGCCAGGATAAGCAACCCTTGCCAAGGTTTGGAAATGGATGGGTTACCACAGGGGGCCAGGTTAAGCAACCCTTGCCGAGATTTGGAAATGGATGGGTTAGCACACGGAGCCTGGCTAAGCAACTCTCACCAAGGTTTGGAAATGGATGGTTTACCAAAGTTTTTTTTCTTTACACCAAAGAAGTATAACTTCTAACGCGTGTACATAAGTACACACACCCCTTTTTTTTAAATCACTGCAGATATGTAGTGACGCTAATATTTTTCAAAGTTCCCTTGTACCCATTTTTTTTTGAGGTGGGAAATCATCGAATAACTTCCCACGCTCTGGGCAGAGCGGGGGGGAGTTTCAGACTTTTACTGACTAAAACCCACCCATGTTCCTTCTATTGCCCTTTACGTTCCGGGGCCGCGGTATCTCTTTTGAACAAGTCTCAATCTCCCCGGCAGGCGGAGGCTCTGGCAAGCCCCTCTGCTTTGCTGACATTTCTTTGAGGCGCGCGTGAAACACAAACGCACCGTCGATACGGCCTGTCTGCGGTGGCCGGGAGTCGTCTAGCGGCGCCCGGCGCCCGGGGCATCTCCCGCGGCGGTTGGGTTGGCTTGAGGTTCTCTCCTTCAGACTGCTTTGCAGAAGGAGGTGACCGCTTCCCATTCCCTCTCGCTTCAGACCATGGACTGAAACCTGAAACAAGCTGGGCAGACCGCCAATGTGTGCTCCACCGTGGAGCACCGCCGTGTCCTCGTAGGGGCGATCGGCGGCGGCGATCTCTCGCATCCGGCCCTGGTTCAGTCCATGGTCTGGAGCGAGAGGGAATGGGAAGCGGTCACCTCCTTCTGCGAAGCAGTCATGCTAGCAAAGGAGGTGGCCGGGCGTTTGAGGGATTAAACCTCAAACCAACCCAGACGCCCCGGGTGTCGGGCTCCGCGAGACGACTCCCGGCCACCGTAGATGCGGGCCTGTGGACGGTAAGCAATGGGTAGCTCACCGTCCGGCCGTCTAGAGGTAAATACTAAGGGTATATAGTCTAAGGTTAAAGGGATGGTGAGTGACATAGGCTACTTAAAGTAAGTATGTTTGTATGGAGCATTCCGCAATTTTCAAGGTAGAAAGCTAACTGACTATTTGTCACTAACAAAAAAATTGTTCATAATTTTATTATTTGGAAATGTGCCCCCAACCCCAAAGAAAGGATGAAATTTTAGATGGGACAATTCGCAGTTTTCAGGGTAGAAAGCTAAAAATCCGTACACACATTTTTTGTTACAAACGAAAAATACCTGCAAATCAGGAAAGGGGACCCGTGTTATCCCGAATATGACATAATTTCATTCCTCATCCATTTCTAGCAAATCAAAAACTTGAATTTTTTAGGATTTGTAAACTTTCGACTTGACTTCCGCCCAAGGTTGTGGTGGTTGCCGGCTTTATTTCGGTCAGAAATCGACCGAACATTAATACTTGTTATTATCCAATTCTTTCCGGATAATCACATCTTGGTGATTTTTTTTTGCTTCTTCTTCTTTGGTGTTGATGGCACGTTTAAATTATTTTCCCATTAAAGGCCACGTCGATTGCGGGTGTGTTTACCCCCACTGACCAAGGGTTTACTGTTTAAGTATCGTGTTGGGACTCTTTGGACACTCCAGCAAATAGAACATCGTCCTGGTCGGGAGCACTGCATTTACACTGTGTGTCAGAAGGAAGCCGATACTATTTAGCGTGAAATCGTGAATCTAAGTGCCAAGGTTACCAACGAAAAACGATAGTGACTAGTTTCGGCGTCAATAATATCGTGCTTGAAGTGATAGGCACTATAGTTCGCAAAGAGGTTACAAATAGGGGTAAAGTTTCTAGGCTCTGAAGCTAATATAAGAAGAATAAAATGTAATCCATTAGCTGCATTAGCTAAATAGTTTGCTAAGCGGCAGGGAGCCCGAGAAGGTCATATATGCGGGCTCAGCTGGCTGAGGGGAAACTGAAAGATCCGAACAGACAGACTCTGAATATCAAACTTTTTTTATTGTCATCAAGTAAAATTCAACCAACATTTTTTTTCTGATTGTTGTTACATATGCCGTTTACCTGCGCGATATCTGATGTCGCACTAAAACAACCTTTATCACCGGGGATCACTAATCAAATAGATGGTAGTATCCTAGCAGAATCAGCATCAGGTCAGCGTAAAACAAGACAGTATTGTTGTTACGGGAGAGCTTAGATTTCTAGACCTCCAGCCAACTATAGTTAGAATAAGACAATGCCTAAAAAGTTCAAATCATGCACTCACATATCGTGATAGCAATAAACCTTATGCCAGACAAGGTAAATACTGTGTGTAGATTTGATTTTAACGATTTTTATCTTTATATCAAATATCTTTAGTTGGTGCAATTTGCATTGCGCAAAGGTTTAATGCTAGATCCTTCGCGCGACAAAGTGTGCAGACGGGTGCAAAGTTTCATACATTGTTACCCTACATTTCTGTAAACAATCGTGCAACTATTTATAACATAATGTTAAGGGTTTTGTTCAGCTACGTACCCAGGTTTAAGGTTCGAATGAAAATCGAGCACGGGTTTTGATGACCCTCAGACTAAAAAGTCTAGGGCTATTGCCTCTAAGTTAAAAGACCTTAAGTCATTTGGTTTCTCTAAAAAATCCCTTCAATTTGGTTTTACCGTGGTCGGATATAAAGTAGCATTTTGGCTTTGATGTTTGATACATCCATACGTTATTACTAAGCCGTAGGTCTAGTATCATATCAATGCATGTAGTGATTTGTACATATAAATACTAGTTCAATCAAAAACTAAGTTATTGCAAAAAAGAAACAAGTCGTAACGAAATTAAGACTCTAGGTTCACTTTAACTAGGTATTTATTAGAAGCATTCTAGAGTATTAAAGATTTTTGAAGGGGTTCTATGTAATAACACGATAGGATAGTATCATAGTAATCATATAACACAGAATCAAAGGGATGTCGGTGAAATATGGAGGTAAAACATAAATGTCGGCCAAGCAAAGTGGCGTCCACGAAACAGCGGGTATGTTATAGTGTGCTAAAAACATCATCACTCGCTGATTGGCGTAAAACTTGTGGTTCTGCATCAGGATTGGTTGGAATTAAAAATAGAGGCAGCGAAAACAAGAAAATGTCGGCGATCACTAGGTGGCAGCATAAGCGTGTCGGCGAAACGTTTTTTATCCTCATTAAACATTCGATTGTTGATGTGATTTGTTCCGTTTTGCGTGCATTCTCTGAAAAGTTTCAATAATTTAGAAAAAAATATTGTTTTAGTAAGTGACACTGTCTTGATCGTGTAATTTATTTAAAATCTATGTGAATTGATACAAGTTATAATCTTTGATTATTGCATGTTTACTTATTCAATAGGACAGAAGCGTCTAATTTTATCGCTACGATGGCAGTGTAATTCAATGAGCGTTGATTTGTGTCATGGGAGTACAAATAGTATATTTTTTAAGTAATAAAAACCTCATAGTGATTTTTCGAAACAGTTAGTGTTAGTGTATGTTTCTTCTTTAATAATACAATACGTAATGCCTATTACATAGTTAATATTTGTATAACGTGAATTGGCGGGAATCTACCGGTGTTAAGGTTATCTGAGAATGTATTTTGGACTCCAGATGTGAATGTCAGATCCTATTTATTATAGCAAATTATTGTAAGTCATGTTTAATTTGTAGATTAACCTCAAAAGCAACAATGACTTCAGTAGAGGAAGGTGAGACGCCACCGGAGGAAGTGCCGGCGGGAAATCCAGAAGAGCTGACCAAAAACCCTACAGCTTTGAAAGGTAATCTCTTTTACTCACAAAAGGCAAGCCCCATAATATCTAGATGGCTTGTCTTCCAAATACAGTTGAACAAATAGTTATACCTACTTCATCCAATCCAAAGATTTGGACAAAACCTTATAACAAGATTGTGTAGTATCAAGCATGTCAAATCTTAGGTGCAATTTTGTTTTTCTTTTTTAACTTTGTACAACAATATTCTCAAAACAACAGTTTTCACTAAAACAACCATACTTACTTTGTCATGCACCATTAAACAACTTCTACTGTGACCTATTAACAATCCATTTGATACTTGCCAATCAGTACTTGCTTATCATGGCATTGAGGAGGCTCATGTTCAGCTATGGATGTTCTTTTGCTAAAGTTATGTTGATGTGCTGTTTTGTTTACATTCAATAAGTGTGGTGATTATCAGCCTAATTTGAATAAATGAATTTTATTTTGATGATTTGTCTGACTATCTGTAAACAACGTCCTAACATTTATTTTTCTCATGATTCAGAGGCTCATGAACAAATGGCGACTCTGGATGTTTTAGTGTGTGGCCTGTGCCACTCAGCATTTCACTTCGTTGAAGAATTTAAGGAACATAAAGACGCAAACAACTGCACTGGAAAATCTCCTGTAAGAGATAGTGTGAGTATTCAAGCTTGTGACATAAAAATATATTGCTATCAGGAATAATACTGACATGATACCAATTTTAGGGTACAACAAAGTATATATATATTTCTAAATTTAAAAGCTGACATTACTACACAACATTTGTGTGTTTGTATTGTATACTGGGCTGTTGTCCACAACTCTATGTATAATGCCTGAAGTTGTGTATTACATATTGTGTGATGAAAGAAATAAGATAATAATGAAATCTTAAGTATATGTTAAGTATAGCCTGTAACAGTATAAGGAACAGGGTATAAAGTTCTCATCATCCATCTTGTCTGTGGTTCTTGTCTGGTGGACTATTACTGCCCCACTATTTTGATTGCCCTATATAGGATTTTTAGTTCCTCACTTATATAATCGATTTTATTAGTCTTTTTGGAGATATGCCAATGTCCCCACAAGCCTATGACACTTTCTTTAATAATTATATTGGCAATATGTTGTTTTCTTCATAGTTGTTATCATCTACAACCAAGAACCTATTATCACACAAGTACCTATTGTTTATAATTTTCATACACAGAATGAAAGTAAAGCCCAAGTCTGGGCTTTCCTGCTATGGAAATGCTCATCAGTTCGAGATGGGTCTACAGTGAACACAGACAATAGCTGGAAGCTTTACCAACAGTGGTGTCGGATGGCTGAGGCACAGCGGACTGCCTGGATCACTGCTGGATCAAATGTCCAGGCCTTGTCTAAATTTGCACATGCTAAAGTTGTAAGTTATTTTTAATATATCTGTGGGACCAAGCTCTGTTTAGGGGAAAATAAAATTTTCCCAGATACCTTTTTTTCTCCCCATAAACTGCAAGTTTTATTGCATTCTGAGAATGTGATCAAAAAACCTAATTAAGTTCCACAAGCATGCAGGAAAAACATGTTTACATAATTAAACTTTTACATGCAGATGGAACTAAAGACTGAAGATCAACTGGTACCTATTCAAACACCAGTACAGCAAGAAGTGAAGAAACGTGGCAGACCAAGGAAGTTGGCCAAGACGGTATGTTTTACTGCAGTCTGTTTACCCTCTGTTCATTTCACTTTTCTTTACACTCATTGCTAACTCACTCTTACAGGAGGACTCTGAAACACAGCCCTCTGGGGAGGAAAGTGATGATATTGTTAAGGCTAGCCCTGGACTCAAGAATGTCCATAAAGTACCAATACCACAAAATATTAACAAATCTAAGGTACTTAAACTTTTTTCATTAATTTGGATAATTTATTTTATATGTGTAGCCTTAACAATTAGTTTTGTTAATTAAGACAAAATGCTGCAAAAAGTTGCTTTATGACAATCATACATGCACACACATTATGGCTCACTGTTTCCTTTTGTCTGCATGGCTCTTTGTGATGTTACACATAAAGTTGATATCCTTTTTACATATTTGTTTTATTATTAGGAGTTGAATGAGTCTGTTCGCAACGCTCAAGAGCGCGTGCCACCTGAAGAAAGAATCGCGCGACGCACAGAAAGACAGGGAGACCCTACTGAAGCCGGAGAGTATGTCGTGGAGAAGATCTTAGCCAAGCGGTTTAACCCGCGCCGAAAGCAGTATGAATACTTGCTGAAGTGGGAGGGCTACCCCCAGTAAGTAGAGATTCTACCAAGATTTTGTCATTCATGTTCATGTATGAAAGTTGTCTGTGTTTAAAAGGATCCCACACAGTCTAGTGTAATATTAGATGCTTCTTCTGGGTACATATTTGTCAATAGTTTGAGTTGTTAAACCCACCCAATGTTAATGTCAGTTCACACTTATCGGCTCTAAAGCCGGTTAGAAACAGCTAAATGTCTATCCAATAAAAACGAAAAGAAATATCTGTCGTCAAACTATTTGGTTTCTGCACCAGCTTATGTATTATGCTACATTAAAATATTTAAGCTTAACAATTCTAGTATTCATACAAAACTATTTTAATGATTGCAGTGAACAAAACACATGGGAGCCTGTAGAGAATATGGAGACTTGCAAACATCTGTTGGAAGCATTTGAGAAGCAACTGGCACGGCAGAAGGAACTGAAAGCTCTACGGGCGCAACAGCAGCAGCAACAACATCCAGTACAGGTCAATATTTATAATAAAAATCAACCTTTTATTTTAAAGCATGATGTGACCTAAGGATATGAATTTACAATAGTTCATGCTACTAAATGAACAACTAGCTGTTGTCCGCATGCACTTCATATTAGCTTAGAAAATAGTGTATGTTTCCTGTAAGGAATAAAAAAATACACTTATAATACTGTGTATTTTTAATAATAATTATTATATATTAAAAATAATTGATCATCCAGCCACGTTATTGTGTACTAGTGGCCAGATGCCGAAATCTGTTCTGCTGTTAAGGCATAAAATGGTAGATGAAATCTTAAATTATATTTTCTTTTTTTTAGGTGAAACAGATAAGCACGCCATTGCCTCAAGTTGTAAAGCAAGTGGTCAAGAAATCAGAGAGCCCTGCCATTACACCATCTGGGTAATAATAATAATATGTTTTAGCATATTTGTATCTCCCTACTCTTAAGCCATTATTACTATCTCGACCCCTTTATGCAAATACTATTTGAAGTTTACTCTATATCTGAAACCTTTGTATGTACAGTCGTCTTCAACGCACCAGTAAGGTCCGTGCTCTGGACCAGGTGAAGGCGTGGTGCGGCGCGGAGGACGGTGAGCCAGCCGCCAAGAAAGTGAAGAAGGAACTCTCCAGTGAAGATGAGGACTACTCTGACCCTGACTCCACCAAAGGTAGAGCAACTTGACCATAAACAGCTAGCACACTCATTGTTATAACCTAGTCTCTTTTTATTGAACTGCTTAGCACATCGGGTTATAGTAATCTTTGGGGAAGTCTAGGTGCTTCTTTTTTCAATATATTTTTAACAAAGAGCAAGGCCCAGTACTGATAATAATAAAAATAGTAAACATTTCAGCTGACAAGAAAGTGCTGAATGGTCAGTCATCGCCTAAGTCCACTCTGGACCCTGAGCTGGTGAAATCACTCGGCCTCGCTGGGAAGGGCATGCCGAACATTAAGGGCGTCATTAAAGTTGACCCTAAACATATGCCTAACCTTACTACAGGTATTTGATTGTTTGGAATGACATGCGATGTATGTGCTGGCTTTGCTGCTCAGATTTACTCTTTGTATTATAATAAATCTCTTTTTACCAGGTGTTTATATAATGTCGAAGAGCTCAGGAATTATGAAGATTGATTCACCTGGAAAATTAGGACCCGGTCTAAACATAGATCAGGATGTGATTCGGAAACAAATATTAGCTGCTAAACAGGTATTACTTGTTCCACTATTGGGTATAAATAAGTTTAACTGATTGATTAAGTTGGCTTAATGTGTATAGTGCAGTTTGTGCTCACATTAAATTTGAAATTTTTAGTGTGGTACTATGTGGGGACTTGTAAAATACCCGCTGTTGTCTGCTGTAATAAAAAAATAACATGTAAGTGTGAAGTTTTGAAAGGAACATTTTTTTTTTTTTTTTTTTCAGAAAAAGTTAGAGGAAGCCAAAAAGACTTCCCCAATCCGCACGCCTATGACATCACAGGTAATAATATTAGAAAATCATTGTTTTCACTTTTGAGATATATAGGTTTAATTTATTTTTAAAATCCTCTTTTTTTGTTTACTAATGTTTTTAAATAGATAAAGAAAACATATGGCTCGGGAGGACAGCAGGTGACTGAGAAGACTATAATAACTCCATCAGGACAAAAGATCATACAACGCACAATACAGAGACCATCTGGTCAGGGTGAAGGAAAATCACCTGTTACCATACTCAACAAGAAACTTGCTCAGGTAAGACCAACTGTTGATAATTAAATGGAGTAGTTACAAAACCGAATATTTTGGCTGTTGTAGAGTTTAATGTTATTGGTGTCGTATTATACATTTCATAAATCTGTCTGCAAAGCCCTCTATTTGTTGCCTTCTCCAGTCAACCAAATAAAAACAAAACCTGGCTTGCGTTTTTCACCAGAAAAGAAACTTAACTAATTAGTTCAAAAGAGCTTTTGAATATAATATATAATAACAAAATAAATGGTTAGTTAATAACGAAGAGATTGACTGCACAGGGCGACAGTTTACTGCGGCGCGGCGGGTCAGGTCGGGGGCGCGGGCGAGGCGGATACTCAGTCGCGACGGCCGGCGGGAACATCGTACGCATCCGAGACAAGGTTCCCGTGGCCTTAGACTTTGAACAGGTTAGAACATTTACTATGTGCACACCATTTATCTTTTCCGGAGAGCAGCCAACGAGTTTCCATGGTGATGGTTTTTCAAGCTGTGAGTGAATCTTTCTCCATTGTATTTTCAGGATTCATGTTGATTGCAAGTAGTTAAATGATTTTATTACATGCATGATAAGGAAGGAATAGCATGCTTATCACACTGTGAGTAATGTGCTTTATAAATGTAGTGCAGTGCAGTTTCAGTGTGTGATTCAGACCATCAAACTGAGCAACTTTCTTCATCGGATGTTCATCAAAATCGATCAAAAAATCAGGTATTGTTGTGTAGTAATTAATACCTACTCGACTAATGTATGGAACAGCTGGTTTTGTAAGATCGTCGCCCTATGTTAAGTTTAATGGTCAAAATCCGAACTCATTTTTCTGGTACACGCTGTAAACACAAGAGAGACATTACAGGCTGAAATATGTTATTCTGCTTTACATTGTGACAAATTAGTCATTATCATAACTACAAGCGCCGTATATTCGAATGCATTTGTTACTATGTTTGAGCTAACATTCATTGTCATTTTTCATGTTTAGCATTATTAGCATGTTTTGTTGTGCTAACTGTCTTCTGCAGAAAGTCGGCTAGAGTCGCACAGTTTAACTTTATAGTAGGCGTCACACAGCAGGGGGTTTTTGTTCGTTCGAGGTGAATGAGGCAACTGTAAGTGGCCAAACTGGAAGTGAGGTATGTTTGCAGTCGGACGCGTCGTCGGATACGTCGGACGGCATCGAGGACCCGTTCCCTGTGGCGCTGGGTCCGCTGCCGCCGCCCAGCCCCGAGCGCGAGCTGACGCTGTGCCCGCAGTCGGGGCGGCGCCTGGCGCGCGCGGAGGGCGAGCCCACGCCGCCGCCCACGCCGTCGCCGCCGCCCACGCCGCCCTTGCCGCCCACTCCTCCGCCCGCGCCCGACTCGCTGCACGGCACCATGCTCATGAAGGTACCCGGTCGATGAGTCACTTTCTACAATCGATAACGCATAGAAAAGTCAATGAAAGTATGGGATTGACTTAGCAATGTGTGACTTATTGATAGTCTAAGGCTGGTTTTATAGTCACGCCGCTAGACGCGCCGTTGGGCAGCGCGCGCGCTCGGTTATGTATTAGGGTAGTAGTAGCGTTTTAAATTCGCGCGCTTGAGCAGCGCCGTTCTTTGAACGTGTCCTCGTGCTATCCAACAGCGCGCTGCCCAACGGCGCGTCTAGCGGCGTGACTGTAAAACCAGGCTAAGTCAATCCCGTACGTTTCATTGATTTTTCTATGTGGTTACGATTGCAGAAAGTGGCTTTCTGTACATGGCGATAACTTGGTCTAGTAGTACTAGATAACAAATTGTGATAGTAAATGGTTTCAAACAAAATATTTATCTCCATGATCTTCATGATTTTTAGGGTTTCCAAATCCATCGCCTATGGAAAAGAAAAACTGAACAACAACAGATACGAAATCAACAACGCAAAATAAGTTCCTTCTGATAATCCAGTATATGGAGAAAATAAAAAACAAAATACTTCGACGTAACTACGATGAGTTAAGACCACTTCTTATTCTCGCAAAATATTTAATTGTTTTAGGTGGAAATGTCCCCGGGTGGAACGACTGGTATGCTGGTACAAGGAGACGGCGCACAACACTCACTGCCAGTGCTTACAGACGAAGATGGTGTAAGTATAATGCACCTGTATTATACCTCGGAGTCTTTTCAAAACGCTACGTTATTAACAGTCTCAAGAAAATCTGAATTGCCGAAACGGCTTGACCGATTTTATGAAATTTCATAGGTATATTCGGTAGGTCTAAGAATCGGTCGAAATTTATTTTTCATATTTCGTACGTAATAACAAATTAAAATCTTATTACAGACGGAAGTGAAAGTGGAAGCCAGTGCTGTGAAGCAGTTGTTAGAAGGAGGAGTCGGTGTCGACGACGGCGAAGAGGTCGGACTACTACATTCAGGACACACGCCCATCATGATCCGAGGAGAAGATGGAGTACTTTATCAGGTATGCTATTTTTATGGGATCTAACAACTCTTAAATGAAAAAATAAATATTAGCGCCAAACTAAACTTTGCAGTCAGTGTCAAATATCTTAACAGGCCTACTCGAAAAAGCCATGGAGTTTAACTGGAATTGCGCCGGGCCGACTCAAACAAAATTAGCCTATGTTTACAAGCCAAGTTAATGTGATGTGTAATAATTGCTACAGGATTCATTTCCAATTTGTGTAGTTAACTGATATAGTAGGCTAGGCCAACAAATTAGGATTTGTATTTCTGATGTCTAGAGTTTAATCTCTGTACGCATTAGTTTGCCAGGTACCACGCAGTTAGCTGCTCATGCATAAGGTATGGTTTTGCTGTACACTTTATTCTTAATTCCTACAGGTCGCAGGCGAGAATGAAGCAGGTCAAACGCTCCTGGTAGCGGCGGAAGGAGTGGAGGGCGCCGTCGAAGGTGTGGAAGGCGCAGTGGAGGGCGATGGTGACGTCATGTACGTCACCAGGGAAGATGGACAGGTCAGAATATTCAACATGCTGGATTTTTTAAAGTCTAAAAACTAGGCCTATTTGTAGAAATAAATACCTACGCTCCACTGCAGCTTTAGGGTTGTCACTCTAAATGTTTTTGAAGCTGAACTGTGTTATTAAAACATCTGATTCTGGGTTCTGTAGCGATCAAACAATCGAGTTTAAATAACTAGTTTCCAAATTAAAATTAAATAGGTACATAATCTAATGACTTTGATTAATACCAATAAAAGAAGATCGTTTACAACATGGAACAGTTTAATATAAGTAGCAAAAACTTGTGAGCTTTGTCAATATGGCGTAACCTTTTACAAGTTATGGCGTGAGTCGAGGAAAGACGAAAACGTTTCGTTCGGTCCTTATCGGAAGGACGCGCGTGACGACAATTAAGTTTAACAAAAAGATATTTTGTGCGAATTACTTTTCAATAATCAATAATATTTATCTTTTTCATGTTATTTTCATGTGATTATTGTTTATTTATAATCGTGTAGGTATTAGAAAAGGGTGCAAGAAGCATGAGAGAATTCTAATATAGGGTCAAGCTCATCCTTTTCTAATTTGAAACGCATTAACCCGAAAATGCGTGTGACAGTAATAAAAAAATCACTGCATTAAAAAATATCTTTAAATTACACAGTTACAAATTATTGACTGAAAAAATACTTTCGGCTCCTACGACATGATCGGAATACTTTATTATTAAATTTTATGGTATAATAAATTCTCATTCTAATGAATATGTAGCTTCTTCAAATAAACTATTGGAAAACAAGGACAGGGTACTATAAAACCGATTTTGTCTTAATTCATGCATTTTGTGGAGATAACGCAACCACTCGTCTTGACGCGACACTCACGACTGATAGCACCGCGATATCCGCTTAGAGGTATCGTACATTCGCACGTTTGTGTGAGTGTGCCGTTTCGAACCTTAGTACTTAGTTTTCATACTGTACATATTTTTACTGTGCTGCAGCCCTGGAATAGCTAAAGTCTGAATAGTATAGTGTTTCCTTGCTTCAAGTGAGTATGCCCCGCAGGTGCTGGCGATAGACCCGTCGCAGCTGGCGCAGCTGATGCCGGGCGGCGAGGCCGCGCCCGCTCTGCAGCAGGTAGCCGTGCAGGTGGAGGGCGAGCCCGGCGAGGATGCCACGCAGGTCATCGCGCAGCTGCTGCAGGCAGACATGCCCTCTCCCGGTCAGTATACTACACTATCGAGTGAGCCCAGTCTGACCATAATGTACCCAACTTACTTAAAAAATCTCCCATAAATTCCCATAATAATCTATTCTATAAGTTTTGGAAGTATATGAGTTTGATTTGGTGTATGTAACTTAATTGGATATTATGGCTAATTTTGGTAAAACAAACTTTAAAATGATTACAAGTTCTCATATACCTACCTAATTCAATTAGGTTATAGACGACCTCCCGTAGCCGGTTGATTCAGGAAGCCATATATAATTAGCTTTGATATCGATAGCAATCACCAGTCAGCCAAATATCAAGTTATCAACTATTTATCATGATGGTATTATTTGTTACAGGAGGAACGCGAAGAGTAGTACTTATGCTGCCGGACGGCAGCTTGACAATGACTGAACTTGACAAGGAGCAATACGAATCAATAACAGAGGCTAGCAAAGCGCAGGAATAAGGCTTTTTGATGAATATGGAATATATGTTAACTCATAATTCAAAGTTATAAATGGGTATTGGAACTATGTAATAATACTTAACTTCTTGAAGCAAAAGTATGTTTACTTTTCATAGACTCATTGAAATTTAATAATGATGCGTATGAACGTTTAATGTAAATACAGACTGGTTGTGTTGCATTATGAAATACTATGTACACAAGTGTACCGCAAAAGATGTTATTTGCGCTTCTGTTGTCAATTAGTTCCTTAAAACAACACATTTATTTGTGTAAAAATATCTACGCGCATATTTTATGAAGACGTTCGATCGATTATGGACATTATTGTTAATTGATATTTTAAAATGGCCTAGCAATGTGGCTTATCTAAAGCCGCGTGCTATAAGAGGGTGAGATATCTCAACCCACACCAAGACTGACTGCTACGAAACTGTAAATATTGTATCTACAGTATGTGTCGTTCAGGAGTTTCTTGAATAGTATAAACATATACTCAATGTTGACTAAGCAACAGTCTAGAATTGTAAACAAATGTCTTAGAAATAGTTCTATAAAAGCTTATCGTAAGTTTTTACTTTTCTCTTTGACATAATTATTTGCAGATACGTTTTTTTTTTTTAAATATCTTTTGATTATTCACCCTATCATGAACTTTGAATAACAATAGTTATTAGATTCCTGTATAGTATTTGTAGATGACTTCATACCACATGGCTTAGCCACAATAAATAGTAAGCTCTTTAATATTGTACCGTGCATAGCTTTTGCAAATGGTATGTTTCTCATATTAACTAATTTCTGATTCTGAACACAATACATAAAGAAGTCGAAAGTTTCAATTCTTGAATTCTAATGTTTTTTATGTACCTTCTATGGTGTATTGATAAGCCATGAGTCACTCATCATGTCCAAGATAGATATATTATAAAAGCATTATTCTATTAATAATACAGCAAACATGTTGTTTCCATCATTGATGAATTACATTGTTCATTCCATTGAATAATGTAACTCATCGATCTTGGAATAATTGTTTTGTTAAAATTACAAGATTTTAATACATAAGATTAACGACAGGGAGGTGAACGCGAATTATGCAGCAGACCACGAATAGCAGTTTTAGTTGATGCAATCTTGGCTGCAGGCACTCCAAAAACACATTTTTGTTTGGCGTTTGGTCAGACAGCTGGACGTGCGATTTTTGGGTGTTGCAGCAAAAAAGCAAAGCGCGATTTGTAAAACTAAAGAAATCCCGAACGCTTCCTTTAGTTTTACCTAGCCAGTGCAACTTTTGGTCTTGGTTGTGGCTACATAGTTCGCTAGCTAGACCCTACTCTGCCTTTTTTTATTGCCTAAATATGCACCAAAAAAACAAAATTGAGTTCAAAAGCTCAAAAGTCAAAAAAAAATTGGCTCCAGCAGATTCTATATTACTAGGACATAACTATGACAAGTTAGAAACATTACACTAAATTGAGACAAGTTTGGGCCACATTTTTAAATGATACAGTAGAGCAGGTATGAGAAACTTATTTTACCGAGATTTTCTCTTTCATCATCTTTCATTGAACATAAACATTTTAATGTACATACATATATTTTTACTGTCAGAAAATTTTAGACTTTATTTTACAAATTCATTGTAAATACCCACTACAGTAAATCAAAGTGCACAATACCAAATTCATACTGACTTTTAACTATGATCTTGAGTTAACCATCTCGTAACTATTATAGACATAGAACGGGATTAATATCCACTAAAGAAAACAACAAAACTTAATACGCAACGTAACAGATGTGTAAGAAATGAGGTATATTATAGTTGTCTTTATTTTAATTTTGTAATATAATGGTATAATTAAATAGTATCTAATACGGTATGTTGTCTTTTATTGTGTTATCCAACAAATTATTAGAAAGCCAATTATTCCTATAGTAATAACCGTCATTTTGGTTTGGCATGTCTAGTCCAGCAGTTCTGCGACCTTATGCGGTACAACTAAACAGATTACGGATGAGACTTATTTCGCTACATATTTGTTTCGATCGAAGTACGGCGCTCCTGGGTATGGCAGAATAAACTAACAAGTATGAAAGCATTTGCAGTGATATCGAGCGCAAGCAGAGAGCTCGCCTGCCGGGTTTGCGGGTTGTACGAAAGAGATACCGCGGCCCCGGAACAGAAGGAACATGGGTGGGTTTTAGTCAGTACAAGTCTGACATGCCGCCCCGCTCCGCCCAGAGCGGGGGAAGTGATTTGTTTATTTCCCACCCAAAAAAAAAAAAACAGCTGTACAATACTTGTATAGGAAATCGGTCCATGATGCTGTATAACTAGGTACAGACGCCAGCAGGTCAAGCTACCCGAAACTAACAATTTTTCCCAATGAACCTTGAACCTAATTTTTCAGAATTAAAGTCGAAAATCTATCAAAGAAATCTGACAGATTGTATAGCTTGATGTGCAGGCGTCTGTACCTACCGCGAAATTTTTAGAGGGCTACATGACGTTTATAGATCATAGACAATTTGACATTTCAATTCCATGCAATGTCAAGCCACAAGATATCTAGTCTGATACTGCCTTGTTCAAATGCATCGGTCCAGCGCAAAAGTGATCTTGAAAATTTTAAAACTGCAATCGGCTAAATACCGATACTGTTGTGTCATTCATGGCTGCAAGCGAAGGGATAAAAAAACCTATAAACAATAAAAACTTATTAAACTATGTGAATAATTGAATATATGTAGTTTCATTTCTTACAAAACTTTCGAGGGAATGGGATAAATTTGCATTGGCAACCCTGGTCATGTCACACACATAAATATTATTTAGTACTCTGTGCACTTATGTCACAAACTTGAAAACCCTTACAGAACTACCAAAAGAGTTTAATAGTATATGGAACTACCAAAAAGGTACATCATGAATACTTGACTAAAGAAAATAAACTAAATATCGAAATTATACATATTTTATGAACACACACGGTATTACCATAATTATACTTTCTGTAGCAAATAAAATGAAAAGAGAAAGTTGCACTTTTTACTTTGAAGAAGCAAGCACAAACCGCAAAAAACTTTTTGAAGAAGCTATATTGCATGCTAAAAATGGAAAAGTTTTATACATATTATCTGAAGAGTTAACTGAACTGCCAGATTTGTCTCAAGACTTGTGTTCATTAAACAAGTACTACATGAAAATGATTACATTTATGTATGTGAAGAGTTTGAATTCATTAATAGAAGTTATTTCTGCATTACAAGATTGGCAAAGTATTCCTTCCACAATAATTTTGGATGATTTAAGTGCATATTGTAATAAAAACAATTTACAGAATGCATGTGGTGTTGTTGCTCTACTTTGTGATTCCACAAGATGTTGTTCTCAATTGGTAAAGGGAACATGCAGATTATTTATATCAGTTCCTAGAATTATTGTAGGTGAAGACTATTGCAGCATATTAAAAGATTTTTATTGTTTATGAAACCAATTTTTTTTCGTATGTAATAAATGATTCTGTTATTGCTCACTAATTATTCATTTTACTCATGGCCTATGATCACAGTTAATCATACACCTGTTGAATGTTACAATAAGTATTTTATATTTAGCAGGGATTGTTATAGTAGTCACAAAACAGCAATAAAGCAAATAACTTGTATCAAGATCTTTATTTACAAGGGAATAACATATATAAACAGCACATCACTTAAATTTTAACACAATATAGAGTAAAAAGAACACAAAAATAGCGAAGAGAAATAAGTAAAATATATAGTAGTTATGATTTCCTTTGCCCAATCTTAGAACTCGGCCCATTGTTTTGCCAAGGAAGCCTGAACTTCTATCAGCTTCATCATCAAGACCATTTAGCAGTTTCTTCTGTAATCGTACTTCATTGCCTAAATCAATGGATATATCTTTCAGTGAAGATATTTTCCCACTGAGCTCTTCTGCCATACGATTGTTGTCAAATTCCAGTGCATCTTCTGTTGCCACTCTTGGAACTGGCTGATACTGATATCCCTCCCGCGCTCGCCGCATACTGCTTCGTCCCGCCGTTTTGAATATTTATAGTATACTGAATCAACTTCGTAAAATAATGCTATGCAGTGACACTACACTTATATTTTGGCCTATGAACAGGTACAAACTATGTAACAAAGTTATTCTATGTTTACGGCTTAATGCATTAAGATATTTCTCACAAAGTAATGACGACGATTTGCAGCGAAAAACCCACAGTTACTTCCTCTTTTAAACTAGAACTAATTTATTACATCTAACAAAACAAGTATTGTAAAATTGGTTGGCAGCGGATGACAGTGACAGTGACGGTAGACAAGTCATCACTTCCCGACAATGCTCTTTTTCCTTTCTTTTCTGAACGAAAAATGAAAAAAAAGTTTTAGAAACCTGCTACAAAGTTTTTAGTGGACATAATAATGTTGGGCCATTAATTTAATACATTTTGGAATAAGTCACGTTTATATAAAATCAGCGCACAGATAGATATTCAGGGCAGGCTGAAAAAAATCACAATGATGAGGAGAACACTTACCCTTTGGCTTTGTTAAGGGTAGTATTACACCCTTTATTTAAAAGAACAAACATGATCCGGAGTTCCGGACCCAGGAAGTCGAATGGGTATGTGATCCAATATGAGAATTGGGGGCAATTATCGTCAACCCTAAAACTTAGCTTGTGCGGTCCATTTGTTGCCGAATTGAAAAATTCCAGGGCTGGATAGAATGCTCAACTTTTAGATTGAAGATGGCACGCTCGCTTGGCGTGCTAATTTTAATCAGGCTTGGAGTTATGGTCACTGCCCCAGTTCTTGACGACAGGAATAACCTCCATAAATCAGGTACCTAGTACTGCAGACCCCAAAAACCATAGATAAATCAGCCCGCCAAAGCCACTGCCTGCCGGGGCTGCTGTTCAAAAGAGATACTGTAAACGAAGGGACATAAATGGGTTTGTATTGTATTGTATAACGGGCTGGAGTCCGCAACTCCACGTCTAAGGCGCGTATTTTGCGTATGGGTGGGAATATTATTCGATCCACCCCAGCTCCACGAGAAACGTCAGCAGCGTAGCATAAATGGGTTTTAGTCAGTACAAGTTTGACACTCAATTCCAACTGATGATAACCCATCCGAAGAATAAAAAATGTCGAAATGTGGCACGTGACAACAGCAGTCATTGTGCCGATAGTCGTATCGCCCAATGGTTTAAGAGCCAATAGCCTCGCTCGATCAACTTTTGAGGATTGAGGAGGCTCTTGTTTTGCTTGGCAGCGGGATCAAGGGTTTGATTTAGTAAGCAGTACTCCTCCAGTAGTTCCTCTCAAACGCCCTGACCACCGGTAGGGCGGTAGATGGGACCCTGTTCCCAATGCTGGTGGGCTACTATTTAAAAAAATTAAAACAGCTGCCCTACCATGAAGTCTTAACGCAGAACTAATTCCACTGAGGGAAAGAGACAGAGCTATACAGGGCGTCTAGCACCATCTCTTTCCCTCAGCGGAATAAGTTCTGCTTTTAGACGTCATGGTAGATCTACAGGTCAGATCTATTGCCACTAACCAAGCTATCTGCTACTGAGAAATCCCCGATCAAAGATTCACGAAACTTGCCATTCCTAGGTATCGAACCCATGATTTCGTTATTAATTTAGTTGCACCTTTAGCAAGCGCGTGCCCTCCACGCTAAGCCACTCATTAAACCTAATTTTTTGTTCCACATTAATTTGTATCGTTGGCGTCTAGGGCATGCGTTTGCTTGTCACAGATATGTGACAATGGTGATCAAAAGGTAAAGGTGCTCCATATCAACTCGTGAGAAGGTGTAAAGGTGCATGCAGACTTTTTTGTCTCAGAGGTTGTTTCATCCAAATTTGAAACAATTATAGCAGTATAATAGGGATATATTGTTAATCATAATTATATGGATTTCTTTCTTTTTTGGGCAAATTAATAAAGACAAAATTAACGTAGTATCATACATAAACGTTTTATTCCAGTATATGTACAATGTAATTATTGATCCTCAAATTAAAAAAAAGAACAGATATCTTACATCAATTCAAAAGGGCTTATCAGATTTCCTAAGAAATTCAGAAAGACATCAGATTTCTTACATACATTTTGGAAAGGCATACATACTACCATGCATTTTGGGGAATGTATTGCACAATGTATTTAATGCTAGGTTAGAACTTATTACGTGAATTTCCTAAACCAGATCAGTAGGACAAAGATATGACCATCACATGGCACAATTCTACAGTAACGTGTTTATGTCTATATCACAATAAATTGATAAAAACCGTAAAAAACCCCAAAACATACAGTATTTGTACTAAATGATGAAAACTGTCACAAATATTAATTACATATAAATTCCATGTACATCATTTTGCACTAGCATAATAAAAAATTTACATTGAACTAATCAATAAATCAGTCATTATAATACAACATTACACTCGATACCCAACACACCTCCGTAATGTTACAGAATAGTCATCCCTGCAATCAATGTCTAGTTAAACAACAACGAAATATGCACAGGATTCGATGTGTGAATGTCGCAAGGTGACATGAAACAATGATAATAAGTTTATCGCTATATTAAAATACATGTTATTAACACCATCGTAACTGAACTATTTCCACATTTGAATCCATCGTATATGAAACATATTATGCTTTTTAAATGAAAAAGTTATTTACCTCACGCCAAGTTGATGACGTCATAGCTATTAAATTGAAGTTGTTCGTCGTTTACTTTTTTTAAATGCAAAATTAAAATAAAAAAACAGGATTTAGATTGACGCAGGCAAATGTAGCAGTTGACAAAGACTAAATATGGCGCAAGCTCAGTCACTTTTACTTTTGAAACATATTGTATTATTCGTGCGTTTTATGTGATATGTACAAATTTTATAGATTGAAAATAATAACATGAGCAACCAACATAAAAATATTTTTTTTAGCCTCGAAAGTTCTTTTATAGTTTTATTAATTCATAAGCGTCAAAAGCAAAATTAAAAGTTAATCCATAAACAACTCGTATTTATTTGGTGATAATTTAAACATGTATAGAAGGAATAACGAATGACCATCATGTGAAATGGTTATCTATCACAACAGACAGCTATATAATAAACATCAAATAATGGCTTCACATTAACATTAATATTTTATACAACATTTATAAGTATTCCATAATAATATAGCAAACTTTAAGATTTAATTTAATACAATATGATGTTCAATGATTTTCTGGTTACAAAGTCTTTCTAGTTCGAGTCACAGACTACGTGAAAGCAAGTTACCAGCTTGCCTCGAGTGCGACGACTGAACATCGAGTCACACGAACGTCCGGACCGTTGCCAGGTCGGCGCCCGCGCTCTCTATCGCCGGATCAAGATAAACAGTGGAGATTCATCACACGACGATAGGCTAGCGTTTACCCGGGGCTTGCAACACTGCGCCACTCGTAGTCGTGCACTTATGCTGTGCACTCAGTCGCTGTAGCTGAGTGTCGACGAGCGGGCGGGCGAACCACTACGCGACCGTCAAATGTGCACCGGCACGTGTAGCAGCAGCGCGTCACGCCGCGGGAACTCCAGCGCGCACATCTCGCACTTGTACGGGCCGCTCGCGTCCTGCGCCGGCTCCGGCTCGCGCGGCCGGATGGCGCGCAGGTCGTCGGCCGGGCGGCGCGGGGGGCGGCGCCGGGCGGCGCGCGGCGGGGAGGGCGGGGGCGGGGCGCGGCGCCGGCGCGGGGCCGGCCGCTCCGCCGTGTGGATCATGCGCGGGCGCGGCGCGGGCGAGCGGCGGCGGCGCCGGCGCGCGGGGGACGCGGGGGAGGGCGGGGACGCGGGCGACAGCTGCGGGGACGACACCGGGGAGGGGGAGCGCGATGCGGGCGGGGCGGAGTTACGCTCCCAGTCACCAACCGGGGAATGATCTGTCTTCAATTTTCGTCGTCTCTTGTACTTGCGAGGCCCCGTCTATAAGCATATAACAGAATATATGATTAAGTAAACAATCTCCGTTTATTATAACCACCTTGCGTACTATGATGCTCCCAACAAAATATTTCGCCTTAGATGGAATCCTTACCTGAGGTTGTCTCTTGAGCGCCGTGTTGGCGTCACAGTGCTGTATGAGGTGTTGCACCAGCTCTACGCTCGAGTGTAGCGTGCGGCCACACACTACACAGCAGAAAGCGGGACCACCTAGCAACAATTTGAAACAATATAATTTAGAATAGAGAAGAAGCTCAATTATGCTGACGTGGAATGAATCCACTCGGGCGTTTGCGGTGCGTTGCGCCGCTACTACGACGCATCGTTTTGGTGTAGGGTGTGTCGGCCTTTGAACGGCAATAGACGTTGCATTGCGTTCTCACGCAGCGTCTCTCTGTCCGTGGAACACTCGTCCTATCGCCACAAGCCTCAGCGTCACGGTTTCTGCGTGGCGTCGCATCGCGTCGTACAGGCTAGGCAACGTGTGACTAAGTGAGGAGGAAACATGCTCATAGACCATAGAATGTATGGCATTACTTGCTCTCATAGTGATGTGATCATGTGACTTACCGTTAGCCCGCCTGTCGGGAGCAGAGTGGTGCGAGCGCACATGTTCTCGTAGAACCACGCGCTGGTTGAACGCGCGGGGACACACCGCACATGCGTATGGTTTCTCGCCTAAAACATAACACAGATAGTTGGCTACTATACAAGTAGATAGTATTAAATTTGATAGTACAACAGCTTGTGAAGAATGGACTGGACAGGCATAATCTTGAAAAATTAAAGGAATGGCTCACAATAAAAAAAAAACAGACCAAGAGCGAGCCAGACTCGTGCACGTGAGGGTACCGTACACAATTGCGACATAAACAGCCATATCATTACGTAGACTTAGAAGGTTGATTTTTTCACAGCACAGAGAGACCACAGAGTTGAGTATATTATGTTATGGTATTAGTTATTAGAGTACAACTCGATGGTGGTATTAGGTGTTTCCACACAGCGAGCAGCCGCCAGGTGGCCGCGAACGGCAAGCCCAAGCCATTATGTTTGATCGTTCAGTTGAGAATTAAGACATCATGGCACCACACGTACGTGGTGCGGTGGCAGCTGTTGCTTTTATCCTTAAAAATCGGATTATAAAAAAAGAACAGACAGCAAAAACTTAAACGAAGACGATATTGGATCCAGACATTATACAAAAATAGATTATTATTAAAGGGTATCCCTACATTTAAAAAAAAATCCGTATTTAGTTTATTTACCTACATAAACACAGGCAATATAAAAAAAAAAAATTTTTTTTTGTGCAAATTATGATTTATTTATTTATTTAACTATTTATGTACACACAATAAACCAGACAGGATAAAATACATTTAAGATTTGATTACAAAGGTACTGCTTATTTCTTAAGAAATTTCTGCCAGCAGACCTGCGAAAGGAGATAAAATAAATAAATAAAAATAAAAAAGCCTTTAATTTCTCCCAGATTACAATAATGTTTTACATTTCCTATGTGGTAGTTGAGTGTTAGTTATTTTTTTCTTATTTCTAATGTTAGTATTACTTTATATTAATTTAATCTGTAAGAACCCCCTTTAGGGTGTAGGCCTCCTCCAAGGATGTCCATGTGTCTCTATCTTGAGCCACTTTTCCCCAATTTGGACCGGCTATGTTTTTAATTTTATCTTCCCATCGTGTGATGGGTCTGCCCCTAGTTCTTTTGCCTTGTGGGCCACTCCAAAATGTTATTATTTTTGTCCACCTCTGGTCCGTGATTCTTGCTACGTGGCCAGCCCACTTCCATTTTTGTTTGAGCGCAAAGTTTAGACAGTTTGTTGCTTTCGTTATTTTTCTTATTTTTGTGTGTCTTATTTTGTCTATTTTCTTTATATTCAACATACTGCGTTCAAGCCCTCTCTGACAGACGTTGATCTTTTTTTTTACATCGGCTGTGAATTTCCATGTTTGGCATCCGTATGTCAGACACGGCAGTAGGCTCGAATTCATTACCTTTGTTTTCATAGATGTTGGCATATTACTTTTGAAGATGTCTTTGAGGCTCCAGTACTTGTTCCATGTTAGTTGCACTCTTCTTTCTATCTCTAGTTTCTTATTTTTTCTCTCAAAGCTTATTAACTTTCCTAGGTAAACATATGATTTTACGTATTGCAGTGGTTTATTATTTAGCATTATTGGTCTCTCCCAGCTATTTGTCATTGCCATAGTCTTGGTGGTATTCATTTTTAGTCCCACTTTGGCACTTGCTTGGTTTAGGGTCTCTACCATGGTCTGCAGCTGAGAGCTTGTTTCTGATAGAAGCACTAGATCGTCAGCGAATCTTAGGTGGTTTAAGTAGTTGTTATTTATGTAGATTCCTGTTTTTTTCCATTCTAGCTTGCTTATGATAGTCTCTAGGATAGCGATAAATATCTTCGGCGAAAGGAGATATGAGAACGAAATGTAGACGATAGTGTGTGAGAGAGTAGGTATTGGAAAAACGTGTGTGTGCCTTAACCTATTATAACCTACATATATAAGTAAATATGATCTTTTTTTTATAAATACATAAAGCTTAAATATATATCCATAAATAAATACATATATCACGATTGAGAAGACAGGTAATGTTCTTTTACTCTGTTTTTAAATAGGGAAATAGAGGAATTTAAATCGCGAATGCTAGGCGGCAGTAAGTTCCACAACCTAACAGCGTGTACAGAAAAGGAATAAGAATAATAACTGGATTTGTGCGGATGGGATTTGAGTAGGGATCTGAGGTGAGATCTACACGGTGCGTCGCTAGGGCGGGCATAGGAAAAACGTTCACGCAAGTAAGAGGGATAGGAAAGGTTGTGTAGGATGTTGAAGAGGAGACAAAGGATCCGAGTGTTCCTGTGAAGGCGGATTGGGAGCCACTTGAGTTCTTTGCGAAGATGAGAAACGTGATCATATTTACGGAGACCAAAAACAAAACGAATACATAAATTTTGCAGGCGCTCAAGCTTATTTAATAGCTCCTCAGTAGCATCAAGGTAACAGGAGTCGGCGTAATCTATGATCGGCTGAATAAGGGTTTGTACCAAAGAAATTTTGGTTTTCAAAGGCAGGAGCTTCTGAAGGCATTTCAGCGAATGTAAAGAAAAATGAACCTTACGGCTGACCTCATTACTTGAGCGCACCACGACAGATTGCAGTCAACAATTACACCCAGATCTTTAGCGGTATCTGTATAATGAATGCGAACACCATCGAGGTACAAAGGCATCAAAGACGCAACAACAGTAGCACTACGAACAAAACGGCTGCCTATGATCATGGCCTGAGATTTAGTTGGGTTAATTTGCAATCCGAATGATTTAGCCCAGGCGCTGATACAAGCCAGGTCATGATTCATAGCAGCAATGGCGGAGTCCGCATCAGCTACCATAAAATGCCGGTATATCTGCAAGTCATCTGCATACAGATGGAAACTGGTAGAGATCACACTGGTAACCATATTAATGAAAATTTAAAAAAGAAGAGGGGAAAGAACGCTACCCTGAGGAACCCCCTCGGTGAGATAACACCAGTCAGAGAGTATCTCGTCTTGAGAGCGTCCCCGAAGATAAGAAAAAGGCTAAAGCGGAAGAAGAGAAATTTATAAAATGGAGGATCCCTAGTAAAATGTCGAAATCGACTGAGTTGAAGGCCTGATGATGGTGATGATGATGCCTGATGGATGATTCAACTTTTTTACTTGTGCATTAATCAACTTGAAATTTATACTTTTCGCTTAAGATTTTTTTTTGCAGAGGTAATTTTTAAAATGAATATTTTTTTTTTTGAAAATTTCTATTTTGAAAAGGCCCGAATAATCTCATATTGTGAAATATGAAAGGCTGTCGTTTTAAAAATTGTGGAGTATTAACGCTGTGATTAATATAAGTAGGTAAAGCAAAGTTGACGTCTACTTGTAACTACTATAAGTTTTGAAAATACAGTTTCACAAGTTACCTTTGAAATGAATTTGAAATGTCTGGTTATCCGGTTATAAATAATAAGTTACCCACCATTAATCAATAACCTACAACATCATACAAATCACCATGTAACATGACAAGCACAAGCTAACAATTGCCGGGGTAACCACGTAGCAAGAGTAGCAATTGCTACAGGAACCGCGCGTCCAAACCAGCCCAGTTCGATGCGAGCGTCATTTTGTGAAGGAACCTTATAAACCCACCTGTCGCTACAATGAATAATAACCAATGAATCGATGCTGATAACGATAATTTTTAACTTTATCCAAAAGTTAGCTCCGGGGACACCGCAAAATATTATTTGGGATAGAGGTCCCTCACTAGGATATTAAGGGCAAGATAGAATTAGCCACAGGTCCCACTTGCTTAATCCGGTACTGGTGGTACCCATGCGGGGGGCCAGGGTGGGGTGCTAGTGCATTACAATGTTTACGCAGTATCTTCCCTACGTACCTGTATGTATTCTTTCATGCTTCCGTAAGGTGCCGCCATCCGCGAACGCTTTCCAGCAGAACCGACACGCGTAGGGCCGCTCGCCCGTGTGGATCCGGATGTGAATCTGTTGTGAGCTGCGCGACCCAAACACCTTACCTAGGAGGTACATTATACAATGTTTCAAGAGGAATGCGAATTAAAGTAAGTTTTGTTAAAATATGAATTGGATAGAGAAAAAGGAACTATAAGGAGTGGATAGTCCTCATGAATTAGAAATTCTAGTGTTAAGACGAAAGTAGAATTCTACTGTTATCCAGGAATATTGCTGATAAATGACATGAACAGAATAGGCCTGAACATGTTGCAGTTGTTAAAGGCACTCAAGGAATCAAGTTGTTGTAGTACTCACCACAAACTCGACAAGGGAATTGCCTTGAATTACTCGATGATGACGTATTATTTCGACCTCGAGCCATTCTTTTTAACCTGCAACAGAGATTGATATCTTATGTCAGCCTGATTGCCTCGTATTAGTTACTACTCACGTATGCAGAGGTGCCTCAGTGTTCGGGTTCGAAAACTTAATATAATAGGACAGTGTTGGCTTGACACACATAACAGTAAACATTGATTGGGAGAAATAATCGAACAGCAACACGCACTAAAGTCGTGTGAAGTGTTCTCGTTCCCAGTGAGGACGTCATAGCGTCCGCGCAGCACTCGTCGCACGTGTGCTCCGTCCAGGAGCTGCTGCAGCTGACGTCATAGGTTACCTGGGCTGCGCGTGCGGCGCGCGGTGTCGCTCGGCGTGCGTCTCGGCGTGCGCCAGCAGCTGCAGCGCGTCCGCGAAGCCCTCGCCGCACACGTCGCACGTGTGCTCCGTCCAGGTGCTGCTGCAGCTGACGTCATAGGTTACCTGGGCTGCGCGTGCGGCGCGCGGTGTCGCTCGGCGTGCGTCTCGGCGTGCGCCAGCAGCTGCAGCGCGTCCGCGAAGCCCTCGCCGCACACGTCGCACGTGTGCTCCGTCCAGGTGCTGCTGCAGCTGACGTCATAGGTTACCTGGGCTGCGCGTGCGGCGCGCGGTGTCGCTCGGCGTGCGTCTCGGCGTGCGCCAGCAGCTGCAGCGCGTCCGCGAAGCCCTCGCCGCACACGTCGCACGTGTGCTCCGTCCAGGTGCTGCTGCAGCTGACGTCATAGGTTACCTGGGCTGCGCGTGCGGCGCGCGGTGTCGCTCGGCGTGCGTCTCGGCGTGCGCCAGCAGCTGCAGCGCGTCCGCGAAGCCCTCGCCGCACACGTCGCACGTGTGCTCCGTCCAGGTGCTGCTGCAGCTGACGTCATAGGTTACCTGGGCTGCGCGTGCGGCGCGCGGTGTCGCTCGGCGTGCGTCTCGGCGTGCGCCAGCAGCTGCAGCGCGTCCGCGAAGCCCTCGCCGCACACGTCGCACGTGTGCTCCGTCCAGGTGCTGCTGCAGCTGACGTCATAGGTTACCTGGGCTGCGCGTGCGGCGCGCGGTGTCGCTCGGCGTGCGTCTCGGCGTGCGCCAGCAGCTGCAGCGCGTCCGCGAAGCCCTCGCCGCACACGTCGCACGTGTGCTCCGTCCAGGTGCTGCTGCAGCTGACGTCATAGGTTACCTGGGCTGCGCGTGCGGCGCGCGGTGTCGCTCGGCGTGCGTCTCGGCGTGCGCCAGCAGCTGCAGCGCGTCCGCGAAGCCCTCGCCGCACACGTCGCACGTGTGTTCCGCCCAGGTGCTGCTGGAGCTGTCGTGCCGCTTGTAACTGTCACACACGACACCATGCATTACCACGTCTACAGATACATATTTATTCATTAACCTCAACAAAATACTGACTAAATGTTGTGAAAGTGTACAACGTCTATACATTTGGTGCAAGGAATAATGGTCCAAGCTTTGTCTATGTCATACAAGGAGCACATACTAAAGTTTGCACTTTAAATCCAAGTGGTTGACATAGAATTTTTTGCAAAAGTCGCTGATACCGAGAATAAGGTTGAAATTTAAATTGAAGATGACTTTTTTAACATCCGTTTCGCAAGCGTCAAGTTTACTTAGGAAAGCGGTTTAAAAGAACATGATTGTGTGTAAAGCGTACCTGTGTGCCGCAGCCACATGTCTCCGCAGCAGGTCGGCTCGCTGAAAGGCGACACCGCAGTCCTGACAGAACAGCTCAGGCCCCCGCATTGTGTCGTACACCGCGCGATCAGACGCCCCGTGTGACAACGGAGAGAGACGGAACTCCATGTCGTCTCCTGAATAGAACAATAATACGATCTGTGGTAAAGAAGTATCAGTTAAGGAAACTAGATTATCTTGTATTTGTTCCATCTAGATTATTTTACCCTATATTTCGTGAGGTAAATGAAATTAATGACAAAATTCTGTCTAGCCCTTGTGTCTTATATATACCGGAATCGGAGTCCTCGTAAGGCGGGTCGGGCGGCTGGTCGCGCGGCGGCAGGTGCGGGTGCCGCTGCTGCGAGTGCGAGGCCAGCGCCTCACGTGACCAGCACAGCTCACCGCACGTGCCGCACTCCACCGGGGAATCGCCGCCGTGCACCTGACACAATATAAAAATGCCTTTAGATTAGCGTATTTCCGGTACGTATAAACTCGATATTGGACACACGCGCGTACAAGTGTGAATCCAGAGACGAATCGACACTTTTGCTGCCAGCTGTCATTTTTAGAAGGGCGCTTATCCGTTACGGGCATTATACACGCTACAAAATACTCTAATCTGAAACCGCTCTAACACATAAATTGATACAACGTCACCAGAATGTGGTCCTATGCCCAGCACCACCAACATCATCATCATTCTTCCGCCCTTACCCCAATTTATTTGAGGTCGGCGCAGCATGTATTATTATTTCATACTTCCCGTATGATTCGTTATCTTATCAGATACCTCCTTTCTTGCCATATTATCATTTCGGTTTCCATCCATACTTTTTTGGCCTTCGTCTACTTTTAATGCCGTCCAGAATTTGTACTCAAATCTTCCCTCACAACATTTTCTCATTCCTCCGCATCACATGTCCATACCAAAACAACTGATTACCACACAACTTTTCAGTCAATCAGTGTCCATGAGATCAACATCTTAATATGTATAAATCTCGTGTCACAATGTTTGTCCTCAATGGACTCCTAAACCACTTAACCGATTATAATAAAAATCGCACACCATGTGCAGTTTGATCCAACTTAAGAGATAGGGCAGGTAGGGTATGTAGGGTATGTAGGGTAGGAGTAGGTAGGGTAGTAGGGTAGGTAGGGTATTTAGGGTAGGGGTAGGTAGGGTAGGTAGGCTATGTAGGGTAGGTAGGGTAGGGGTAGGTAGGGTAGGTAGGGTAGGCAGGGTATGTAGGGTAGGTAGAAAGGTAGAAAATTGCATTGCAACGCATAGGGCACAGCTAGTCGTATTTTCGAAAGAAATAATATAATCAGCCATCACTGATATTTTGATCAAGTAGGCATTGAATCTTCGTACTGTAGGTATGGGACAGGTGATATTGTTTTCGTGATTCCGATGTTGGTACCACCATTAAATATGGCTGATGGCTACACCGCGAAAACTTTATATGGAACTTTACTTAAGTGACGAATTCAAGATACAAGAACCCTAACAGATTTTAATAACAAGTAGTCATTTTAACTAATATAATATCTGAAAAGGAGTTTCATTGATGTTATATAAAGCCTTTACACCTAACTGCTGACCAGATTTCGATTAGTTCTACAGTATGCCTTAAGATAAGACTAATTTTATTTTATACTGATAGCATATTCCCACAAGCGAAGACAGTCTAAAATCAGCACTCACCCTGGCATGTGACTGCAAAGCTTTCTCCCTAGCGAAACCAACTCCGCAGTGCCTACAGACGAAAGGTCGTGAGGGGTCGCTGGGCGGCGGCGGCGGTGAGGGCGGCGGGGGCACGGCCGGGGGCGACGGCGGGGTGGGCGGGGGCCGCGCCGGGGATCGCCCTCGCCGCGACCACTGTTGCGTGCGCGCCGACGTCATGTTCTCCCACATGCCGTTCTGAGGATGAACAAGACAAGAACATATTTGGTCTAATATTGTCACAAACAAGACACAACAATAAATATGATTACAACAATTTTGTATGAAATTAAAGCTTGTAATCTCAGTCCGGAATATATTAAAACAGTTTATACCGGGGGTTTATCACGGTAGCTCATCAGAGCTAAAAAACCATAGGTTGTTTAACAAAGAGATCAAACGTAACACAATCTTAATTTTATTTTGGAAGAGAATCAAAGGCTAGTCTCTTTGATCTGTTATTAAAAAAAAAACCAGTATTCTGTATTATTGCACTAATCGATAGCGCGACACTTATTAATTGAAAACTACACATACCTCTTCCACAGGTTCAGGGTTTTTTTTCCGCCGACCGCGTTTCTTCTTTGGTTTTACAATTTGGTTATTGTCTAAAACATCTTCTGCAACAATAAACATGCTAATTATTTATTTATGAAGTTACGCTTCTACTTAGAACTCTTAACACAAGATGACACTACCATTGCACTCATTCTCTTATGTGATAGATTATATATCCCCTCACCCGTCTCTTAGAGGCCTAGCATTGGAAACAGTATACACTTACCATAATCTATAGAATCGGGGTTGTCAGGCACAAACGCGTGGACTTTGAGATGGTTCATGAGGTCGCATTTGCGCACGTACCGCACGCCGCAGAGGTTGCATGCGTGCGGCCGGTCGTTCTGATGGGCCACCATATGGTTCATGAGCGCGGCTTTCTTGCGGAACCGTCGCGAACAAAAGTCGCACGGCCAAGGACGCATTGCTGTGTACTCGTCCTGGGGAAATGATCACGATTATAATGCACACAGGGTTTCTGGCCACTTGTCCACACCCATTTTGCACGTGAACAAGCTTCTATAGTAATCAATACACTGTCAACTGTGTGATTGACTCGGCGAATTAATTGCAATTTTCTTGGAAAAATAAAAGTGTGAGGACAAAAGGTCGCTCTCAATTCATTCAGAAGAAAATGCATACATGTGTGTGCTTAGTGTATGCATGCATTTGTTGTAATTTTTGCTTCTGTACAGGTAATAAAAAGGCTTTTTAACAATTTGATTCAAAATAGTCAATTTAAAGAAACTGTATGCAACTTGCTTGATCTGTTGGTAAAGGAACATCAAGGTCATTTTCTTCTTTCATAACAACTTCAGTATTATTCAGATGATCCATAGGAACTTCCACTCTGAAAATAAATGTTACAATTAAATGGAGTAATAATAAGAATCAGTATATTTTTATATTTTTAAATGTTTTTTTTATGCTTTTTTGAAATATTTAAAAATGTAATAATATGTTTAAAAACCAATAAATGAACGAAAGAATCAGTATAAAAAATTGCTTATTCTTTTAGTAAATAAAGAGATTCTTACACAAATCTTGTGTCTTGGTCATTTCATTGTTAATAGTTTTATCTTAGAGGACACCATATCACTTTTTTACAATCATATTTAGGAGATCTATTTCTTTAAAAATATTATGAGAGATCATACTGGTACCTTTCCTGCCCACCAGGTACCACCCAATCGTCCGTAATGACCTCTTCTGTAACACACTCCACGCTAGGATCATCGGCAAGTTCAGCTGTCTCAGTATAGCTCATTACATCTTGAGATAAAAACATTAAGTTCTCTGCAGCCATTTGGTCCGTGCTCATCATCTCCTCGGATGTCTGGGTGTACAATTGATTCTCAACCTTCAGCTGCACATGATTAATGAAGATTATTTCGCAAGTAACAATTATACAGAGTGTTAACCAATCCATCACGAAGCCTTCAACCATATCTTGTGTGCATCAAACTGACCCCCGAATACTGAAACGTCACTCAAAATTTAAGTCCCACTTAAGTTTAACAGAGACTCAGAAGTGACGTTTGACCATACAAAATCTAAAGTTTAAGAGCTGCTCAAATGTTAAGCAGCCCTCACATTTTGAGTGACGTTTCAGTATTCGGGGGTAAGTAACTCTACGCAAAATGTTTTGCAGGGAAACGAAGTTTTTGGAACTTTGTCCCCCAATAACTGGTAGATATTGGTAGATATACAAAGATATATAACTGGTAGATTTACAAAGTTAAACTACATTCCAAGGTATGGTCTCAATCAAATAAAATCGCAATTTTCGGGGAGTACTTTCAGATTCGAAAAGGGTATTTTTACACCCTCTTATTTAAGGAACACAAATTTCATTCACCACACAAATCATTATTTCATACCACTCTGTAAAACAACTTTTAGTTATGAATAAGTTACTGCACAGAGTTGAAAAGAAATACCTAGAAAAAGATATTGTCACAATAAAAGGAGAAAAGCCATGCTAAAAACAAAAACTGTTAAACAAAATCTGTTCCGAAACTATCAAGCCTCACCATGTTTGAATATCCTGTGTGTTGCACATTCTCTAGGCCTGCTATAACTTCCTCTGGCTCCACAGCACCTGGACTGTGCTGGAAAGCAAACATTTTCTTCAGTGGAGAAGAAAATAAAAAGAAAAGGTAAGAAGAAAATAAAAAGACAGTAACATACTACTCTATTAATTTAAAAAGTACAATCTAAATAATATTATTTTTTTCGTTGTATATTAACAAAAAAGTAGGAAAACCAATACCAAAAGTGGAAAGAAAGGAAATAGTTTGAATTTGAATAGTTTGTTTGAAACAGAAAAGATTAATTTGTTGTTTACAAGAAGTAAGTCAACCTCATCATTGCCTTTTCATCTACGATAGATTGTCACCTGTATGTTGTGTTCGGTCGAAGATCGATTTTTGGCCGAAACTGATTAATAAGAAACCGCCACAAACTTCGGCCAAAGCCGAAGGTTTAAATGGTCATATGTGAAATTTTGCTGAATTACGTGATTTATCAAAAGTGAAAAATACTGTATTTCTATGGTTTTTATGCAAAAAATGAAAGATCATTTCAATTATGAGTCTTTTTCTGTTTTATCGAATACTAGCAGTTGCTTGTGCGGTTTCGCCTGCAAGTGTTCGAATTTATTTCGAGAGAATTTCATCATTTGCCTAGCATTTTCGCCAAACTATGTTAGGCTCGGTTTCCAGTCTCAGCGAATGCAGATGGATACCAGTATTTTATATGGTGCGACAGCCTAACTACTCGGTAATTCTCCTTAGTAAGACTGGTTATCAGACTTTCGGGCCACTGACTACCTGTAATGACTGTCAAAGATCTAGAAATGACAGCCAGCAGTACCGTCTTAACGGCTCTCCTAGGCCAAGCCAAGCGCGACTTAACCTAAAGATCGATTGTAGAGCCCGTTATTATTTAGCCACAAGTAAGTCCAGTCCATCTGTGTGAGAAATTTAATCGAAATCAATAGTATGTAGTAGTTTTTGCGCTTTCGTATTTGTAATTTTAGGAGGAAGTAGATTTGTACAGCGAGGTTCAAAAGTTTTTATAGCAATTTTTGTGTTATTATTTCTTTTAATCATAATATGGAACTTTCAATAGTGCCATCAGTATGGAATTTGGTGTCCACAAATGTGCAGTCATGCATGTAAAGCAAGAGGAAATTGTGGCAACACAGTTCTCCGATTCCATCAATGTTAGATTCCTCTCAGCATCCAACCTACAGGTATTACGATATTTTAGAAGCACTGGGCATCATGTTGCTGACGGAACTGAGAACTGTTGTTGTTGATGAACGAACGCTTTTTTGGCCGCCCGTGAAAAGTTTTTATCAGGCGGAAACACGGTGCGCACTTTCAACGATCCTGACGGTCAAGTGACGGACGGCACAGTTGACAAGTAGGGCTTGTCTTGTTAGCAGGTTCCTTTCTCTGTAGACCTGACCAACAGTAACTTGGACCCGATAGCCATAAATAAAGAAAATTATAATGTAAAGGACTTTTTGTTTATCTTAGCCCCACACTAGGAATTTTTCCTGTATCGTGGGATACGTTTACAAACATTTAAACTCACACAAACAGCCAGACCAGCAACAACTCTCTGTAGGCCACACAAATATCTGTTCCATGCGGGGATCGAACCCGCGACGACTGACCGCTGCGTTGTGTGCAGCAATCGTCAAAGTAAAGTTGTTTTTTTATGAAACGACATGGGAACCATTTCTTTTAGTGTCACAGTTACTAAAACTAGGATAAGTAACACATTTTAATTAGCAAACATTGTTTTTAACGAGTTATGTTTTTCGGAAATGGATTGATTTTGAACTAAAGTATTTTTTTGTTGTTACCATTTTATGAATAAGACAAGTTAAGTAGCCATTTTGAGCATTTTCTCTAAAATTTGAATAAGTGGAATATTTTACTCAAAACATTTACATGAGTGGAAAATACCAAGGCGCGGTCAGCGACACTACGGTCGCTTCGCAAGTTGTCACGTCACATTTTAAAAGGTTTTTAGAATAGAGGGAATTGATCATTTGTGACAAAAATCATTAATAAATTATTAATGTTTTTTTTTCACAAATTAATTCCCTAAATTCTATCACCCATTTACCACTATTCCATCTACCTACCACCATGTTTATTTTTTTAATTTAAGAATATCATTGGTGTACCTTTGTGCCTTATTTAGAGGTTTATTTTAACATAATTATTATAGAAACAGTATTTTTAACAGTAAAATCTATGTCTGTTGTTTAAAGTAATGAACGAAATTGTCAAAATTTATTTTTCCACTAATTAGCTGAAGATTGGTTACAGTGAATAATTAACTGTTTTTTATACTTTCAAAATAAAAGTTCGCGATTATCTTAATTGCCACTTGAGTCTTGAGAGAATGACGTTGCCACTTGACAAAAATAAAAATTATTAGAAATTTGTGTTTCGCCCCGCGTGAGGCAACTTCCTCAGCGCATTCAAGCATTTGTAGCAGCTCGTTTAATTTCGGCACTTACTAGATACCTTCGGCTTCGGTCTGAATTTCGTCCCATTTTGGCCGTAGCCGAAACTTCGGTGGGTAGTTTCCTCTATGTCATGAAACAACTATATAATAACTAAGTAGATCAAGCTTATTGATGACCTAATAATAAACAGGACTTTTTCCCAAAGTGTTAATAAACCAGTAAATAGACTTCATGGTAAAACCTTTTTATTAATCTTTACCTTCACTTCAACTTCTTCCTCCCATTGGAGGTTGAAGTCCTCAGCTTCCCCCTCCATGACAAGTTCTTGATATCAGTCCATTGATCCCGCACAGTGGATCCAGGAGTCACCTAAAATTTGATGTTTTTTTTTTTATAAGAGTCAATCAGGGTTAAGGGTTAGGGTTTTTTATAGGGCAATAGGATTACTTTCTATGACATGGACTAGTAAGTACTGAAGTGTAATTAAATCATTTAAAAATCACCGCTTCCAAACAGCAGTTTCCAATTATTTTAGATTGCCAAATAAAAAATGAATGTGGTTCACAATGATACAATGAATATGTGGTAACCATAATCATGTCAGTGTCTACTTTCCAGTCTTTCGTCCTTCCATCCTGTATAAACTGTTTGTTATACCAACAAAATATGAAACAAATGTTTGCCACAATAAATTAAATTAATTATTTATGTACTTGCTTGAAAATTTGTTTCTGAAACTAAGTGTCTTGTTAGTGCTAAGAACTGAACATTAAATTTTATGATTCCTTGGGACTTAAGTTGTGAAGGATATCATTAAGTTTGGTATGTTTGATTGATTGAACTTAATGCAAATTTACTATAGAAAGCAGTCCACCTGACTCGCTTACAAGGATAGTCAATAATGAATTGATAATCTCTATCAAAGCTCCTTAAATTAAGGACAAACATATTTAAGTTTTTTGCCCTTAGTTAAAATGGAATCAAAAAGTTTAATTATTAACACTACACAATTAAAATGTACCAATTTGATTAATTATGCAACAGAACATTCTCAACATGTAGTTTTACATAGTTATCTGTTAGGGGAACATACTGATTACATTCCTGTCAATCATATTCTAGATACATCATAGAACATCCTTGAATCAAAACATCAACATAACCTTATCAACTAAATACATTTTTACTAGTTACAAATCAAGTAATAAGCGAAATTATCATTGGTTGCAAATTAAATATCCGTCGCTGTAGAAGTCGTTCTAATAATAAAGACTGCAAAGACGAAACAAAAATGGTGTCAACTTGGGAGTATAGATGTAAAAAAACGGTTAGGTTATCCTGTCAAAGTAGAAGGTTAGTTACAATAATCATTGTACCTCTAATTAATTATTTCAGCAGTAAAAAGAACACTTGTATAGCCAGAAACATCACGTTCAATGCGATAATCATAGCTGTTTTACATATATACGTTTACGTGACGCAATCATAGAACTTATCGATAGTTCATCATCGATGAAAACAATAATATAACCAAAGTCATTTCACTTTTTTGAAAATTACTTACCTGGATATTGTTCAATATTTATAGGTTGATCGTTTTAAGCTCAAAATTACACTCGTAGAGCCAATATTTTCTAATGTTTGGTTATCAGACAAATGGCTATCTTCCATTTCCATTCCAACCACACCATAGACAAACAAACGCAAACGCGTAAACTGAAAAAAACTTGCTTCATTATTTCATTATTTTATCATCCGTAATGTCTCGATATAATTTATAAAAAAAAAAACAGTTAATAATCTTATTTTTTTAATAAATAACTTGTTATATTATCACAATGACTGGGGCCTGTTTTAACAGAATAACAACTTAGGTATGTAATGTGCATACGATTTAACGATAATACATAAAGTTCTTAAATTCTAAGAACTTTATGTATTATCGTAGGTCTTTATGTATTATAGAAGGTCAATCAGCATCGGTCTTTTTACCGATCTTCCGTTAACCATTCCATTTGGGGTCGGCACAACACGTTTCCTTCTTTGCATGAACGATTACATGAGCCGTTTGTCTTGGTATGGACATGTAATGAAGAGGGATAAAACACATGTGATATCGGAATATTGATGGACGGAGAGCGAGAGGAAAACCAAAGAAAAGATGGATGGGTTGTGTAAGGATGATATAAAAGAGTAAATAACGCCGTGACGTCTGATAGAGAAGAGTGGAAGAAAAAAACGTGTCGCGCCGACCCTAAATAGAATGGGACAAGGGCAGTAAATGCTGACAACACGTTTTCTTCTTCCATAGTCCACTGTCAGACGTCACATTAAAATTCCTTTTTGGAGGCGCGTTTTCACTTGATTGATGGAAATGTAATTGGTGTAAAAGGGAATGTGTTGCTTAATTATAAAATTTCAGCCTAGGTAAATTCCATAGATAAAACTAGGATTAGTTCAGCTTTAGTTTCAGAACGAATAACAAAAGTCAAGATGACAGTTTGACATGACACTTAAGAAATCGTTGACACTTGCTTGATTTCGTGTACAAATTGATCATTGTATTCATACAGGAATTGTGCTGGTTTTTTCTAAATATAAGATTAGTGTTGTTGAAAGATGGCTCAGGAACTAAAAGAACTTTGTCAGCTTTTATTTCCGGATTCCACTGAAGGTAAACCGGCCTTTTTAAAATTCGCAACAGTATCAGTATACTTATATGAAAACAAGACTCCTCTTTTATTTTGTTTCATGCAGGAATATCTACCATTAGTCCATAATTTAGGTGTTAGTACTTTACTTGATTTGATCACTCACATCTCTATTTTCAGGCTCAATATTTCTTGTTTAATTTTATTCCGGTTCTCCTAACAAATGTTACAACTCTTTCTGAGTTAGATCATTGTTGTTGTCATTGAAGGAGATTTTTATCTATAACAACAAGTTGAAGATAAAAATCTCCTCCAACAATTATTATCGCTCACATTCCTTATTTACTGCTTTGTTGGCCTAGTGATTGCTTTGTGACTGTTGAGTTTGAGATCCTGAGTTCAATTTGGGATTTGTGCGTGGTCAATGTGGTATATAATAGGCTCTCCAAAAACGCAATTGTAAGGCTCAGCTAATTTGACTTGATGGAAATACGCAACTGTAATCCCCAAACTGCAATGCGATAGGGGCCTATTACATTTGAAGTTTGAGGATAATAAATGGGTCATTTTGTTATACCTAACTAAAAATTTCACTTAGTCTAGTAAAACTGATTTTATGGTAATTTTGTTAGGTAATATATTTTTTTAAAATACTTTTACAGAAAATGCAGAATACTTCAGTGATATAACTGACTACATCAAAAAACTTGGATCTCAAAATTGGGAACATATTCGGAAAGAACCAGAGAGACTGACTGAGGAGATGAAACAACTTACGGAACAGACACAAGAACTGGCATTTGCTAATTATAAGACATTTGTTGAGACTGCGGAGATTTCACATACAATCATTAATGATTTAGCAAAGTCCAAAGAATCACTTTCATCCTTCTTGGATAATACACCAGTTTTCTTACAGGAATGTGATAAATTCTCGCAAATTGCTGGCAATATTGTGAAAGAAAAGAGGTAGTACTTGGTTACTTAGTTTTATAAATGGGTTGCATGTTTTAAAAAGTGTAGGAACTGAAAGAAAATTTTAGCTGTCCAGATAAGATGTATATTATCCAGAAATATATGATGTTACTTAAACAACTTTGAAAATAAGGCTGTAAGAGATAACAGAGCGAGCTGGAAAATGTCAACACCTTACCTTTCGACCCTTCCTACAGGAATTACTTTGTTGACTTACAAACAAAGTCGAGAATCAAAGGAAAGAGGCTGTAAAAGTTAGCACAGCAAGCTCATTTTTTTAAAGCCTGTTCTTGGCTTTAGAATTGTTTTGATTCTTCATCAAATTCTTCATCAGGCTTTAGTTTCTTAGTCGGTGGTTAAACAAAGTTTAGATTCAAGAGAATGCAGTTTGCAAAAGTGGCCCAAGCAATTTGAACATCCTACCTTTGTCACTAGACAAGTAAAAATTGCTTCGACCCTTCATGCAGGAGTTAGTTAATTGGCTTATAAACAGACATAAATAAAGTCAATACCTTGGATGGGTCATACCTGAGGAAAGCCTGTAGATAATAATTCTGATTAAATTATATGATTTTTGTCCCTCTGGGTATACATGAGCCTATGTCAGTCACGCACCTCTAATTTTTCGGATGCATGTGTATTGCATAATTATTACTTACCACGGTGTAGGAAACCAGCATCCCTGAGAGATATTTCTCAATGGCATGTTAAGCCAAGTCTGAGCCCCATGGCTAAACCGATTTTGATGAATTTTGGTACAGAGATAGACCCTGGAGACGGACATAGGCTAAAAAATGAGAGAAAAGGGAAGAGAAAGATATTTTTTCTTTCGGTCATCACGCGGGTTAAAGTAAGGGTTAGCCCAAAGTAACTATGCCACACGGACGAATTTGCGGGCGAAAGCTAGTAATTTATATGTTTAAATAGTGTAATTGGCCTCGGCCGTTCTATATATAATAAATAAATGATTTTCAGCCGATACAGTACTATCCGTAGCCAAAGTGACAAGCTACTGGAGTTGCTGGAACTTCCATCTTTGATGCGAGAGGCACTGAATGCCGAGGATTATGAGAGTGCTCTGGACATCTTCACGTTTGTCCGTAACCTGTCCAAAAGATATTCTGAAATACCTGTTGTGCAGGTATGAACCCCTACTGGTTACTTGAAATTGTAATTTCAAGTTAAATTGCTTACTTTACATAAAAATTAATTTCATCTCAGAATAATTCTGGCCTCATGACTACATAACCCATTGTTTTGTTTTGAATAACGGGCTGGTGTCCGCAAGTCCACGTGCTAGGCGCGTATTTTGCGTACGGGTGGGAATATTATTCGATTCACCCCAGCTTCAGGAGAAAGGCCAGCAACTCTTTGGTGTTGCTAACGATCTCGCGAAGAGTATCTGGGTTACCGAAGACTTGTATGGGGCAACCTCTAGGCAGTGCAGATGCACGTGAGCTGCTGTATCGTCTTCCTTCATGTAGGGTCGGCACAGTAGGCTGTCTGTGACTCCTATGACAAAGAGGCAACGACCATACAGCCCGTAGACACCTAATAACAGGCGACCGATGTCTGTCAACACATCTGACTAATAAATCATATACAAGTCGCCACTCAACAATTTCGAATCAGTTTCGACCACTTCTGTGATCCGTAAACACTTCCGCGTTACCGTATAAAATAAGTCAAGAACAAAATATTATAATGGCCCCTTGTACAATACGTTGGTGTGTTAAAAACAGTCAAAATTCGAGTTTCCGAAAAAATGGTATAACATTTCATCGGTAAGTTAATAATTGCTTAATCATAATTAAACTAATTTTTTGATATTATTTATCGGAGTTCATCATAAACTGGTCATAGCTACAGGTGACAGGGACAGGTCTCTTTCTTTTGAAAGTACTTAGAAAGTGACAGCAATAGTGAGAGGGTACTTAGGCAAAAAGTTAAAGATGTACCAAAACTATTATCGAAATTCGCTATCGATAAATCATAAATCCTACATTATGTTATTTGAAAAATCGTTACTAACTTTTCAAACAGTAAAAAAGGAATGTTTAGTAATTGAATAGATGATTGGTTCTAGATACCCTCAAAATCCTGAATTTAAAAATAAATGGATTATTGCAACCAAACGAGAGAATTGGTTTCCTTCAACACATAGTACTATATGTTCATTGCATTTTACTGAAGATTGTTTTATGCCTATGAAAAACCGTCGCCGGTTACTAAGTTCGGCAGTACCTACACTGCATTTGCCTCTTTTGGTAAGTATTCCATTTATTAACTCCCTACGACCCGATCGCTCAAGCACAAACATGTAAAAAGTTGCTTATAGTGTTCCAGAAGTCACAGCCAGTCAACGTGCGGTGTACGGTTTATGGCCTGTCTATATAGTGCGTTTTGCTTTTTGCATTTTGATTACAAGTATGGAAAGTATCGATATCTTCGTGTTTTATTTGTAACCTGTCCCATCCCTAACTCTTTCCTATGACCTTGGTAGGGCCAATCAGAATGCAGCACCCCGCTTCCTCATACCTCGGCTAGTTGACAGAATTGGTTTGGAACAAATTATCAAACATTAGGCGTCTACGGGCTGTATGGTCGTTGCAAAGAGGTGTTTATTAAAAGAGCCGTGTCCAGTAATGGGGGGTGTAATTTTGCGCAGCTGTAGTTTTGTCATCCGAAGTGGCTGTTTTGTGAAGCGGCCGTCGATTCTAGGATAGGGTGGTTTGGCCCGCCTGTATTCGCCGTGCTCCAGCCAGTTTGTGGTGTTGCTCCCTGGAACGCTTCCTTACTAGTGTACGTAGGTATCAGAATGGTAGTGGTACGATAGGTGCGGGTCCCACCGGCACCATGTCCGATCCCCTTCTGGCAAGCTTGTCCACAGCGTCGTTGCCTCAGGACTCGCTATGTCCTTTGATCTATGTAATCCATAAAAATCTTATGTTTTTTTTTTCAGAATACTACGTCAGAAATAATGACTCTTTGGTTTGAAACTCTGTACCACCTTTTCAATCAACTGCGTTATGATTTGCCGCTACCTCAGTGTTTGCAAGTGAGTACCAGAAAAAAACCAATGCTATTTTATGTATTGATGTTCGAGCAGTTGCGAGTATGACCGACTGTTGAGTCTTAAGGTCCAGGGTTTGATGCCAGAGTTGGGAAAAGTGATGTTAAGTTTTTCCATCAGGAATTTCCCAGTAGCAGCCAAGGAGTATGGATTTGTGCCTGGTTTAGGCTCACCCCCTATTACATGGGTTTAACCATCATCATCTGCCTAGCCATTTCCCAACTATGTTGGGGTCGGCTTCTGGTTTAACCAGATGCAGTTGAATACCAGTTTTTACATGGACCGACTGCCTATCTGACCTCCACAAACCAGTTAGTGCTGGGTTATACGATAACCGTTGGTAAACGTTGCTTGTCAGAATTTCGGGACACAGACTATCTGCAACGATTTTAAAAGATCTACAAATGACAACCGGGACCAACAGCTTAACGTGCTTTACTAGGCACGTAGGAAACTCGGTATGTAATGGGTGACTCATCCACAGATCAACCTAAGCAGGCGCACCTTAACCTACAGATCGAGTCGAGCGGCTGCTATTGTTTAGCCATGAACTCCTCCATATCGTACATGGGACTAACCATAAATTACGAAATGTGCATGTACAATTCTACCGAAACTTTACAGGCGCGAAATTATGTTTTTTATCCATATAAAATTGTACAATGTTGTTATTTTTTAAGATTCTGGGCTATCTTCGCAGAGCAAATACCGTTTACAGATCCACAGATGAAGATGAAAGCAGTATGTATGCTGGAAGTATTAAATCAAATAATTCAGCTACTGCTGATGGTCTCCATGTCCATTTTTTAAAAGCCAGAAATGCCTGGTTTGAAAAAGCTTTGGAAGATGCCAAGAATACAGAAGGTATGTCTAGTTTATTTTTTAAAATGATTTCGAATCTTGATAATTTTTTTAAGTTATTGAGTTATTTGCTTAAAAAGTTGTGAAAATTGCGACTGGAAAAATCTTCAAAAAAAAGGTGTAAAAAAACTTTCATCATAAATTGATTTGAATAAGATTTCATATTTAGTTTTTGAGATATGCATAGAATTTTTCGTCAAACAGTTGCAACCTTCTTTTTCCATACGACTCCGAAGTCCGGCTCGAAATCGGGCAATTATTTTATTTAGGGCAGATTTTTTAATAATTACATAGTTTTCTAACCCGCAGAGTAATACGACGTTTTGACAAAAACTGACAAACTTATTCGTCGGATAAAAGTTAAAGGCAAATAAACACATAGGTTTTACCATTTTATATTTCAGCACCAGAGAGACTTTTGAGAAGAATTGTAGAACTACACAGAATTCATCTATTCAATGTTTTGACTCAACACAAATCTATATTTTTATCTGATTCACACGAGTCCAAAATTAAAGATGATGAGTTAAGTGGCACTAGTGCCTTATCATGTTGGTTAAAATTAAAGGTAAGAAAGAAACCTCTTCATAGTATTTGCACATCCATAAATAATTCATACTGTTTTTCTCAAGTTCTTAATAATTTGCAGGTGGAAATATTAGCACATATACTAAACCAAGATTTGCCAAAGGAAGACGAAGCTAGTTTCGAATCCCTTTTAAATCAATGCATGTATCTCTGTTTATCATTCGGGAGAGTTGGAGCAGACATGAGATGCGTTTTAACACCATTGTTCCGCAACAACATTCTTACACAGTTCCATACTGGACTAGACAAGGCTGACAGTCAATTTGAGAATCAAATGCGATCATATAAAGTACCGAGCTTAAAAAATGTGCCACGGCCGATAAATGAAAGTATTTCAACAGGGCCACCAGAAAACCTACTTGATTACTATCCTCTAGCCGAGTATTGCAATGGAATGCTCACAGTTCTGAATTCCATGAGAGTAACAGCACCATTAAATATTGTAAAAGAAGTGTATAATGCTTTTAGAGATTCTTTTAACAAAGCTGTTCAGGTTTTATTAGCTTTCTACTACAGAGAGCAACAAAGCTTCACTGATACTGAGAAGCAGAACTTTATTTCTTTATGTGTATGCTTTACTGAAGACTTGGTGCCATACATAGCCAAGTGTTTGGCACAGTCGTTTCCTTCCACACATGTAGCGGAACTACTTGGAGTTACATTGACTGTTTTACAAGAGAGTAACATTCTACATGTTGATCAAAATGCTGTCTGTGAACCCTTGAATTGTATAACAGGAGTGATGGTTAATTGAATTATTTATAATAATTAGAATGTACATGGAAATATAAGATAATTATGGTTATGTAAATTAATGTATATTTATTGCCAAAATAAAAAGCGTATTACAAAAAAGGACTTTTAATCTCCTTATAAAAATATAGTGATTAACCATATAAAAGAAATTAAGGCACTGCCTCTTAACAACTAGCGTAACATAGGAATGATTACAATACTTTTCTTATCAAGAATACTATGTAAACTTAACTCTTTTAATTCTAGATTTTCCTTCATCATTTCTGGATACCTCATAGAAATGTGTAACTTTATCAATTTGTCCTAAAGACTCAATGAACTCTCTGTCGTGGGTGATGATGATGAACATGAAGTTCTTTTGTGTCATACGGTCTTGAACGATCTCACCGAGTGCCATACAAAGACTTTTGATATTATCTTGATCTAAGTTTGTTGTGGGCTCGTCAAGGGCTAGAACTCCGAATCTGAAAGTTATAGTGATATTTTATCAGACTAAATAATACACAAGTTCAAGTACAGTCTGTGCTAAAACCATTTTTAAGAGGGAACAGCCTCCGAGTAATTTGAAAAATAAGTATTCGAATAAACTATTGCTGTCGCGGGGCTGTGCGAACACTTGCCGTAGAGTGTGAAAGGGACAGCACCCAAAAAAAACCAGACAACCCAGCAAAATCTTCGTTTCGTATTCTCCTCGAAAACTTAGCAGATATCATTATTTTTGAGTTTCAAATTTTCCTATCATTTTCTTTAATGTAAAAACTTTTCGAATTTGTCTGAAAGCCTTCTAATCACGGCGGTGGAAATGGGCATTTTTGTAATTTTGGCTGGCCATGTATTCGTTACCTGCTGAAAAACAATTGCTGTTGCTGTTGTCTATAGGACACCTTAACTTCAGAAAAAAAAACTAGTGCTCTAAAAGCATTATTCAGGAAGAAAACATGCGAATACATTTGTATAGAGAAATCAGCCTTGGTTACGTCCTAAACAAGATTCTAACTGAGCATAACAAGCCTCCCGTTTTTTTGTAGGTAACCTGGAGTCGGTCTTGGTGTAAGGCCGTTAATAGTACAATTCTGACAAATCCGGCAAAAACTATCATATAAGTAACTATAGGCACTTACCTAGAACTGAATGTTTCAGCAAGGGCCAGTCTTATGATAAGGCAAGCTAACACCTTTTGACCAGCACTACACCTGTTTCGCATATCGATTTCCACACCATTCTTACATTGGACCACCCTGAAAATAAATTATATCTCACACTTAATTGCCTTCCAACAAATAACAATAGTTATTTATTACCGGACGGCGGAAATTTATTACGTAGTGGGGTGAAGTTACTTATGAATTCACAAAATAATTATGCTATTAAAATATTGACTATTTTCAAATCAAAAATAATCATTTTGATACATATCGTAATTACGAAAACAATATCAGCTGCCCCGTTGCTGTTGTTTGTACTGTACAAAGCTTCAATACCTACTTGATCAAAATGCCCTGATAATTTTTTTCGCGATTACGTTGTTAAGATTACGTTTACTGATTGAAAAGTTCTGTGGTTATCGGTTGTTTTGGTATGAACATTTAATGCGGAGGAATACGAAAATGTTGTGAGGAAAGCTTTGAGTATAATAATATAAATTCTGGACGACATTAAAAGACGATGACCAAAAAAAATATGGATGTACTGTGTGTAGGATGATATGGCAAAAAAGGAGGATTCTAATGAAATGACGAGTAATAAATGACCATGGAAGAGCACATGCTGTGCCGGCCTTAAATAATTTGGGATAAGAGCAGGAGAATGATGATGATACAACCACGGATATGCCCAGCTGCTTTCAAAAGTTTGAAACCACCCGTGCTCTAATGGTTCCAAACTAAAAAAAAAAATTGACGGCACGGTTGGCACAGTGGCTGTGTGACTGCTGCGCTGCGTGTCGCGGTTTCGATTCCCGCACGCATATTTGTATGGCCTACAGAGAGTTGTTCCGGGTCTGGCTGTTTGTGTATGTGAGTTTAAATGTTTGTAAACGCACCCACGATACAGGAGAAATTCTTAGTAAATCTTTTGACACAGAAATTAAACGTATTCATTTTTGTGGTGGTTGACCGTATAAACCTACAGAAAACGAAATAATTTCAAAATTTGTTGGTTTTCAAAGAATAAACATTATTTACTTTACCTGTATTCGTATTTACGTCGCTCTGAATCCATCGTCAAACTACCTTCTGCTTTGATTGCTATGTAATCTATATCGTTACCATTGTAGATTTTACTCCAAAGTTCTCTGTGAATGCAGAATTATTAATATTAATAAACATTGAAAAGATATTAAAATGACGAAGAAGTTGTTTCTCATCTTTTATCTTTCGGGTACTAATCACGCCAATGCAAAATGCAGACTAGTCCATTCATTTTTTTTGTGAATTTGTTTTCCCAACTAAATTCGAACCAGATGCAACAAGATTAAATTTTTAAACGTACTTTATTATAAGATTTATGCTCTCCATTTTCCTTTTGTGGAATTCCATGAGACATTTTTCTAGGTTAATCAAGTAGTCCTTTACATCCCTGTCCAACATTCTTGTCACTTCAAGTTCAAAGTATTTCTCTTTGTATTTCTTTTCTGTATCTTTAGCCAAAGCAGTTTTGAGGTCTGATTTGTTTTTCTTAAGTGTAATCTGTAACATTTAACATAAGTTAAAATCCGTGTGAATGGAGCTTGAATGGAATTGAATAGATACATATTTTGCTCTGAAGTATCAAAACTCGTCTCATCTTCGTGAATTTTACCTGTAGTTCATCTAAAATACCATCAGTTTTAAACTTTTCACTGGAAAGCTTTCTGTGTTGCAACAACAAAGCATCTTTTTCCTTCAAAACTTCTCTGTTGATAGTGCTCAATTTTTCTTTGATCTCAGCCTCTTCTTTCTCACAGTCTGCAGTGTCTTTTTGAACCTCTCTTAGTGTCAAATTGTCGTCTAATTCGCGTTTGTAAATCTGAAAAAAGTTCAATTAGTCTGGTATGTTAGAAGTTGTCTGAATTTTTTTAAGAGAAATATTCTATTCTTACCTCTTCCTTAGCACTTTCATCCTTCAAACACTCAATCCTTTTGGTTGTTGTCTGTCTATCACTTTGTATCTGTTTCAATTTATCTTCAAGTTTCTTTATTGTTTCCTCTTTTTTTTGCTTTTCAAGTGGAATATTTCTTTCTATGTGTTGTCTAATATCGATATCAATTGACTTCACTTTGTCAAATGCCATAGTCACTTTCATTATCTCGTTGTTTTTAGTTTCTATGTTAGCCCTGGAAAATTCATAATTTATGAATGGTAGGTATTGCCAAAATGTCAACGATAAGTCTAGAATACTTTAGTTACGAGTCGAACTCGCATACACAGGGTTCCATAGCATCAAACTATACAATAACACTATTTGTAATGCTCATTCAAATTTAAATGTAAATTTACACTGAACCGAAACTCTAAATTTGAAAAACAAAGTTACAGCAGCAGTTTGATAAAAATGTCCTATATTTAAAAAAGTTTATAATAAATAGTTTATATACATTAACACAGACCTAATTTCAGAATTTTGGTATTTATGCTTTAGAAACTAGAGGAAAGTGGGGGTTATTACGACTTTCGAATTAAATATGTCATTAACCAATTATTTGAAAAAAAAAAAAGTTAGTATAAACTTCGATATAATTATTTTTAAGACTTATCAATGGACATCCCACACAATTATATACCCTACAATAGAGATATTATCTGTGTTTCTTTGTATTACCTATTCTCTTTTACAACTTCAGCTTTAGCTTGTTCCTTCTCTTTGAGAGCTTCTTTCAGAGGTGCTACGCCTTCTTTCAACTCAGCCAGTTCTTCTATATACTTTTCCCGATCCGTTTCTAACTGTTTTTTTGATTCTTGAAGGTTGTATATTTCCTGAACCTGTTGAAATCCGATAAAAGATGCGATTCATGAGAGACCAACATGGTTGCCAAATCATTTTTTTTTAAATTAATGTAAGAAACAAAATATTCTGCCATGTGATAATGTCATTTACTTAACTTACCTTCTTCTGTAAATTAAGGCATTCTTCTTTAATTTTGTTCTTCTTATCGCGCAATTCTTGCATTTTTTTGTTGTGTGCATTTAATTTCTTCTGAGCATCTTTGAGTTTTGCCTTCAAACTAGCAATCTTTTGTTTTAGTTCAGCTTGTTTAGCAGTGGCTTCTTCCAAAGTCATATCTGACTCAACTTCCGAACATTGAGCATTAATTGCTTCAAACTGTAAAAACCAAAGTGAACAATTCTAGCAACTTCTTAAAAACAGTAAACAATTCTACTGTGTTTTTTTTTATTGAAATATATATCTCACCTCTTTGGTAAATGTTTTAACTTCTTGGTTGTATCGATCTAACAATGGCATATCTCCCTGCATTTGCTTTACTGTCTGTAGTTTTTGTTCAGGTTCCAACAAAGACTTGGATAAGCCATCCGTTTCTTCTGTTAGTTTGTTTATTTTCTGAAAATAAATAATAATAATACATTTGTCTTGCTAATTTTAAACAGCACCTTATATTTTTATTACTTACTGTTTCGACATCAGCAATGCGTTGCTCTAGTTGTGGTTTGCCCTTCTCTTTGAATGATTTAATCTTTTCATTCAGAGATTTCATGCTCAATAGTTCATCTTTTTTCGCAGATTCTTTTTGGAGTTCCTCTGCTACCTTTTTAAGTTGATCAGGCACATTCAAAACCTTAGTATTCAGTTGGCTTATTAAATCTGAAACCTGAATTAAAGAATAGCATGTTAATCCTACCTACATAGATATATTTACATTGAAAATAATAATTATAATTTGAACATAACATACCTCGGTTTCTGAATCAAATCCACGGTTACACAGAGGGCAACAACTGTTTGCTTTTAATTGTGATTCGTATTTAGTGATGACAAACATCGAGGACTCGAGAACATTGCGATCATCCTGAAATATTAACGAGAGGTCAGAGTAACATCCAAATATTTATCCTACCGGTTTCTGGAACAAAAATAAAGGGAAGTGATATGATTGGTTGTTGATAATTCATTCAACAAATCCAAAAATCACTTACAACATTTCTAAACGCAAATCATTGCATTTTATTTGGAGGCGTCAATAATTTTCGTTCTGAGAAACCGGGCGTTATTCAACATAATATACAACAACTGGAATTTGAGTAGAGTTGATACATCATTTAAAATATTATTATTAATTTAATACTGAAAATTACAAACCTGCAGCTTTTCTACATTAGCAACAACTTTACTCAATGTGTTTTCGTAAGACGACGCGCCACAAACTTTGTACATTTGTTCTTCAGCTTCCGTGTGTTCTTTGGATCGTTCCATTAATGTAGCCCGGACATGCTTGCGTTGTTCTTCAAGTTTTGTTATCTGATATTAAGAAATTATAATAAGTTATTTTAAATGGTATCTTAGTTATGGACCAAGAGTGGAACCTTGAAGAACCCTAAGATTGGTTTTATATCCTAGTAAATTTTTACCAATAAGATAAGAGATTAAGTTCTATAGCCTTTGAATGAAAGAAGAAAACCTACAGCTATGTTTGTTGTTGCTATAGCGATTTAACTCCATACAAAAATGTTATAGCTAACACAATTGTAGGTATAAGACAAGTCACAAAAAATTGTCAAGGGAATGTTTATATAAAAATTTGAAGACCTGAGAAAACCTGAATTTACTTAATTAACAATGAGGTAATAAAATACTCAGATAATCTTCAGAAATATTAGTTGTTTTGAAGATTGTTTTATTGTTGTATAATATGAATTTTATAACATTTGTATGTAGGTATAAGTGGAAGGAGGGAAGGGAGCCTTTTGCCTGTAAAGGTATACGAATGGCGCTAATACTAGTACTATTAACAGGACTGTGTAAATATTATTGTAATAACTTACTTGAGTCTTTTTCTCAGTCAAGTTCTTTTTCAGTGTATTGACTTCCGAATTCAAGCTCGATTCTAGCTTTTTTAGAGACATTGCGAAGTCCTTCTCTGGCATGGAACCCAATAACTCTGTCAACGATGTTCTATGCTTGTTTTTAAGCACAGTTAGCTGTTTCTCCTTCTGCTTCAGTAAATCTTCTTTCACCTCGCGTTCTTTCAGTTTGGCACTTTGTTTTTGTAACTTAGCAATCTGGAGCAGAAAAGATAAATTGTCAAGTCTTTTAGAAGGAACATCGTTAATATATTATAATGATTTAATTCCTTACCTTCTTATCAACAACATCAAGTTCCTCGTCGTGTTTCTCTAATTCCTTTTCATCCTCGTTGATTTGATTTTGATGTTCCTCTGTGTTCAACTCTTTTTCCACTCTTTCATAATCTCTGTAATTAATGACATGCTATTAGAAACTGCAGACATGGGAGCAAAACCCTTCAATATTTAAATTCATGATGCTCTTTGGAATTAATTTAGATTTTTCCAAACACATGCTTACTCTTCAGCAGCCTTAAATTTGTTTTCTGCCGTCTCCAGACGTACTTTAGACTCGTTAGCAGCTACAATCTCTTTTTCTATTTTAGCAACCTCTTTCTCGTTTTTTTGAATGTCTTTTTCTTTGCTTGATATTTGTTGGTTGTGACGAGACTAAAAATGAAAACACATGTCATAACGTAAGTTACATTAACAGATAACCAACAATATTTAAAAAATAAGTTCTTCTAAAAATGTATTATCCCGTGGTACACGCTAAATATACTCACAAGAGCAACGCGGCTTTCATTTTCCAATGATTGCTTTTGCTTCTCTGCTTTGTCAGCTTCTGACTTTAGTATGTTTAGTTCTTGTTTGAGACTTTTGATCTTTTGGGTAATTTTATTAATTCCTTGATCTGCTTCTTCATTAGTCTCAACCGTTGCAATATCCTCAACTCCTATAAATATAATTATTGAAAAATAATGTATTTTGAAGTTATACTTCTTTTGGCGCGATGGAGAAAAATTATGAGAGTGATTTGCGCGCGCACAGCAACATCGTGAAGTTAGTTATAGGTGTTCTAGTAACTATGTTCATGTTGTATATTCTAGTATTTTTATATTTAGAACACGTGTTTCATACTAAATAAAAATTCTTTTGGTGTTTTTATTAAGCTATTGCATAGCTTTTAAATCAATTTCACATTCTAAGCTACCCTTGCCAAGGTTTAGAAATGAATGGGTAACCACAGGGGGCCAGGTTAAGCAACCTTTGCCAAGGTTTGGAAATGGATGAGTTACCACACGGGGACTTGTTAAGCAACCTTTACCAAGGTTTAGAAATGGATGGGTTACCACACGTGACAAGGGGACAGGTTAAGCAACCCTTGCCGAGGTTTGGAAATGGATGGGTTACCACACGGAGCCAGGTCAAGCAACCTTTGCCAAGGTTTGGAAATGGATGGGTTAACACACGGGGACAGGTTAAGCAACCCTTGCCGAGGTTTGGAAATGGATGGGTTACCACAGTGGGCCAGGTTAAGCAACTCTCACCAAGGTTTGGAAATGGATGGGTTACCACACGGAGCCAAGTTAAGCAACCTTTGCCAAGGTTTGGAAATGGGTGGGTTACCACACGGGGACAGGTTAAGCAACCCTTGCCAAGGTTTGGAAATGGATGGGTTACCACACGGGGACAGGTTAAGCAACCCTTGCCGATGTTTGGAAATGGATGGGTTACCAAAGTTCTTTTTCTTAACACCAAAGAAGTATAACTTCTAACGTGTGTACATAAGTACACACACCCCTTTTTTTATAATTATATCTTTATCTATATATGTACTTTTTGGTACATATAATATTAAGAAAATATTTCTGTGGTCTTACCAGCCAATTGTGCAACTTCTACAATCATCTCATTTCGATCAAGTACTTTCTTATCATTTTGACTGTCCAACAAGATTAGTTTCTCAAGTCTAATTTTATTTGCATCCTTTTCATTTGCTACCCTTTCTTCTTCATTATTGAAATTAGTAATTTTTGAATAAGATTCTTTTAGTTCCTTTTGGTTAGCTTTCATGGTAGCTTCATAGTTGCCTGTAATAAAATTATGATAGTATCATTACAATTCGTTGTTATACAAAATATTCTATTTTAACATGCCAAAACATTGTATCTTACTAAGCTTTTCCTTCAACTCCGACACTGTGCCATCAAATACATTTTTGATAACTTTCTTTAGCTCTTCCTCTCGTTTATGGAAGTTATCCAGTCTGAAATTATTATTAAATGTTGATTCAGAACAAAAGATTTTTTAGTATCTTCAAGTTACACACACACAGTTATTGATGCCACAAAACTAAGTACCTAATGGAAATGTGTTATAATGAATGAAGAAGGGAATGTGCATTAGAAGTTTATCCTTAACTCTCACCCAATCGTAGGGTTGCCGTTGGTGGTTGCGTGGTTAATTTATATTTGAGAAAATTGGAATTGGAGCAAGTACAAACAACATACTTCACTTTTAATTTCCCTAGTTTAGTATCATAGGTAGTCAGAGTAATTTCCAGTGTTTTGATGGTGTTTAGTTTTTCTTCAATGGGCTTCATCTCTTTTTTCATTTCACAAAGCTTTAATTCAGTCTCAGAGATTCTAGTTTCTGTATTGATGACATCCAATTTCTTTTTATCTAGTTCCTTTTTCTGCTCTTCCAGAAAACTAACTCTTTCAGCTGTGAGTACAGAATTTTGGATATTAGTGTCTGACTTTTGTCAAAACAAGATAATTGTAAATATGTTTTAGACTTACAAAGAATTTTGATATCTGTAGCATAACCTTTCCTAATTTTCTTGATGTGGTCAAAACATTTGCCATATTTGTCAGAATCAAATATTTCATCAAAGCGCTCTTTGACCTTCTTGCCTTCATCTAGAGGCCAGCTAGCTTCTTCTTGGTGGCAAAATATTACTGCATTTAAGATAGCTTTTGATACACCTAGAAAACAAGTCAAATAAGGTTAAGGATGACTTGTGTTGATTAAAATATTCTCTTAGTGTAAGGAGGATTCTACTGTTTCTGCTGATTGTATCCTGTTGTTTCCCACAAGATTTTCTTTGTCTAGTCAACCATTATTGGGTGAGACTACATTTAATCTTAATTTGGATAAAAAAGTGTTCTTTTTTGTATTCAAATTAAGATTAAATAACTGAAGAGTGTGTCATATTCTTTTATAAACCATGCAAAAGAATGTGACAATAAATAAGGTTTTTGACTAAGAATGCATGTATTACCTGATGCAAGCCTTTCTTTGGAATGCTGAACAACAATCACTTGATAGCCACAAGAGTTGTAACTTATGGTAATTTGATGGCATTTAAGAAGAAAAAAACAATCAATAATAATCAAAAGCATTTATTACTTGAAATAAATGGCCAGTTACAGGCACTTTTGATCTAAAGTCCCAGTCATAAGCCATAATTACTGTGAATGTAGTGTAGTTGCCCATTCCATAGCATAAATCTCTATGTAGAAGAATGGGCAAGAAACTCCATGGCCACTGTTTGAATTCAGAATATCGGTTACATCATTCAAGTTGAGTATGATGTAGCAGACATGCATGTCAAAAATGTCCATAGTAATGACAATCAAATAATTTAAATAAGTCATGGCAACAGAGATAAAGGAATGAAAGTTATTAACTTTATGATTTATCAACATGAATTTGATGATGATTGAATTGTTGTTTATTGTTGGTACTTGTTCTTCTGAATTATGTCCAGACATGACTTACCAAGTTCATCATAAAGAACTGCATCTAGATCAGCACATCTCTTTGAAATATCCTTTGTTTTACCGTTTTCATCAGTTACTGATAATAAAGAGTCCAGAGTACGGAAACTTGTTTTCTTTTTTTGTAACACAACCTTCATAGATCTTGTGACTTCCATGTTTTTATCCTTTGAGTTGGATAGCTGGGACATGAGCATAAGTACAAAATTATATTATGTAGGTAAGCATAGTTTTATTGTAAATCATATTGTCAAGAACTTATTTTGGTTAGATTTCCTTCAAAAACCAGTAGGAGAGTGGTTTAGATCATACAAGCTAGATAGAGCATTATGAATTTTCTCAAATAACATACAAATTTTGGGGAATGAATTGTTATATTATATTGTCTTTCTTCCATGGCTACCACACCTGGAGACGAAACTAACATCATTTTTTGAAAGCACCAGTTTCAGTACGACGTACCTTCAGTTTTATTTGTGCAAGAACTTCAGTCGTTCTGTTTACTTTAGGGTCATGTATGAAACTTTCACCATGACCTATTCCCGGAGGCATTTGGGACGTAATGGCATAACGCACAGCTTCAATGATAGTTGTTTTACCACATCCATTTTGTCCCAGAATCAGAGTTAGAGGGCTTTCAAATGAAATCCCCTGCTCATCAGAATCATCAGGCCCAAAACTACGAATGCCTCGTATCATTAACGACTTAACAGTAGCCATAATGACAGGGCAATTGCAATAAACTGTAAGGAAGTATATTTCGCGCCAAATGAAGCTATCACCTAGCACCAAGCGGCAAACAACAAGAATATTTCAATCACAGTCGTTGACAGGTTATAGATCGGCACAACGAGCGGCACAGCAGCCGAAGTAAATTGACATTTTAAAGTTTTGAATTCTGTCAAGTCAACCAAAAGCTATCAAAAAGTGTGACCAACAAATTAAAGGCAAGCAATCGACTAAACCTAAACCTACCTATGCGTTTTCAACAAGGAACATATTTACTCTAGGGTTTTCAATCGAGTAAATGACTTTTAATTCATATCATGCAATTTCGTAATAATTTAACAGGATTATTTTGTAATTTTCTGAAATTTCTAGATTATTGAAAAAAAAAGATTCACATTATAGACGGCTCTACTCCGCGGCCAACCGTCACGCATCATGCAACACACATACGAAAAAGTTTAAGAGGATGTAATAAAAGTTTCACTTTAAAACCAACTATTTACTATTCCTTGATATCGATTTTTGATTGTTCCCACACGCACTCCTCTCTAATACACGCTTTCTGCCCGCTGCCTGCTGGGCCTGGTTGTCTTTAGTTCTGTCATGCGTTGTTTGTCAAGTGAAATATTTATTTTTGTGTAACTCATATTATTTTATGAAGGTGAAATCCAATCAATTGCTGGGTGTTTATTTCCTGATACATTTATAAAGACCGTTAAGTTCATCATTTGGTGTATGTAGCTCACCTTCATAAAAAAATATACGTGAACAGACTTCACTGCTTTGTGTGATTTTTGAATAAATACTTTCATGTAAGTATTCAATGTACTTGTTTATGTTTCCGACCGTCTTTATGACATTATTCTTTTCATAATCGAAATAAGTCAACTAAGTAATTAATTGTTATTATGTATATTAAGAGTAAATTTAAAAAAAAATATCTACAAGCATTACCCTGGAGACCTTAATTTACATGCATTTGTATAATTATTTACTTATTAATTTTTAATATAAATAATTGATGGATACAAAAATAACATTTTTAAATACAGTATGTTTATTTAACTTAGGTACAACAAAAAATATTGTACCCCATGCCCTTGAAAAAAGTACTTTAATATTTCACTCATGCCTCTGAATCATCACTAACTATAAATCTGTGTCTTGGTCAAGGCTGATGACTGATTTCCAGCTTGATATAAATATTAAACAGTATATTGATGTACAAAGTGGACCACATATCCACTTTGTATAATATATTGAAATACTATCTGTAAGAGAACATATGTTATGGTCAATTTATCAATCTATCTATTAATTATTATATTCTAAGCTTACATCAACCCACACTTTTTTCTCATGGAGTAGGCAGAAAATACAGAATTCCTAAGAAGGTCCTTACATACTCTTTTTCCTCTTCATGTTCATACATCTGGTCATAAGAATAGGCTTATATATAATTATAATATGGTTTTGAAGAGGTACTTAAAAGATAATTTCATATTGACCTTATTATTATTAAGCACATTGGGGTCTCTAAGTATCTGTTTCGGTTCTTGTCATAAGAATCTCAATCCAATTTTTAATCTTAACCTTGTTTACTATTTCACACTTCATTTACTATCTTGAAGCATTATGGGTGTCGATATTGTTGATAGTATTCTAAAGCAGACAATGGACAATCACTTATGTATCTAACAACCATAGATACAATAGTGCAGTTAGTTTCCTGAGACCAGTGGTGTGGGTCATCCAAGGTTAGAAAAAAAAAAACAAATTTATTTTACTAAAATGCACAAAAAAGTTTTTTAATTATATTGATTCAGTAGGCAGCATATTAACAGTTTTGTTTTCTTATTCTTTTAAACTTTCCTTCTGCTCTTCCCGTCTAAGGCTATGCCAGTTGAAATATATTTTTTAAATAATGTTCCTTTTGCAGGAGAGACTATAATCAATAATGGCATCAACCACAGTGATCGAGACTGTCACTATAACAAGACCACTAAAGGTAAGTTTTTTTTTAAAGTAATTTATATAAGACCATGCAGAGAAGTGAGGAAATAGTTGAGAGGAAATTTTTGAGTATGAATTTGGATGAATACAGATACAAGTTGAGTAGAGGAAAGTTGCTGTACAAATGCTGGATGAACTGCGTGAAAGGTAATATGGCTAGAAAGGAGGTGCCTGCTGAGAAGACAGAGAAGTATGGTGGAAGAAAACATGGTGTGCCAAACTAATATCATTGGCATGAAGGCATAAAAATATTGACAGGCCACATCTCTGTCAAGAGTGGCCCATTTTTACAACAGGCCCAGTGTTTCTCTAAGCAGTAGGAATATTAAGGCTAGTTATTTTACTATATGTATGTAAGAAAGGCGATGATTAATAAAGACAAATTTGAAGTTACAAAGACATATTTTAACGTCTCTTCCATAGACCTTTCACATTAAAACAAAATATTTCTTGCCATTGTTTTTAACATTTGTGTTTTATTGATCAACAAAGAAACCTCTTGTTTTCAATATTAATAGAAAACGTTATTACAAGTAGATGATAATAATATGACCTTATTGTTGTGGTTTCTGACATACTACAACAATAAAAAAATTATATGATAGTATGCTTGTTTTATTGAGTAGGTACCTGTAGTCTTGTAACTACTTCATCAATATTTATTTGCTAGGTAAGTAGGTATTGTTTTCAGGGGTAATAAATCATTTTTATCTTTAAATCTATGTAATAATACCTATTTTATAAAATGATTGCGAATTTTGCAAGTTTGTCTCCTGACCATGGCACCTATAAGAAAAGATCTTAAATCATTTCAAAAGATATATTATTCTACACACACATAGGCTACTCCCTATCCGCTTACCTGTACAATGCGGGCGAATCCGCGAACAGAAGCTAGTTATCTATTTAGGTATTTATTGTATTGAGCAGTTGTTTATTGTTATCCGTGATGAAACAGAAATAAATAAAGCCCTTGTTGCGATAAATGAGAAAATAAACACGAGTGTGAAATACATTGCATATTGAACCTAATCGTAATATAAAAATCAATTGCTACATGTGTATGTATAGATAGGCTCATGACTTGAGAAAATTCGACCGAATAGGTTTTTTTTTTGTGTTCATAATTTGTCTGAAAGTTTTTTTTGATAAATAGTAATACTTCCTATCTGAGCTGGTTATACAAAAATAGAATAAATTTGTTTTTGTTTTAATCAATATAGCTGACTCATAATTAACCAGTCATCGTTCCGTTACCAGCGCCGACCGATGGCGGTGCTTACCACTTTTCATTGTCCGGAATACGATTGTTACGTAAATTCAACGAGTCGCGTAAATAAATTAATCACTGCTTTTCGTATACTAATTCTGATAAAATATGTTACAACTTGTACCAAACTTATGAATATGGTAATAAAACTGTATTTAAAATGAAGACCGGATTTTTATTCCCAGTCTCACAATTATGAAATCCGACATCACACCTATCTTAATCTCTCTGCAAATATTTTCAGGAAAATATCATAATATTCCTCCATGTTTTCGCATAGTTCTGCTCTGCCGAGTGGCTCCAGGCCTTGATAAAACTTGTCCCAGCGGCATGGAAAACAAAAAGTTATTATGCACACAATGGCTCAGACAGTTGCTTGCAGATTGCATTGTAAGACATTCATTGTTTGCGTGCATAGCGAACTGTTTTGCCGTGTGTACTTTCTAAACATATTGGTTAACGCATATTAAAATTATATAAGTATTTCCTGATATTTGTATCTGTGGCACGTATTCTAATTCGCATTTTAATGGTGGCATGGGTACGCCCACGTAATATCTGCAAATCATTTTAGGCTTTTGGTTATTGAGTTTTTATTACCAACTTTTACACCCTATCATTTCACCAGTAGAAGGTATATATGTATTATGAATACGAAAGTAAATCAAATCTGTAATGCAAGCCCAGTTGCACACACATTGCGAAAAAATTTACAAAGTGGATTATTTCCATGCCCTTTGTTTATTCAATATTCGCCATCCTTGATCCAATTTAAAATACCTTTACCAACATATCTCTGCGAAATCCCACAAGTGCACAAAGCCTAGTATTGGATTAGCGGGCGTAGTTGTTGTACTGTTAGTGAAGATTGGTATCGTGATGCAAACGCACGGTAACTTGACAGCGAGCTACTTGTGGCAACCGGGCGAGTTCGCCCGCCGAATGCTGGGAGAGCGCCCGTCGCCCGTGCCACCCACTAGGGAACTGTGGCCTCCTCCGCAGCAACCTTTAAGCATCAGCACGCTGCATATCGCATACCTGCAAGATGAGCCATTACCGAGACGCGCGGCGACTCTTCCTTGCCAAATATACCCAGCAACAATTAATGCCGAGCATGAGTACAGCAGTCACAATAGACCAAGCGTGTGTACCGTTGGAACAAATACCGAACCTCCTCCAACAATTCTCACCAGGATGAGGATTCTTATGAAGCGCCAACAAGATGAGCCCGACAAGACCATCATAGCAACTTGCCCACCGACAGGACGTTTAACTGCTGTACCAAGAGAGACCACTTTCGACATCAAAGAAGATGAAAACTCGGCACGACGAGCGTTTAATGGAATAAAAAAAGCTATATCAGGGGTAAAATATCGGGTAGCTCCGGGTTCCGAGGCCGTGGATAGCCCAAAAATTGTATATCATATGCCTAAACCTGGAGACAGGATGACAACGACGTTTGGAGCAGAAGAAAAGAAACGCAGCTGGTGCAAGCTACCTTCGCGCACGTCGTGTTCTCGCCGGCTGCGAGCTTTTAGCGAGTGGTGCAGACACCGCCCTCGGCGCCCTCCCAGACGTCAGCCTCACCCGCCACGTCTACAAATCACGCAGGTGTGATGATGAAGAACACTTGTAGCTGGATTGTGAGCGTAATTCGCTAAGTGCTTTGTTGTGTCTAAAAGAATTCAGTCGGAAACATAAAATATTAAAACTGACATAAAATGAACGATGGTATTGAACGCTAAGCGATAATTGTGTTGTACGTTTTGTAGAACAATAGAGTTTTAAGTAGAGTTTTTGGCTAATAAATGTGTTTCTATAATCTGTGTTTTGTTGGCGCACGGGCGGGCGGGTGTATGAAAGGGGGTTTGGGAAGGCTGGGCGGGCGGCAGTCCCGTGTTAGGCGCCGCGTCGCCCGGTCTTACCGCCCGAATAACGAATCTCGCCCTAGCAGCTTACCACGTACATAGCTGATTATATCCAAAGCAAAGCCCCTTTCTATCGTTGATTGTGATTTATTTCAAAAGTTTTTGACTGCTGAATGTGGTAAATACGTACAAGGTGCTGTTTTATGTGAAGGCACAAGCCGGCGCGACCCAATGCGCAAACCTCACGAATGATACCGAAAACTAGAACGAAAATGTTTTACTTTTTTTTGTGTTCTCATTTAATAGGTTCCACTCAAATATAGCGTATAATTACACCATCGTAAAATATATTTTGAAATGGATGTCTTAATTAATTGCAAGCGACACATTAAAAGGATATATTTGTTGGCGCAGCCAAATTATCTACTAGGCATTCCTTCGTTTCCATTCAGAATTGAAAGACGAAATAATTTGAAATAGGTATTTTTCTAATTGTTTAATTTACTTTAAAAAAAATCTAATAATTTTAACATAACCTTCATGCTCATTTCAGAATATTTACGATGAAAAATTAATAAGAAATTGCGAATATAATATTTAATTGGAAAGTTATATTCACGAAAATATTTATCATAAAGCTAGTTAATTGAAAAGCATTCTGGACAAGATCTGGTAACAGCGTAGAAGTGGAGTGACTTAGATTTAAGAAAACTGGTAGGCTGCTACAAAACTGAGCTAAAAAACTAGGATTCGACTAGAATCGTGCTTCCTTCTTCTTAAATATTGAAGAAAAGTCAGTAATAAGACGCTATTCTGGTTGAAAAATGTTTGTTGAAAAATAACAGAAGAGTTTCAACATTCAAAATCCTTTCACAATTTAACGTAATTTTTACATCGAAAGTTTGTGACTCATCATTCTCACTTATGATGGTTCGAATTCATATGGGTATTCGTCAGATTATTTATGTTTCCGATGCTTCCGGAGTAACCCACAAAACCAACATTTTTCTAAGACAAAGAATATTTATCTAGCTTTGTTTGGTTTGAAGAATCCAAATAAACTTTGCTATAATAACCTTTGGCTTTGTAGTTATGATACAAGTTTGTTTGATAAAGTGTTATTTATAATGAAGGCACTTGTTCTTCTAAAAAACGTATTATAATATTACCATTATATCGGTTTCACTTCAATGAATGACGAGTGTGATGATGTTCATTGCCGCAACCACGTTCCAAGGTGACGTGTTTGTTATCGAGTCTCCGGAATGTTGACCGCATTTAATTTAGTTTATTTTCAAATGCAAAACGGTCGTTGGTATTTATGATAGGAACTTTTCTATGGAGAACTTTATTCAACTGTAACGAATTGAAGCTGAAGAACTTACTATATTTTGTAAAATAATGATCAGGCTGAACTGTACCTAACTGTCTTCCGAAATAATACTCAGATAAAAAAATGTAACTAAAACAGCTTACAGTTTCATTTTGCATGGTTCTCGCAATTCTAAGACAGTACTCTACCTACAGTCCTACATGTATCATGGATATTATTGTCCACCGTCACAGTCGCTTACGGGTGACCCCGTTCACCACACTCTTTCCCCCAAAGCGCAGGGTTGTGGGTGTTGTGACCTATATACGAACCAACCAATGTGGAAGGACGTAATCACGAATACTGCTAATGACGATGACCATTTCATTTTATGAAAGCATTGAATAAAGTCGTTTTTCTTGTTATGTTTTCGTCGTATCCACATAATTATTATAAGAGACCCCACTGCCCGTCGCGCGTCGGTTCAACTCATTTATCAGCACTTGGCGGGCTTTCGGGCCCGATCCCTTTCAATTCTTTTCGTTGACACAATCAATCACCTTTCAATCAGTAGTTTACTTAACCGCAGGACAGGGATGATTTTTCTGTATTGTGTCTGTAACCCAATCGGCGGTGATTGATTATGTTATATCTTAGAAGGAAAATATAGCCTGGTAATTGGCTATTTGGCAATCTTATTAATAACAGCGGATTAATAAACATTTTGCTATAAGATAAAATCAATTGAACCCCATAAATTGTACGTACGGGGAGGCTGATGTTGTGATAACTGTTGTGTTAAAGTCAAGTGTATCCCAAGCAGTTGAGTGCATTCGTGTTAGTGGTGTTATGTGTTGAGTTGTGCACGTGTTCGCGTGCTGTGGTGGCGGGCCGGTAGCGAGCGCATGCAGGGGCGCGCGGGCGCAGGCCCGGGCGGGCTCCGCTCAAACCCGCGCGCCCTCCAGCCGCCAGTTTTGCCACCACCGCCGCAGTTCGCCACTGAGCAAGACGAAATGCCTGCCAATCAAATTGCACAGGTTCGAACCATGAAACGAGTTTTATCAGACGACTTGCAGTTCTAGACATACTAATCTTTAGAAGATGTAATGCGCTTGGTCTGTTGGCTACAGTAAACTAGTTAGTATTTATCGATGTTGCCAGTGGTTGTTGGTCGGTCGGTAAAATCTTAACGGACTGCGGTAGGTTAAATCGTGTATAGGCGGCGACGTTTATGATAGAAAGTGCAAGGGGTGGACCGGGGTGGTATTCCATTGTACGCTCCTCAATCTGCATCAATCTCATTAGCATGACGAATCTGAATGCCAATTTCAAACGATATCTTTGAATTCTTCGAATGCACTTCATGTAACGTACTGTACTTATCTATAAATAAAGCTTATCCATAGAGGCATCACAGAATCGATTTGAATAAACCCTGATCCAAAAAATGCAGAATTCGGAAACAAGTATGTTTACGCTGATATGCCTTTGAGCGTCACTTGTGTATTAAAGTGGCGAGAATTAAGAGCAACAGAACCGGATTGGTTTCCATTGTAGTGCATAGAGAACGGAAATTGGATTTTCGATGCCCTTCTCAACTACATATACGTATGTTCATAATATAATGTTGTTCTACTTGTATTATTTTGTTTGAGTTTTTCTGGTTTGCTTTAATAGTTAAACTAGCTGTGCCCAGCGGTTTCACCCGCTGCTCACTTAGGGGTATAAAAAATAGATGTTGGCCGATTCTCAGACCTACCCGATATGTACACAAAATTTCGTTTAAATCGGTCCAGCCGTTTCGGAGGAGTATGGGAACGAAAACTGTGACACGAGAATTTTATATATTAGAGATTATTTTGAAAACAATTGGTTGATCTGTAAGGTGAATGCGGAACATGAGGAAACTTTAACTTAACTTTTTGTCAATGGCTATTTGACTTTACAAACAATGGAGGAATAAAATTGTAGTAAAGAGAATAATGTGTGTAAGAAAGAACGCATGTTTCGCCAACACCAAACACAAAGGGTCAAGCGCATGCTGAATTAGAATAAGGAAGAAGATCAAATTAGAAAGATTTTGGGGGGTTTTGCCGTACAATAACTAGTATAGTTCCATTACTATCTTCTATCAAAATGAAATTATGCATAGCTTCAAACTGTTTTGTCCTTCCCCCTTTACAAATGACCGGAAGGACGGAATGTAAACTCATTCACTTTATAATTTAATGAATGAAATCCCTCTTGATGGCAGATGCTTCCGCCTGGATTGAAGAGTTGATTAATAGGTCGGACATATTTGACCCTTTTTGTTCAATCATTTTGTAAAGGTATAATTTTCAAAGACGTTGTTTGTTGAATTGATCAATGCCTAGACACAAACATTGCAGTGTACTATTATTTACTACAAGATTCATTGTAAACAAATAAATTTTCCATACATGAGAGTTTTCTAATACTTCAATCAATAGTGAAAATCAGGTTTAGCTAAAGACTTCATGTGTATGGATATGTGACTGTAATTATTATTGTTAGCTATACTTATAGTAAAACTCTGCCTTAACTCAGAACGGTAGACAACAATGCTAGGTAGGGGAGCAAAAGTGCGCCGGTGTCGCATGCAATACGTACTTAGCTTTAAAACTCTTGAGGCAATAGAGGAGTTATAAGGAGCACGCGTGAAGTGTGCTTGGGGAGTCCGAGAGGCGGATCGTCGCGAGTCTAACAGCTGATGGCAGTCCCCGCGGCCCCTAGCGCCGCCGTCGGGGATTGCGATCGATGACCGCTCCCCGCGCGCCCCCCTCACCTCTAGACACCGTCCGACGGGTGCGTCTCACTTTCCCGCTTTTCTTTCCTTCGAATATATAGCTACATGTACCTACGTCGACGCACACCCACCTCGCCGCGTGTTTTGACTTCTATTTATTGCGTCTCATTTGAACCACTTGTGATGGATGATATATTTTACTTCGTGAATAATTGCTGTAGCAATATTTTTCTAATGACTAATGGTCTGTTTGATTAGCTTTATTACTCAGCTTTCGGTTTCCGTTGTTTGTTATATCTATATCGAGTTTTATTATTAAATATTCAAGTTTCATTCATTCCATGAATGGTAAAGTAATCCTCAATTATCCCTAGTCTACATTAATTTATGAATATCTAGCGTCTACTAAAAAAACGGTCTCTTTAGTTTTTCTTTTTATATTATTAGCTTTTTCCAATTCCTTCTCCACTTTTAAATAATAATAGTTCAAAAAACACTGTTATGATTTTATCGAAATAAGATTAATTAATGAAATGAAAATGTAAAAAATACACACCAACTTACATTTCCAACAAAGAAAAATGTGCGCTTAAGTCGTGAACTAACGACTCGAGCCATTAGTTGTCTCTAGGGGATATGCTTTAGACCTTTGAGCGACATGCAATATACTTAAGGTAGGTACTGTTTCAGTTAGAGTGGGGTAAGAATTAAATAAGACCGGGAGTGGGAAACTGTATGCAAGTACGTAGTTTTAGCCATCAGCAGTTGCATCAGCCGTACTGTCAACTGCTAAATGTATTCTTCTTAAACGCTATGGTCATCGGGCGTTCCAATTCCATAGTCAAATTTGATACAGTTTATTGAGACAACACAAAAAAGGTTTTTTTTTTTCAGGAGACGCCAAAAACGTATTACTATTTGTATGGGAAGTAATGAACATTACATTTATTTAAGATCATAAACAGGTTGTAATGTGTTAGGTTACTGTATGTAATTTGTGTTACGTTAGATAGTTGCGTTTGATCATTGAGAATTCGAATACAAGGATAACTAAAAAAACATGATTTTTGAGTGTTGTGTACGATGTATGAATTCTGTGTGTTGCCATGTGACGAGTGATGAATATAAATTTTATGGATTAGTTAGGATAGGTTCGTTAGAGGAACATCAATGAAAGAATTGTGGGGAATATTATATGATAGAAAAAACCAAGACTTAAACGATAGCGTGGCCATGCACATACATTTAAGTTAACATATTTAAGAAATAAACGTGTTGTGCCTACCCCAAGTAATTATAGACTATAGGCCTTTGTCCCGCCAGCAGCGATCTCTCGCGTCCGGCCCTGGTTCAGTCCATAGTCCGGAGTGAAAGGGACTGGGAAGCGGTCAATTCCTTCTGCGAAGCAGTCGTACTAGCGAAGGAGGTAGCTGGCCGGCGTTTTAGGGAGAGAACCTCAAACCAACCCAGCCGCCGCGGTAAACGCTCCGGGTGTCGGCTGTCGGGTGTCGCGAGACAACTTCCGAGAGAGATACCGTGGCCCCGGAACATAAAGGGCAATAGAAGGAACTTGGGTGGCTCTGCCCAGAGCGGTGGAAGTTGTTTGATGATTTTCCATCCGAAAAAAGGTCCTTGTCCCATGATACTTGAAACCACTGACGAGGAAGATGACGATACTATGTATATATGTATATTTCTCGAAAAAGAGACTCAGCCGTTGTTGTTTTTATGATGTTTGTTAACATAGACCGATCATAATTTTTGACCCATTTTTTTTATATTCAGCCTAATTTTGCCAATTTTCGTTCCAGGTGATAGCCCTGATATGTGGGTTGTTGGTGGTGATCCTGATGGTTTTGGGGTTGGCGTCAGCAGACTGGCTGATGGCGGCGGGGTGGCGGCAAGGCCTCTTCATGCACTGTATAGACCCTGAGGCGCCCACGCCGCTGCCCTTCGACATCACTGCACAGCCTGGCTGCTATGCTGCTAGACCCGCACCATATATCAAGTTAGTATCTAATGACATAATATATTTATTTTCAGGCAACATTAACCCAATAGATATTACAGACTAACAAACACATGGTAAAAATAACATTGTTTTTGTTCGAGGCAGTGTTACTAACTGCAGTTCTGGCCTATGTCACTGTGCGGTCTTCTAATATATAAAATTTCCGTGTCACAATGTTAGTTACCGTACTCCTCCGAAACGGCTCGACGGATTCTTATGAAATTTTGGGTACATATTGGGTAGGTCTGAGAATCGGCTAACATCTATTTTTCATACCCCTAAACCTCAGCGGGTGAAACCGCTGGGCACAGCTAGTATTCATATATTTCTTGGTGCAGTATGCTCCTATTGTAAGATCTCAAGCACTTGGTAGTCTTACTATAGTTGTGTTTAAGTAATTTTTCCAGGAGCATACATACCAGTCAAACACCAAGTTAACGAATCAACTGCTTATTTGAGGCCTACCCGCTACTTACACAGATACCACAAATCATCTTGACTCTAGCATAGCTTAACTGCTTACCACACTCGACTCGAATGTGTTTTGACAATTCAACAGCATATATTACGTTTTTTTAGATCGTCGAATAGATGAGTCAAGTTTCACAAATAAACGATTTCTTATTATGATTTTGTTTCATTTCTTGCAAATCTTTCGAAATGCGGTAGAGAAGGTGTTACGCGATTGGGGTACGCTTGTGCTTTCATTTTGGCCGCTTTTTTGTAGCCATCCGAACTTGGTCGGGTTAGGTAGGTTTTCGATGCTTCGTCAGTATTTTAAGTGTTTATCTTTAAGCTTAGGCAACAAGCAATCAGAAAATGTTAAATTTAATTAATAAAACAACTGAATAAATTTTAAAATTGATTTCAAAGTTTTCACTTTTTTTAGTCTGTTGTTTTAAAGCGAAACAGTGTCCGCCATGATTATTACGTCATATGGTCATGGAAACAAAAAGTGACAACTGTCAACTGAGCAACTATTACTATTTTTGTATTATAAAACTTTACATTTTATTAATTATTAAAATAGTAGTAATAATACCATGGAAGAAATAAATACCACCATTATAATAATACCATAAACTATAGTGAAAAATACAACTAAACACAAAGACTAATAACAGCGCATTTGTTTATAACCAACTGACGTCATGACCACAGAGTAACATGGCGTCAAGCGTTTTTGTGATTTTACGCGCGAAAATAGAAATTGTAAAATTGAAATGCAGTTTTATGGCACTTATCGATTGAATATTTTTTTTTGTTTTTTTTTGGTGGTTTACTAGGATCCTAGGATCAAAATGAGATACTTTTTAAAAATGGGTGTAATACCGTATTACACACAAATTTTTAGACACATCTCTTTTCTAAAGTCTATATTTAAAAAAAAGTTCCGCTAGGACAACGTTAGCGCAGCGGAATCAGTTTTTGGTGAATTTGTCCACAATGGCTGCGTGCACAAATTTTCTTTTACCATACACAATTATACGACATCATACACTAAATATCTGCATAATAAAAATCTTTAAATTCTACAACATTCCGCTGCGCGAACGCACACGATAGATATGTATGTATGTATGTTTGTTACTCGTTCACGCAAAAACTACTGAACGAATTTTGATGAAATTTGGCCAACAGACAAGCTGGATTAACACAAAGGATACTTTTTATACCAGAGTAATACGAACCCATGGACCAAATACCGAACTTTACTCTTGCAAAGCCACGGGCCTCCCTATATCCCCCTATGTTGAATTCCAAAATCGGTAATCTTTTGGGCTCAGAAGTTTCATTATCAGTAGTGTTAAGCTAAAGATCGCTGTGACGATTTGCAAACTGCTTTTATCCATCTTGCTAAGCATCCTCCTATCTCGATCCGAAGTTTGTAATCCGATTGCTAACACCTTCTACTTAGTTTGATGTGTAATCTCCCGACTTTCCAAGTTTGGTATCGAGTCGCATTTCATGTCGCATGTCATGATTATCACAGCAAGGGTTTGAAGATTGAAGTGTTTGATTCTCGCAGTCTATGAATTGCGCCACTTATATGTATGAGCAGGAAATCGTATTTTCCATGATCCTATCGTTTTCCTTTGCTCAGAACCAGTGCTCCTGAGCGCACCGTCGATGCTGCTGTGTGCGATAGATAGAACAGATAGTAGTAGGTGGAACAGATAGTTCTGACAAGATAATTCTGAACGTCTGCGTCCCGCCTTTAGTTTAATTTGTCACCTTGTGGCCCTTGCTTGCCAAGAGGTTGCCGACCGCTGTCGTAAAGGATAGAAGCATGTAAAATTGCGATTCTGTGCGGATTTAAGCGGCGCAAGCGCAACCCTTAACAAAAAAAACCGGCCAAGAGCGTGTCGGGCCACGCTCAGTGTAGGGTTCCGTAGTTTCCCGTCCGTCACAATAAGTGTTCCCAGTTATGAGGCCAACCGAACAATTCGGTAATACCCGATCCAATGTAATAAGTACCTACAGCGCCATCTCTCGGGGAATTGGGTTACTAATTAATACAAAGACGTGCAATTTCGATGGTAATTTTGGATTGCGAGAACCGATTTCAATAATTCTTTTTTTGTTTGAAAAAACATACGTTCAGGATAATAAAATATGTAAACAAAGTTACAAAAAATGCTTGCATATACGATTATACTACAAACTTAGTCCAGAAATTATTTTGTACAACTTTTTGTCTTTTTTGTACAAAAACTGTTGTGTCAATCAAGTTCAAAATAATTTTCATAGAAAGTCCTTATAAAGTTCTACTTTTCAGCTTTTTTTCATATTTTTTAAACTTATGGTTCAAAAGTTAGAGGGGGGGGACACATTGTTTTTTACTTTTGGAGCGATTATTTCCGAAATTATTGACATTATCAAAAATGATTTTAGTAAACCCCTATTCATTTTTAAATACCTTTCCAACAATATATCACACGTTAGGGTTGAAATTAAAAAAAAAATCACTTTCCACTTTATACAGTATGGAGACCACATATATGCAATAAATTATACGACATACTTGTTATCGCCTTTACTGACGCTATACAAAAAAATAACGATATTGGTCCAGTAATTAGGTCAAAAAGTAGAGTTTTAATTTTGAACAAATTTAAACACTCTGTAGAATTGTATCACTAGGTCAAAGATTCAACGAACTTGAATCCTCTGAATGAAAAGCGACGTTGCCACACTGTGCAAAACTACGAACTATCACCACGACGCTGTTACGTACCTATTCTAGTTATTTGCCTAAATGTAAAATTGGTACACCTAAAAGACAGGCTGGATTTTAATGTAACAAATTTTAATTCATTGTTCGAGTGCGCAAACTAAGCGTGTAAGAGGCCGCGGCCGCGGACTGCGCTGCCCGACTCCCACATTTATTTCGCTGCTATATGGATTTTAATACTGTGACGGTGCGGCCCACTACCTCTTTCTCACAGACAGAAGAAAAGTACAGACTAAATTATTAAATTTAATGTTAATATTGTTTTTTTCTGTATACTAGTACTTCGAATTTCCTCTTGATCAACGTCCCTGATCTGCCACGGTCGAAACTTTGTTTTGCAATTTACACATACACAATTTATCAATGGGACGTGCCTGCATTTCCTGCAGGTGTACGTCGGTAGCGGTGTCTTTTGGCGGCTTCCTCACTAGGCACGCGGCTTTTTTAAAAGGGAATGAATTGCTGTCGGCGCCGGCGCGGCTCGTGGCAGGCCGGCGGGGTGGGAGGGAGCGCGGGGTGCGCTCGCGCCACGTAGGGAAGGGCACCTGTTATTGACTATTAATAATGATCGATAAAAAGCTGTTTAGCTTTAAATACTTTAGGTGGTGTTTTTAGAATTATCGTGCTGTTATGATAATTCTAAAGAACACTGTGCCGTTAATATTTAAAGCTAATTTTAAGTGTGTTCTTATTAAATATTATTAAGTAGATTTAGAGATCAAAATAAATAAGGTAAACAACAATAATTTATGAATTGCTTTTACCTATTAAAAAATCGTACCTACGAGCTTATTATTAGTTACTGAATTAAATTTCTAATGTTACCGATCGGCTCCCGGGCGATCGACAGAACCGTTTGATACTCAGGAACTCACAAAACGTTAGTTTCGTTTTTTATTGTTAATAATTTGTTAATTATTAAAAATATTAAAAAAAAGAGAAAAAGATCTTGTATTCTAATGCCTTGTTTAGGTAGTAGGTGAATAAATGTAAAAAGTTATCGATAAGCGATTACGATAATTGCGCCGTTCGCCCTACATTACTTATTAGGTACTTTTATTTTTTTCGCTATTTTGGATTTCGGAAGTTCCGTTCCGATTTGTCAGTCACCGCTGGTCTGCCCTTCCGGTAGTGTGTGTCTTTCGCATAGATTTCGTAGACATACTTGAGCGCTTTGCTTCAAAACGCGATTTTAGACAATAACCTAAGTACTTAGTTAAATATTGTTTACAGTGAAATGGACACTTATTAGTTTATTAGTACTTGACTTTGTGTGTGTGTAAATTGTGTTTCTAGGTTTTATGTTGTGTGTTATTTTTTACGGTGAAATCGACACTTAACTTTTGTGTACGCGTGCAACAGCATTTTTGCAGTGCTGCAGAGTACACAGACATGGTGTTATTGTATGGCGAATGCAGGCAAAATGCAGCCTTAACTATACGTACCTATCGTGACCAACACTCATGAAGGAGTTGCTCCGCGTCATGTTCCATCACTTCCATCCTCTTTTGAACAACGAGTCTTAGAACATTTCTATCGGAACCCAACCTGCAGCCTTAGACAAGCTGGGCGTGTGTTTAGGATGAGCCATAGAACAATACATCGAGTGCTAAAAAAGAACAAACTACGACCAAATTAACTTAGTGAATTTAATTTTCGTCGCACATTGTCAAACGAATCAAAGTGGCGCGCCGACATGCGTTGTTGCCGCACTTCGCTCCTGGGGTCAAGGTACGTTGTCTAAACAGAGTGTTTACTTTTACTGAATTTATTTTGATATTTATTTTGTTTGAAAATTTCATTTTTTTAATTTTCGGTTTTTAATTTAAAATTTAATTTTAATATACTTCTGTGGACTAGTATTACTTGAGGTTTCATTTATTGCCTAGAAGTGAGCTCCATACTGTATACAGGGTGGCTACCCTAATAAAACATTTTTTTCAAATTTTTATTTTACCACTTTGTCGGCGTGATTGATATACCTACATATTGGTACCAAATTTCAGCTTTCTAGTGCTAACGGTCACAGAGATTAAGCGAGGACGGACGGACAGACAGACATGGCGAAACTATAAGGGTTCCTAGTTGACTACGGAACCCTAAAAAGAGACTAACGTGTAACTTGGGGTCAGTGTGTGCTTTTTTTTCCAGTGTCAAAAAGGTCGTCACATTTTGACCTTTTTCTTTCATATCATTTCCTCAAAAATACCATAATTTTCCATCAAACCGTCCACCTTTTCATTGGTCAGCTCCTGTATCCATCAACGTAGCATGCAGTACTTAAATACGAAGTAATAAAATTGAGTTAATATTTTGTAGTGACCATAAAATATCGAATGTATTTTAATGGATTCAGATTTGGCTACATCAGGATACCGTGTTAACTGTCAATAGAGTTCAAATATTGATTTTGCCCTTGGGACATAAAGACGAAAGTAATAACATTAATTTAAACTAACATTTTTAACGAATGAAAAAATAAATTATTAATTCTTTTGGTTATGGCTTGATGGCAGGCAACATAAGACACAACGTTTTTATTTAAATTTAGGTAATACACAACGATGAAAATAATGGAAATCAGGATGATGTAGATGAAATAACATCAAGATATAAAATAATTGTTTTCAATTAAGTACTAAAAAAGGTTTTAGTAATGATTTGCTAAAAGCAATTGAGAAGGAGTATTTTGTGTTGTTCTTGACGTTTACAAAAAAACAGTAATGCTGCCAGCTGCAAGAGTATTTTCTATTTTTATTTAATCCTTGAGATTTATCCATTTATTGTAAATATTTCTTAAAAACATAAAAAAATATTTAAAAATATGTAAATAGTAGATCACCGGTATCGGGAACAGGGACCTTAGCTACAATGATCGCTGAGTCCACATCCCACATGTCGACAACCTCGCGACTCTCGCGAGCCAAGTCAATATACTTGATTTGCTTATCTTTCTCGGCTTTCACGAGGTTCTCATCATGCGGGACTGTTATGTCAACAATCATTGCGCGCCGCTCTGATCGATCCACCACCACTATTTCAGGCTTATTGGCAACAATAGTCCTGTCAGTGATGATGGAGCGATCCTAGTACAATGTGACATTGCCATGTTCAAGAACTGGGTCGGGTTCATACTTGTAGTACGGCACTTCCGATTCCACAAGGCTGTATTTTAGAGCAAGTTGCTGATGGATAATCCTGGCTACAAGGTTGTGTCTATGCAAGTACTTTCCGTTAGCTAGACGAGAACATCCGGAGATATGTGTCATGTGTCGAATTGATTCACATGGACGGTGGCATGCCCGACATATGTCAACCGTGCCGTCCTTTACAATAAATCTCCGGTAGTTATTTGTCATCATAATTTCATCCATCATTGCACAGACAAAACCTTCAGTTTCTCCAAAGAGATCCCCGGAACGTAGCCAGGCTACGGACGCTGAATGATCTACATCGGGTCCATGTAGGGCCCGGAAAAAGCGTCCGTGAAGCTTCTTACTCTGCCATACCTCCCTGCGGTCGTTAGTGTCAAGCACTACAGGTTTGCGCCAGTTCTCTTTAGAAAAGGCGAGCGGGGTGAGGCCTTTGTCCACTGCAACTACATCCCGATGCATACCCACGTCGGTTTCTAGGAAATTTTATATTCGCTGAGACTGCATATCTGGCGATTGTGGAGAGTCTTGGCGTTTAAAAAACCTAGACCTCCGCAACTCCGCGGGATATACAGCCTCATAACCGAAGAACGTGGGTGATGCATACGAAATGTCGTTAACAATGTACGGACCTTCCTATCCAGGGCGTCCAGTTCTGTTTGAATCCATTTGAGTATTCCGAAAGAGTACATCAAAACCGGCATGACCCAACCATTGAAAGCACGCACCTTGTTTCCGCCTGATAAAAGACTATTAAATACTTTTCTCAGGCGGCCAAAGAAGCGCTCCTTCAACGTTTGCTTCATGTCAGCAACATTGATACCCAACGCTTCCGACATACCCAAATACTTGTAGGTTTCGTTTGCTGAGAGGGATCTAAGGTGTATCCGAGCGCTGGGTTCCCACTGATTCCACAATTTCCCCTCGCTTTACATGCATGACCGCACATTTGTCCACGCCAAATTCCATACTGATGGCACTACTAAAGGTTTTAGTTACCTTAAGTAGTTCCATCAGTTGCGAATCGTTGGGGGCAAGGAGTTTCAGGTCATCCATGTAAAGGAGGTGAGATATAACCTGACCACCTCTCCTCAATCGATAGCCCAGACCTGAATCCTCCAGCAACGTGCTTAGAGTAATCCTTATATTATTAACAGATATATAAATATATACAGCGTTAATCACAAATGTGTGGTAACAACTAAGGCTGTGGTACTATCCCTAAAACTGAAAAACACAAACTCCATGGGATCCATATCGTAATCGCAAACGAATGTCCCATACACTTGTGTCCAGTGAGTTTTGACTGCAACATTTCTGATAAATGCTGTTTTGATCTCGCTGCTGAAGTATACTAAGGCCAACTAGCAGCGATACGAAAGGTCATTAACCTAAAGAACAACTGTGGCGTTGAAAATCTAATATTTAGCTCTTTCCATCTTGTGCCTTTGTCGTAATGTCTCGTTCTCCCGGCAAAAACATGACAACGTTAAGACGGGCTCGCCAGCATTCGGGCGGCCATTTTAGATGGGGTTTTGTTTACATTTGGTATCGCTTCTCGTTGGCCGTACTATAATAGTTGTTATAATGACCGAACGTGTCCTACAGAGCGGCGGCTGGGCTGTGCGTGGCGACGCTGGCTGCGGACGTGTGCGGCGCTCTGCTGACCGGGCTCGGCTTGCGCTCTGCCGACCACCGCACCAAGTTCCGCTACTATCGGTTCGCCGTGCTTGCCATGTCTCTAGCCCGTACGTATCACAAATTGCGTATTTTAAAAAAGTTACTTTATAACATTATCATACAATTTCGTTATATTGTTCTTTGAATTTACCAATTCAGTTCAGAAATTACATACTACAATACACAGTTTAAAATAGTTGGAGATAACACGAAATAATACTTTGGTGTCGTCCTAACTGGCTATCGATTGTACGATGCATTCTCGTCCCTCGATGAGTTTAATCATACAGATTTCTTCAGTGTCTTAATTGAAGCCATCGCGCGAGCACAGGCAATGGTTCATTGACCATTACTATCGCACGACTAGAACGCATCGCGCCATAGTTCGATCACTGCCATCTAGGACAACGCCTTACGAGTCGTTTATTATTTATTTATCATTACCTTACTAATTTACTTCTATTTTCTTTTTTTCAGTAATGTTCATTTTAATAGCATTAGTGATCTACCCAGTCTGCTTCGCTGCGGAGTTAAATTTGGGTAAGTAATACTTTCCAATCTACTTTCCCTTAAGAGGCTATCATCTGCTGATATATGAATATTGTTGGGTGTTCAGCTAGCTGCTAGAGGGATCATTCGTTTTTCAGAATATCTTCTTATCAAATATACGTCGTAGTTCTGTAGGGCTATGCTACCAGCAACGTCAGTAGCGTAAAGCCGACATTACCGATACCGCGAGACTAGTCTATTTTAGTTATTTTCATAGTATAATGTCATACGGTATTTTACTTTGGGGACGGGCTGCAGACATCGAGTCTATATTTATTCTGCAGAAAAGAGCCATTAGAGCCATATATAACCTACGTAGGCGAGATTCTTTAAGGGAACAGTTTAAGGATATTAACATCATGACAGTACCTTGTCAATATATTTATGAAAACATCATGTATGTCAGGAAAAACTCGCATCTTTTTAGTAAAAGAGGTGACAGACACAATTATAATACTAGAAATAGGGACCAATTAGTTCAACCAGGTTTCAGGTTAGCTAAAGTAGACTCATCTTTCATGGGGTACTGTTTGAAATGCTACAATAAAATACCTCCCCACATTCTTCAACTGAATGAAACGAAATTTAAATCTTGTATTAAACGCACACTATGTAGGCAAGCATATTATAAGTTGGGGGATTATATTGATGATAAAAATGCTTGGCTCAATGCTGGTCCTGCTCCTCAAGCATAGGGGTAAACTCATTAATAAGTATCCGAAGCTATAGTGGAAGCTGCAGAAGATTGTCAGACTATCTTTGCAATGTATAGAATCAATTCTCTAGTATTGTATTATTATTAAGCCCATATGTGAGTGCTATGTATTATCATTGACTTGCCGAAGCCCTGGTGGTTAATAGTGTCATGCTCACTTAAATGTCTCGCTGATGGTGGCGGGTGTGTCGGGTCATTTAGCTCCTTTTCTAAATGGTTGAGCTGAATGGGGCTGATCCATACGTCTTGTTCGTGAACGGGCGCTGTCAGTTGGGACTGGTCATTTTTTAACTACCACGGTCATTTTTAATTTATTTAGATTTAAATTGAATTTTGTTTTTTATTTACTCTGGACGCTCTTACTGTGCACGTCTTTCTACATCGTTCTCACATATTTGTATAATCTCAACACGAATGATGTAAATACTATTTTGTAAAAATATTAGAATTTAAAAGAGTGTCCATTGAGTTTCTTGCCCATTCTTCTCCATAGAGATCAACGCTTTGGAATGGGCAACTGCAGTACTTTCACAAGTTATTATGCCTTGTGACCGGGACTGTAGATTAATTTTGTTTCTTGACATTCAAAAGTGCCTGTAATGGTCTAATTGAAATAAATGATTTGATCTGATTAGTCACATACCGGTTTATGTAACATAACTAAAGCCATTTTCACACCAAATGTCTATGAGTTTCCATTAAAAAGGGTAAGTGTAAACGAGACTTATAAAAGTCGTGATTACCAAATCAGTCCTTTACCAAAGCAATCTGCATCTTAACGCGGCTTACGCCTTCAGTGTTAATACATTCTGACCTAATTCAGTGTAATGCGTGTGTACAGGCAATAGGTCGGTGTGGGAGTTCGGGTGGGCGTACGGCGTGGGCTGGGGAGCCGCCATCTTCCTGTTCGGCGCCGTCGTGCTGCTGCTGTGTGACAAGGAGAGCGAGGAGCTCTACTACAAGGAGCGAAAAGTGAGTGGCATCTAAGTTAAAACATTTAGACTTCTATTTTGCTTAATGTATTTTCGTCAGTAGAGTTTTGCGTAAATAATAGTATTACTCTAACAGTATAACCTAAACGTTGATAGCGATTTAAATTGAGTGGGCCCGTCTGTGTAAATTGATTGGTTTTATCTGTAACCTTCCAAATAATACAATTGAGTGAGGAACCGTGAATTGTACTATAAGACCCCCGTCCCCGTCAGGTGGTGAGCGCGGAAGGCGGGGCGCGCCCCTAGGGCCGCGGGCGCCTGCCCGACCTGGTGCCGTGAGGCGCGCGCTAGCGGGCCGCGCCCGCCGCCCGCGCCGGCCGTGCGCGCGCGCTGGATCTGAGCGCGCGCGCCACGCACACGTAGGCCGCCTCTAGCGGGGCGGCCGCACGCGCCCCGGGTGTCCGCCGCCGCTACCGCCGATAGACCGGCTACGACCCACGAACTTTTACTCAAAGATGGACATTTGCTGTTTTGCTGATCATTGTATTCTCTTGGTGAACGGATCTCTCCCTTGTTAGGAGAGGGCCGTTCTTCGAGACGATTTGTATGCAGTCATAAGCACGTTTTTGAACTAAAAACTTGTCGGTCGAGCCGGTCGTTAGGGCGTCCTTCGGGTTTGACGAGTTCGGACCGCGTCCGGTTGCGACCGCGCGCGGTTGCGTCATTCGGCGGTGGGGAGCGACCTATCGATGCAATTTTTGGACCATCGCGACGGTCCCGTTGTTTTTGTTGTTCGAAAATATCATAGTACTTAGGCTGATCAAAATTATAATTATTGCATCGCGTTGATTGCGATTTGTACTGAATTTTTACTGTAATATAATAAATATTATTGGGAAACCGTAATAGACTAAAAAGTACTTGGTTTTGGCTACTTCCAGTGTAAGTGCTATGATTCTTTTGTAGACACCCAGTTTGTATATGTTTAGTTCACTGAGTTTTGTAGGATTCATGTCTGTTTATTATTAATTATTTTGTGGCATTACGTTGATTAGCGATTTTTATTTTGTATCAGTTTTAGAGCGATGAAATTATGAAACAAACAGATCTGAACACTGAAATTAATTGGAATCTAAATATTAAGTGAGAATCGCCTTTTTCAAGGATATTTTTTGTGATTTTTTTATTTTTAAGTGTAGATTGATATTTTTTGGCAGCCGGTTGCCGATCCTCGGCGCATATCGCTCTCGCGTTGGGCGGACACATTCAGTTATCTGTGTGTACTGTCGACTGTGTAATCCGTTCCAAAGAGCGTTACTTTTTATTTATTCGCTTTAATTTATTATTTGTCTTTAGTTGTGTGTGTAAATATCGTTTTATGTGATGTCGTACGGCTTCTGTTGCATCTGGGGTGGCGTGTGCAGGTGTGTGTGGGTCGGTGTGTGCACGCGAGTGTCGGCGCAGCGCGGCTTCCCCGCCCGGGCAGGCGACCCACTGGACTGCTACCGCTCGCTCAAATATATCCGTATTGCGTACTACTTGCGTCTTTTGTAATGCGAACTCGTATTCTAGTGTTAGTGCACGACTAGTGTAGGACAAGTGAGTGTGCGTGTCCTCGCGCGAGGACTCACGACCGTGTACCGGCTCCCGGTGCTTACGGTTAACGGACTATGACTACTGAGATATTTAAAGGAATTAAATGTATGTATTTGATTAAAGTTACCCTTTAGTATTATAATTATACTCCATATTATTGAAAAACTATTTTATGTATATGTAGTATGATAATTATACTTCATATTATGGAAAAACTATTTTATAAATGATTATATTATGTACACATAGGAATCATAATGTCTGTTTTCGTACACAGATTCGTAATTTGAAAATTATTTCCAGTGTATTAGTGATGTCTAGAATCTCGTGTTAATTTTATTATTATGTAATTCTCATAAAGTTTGGAATTGAAAATTATTTAAAAATTATATTTTCTTAATATTTATGTAAACGTAAGTAATTGAACAATTAATTGATGAATAACATCGTAATTATTAACTAGAGGTTATATGTGTAAGTGTAATATTTGTGGACATTATTAATGGCAAGCCGTCAATGCCGTGCGTGCAAAATTAAAACTTTGTATTTATTGTCCTGTTCTTGGTCATGGCTTTAATTTTCTAAAGAATATTTTTTATGATCAACGCATAAATCAATTTTTAGAATAATGTGAACTATTTTCGTATTTATTTTTTGTGCAGGTTACACAAATAAAATATTTGGAAACTTACTAATTACTGTATAGCATAATTAATAGGTTCGTCATAAGATCTGGCCTCAAGAGTACTGTTTATTTAGTTATAACATTATTTGTGATAAAAAGCAGCTATTTGTAATTGTTGATGCGAGAGGCTTTGCATAATTCGTGTTTTCATATCGTGGGCGCAGAAGCTTGTGCGCTTTGACAACGATTTTCATTTTCACGTACACTTGTCAAACCATGATTTTTAATAGTAAAATAAAAAAAAACACGAACTCTAAACTTCCCATAATGTTAAAAGAAACTTAGCTCATCTGTAAATTTTACTCACGAAACCCGTTCATGTCTTTAGTCACTACTTTTTAAGTTTCACGGGAATATCTACATTAAAGAATGATTATTATGATTTATTTTCAAAAACAAAAGATTTGGCATGTTTTGTAACATTGAGGTGGAAGCGCCAGGATAGCCTGTGAAAGTCTAATTGGTGCTTCCCCCTTAAGGTTTAATATTAAGTTTTACTTTAGAATCAAATTCAGATTTTTATTTGAATACAATGCTTAAATTTTAAATTTTGTTTTTTAAAAGCATTCTGTCGCTATTATAATTAGTCGGTTAAATATAAATAAATCACACTGCCATGTATCTAAAATCTTACATTTTCTTTGTAAGACATATTAATTTTACTGTAGTTTTAATGAATAACATTAAATTATTGAATTTCCTAATGTAAGTGTACATTTTACATAGAAATGATAACCCCCTTGTAATTGTTAATGAAGACATTAGCTACTTAATTTTATGCACCTCAAACCTTGGACACTGTTTTTCTGTGTAAATTGACGTAACAAATCTTTATGTAAACGGAATTTTACAAAATAGTCTGTCTTAGATATTGTTTTCACGAGTTAATAAATAATAATTCTTATATGAAGAAAAAATAAAATAAAAAATAGTTGCAGCTGTCCAAGTGCATCAGTTATAAAATTTATATTTCCTTAGCCAAATTATGAGTCATATCAAATGAGATTGAATAAAGTAACTAGTAAAAATTGTGTGTATATTATTTTCATCCCGTACTTTTAACTTAATTCAAATGAGAAACATTGTCAATGCGGCGTAGGCGGATTTAACAACCGAGCCATCAGGCGAGGGTGTTATGGAGCCGAGAACAGCAGTGACAAAATCTCACGTGAATTAATCGACGTTTTGCAATAAAATTACAGAGCAATTAAATTATAGCAACAAAATTTAACAGATTATAGCAACAAAATTTAACAGATTATAGCAACAAAATTTACCAGATTTGCAACAAAATTGTGAAAAGCTGAGCATGGACATGTGTGTGTTGATTCGAAAAACTGATTTTGAAAGTAACAGCACAAGTGGAAAAGATTTTTTGGTAAATATTTTTTATTTTCCATCATCTACTTATCTACTATAAAACTATATCTGTAACAAAATAATATTTTATCCCACTGCCATGGCATGCTACCTTGGTTACTAATTATTAATCTGAAAATTCATTTTGATACTGCCTGTCTCCCTTACTACAATAACGTCCACGGCGCACTACAACAAAGCTGTCGACATGGTGTGGGCAGCAGTCAGCGTGTCAAATACCGCAGCAGTTGCTTTTGTCGACAGCTGAAATTGGCACTGTAGACAGCAAAGTACTGCTCGTCTGTTTGACGTCATAAAAGCTTGGTTCACCAGTGGGAGAAGAAGGTAAAATGATGAATGAAAGTGTTAAAAAAATATAGAAAACTTTAAGATTTATTGACAAAAAATAGCATTAAGCATATTGTGGCCATACTTGCATAATTTAACATTACATTACTACAAAATTAAATCTTATTACATGATCAATTTTATCAATCACATTAATTTATGGTGGATTATTGGAATTCACATTTCTTAACTGGTCCTAAACATAGGACCATAATATTTTAGTTTTAGGACCTAGAGCTTATTTCACCAATGATTCTGAACGTGATCAGCATATTTAACCGCGATCAAGAGCTGTCAATGTCATTGTAGCTATGGCATGTTGACAATCTGCTGATTTGCGTTCAGATTCAGTGGTGAATTCAGCTCTTAAACTTTCATATTATAACTAGACTTCGACGCCTGAGATGGTTTTTATGCTTGCGATTAATCTTTTGTTAGCGTCTTTGTAGTCGACTGGTGTTACATTCATCACTGTTGTCTTCAGGCGGGCTTCATCCTATAACATATTTTCACATTGATATGGAATTACGGAGGTGATTAGTAGTAGAAAAGTTTGGAAGAAGACATGCTGCGCCTTACAAATAAGGCAGGGGATCCAAACATAGGGGTGGAAACATAATGATGATTACAATTCGGAAAATAAATGGAACAAGTCTACATGTTCCCAATCTAGTCTAGTAGTAGTATATAAGTGAGACTGCTGAATGTGAGAGTCTAGACCAAGGTTCCAGAAGGGTTTTTGGGTTACTCCATTTGGAAAATACCAGAAGCTGCCCTGAATCCGTATTTGGCTCTCCTCCTATTACATGACAACTTATAATGGTAATGTTATGGGTGTAGATACTATCTACACATTCTCTCTATGTAACTACCCGTTGTGCGAAGACAAGTGTAATATTTAATTTAACTAACAAAATAATATTAATGTACTTACATTATAAGTTTCCATTTTGGTACGGAACTTGAACACAAAGCTTTTGAACTTGACCTCTTCGAACATGTGCGTGTACGCCGTCTTGTCGTACTCGAACATGCGGCCGATCTCCGCGACGTTTGTCCCGAGCATCGCTTCCGCCGCTTCGTTGAACGCTGTTATGCGCTGGTCACCGGTCGCGTCCGATACATTTGCCTAGAATTAAAAGATTGTTTGAAGGAGTTGCCTCAGGATTGTTAGATTGACTTGGCGCATTATGCAGTTGTGTGGCTTTTATTACATTTAGTACATTTTTGTGTAGTAGGTAAGCTCATTCGTCTAATCGACTACCTACGTCATCAATTTTAGTCTGCCACATTTACAATTCCAAGATTCACTTTTGACACTGGCTAAATATTCGACATCAGCTTTCCTTAATAAAATAGAATAGACTGCGTCATCAAAAGTCAGGGTACGTATGTCTATGTGATAATATATCCAACGGATGAAGCTTCAGAGGGATTTTTGACAAAAGTGTAAAAGCAACTACTTATGTGTGATTTATTCAGCAAATCTGACTTGTAACAAACTCTTAGTTTAAAAAAAAAAACACAACACTCACCGACAATAAAAGCCTATATTTATAATTAGGATACTCTCTGTTGCACTTTTCGCATCTGTAAAGACCATTCTCTTGATCAACCAGTTTTTTGTTACACTGTTCTTGGGGGCAAGCTTTGTATACTGCATTATCTGCAAATGTGAATGTCAGTACTCCTAGGAGACTGAAGTAATCTCCTTTATCGCCTGAGCCTAGTTGACGGGACTCTGCGTCGGAGAATGTGATCCATTCGTTACTGCCACCCGTGTAACCTCCAGCTCTGCAAAATATACAAATGATTAAAAAGATGCTATATTATAGTTTGGCATTCTCCTTTCAATTAATATTGCTTGAAATTATTACTCTGGAGAAGTAATCTTGACACTAGCTTTGAATAATTCAAGTCTATTAACAGAATTAACGGCATCAATAAAGTATTAAGACAGATAACGTCATGTTAGTGGGAAGTATTATTGAATGTTTCGAAGGAAAAAATTATGATGCTTTTACTTTTATGTTGATCCTAAGAGTTAAATTCTGTTTTCAGCATAGCAATTTACCAAACGATTGGTTACCTGGCAGAAATATTAACGATTTCCATGTCGGCGCCGCCGTTATCGTACCAGCCCCTCAGTTTGTGTGCCTCGGGCAAGTCCGGATTCAGTCGAATCATGGAGCTCGCCAAACAAGATAGGGACTTGCTGCCGTTGAATTCAGACAAACGGGCACCCTGTAAACCGAGTTAAAGATTGTGTAATATTTGCAGCAAATCGTGAACAATCGTTTATAGGTTTAAATAAATTGCAAACCAAACATAGTAAATTCGCAACAACAAGGGAATTTACACACAAAATTCGCATTTCTGATTTGCTTTGTAGGGATAGCGGATGCACTCTAGTGAAGGTTGATAATATTTTTATTTTTGTCATTGAGAGAAAGGAGCCTACCTTTACAGCTATAACTGGGTTTGCATTGCCATCAAAGTTTTCAGCTTCTTTTCCCCACATAGTTAAGACAACCTGAAATTTTAATAACATTTTTAGTTCCATTACAATATCTATTGTATAATTTAGATATGTTTTTTTTTGTTTTTACTGGTTTATGAGTTCTGATTTACGACCATGATCAAGTCTTACTAACCGCGCCACCAGTGTTGTCAACAAGAGTTAGTTCTCTTTTTTTCAGCAATTTTCCTGTACTCCTAGCAGTCAGCTCTTGAAGGTCTGCTGCAGACTTGCATACACCTACTATATCTGAAAATGGTGAATCACTTATTTAGCTACATGTAATTCTTCTTGATAGTACTTCTAATTATATAAAATTATTACCAAAAAAACTTGAAAAAACCACTTGGGTTTGAGTAGCATGCAAACACAGTCTCTTGTTTTCTTTATGTTTGGAAATTTCTACTGAGGTGATCAAAGATTTTTTGGGCAAGCAATCAAAATCAGTTAACTAACATTAGTATTTTAGTTACTGTTAATAGGGTAGCTTCCAGGGTCAAAGTAATTACATTCTACTTAGTCAATCTTTTAGATTATTCAAAATAAGGGACACGTATTTTTTTAAGTGACATATATATAGCCCATTAAAATTACGTAGTAAAGACGGACTAGTATTTTTTTTTGGAAACTAGCCTATTGTGATATTCTTACCCAATAAAGTATCCACATTTTTAGCAGCAATCTCATTAATAGGCACGAAATCGAACTTAATACTGGGCACACTGGAGGCATCTTCCATACACTCGGCAACCACTGTGTTAGCTGTGAATGTCATCTCATAGTCATTCTTCATACTGCTGTACTGCTTATTTGCTGTTTTTAGCTGACAACGGCTTATGTAGTAAACTTTGTCAACCTGGAAGCACAATAAAACATTTTGACTATTTCTGGAAAACTCTCCGACAGAGATACCATATTTGATTGTAAGTTATAAGCTTTCCAGGACCCACATTTTTATAATTACTAGCTTTTGCCCGCGGCTTCGCTCGCGTTAAATTCGGGGTAACACAGTTGCCCTTGCGCCTTATTGATTTGTAATAGCAACGCTAAGTTTTCCCTTTTCTTCCCTCTTTCTCCCTCACATCCCACTTTTTTTTTTTGAATATTAGCCTATGTCCGTTCTCCTGGTTCCCAACTATCTCTGTACCAAAATTCATCAAAATCGGTGCACCCATTAAAGCGTGAAGAGGTAACAAACAAACAAACTCACTTTCGTTTTTATAATGTTAGTAAGGATAATTCTGCTGTCCATGTGTATGTGACTGAACTTGTCCTAAACAACTGGACCGATTTGAATGTTTTTTGTATGCGTTTGGCGCCCTGGATGGTTTACATTCACAAATTAGCCTGGCAGAAGGCACTGAAGTTGATATCTAGTTATTTATCTAGATTGCAACTAAACAGCTGGATCGATTAGAGTGGATTATGATTAAAGTACTAGGCTTGCATGAATTCATGGTGGTTTTAATTCCAACAGTTTGATCTGTGGATTATTGGTAGAACCAACTGTGTTGAGATAAAACTACTAGGATTACATGAAATTGTAAGATAATGACTGCCAGGTCCGCTAGTAAGTATATTGTTATGAATTAAAATAAGTAAATTGTAATTTGATCAAGTAATGTATCTCACCTGTATCATATCATAAAACTTATCACATTCGTTTTTAAAGGCTGTAGCCCTGATTTCTCCACTGTCATCACAGAGGTCCATACTGAACAGTTTCCCTTCACCTCGGGCATTGTTCCAAGTGCGTATATCTGACTTGGACATCACGCGAGCTTTAATCACCCACCTGAGTAAAACAAAATCATTTATTAAATCTTGTGATTTTTTAACAAGATATGATTGCTACATGAGGTGTATAGCAGTCATTTATGCATTTAGTGTCTCAGCCAATTGATTTTATTCTTTCTTTTCCTCTTTAGGACAATATTGTAAACAATAGAGCTTACAATAACAATCACTAAGATAGCTAGAGCAATAATATTGATCTACAAAACTTTTGGGCCCCAAACATTTTGCTGAATATGTTGAACTTCTAGAGAAGGTACAGTACAGGTTCACTAAAATACATACCCATATCTAGATCTTTAACAGGCATAACAACCTTAAGAATTTTTCAAAATTATTCAAATGGAGTGTAAACATCTATCTAAGCAGCTATTGTAGGCTGTGTACTAACTTCTGTAATAATTCTAACAAAGAATTTAAAGAGCAAATAAGCTACTAGATGATGTAGTCTCAGGCCAAAACAATGCAATAAAATGTAGTGGAGAACAATAAAATACAGGCATAATATCAGTTGTCTCAACTCAAGTGCCTGTTACTCATAAATATAAATAGCAATTTATGCAATTTAAAAAAAAGTTTTGGCTTTTTTAGATGCTGAATAACAATGACTTACTTATTTTGATATGGACTGAGGCTGGCAATAGGATGAGTCATTTGAGAAGACAGTATGCTGGAATCAAGGTTTGCAGAAGAAGAAGGTGCCAATGACATAGGTGTGGGAGCAGGGCTGGGGCGGGGCGCGGGTGCCGCTGCGGCCTGCGCAGGCGCCGACGAAGCTCCCGCGGCTTCCTCAGTCCATGTCTGAGGGTTTCCCAGCTTCTTGCCCACCTCACTACCAGGGGCTACTATCGTGATATCCAAGATAATCATCACACGCCTGTTTGACAAAAAATGGTAAATTAAGTATAAATAGATTCAGTAGAGCTAGAATTAACCTTTTGAATGCCATTGACAATGTAGGTCCTAACAGTTGTGTGGCTGAGACACCACCAACAACTGAAGTTGTTTGATAATAATCGCAAAGCAAAATCGTGTTGCAGGTGAAGTAACCTATAAAGATGCTGGCCTGCAAAAGTGCAAAAGAGCCAAGTTTTGTGGTTTTTGTTTTATATCCATTCATCAGATTTAGACAACATCAATCAATACAATTATAATAATTGTAATATTTGAATTCAAGGTACTTACTTCTCTCCCTTGCCAGTATTTTTCAGCAGTGAAGTGACAAAGCGGTCAATCTGCACAACAGAGTAATCTGACAATTCTCCTGATATCAATTTGTCATTTAGTTGTGTAGCGAGCATAGCAAAACTATGAGAATGTTTGCCATCAGACACAAGTAGACGAAACCTCTCATTGGCACCACTTCCCTGGATCTTTTTGCTGCCCAAAACTTGCATTATGGGCTTATCATATACTCCACCATTCATTATCACCTGTAAATGTCAGATATTGTATGTAAATGAAACAATAAAAGTAAATTTGTTTCATAAAACTGAAACTTTGACCAATAGGCTAGTTTCCAGTGTAGGTACCTCTTGAAGAACAGGTTAGTTTTAGGGTCTTTGAGATTTTTCAAAAATAAGGGACATATATTTTTTTATTTACAAATTAGAATAGAAGGTAATAACTTTGACCATGGAAATTACCCTAATATGTTATAATTTAAGCATGTAGATGTAGGTAGATGCTTATTATTGTCATATCCAGTGTTAGTGCTAAATATATCATAAAGAGAATGTATAAACATGCCATCTTTTCAAGGAATTGGACTGAATTACTATGTATTTACATTTTAGTATCAATCATTACCTAAATTACTAGAAGTGCACTATGGTGTGTAAATATGTCGATCTAAGATCAGTAATATTATGCCGTTGGCCTTTGGGGGGCATGTTTTCGAACAATTTATAGTACACAAACAATGAGTGCGACAAGTTACAACCTGTCCAAACACATCCATGTTCTAGCCGTTTATTCTTTATAACTCTGACCATTATGTATGTTACATATTGTGAACGCCTGATTATACTTGCTGTATGTTGGTTAAGATTAGTTCGTAGTATAGAAGCAACAAACTGAGTACTAAATTGTTGAAAAGAAAAACTTACCTCAAGAGAACCTTCAGATAGTTTGTGGCTCATTTTGGAAGAAATTTAAGTTTCTGCTCCAGTTTATAGTAATTAAATAATTTTGCTAAAAACAGCTAACACAATACTCTACTATTACTATCATTTATTAGATAGAGAAATAAAAATTTAACGAACGCTCAATCGGTATTTTTCGTCGAGGCGCGAAAATTTGACACTGATTTTGAGTTGAGTTAACTGCTGCGGTGCTGTCTGTCAGACTCTCTATTGTCTATGAAATAGTGCTGCAACTTTACGAAAATAAATCGATTGAAAAAATCTTCTTAGACTATTTGTATAGGTTGGCACCGGTAGCTTTATGGTAGGGTGAACTTAATAATAAAATAAGATAATTATTATGATGGTTAGCGATTTCACTTAGTCCGAAGTTAAGCAAGACTCTTTTTTCCCGTTCTGGATGCAACATAAAAGTCTAGTATTTCGATTCGCGAGGAGCACTTAGGGCTCAACCAGTCGACTCTCATGAAGGGTACACGATATAAGCTATTTATTTAAATTAGGCGATGCTTCAAATGCGACATAATTGGCGCGAAATACCTTCTGCGGGAACACACACACACTTGCAGGCTTGTATTGAAAGTGAGCAGCGTATTGCGCGACTGTTTTTTTTTATTAAATACGCACCGTGGCCCCGTGCGAGTTAACGCAGATGCATCAGAGTACTTGTTTTGTTGTACGTGATTATCTAACTACTGCAGGTGTTTGGACAAGCAGATCATAGGGATTTTACAGTATTTAGTAAAACAATAACGCATGTGTACCATCAAAACCATTTATTTCACGAATAACAACATATTAATTACCACAGCAACTTAATTACAGTTCTATAACAAAATAATACTTACAACCAGAAATATTCACCTTTATAAAATATAATATCACAATCGATTTTCACTTGGATTCAATCCAATGAACTAACTAAATAATGCAACAAGTAAGTTTTGGATGACGAGAAGATCGTTAATTAGATACATTATGATAGTTTTTGCTATTTTTTTAAGTAGATGTACAACGGACCTATGAAAAATTGTTTTTTAAAGTGACCCCATCAGTAGCACTCGATAAATAAATCAATTATGATAAATACTAGTCAATTTTAAGTTACGATTTCGCTTTGAATAAATTCAGCGTTTAACGAATTAAAGTAAGCTTCGCAATGAGAAGGTTCAGTCAACGGGACATCAGTGGTTGATTCATTCGTGATTGTCAGCACCTTTAAAACTAAGGCCTTAAAGGTCCACTTGGGCTACGAAAACCGCTTTTAATAGCTACCTAATAAATATGGTTTTTGTAGCGCGAGTGTTACCACTTTTGTACTGAGCACAATATAAAATACCAAATTATGGACGCTATTTGGCCAAATGTAACAATTAAGCAAATAGGTCCAACGTTCAAGTCACCTCTTTGCGAAGTGTAAAACTATTATCAGTCGATGATTAAAAACTATTTAAATTTAGAATCCATCGATGCTGCCGGGACGTCTATGGTCAGTCTGTGGTACCAAGTAGCCATATGAATCTCTAGCGGCAGACACCATTGCTGCAAAACCAGCGGTTGGTCCCAGCTCGGTAGTTGCGTGGCCTTTTTCTCGGAGTGATGCGACGATTCCCTGATAGCAGAAAATAAAAGATTATAATATCTACCGATTTAGTTACAAGAATCAAAATACCAATAGGCAGGTCAGTAGTTTAGAATAACAGCGCAAGGTCCATCTGTCCCCGAAGGAGGTTGGGAGAAATATGAAAGCAAAGTTAGTCTCCGATCCTCCTTCTTCTTGCCTATTTTGGTTACGTGTTCGGGTGTTCCAAATCTGGGTTTCATTACCCTCACCAAATCTCAATGATCAATATTGCATGGTCTTATTTAATGGTCTGGTACAGACCATGAGAAGAGAAAGTTGTTTAGTAAGTTCAACTTTCAGTACAGGACCATAATAATAACGAAAAAATAATCACACGCCTGTGTGTGTGACACCCTTAAGTGACACCACAAATGTTTTGAAACACGTTGTATTTTCTCTTTAGTCTTTAGGTGCATATAATTATCATGCATCTATGTTTCTGCATATATCTGTAAGATTTTATCTCTTATCTAACAATCAATGAATCATAGGTAGGGACTTATTCTATATTTATACAGTGTGTACATGCCACAAACATGCTTTGTTTTGATAAAATATTGAGAAATCACATTAGTAGAAAACGGGTGTGGTTCATGGTTGCCATGATATAACTGACCATCCAAGGACAATGGAAAGGGTATTCAAACACGTTTAGGTACCTACCTACCTATAAACTACAAAGTATGCGCAAAATATGTTCTGTCGATTAAATAGATAAGTTTTAGTAAAACGTCCTTGTAAAATGAGGATAAAAACCAACTTTTTTGTTGCATCATATATTATGAATGGGTACGAACTTTTATCTTACTGACAGGTATCTCTTCCCGAAAGTTAAACGTGAAATATTAGTATTATTAACCGTATAGTTCGGTACGGACCCCTTCGGGGGCTCGACATTCAAACCTCCGCTGGCTCGGTACTGGCCCCGAAAGGGGCCGGACATTTAAGTCATATGACCTCCTCATTATTTTTGTAAATATTTTATTTTCTGGTTAATAAATAATATGGGTGTGCATTCATTAAGATAGTAGAATAAAAAACTCATATGTAAACGTCATTAGAAGTTCTTTAATTATTGAGGAAGTTTCTTAATTAAGTCTTATAAAATCCAAATGCGTAAATTACGATCATCGCCATTTTGATGGCAGTGTAGGTCGACGCTAAAAATCATTAAAAAAATAGGTTTTCGGACATTTAAACTCCACATTATTGGGCATGATTAACGTGTCCTTTTATTACGTGAAGAAATTATTCGTAATTGAACTTATATTAGTAGTGGTAATGATACATTTTGAAATCTAAAGTCGAAGTTTCCCGCCAATCGTGCTTGTTTACATTTTTAATTCTACATTATATCATATATTCACGAATAGATTCTATAACAACTGACACAAATATCATTTCAAATATTATAAATAACATGACAATGCCCAGATCTTATCGTAATTTTCAATAATAGGACCAATAACACGAAATATTCTTAACCACTACTAAATTCACTTTCGAAATTGACGTCCATTTCTTTTTTTTTAATTTTGTGATGTGTAAATGCGATTATTTCAATCGATTATTTTCTTGTAAATCAATCAACTCGAATAATTAAATTAAGGAATATCAGAAATTGATAGATGAAAATAAAAATTTAATTTTGTAATACGTGTAAAATACTATAAATATTGATTATAATATTTTTTTCGCCACTAAAACCGATTCAAAAACAAACAGTACTAACTGATCTATGGCTAAATTCGCGCCAATTTTATTTTCAGTTAAAAATTCAAAAAAGGAATGCGCTGTTCATATTAAAATGTTTATTTGCTATTTTTTTATTAATAATTTAGTTTTGTACCTACTATTTGAATGTGAATTGCAAATAGAAATAAATAAGGTTGAATATAGAACGCGCCAATTATGATCTTGGTAAGCGCATTAAAAAATCAGCTAAGATAAATAAAATTACATTTGTTCGACAAAATTGTTTGGTTAGATTGGTTATTTGAAAAGCGTATTCATTCTTTCCTAAAACATGGCTCGTAGGCCAAAGTGTTCTTGGAGTGGAAGCCTTGGGGTAAAAATGGCCTATAGAGGAAGAGCACAATTGAGATGGAAACACGACACCAAGAAAACTCCTGGTTCAAAATAAGTCCATTTTGAACCTGGATTTTATTTGATGTCGTGTACCGGGGTTGTTTTTTGGGTGGGAAATCGTCAAAAAACTTACCCCGCTCTGGGCAAAACGGGGGGGAGTGTCAGACTAGTACTGACTAAAACCCACCCATGCTCCTTCTATTGCAAAACCCTGACACTTCCCCCCGCTTCGTCTAGAGCGGGGGAAGTGAGGCGCTCCTCAAACCAAGCCAGCCACCGCGGGAGACGCTACAGGCATCGGGCGTCGGGCGTCGGGTGTCTATATAAATATTTTAGGGCCCCGATGTGTGCGGAGTCCTTGTCCGTCTAAAACAAGGCTCTACTGCGGAGGCATGGCTTTCTAGGTGCGGTACGGTATGGTTGTGCCGGCTGGGGTGCCTGACTAGTTACCTACAGAATTAGCATGACCTCCTACAAAAATGGCCGCCATTTTCATTCATCGTCATTCAAGAAAACAGCCAAAATCTTTTACCGCGAAACCGTTTGACAGCAAAATGTACCTCAAATCTTGGCGCATAAGAAAATAATTATAGCATAACAAAAAAGCACGTGACAAAATGTTGTTGTCTTTCTTTTCTTATCGATATCATAGATATTTGAACAACTATAATATCAATAGTAGAATAATATGCAATCTCCATAGGTAAATTCCTCAATGGTCCCAAAACTTTTTTTTAAAGTTTACTCCATTTCGATTATCGATTAGGTTGAATGCAACTTTTTAATCGTAATGATTTAGATTTACGGTCAGCACTAAGAAATGTCATGATTGTTGCAACACAGTTTTTAGTATTTTTTTGTCGAGATTTGTATCGTGTTTTATTTTAAATTATATGTAAAATGGCAAAAATAAGAATGCAGATGGAATGTCACTGTTTTTATTTTGGATTTCCGATTTTATTATCAAAGGGTTGTCTTGTGTATGTGCATTATTTCCAGCGTTTTTAAAGTACCTAATTTTTGGAAGGGTGTAATAATATGTATTTTACACACATTTTACAATAGATTGACGCCGTTTTATCGACCTTATGAGGTTTTTGGAAATATAAGCCTCAAACTTATCATATGATACAGCCCCGGTGACTTATTTTTAATAACAAAATTCAATGCTGTAAATTGATGAAAATTCTTGAATTTCATGACAATTCGCGTCACCCCACCGATTCAGCTGATGTGTCATGTGTCAAGTACGTATAATTGACTCATTGGTGTACCTAGTGGTTTTAAGCCTGCTGCTGAGCATTAGATAGCAAAGTGTAATTAGATTTTGTTTCAGGAATTTCTCAGTCGTAGCCCGGAGCGTGGATTTATCATCAAGATTAATGAGTGGACGATGGCCATAGCCTCGCAACTCTATTACATGGAATAAAATTGCAACTAAATGTGTTTAACACTCTGCTTAACACTTCGGGGTTACAGAATGTATGATCTGTAGGTACATCATTATTCTCTTTTCTTATCCGGTTTTTCCGATTTAATTTGCAGTCAGCGCAGCACGTTTTCATCTTCCATACTTCTCTAATACCTATTTGTCATCTCATCGGACACTTCTTATCTAACACATGGTTGTTCACCTAAGTCCTTACCTTAAAATATTTACGTTTATCGTAAACTAATTCTCTGAACAGCAAGCACTCTATTTAGGGAATATCGCTTGTGTGAAATGAAAAAGTATTCATTTGAATAAGTACATCACCGACTGTTATTGTTCGTGAACAATACATAGGCTGTACATTTATTGTTCACCGAACACAGTCGGTCACGGTCACGGTGGATTTCTTAATTGAGACTCACTATACAAGTATACATGCCTCATAGTTGTGCTAAAATATATTTTTAATGGTATAATGACGACACATCAAGCTATAAAAACCAGTTTATGCAGAACTCTTATTCTACGGGAAATCTATGAAAAGCGAGGCAATGTTATACTGGAATTATATAGCTTGTCGTGACATACGTAGTTTACGATAGGTAGTTATGTAGTTATCTATGAATTAATCATCGTTAGAACAAACGATAGGAAAATCGTGTGAGTAGGATTGTATAGATAAGAGAAAAGTTACAGTGTCAATGTCAGTAAACCATATTGCTTGTCCTTATGACTTGGATCTTGACGTATTTGGCCCTGGCTGTTTGTGAGGAGGTATTGGGAGAATACAATCTCAATCAATGAGCCAACTCGTAATAGAGAGGCGCCGAAGTCTCGATCTACGACACTTATAACTTAAATGTAATTTGACCAAGATTTTTGTCTGGTCCTTAAAAGAGACTATGACCTATGAGTTTGTATCGGCAGTTTCTTCTCAGAGTATTAACGGGTACGAAACACCGGGCTCATCTAATTAAAAAAAAGACGTGTTAAGTGTTTGTGAAAACATACTATAGCACGGCCAACGAGAAACGATACCAAATGTAAACAAAACCCATGCTAAAACCCCATCTAAAATGGCCGCCCGAATGTTGGCGAACCCGTCTTAACGTTGTCATGTTTTTGCCGGGATAACGAGACATTACGACAAAGGCTCAAGATGGAAAGAGCTAAATATTAGATTGTCAACGCCACAGTTGTTCTTTAGGTTAATGACCTTTCTTATCGCTTCTCGTTGGCCGTACTATAGTAAAACTTTTTAGTAAAAAAATAAAACCGACTTCTAAAAAAAACTGGAAAATAACTTTATTTCCGGAAGTCGCTGGCTTTTGTTGGTTTCGTTGACTTTATTTGCCACCGACTTCCGGAAATAATAATAATCGGTTTTATTTTTTTACTAAAAAGTTTTTATTTCAGCATTTTTAGTTATAGTAATTATGATATAATACGCAAACACGGTTAAAAAGTTTTTATTTTTAGCTTAAGTCCCGTCGTAGATACAAGTTTTAGTTCCACATCAAGCTATAGATTAAATACTAAGTATCTATATTATGCTTTAGTATCAAACCAATTCAGAAATCATATGCATCATCCCCTAGGGGATACGGTCACCCTGCTCCCACTCGCCTGCCTACCCTAGCGAAACCCATACTTATACATGTGATTGCAGCAATCACGGCAGATTTGCTGTCATTTATTAAAGAGTGCCGTTGTATATCACTGAAGATCTATCACCAAATTAAAATACAATCACCTCAAAAAACTTTTTTGATCATTTGTCTTCGACAACTTCTAAAATATAATCGACGAATGAGTATATCATCAACGTACATGAAGTCAATCTAATACGCATTATTAAAGATAACTCAAAAACTACTTGTCGGATCTTGATATATTTTTTATGGGACCAAACGACAACCACCAGCTTTCGAATAAAAAAAGAATCATCAAAATCGGTTTACTCAGACCTGAGTTATGAGGTAACAAACACAAAAAAAAAAAAAAAACATACAGTCGAATTGAGAACCTCCTCCTTTTTTTGAAGTCGGTTAAAAATAAACATCATTTATTAATTAAGCAGGAAATCAAAGAAATGCCTAGTTAGTTAGTATACCGCATGAAAAGAAGGTACTCTATGGTTACGGAAAAGTATAAGTAAGTACTTATTTGACAGTAACGATTAGACTACCCTATAGTTACACGGAATAAATTACAACAGATCAGCCACGTTTGACTGTAATTTAAAAGAGAAGATTACAGCTATCATTTCGATCCCATCCTCATTCTGCATCATTGTAAATTTAAAAATATTTTTTACACAAATAATGTATCATTATATCGACGTCTTTAATAGTATTGTATTAGCTATTACGCCACAACTATTCTGTTCTGTGATTATAGCCAAGGTTGGTCCGGTTGTCGTAACAATATCTCATTTCGACCATTGCATTTACTGGCATGCATTGTTATACATAGTTATATTAAATATAAACGGTTTTTTTTTGCGATTTTACCTTCATTTTTTTATTTTGACTAGTTAACGAGTAATTTGAATGCACCCAACAGTTTATTTATAAATTGTTTACGCCTGCGTGGAGTTCGAGAATAACCCACGAGAACGTAATTCTGAGATAAAAAGCTTGTGTGGTATTGTATTCCAGGCTTAATAAACGGTTAATTTCATCGAGTTTCGTTCAGCCGTGATTGTGTTATTAACTTCCATCTAAACTGCCATAGATAACAGCCATAGACTCTGACGAAAAACAACAATCCAACTGGATTCCAGCTGTCCTTATCGTCGTTAGTCAAAAGACTCCTATAGGATAATGGACTGAACTGACTTCACAAGTTGCCGACTTGCCGGTCTAAAGCTACGGGCCGTACTGGCTATAGGTAGACGTTAAGTTTGTCAATGTACTACGTACGTACGCACGTATCTAACAGGATTTATATATTATCTATTCTTAAGTTTGTTCGTCACAATCTTATCAAATGCTCACCGGTCTTATTACATCGACATCATTCAAAAATCCTCCTTTCTCAAAATGTGTTAAGCCTTTTGGTAAAACTCGACTGTCTCTCTTACCGAATTGAAGTCGGCCTCATGCTGCACTTCCATAGGTAGCAGTTGGTGATGGAGTCGCGGCCTCTGAACAGCATCCACGATGTCGCTACCTTCTAATATTATATGCCGAGCCATCTGGAACAAAAGAGGTGCTTGATGTCAACTTGAACTCGACTGAGATTTTTGGCAAGGATTGTCTTAAAGCCTCATCTTTTTGAAGCATCATAGCCTGAAGTATTCCACTTCGTAAGAAATTAAGTCATCATTTCCGGAGCTTTTTCCCAACTCTGTTGGGGTCAACTTCTAGTTTAACCTGATGCAGTTGAATACCAGTATTTTACTTGGGGAGACTGGATATTTGACCTCCATAAACCAATATTATTTATATTCTATGGAATTGTGTAATAATTATGATACCTACCTATGACTAGACTAGTTGTTAGATTTTCGACTCCCTGACTACCTGGAACGACTGTCAATCATGTTCAGTTTTTTTTTTTAATTTAATTGCTTTCACCCGCTCTGTGCGGAGCGGTAGGGAGTATCAGTCTTGTACAGACTAAAAAACGTCCATCATCGTCATTTGAGGACCGTCAAGGACCATTGGCTTCATGTGTTTTCCGAATAAGTATTGGAAAAGATTACTTCTTCCTTGAAAAAATCATAAAGAAATACTCAAGGACATACTTGGGTAACAAATGTCAAACTTACCAGCGCTACTTGCGTGGTTATCTTGGTACCGCCAGCGGCTCCGAGAACCAAATCCACGCGATTATTCCTGGACATCACAATACTAGGGACCATTGAGCTGAGTGGCTGCAGATTAGGGGCCAGCATGTTGGCAGGAGAGGGCGGCAGACCGTACGCAGACTCCGTGTGGGGGATCGCAAAGTCATCCATTTCGTTGTTCAGCATGATACCCAAGCTCTGTGACCGCCTCTGAGAGCCCCAACTGAAAAATAGATTATTTTGTGAATGGTTCCAATCATACCAGCTGCTAGTAAATTTTTGATCTCAGAATAGAATAACAGTGTACTTGAAACAATAACACGGCTAAGGAACATTCTAGAGATTCTTTACTTCAAAGAAACAACGGCAAGTTATCTTCTAAATGACCGAAAAAAAATTTTTGGAGAAAATCAAAACAATGAGTATTTTTCCTGCCGTTGTTACCACATTCAATCAAATCAAATCAAATCATTTATTTCAATTAGACCATTACAGGCACTTTTGAATGTCAAGAAACAAAATGAATCTACAGTCCCGGTCACAAGGCATAATAACTTGTGAAAGTACTGCAGTTGCCCATTCCAAAGCGTTGATCTCTATGGAGAAGAATGGGCAAGAAACTCCATGGACACTCTTTTAAATTCTAATATTTTTACAAAATAGTATTTACATCATTCGTGTTGAGATTATACAAATATGTGAGAACGATGTAGAAAGACGTGCACAGTAAGAGCGTCCAGAGTAAATAAAAAACAAAATTCAATTTAAATCTAAATAAATTAAAAATGACCGTGGTAGTTAAAAAATGACCAGTCCCAACTGACAGCGCCCGTTCACGAACATGACGTATGGATCAGCCCCATTCAGCTCGACCATTTTGAAGGGAGCTAAATGACCCGACACACCCGCCACCATCAGCGAGACATTTAAGTGAGCATGACGTTATTAACCACCAGGGCTTCGTCAAGTCAATGATAATACATAGCACTCACATATGGGCTTAATAATTATACAATACTAGAGAATTGATTCTATACATTGCAAAGATAGTCTTACAATCTTCTGCAGCTTCCACTATGGCTTCGGATACTTATTAATGAGTTTACCCCTATGCTTGAGGAGCAGGACCAGCATTGAGCCAAGCATTTTTATCATCAATATAATCCCCCAACTTATAATATGCTTGCCTACATAGTGTGCGTTTAATACAAGATTTAAATTTCGTTTCATTCAGTTGAAGAATGTGGGGAGGTATTTTATTGTAGCATTTCAAACAGTACCCCATGAAAGATGAGTCTACTTTAGGTAACCTGAAACCTGGTTGAACTAATTGATCCATTGGTTCCATTTCAGAATTATTTTCGCCTGCACAAAACAATGAAAATGTCAAGTTAATAGCTTTGTACCATCTTTGGCCTGAAATTTTGATGGGTACTTACCTACTCGTATTTTGTGTGTGAAATTGAAATATTATAGTAAAGTCATTCCAGCGCATTCTCATATCCATGTCGTACCAAACTTTAAGCTTTCTCGGTGTGTAATTTAAACTGTCGGATACGGGATATCCTAAGAAAAGATAAGGTGCAGACAAACCTGTCTACCTTCTATCTTCGTTTTTTTACCATCTACACTCATTCTCCAGTCATTCCGCAATCACGACACTTGCTACAGCGTCGAAAGGTCGAGAACTCACAATTATTGGAAATCACGGAATATATTCCGCAATAATAACAGTGACCGAGTGACTGGCCCATTTGACATTTAGAAAATAAGGTTAAAAAAGCATAGATACATATAATTAATGGTGCTCGTCGCGGAGACGACGCTGCCATCGGGAGCGATGACGACGATGTGGGCGGTGCCATGGTCATCTGGTGCTTCGAATAGCGCGCCGTAATGCTGCCAGTCATTGAACGTCCTGGTGTCGTCGACTTGCTCCCGGAAAGATCGCGCCCAAGCGGGGTTTGAGAGATTCCGCTCCAACTGAAACAAAATGATGTTAAGTAAGTGTCAATGTAGTTTATTCTAGGTAGAATCTCCGCTATTCACTCTGTAGGTTGGAAAAATTCTATGAGTTCGTCGGCTTTCTGTATTTGGCGCGCTAGTACCTAAAACTTCGAGCTGGACAATGTTCTCCAAGGACTTATAACGAAACTAAATAGGTATCAATCGAAATTCGCCAAAAATACTTCAATGTACATTATGAAACCTGCGCAGACATAAGTGTACCTACGTGTTGTCACATTAAAGCATCGTTTATTATGATGTCAGAGGTTCGACGAAGCAAAACAGTATTTATTCTATATAATTGGCAATCACAGGGTTTCATCAATATATTTTTAGAGCCGCCACGTCGTCTAATCAATCTCGTACAAACGTAGGTACCTTTACATTGTGGACGGAACATAAATATTTACGAAGTGTTCAGTACATAATTCTAAACGATATTTAAAAAATAAAACTGCCATTTCAGCGGCGGTTTCCCTACTAGGGTAGCTGAAGTAAGCTGCATGATAGGTAAGAATAGTTTCGACTCTTCTGCCTAGCCTTTCCCAACTATGGTGGAGTCGGCTTTCAGTCTAACCGGATGGAGCTGAATGCCAGTATTTTATATGGAGCAACTGCCTATCTGACCTCCACAACCCAGTTAGGAGTGGATAATACGATACTCCTTTGTAAGTCTGGTTAGAAGACTTTCTTTCGACTTTCGACTGTCAAAGGTCTTCAAAATACAGCCGGGACCAACGGCTTAACGTGCCTGCCGGAGGTAGTCTATGTATCTACTAGGTACATAGAGAGTCACCCATCTACGGAACAACCTAGGCATCGCGACTTAACCTGAAGGTCGGCCTGAGCGGAATTTATTACTTAGCCCTTCATACTTTTTTTTTTGGGGTGGGAAATCATCAAATAACTTCCTCCGCTCTGGGCGGAGAGGGGGGGCGTGTCAGAATTTTACTGACTAAAACCCACCCATGTTCCTTCTATTGCCCTTTACGTTCCGGAGACGCGGTATCTCTTTCGAACAACTCGCAACCCCGGCAGGCGGAGGCTCTGGCAAGCCCCTCTGCTATGCTGATAGACCCTTCATACTTTAAAAATTTCTTACCTGAAAGTGGAGGGGGAGGGTCTGCCTCCCCTGCCGCTTTCTGGCGTCGCGCGTCGGCCACAGTCATAGATATAGATAGTATACTATAAATACTTAAGAACTTCTTCTTGGTGATTGGACATATTGTTTTTGGACATCATTGACATAAACTGAGTAATTTCTAGTGAAATAAACGCGAACAATAATAGATAAAAGCAAATAATAGCTGTGCACGCACGACAAGGATTATTAACTTGTTTGCTGTGTGTCAATATTATGTTGTGTAATAATATGATGTTGCAATATGTTTTTATTGCTTTTTTTTTAATGGTTGTATGCAAAGTACGCTATATTTTATAAGATAACAGCTAGATATCATATACCTAGTTAAATTATAACATCAGGCCTATAACCCCCGAAATCTTAGGCATGACTTATAATATAGCCACATTTCGCCACTTGTGTTTAAGTCCCGTGTGATACGAGATGTGCCTATTGCCATCAACCTGACACAAATTATGTAGCAATTTTTTTTTTTAAGTTGAACCCCTTAAACCTTGGCAACACTACATAGAGTCCAGAAGGTAACGAGGTTGAATAAAAGCTTTTATTTATGGTATTTCTAGTAACGGAGAAGTCTTAATCAAAACTTATATTAATTGACCAAAACAACTTGGTATAATAAATAATAGCTTAGCTGCTTGCTAAGCAAAACCTCGTTTACCTGTCAAATTACATCGCGTCTCAAGAATGTTGGTCAAGTCTACCATCATATATTGATTCTACCCATCTTTAAAACAAGACCAGCTGTAATAACTTACTTCACTAATTTGTGGCATGTTAGAGCGTGAAGGGTCTCCGAGGCCGGTTCGTTTTGCGTACGCATACTTGAAGGTTTCGACGATGCGGTGCCAGTAGAGGTTGGAGCCGGTGGGTACGTCCGTGCCGTCGCCGACCCAGTCGCGCAGCATGTTCAGCATGAACGCCAGAACCGATCCTGACCCCGGCAGAGGTACCGAATAAAGCGTGTACTCTTCCGTTAACGGGACCTCTATGGGGTCTTGCCACACCACCCTAAAAAGTTAAGGATTAATAATCATTTCAAAGAAAAAGTAAGCTTAGGTAGCAACTCGGAAAAGCATTGGCTTACAGAATACTCTCAAACTTCTAGGATAAAAACACCAAGTCTTGGAACTTACTTTAGACAAAATTCAATAGCAATAATGTTGTTGATAAAATTAAATAATCTCACTTGTAATTCCTGAGGTCTTCTTCTGTAATAATGCCACCGAATTTCTGAATATCTTGCACGAGCTTCGCCGTCAGGGAGCCGTTGTGTATCGCCTGTGGGCCCTCCTCCGCGATGATGTCCAATGTTTTGGCTAACGTTGGCTCGGTTATGTAGTCGCCCTCGTTCCATACCTCGCCAGTCGCCGGATTCACGTACAACTCCCTTTTTAGTAAAAAAAAGGTTGCTTTACAGTTGAAAATTAGATATTCTTAAAAACCAGACAGTCAGTTGTTGCTATTTTTGTAAAATTGATACATGTCATTAACGAGGAAGGGCTGACCAGTAACGAGAGAATTAGCTAGAATAATAGCAGAAATTTAAACATAGAGGATTTTTACCGCATGGAAGGCTGGGCTTTGATTCTGTCGCTGTAACTCTTGAGCACGCGGCCCATGTAGGCGTTGACGAGATGTCCGCGGCGGCAGAGTTCGGCGGTGGGCCGCACGAGTTCGGGCCACTGCAGGCGTCCGTACTCCCGATGGAGCTCGCCGTAGCCCGCCAGCTCTCCGGGCACGGCGATGGCGAGGCCACCTACGGTCGATGAGGCGTTGTCGAACATGTCCTCGTGGGCTGCGGCTGGCGCCCTCTCGCGAGCGTTGATCACGCGCACCCGGCCTGTCGATGCGTCGTACACCGTAGCCAGGAACCCACCGCCGAGTCCCATGCATTGCGCACACGCAATACCCTCACAGAATAATGTCGCTATCGCTGCATCCACAGCTGTTCCATTTTGTTCCAGGATTTTACTGAAATATTCTTAATTCATTATTTTAATTTCTTTGTTAAAATCGGACTATCAAAATGTTGGTTTAGGACGATAATACTCAAATATCTCATCACAGACATAAATCGAAAATTATTTGTAATGAAACAGCTTTACATGGAATCATAAAATTATGAAAAGTCAAAGAAACATTAAATAATGTAGACTTTTCATAATATTATTAATTTCAGACAAAACTATTAAATTTAGCTCATCCATAATTAATTTTATACAACAAAATTTCTAAGAATATAGTTTGTATATGACGTTATTTTGTACAAACCGTCCAATATTGGCACATTCGGGGCCATTGGCGGCGACCACAGCTCGTCGGAAGCGCGGTTGGTTGGGGCCGGCCCACGGCTGCAGCACCAGCACCGCCACCAGTGCGCCCGCGACCAGCGCCGCCAACACGCTGCCCACCAAACACCACCGCCGTGATTTGACAGTCCTGACGACACAATTAAAATATTCACATTTGAAGGTCCACACTTACCCATACCGAATTCCTTGCGTACTTGGGATACGACAAGCCGTTGGTCTCGGTTGTCATTAGTAATCTTGGACAGCCGTTACGGGAATTAAGAAGGCCGAAAATCTGACAGGCAGCCTCAAGTAGATGCAAGCGGATGACTTGATTGGTTTAACACATTGATTTATTGATTTAACACACTGTGAGACAGAATGCCGTTTTTGTAATAATATTTCATAAAGACGAAAATAAAATAAGTACAGTGGTTGAGTTTATAAAATGAAGTAGGAATAATGTCAAGATGTACGGAAAGTAAACAATCATTCATTACCTTATAGAATACCAGTTGTTATCGTTTTATTTACAAACATTTGAAAATTCGCATCCTCACAGCCTTTAAACGTTAATAATTTTGAATGTATTCGGAACGTATTATACGTATTGCAAGCCTTTTTTTCGGCCAATAGAACACAACTGCATTTCATTAAAATGTCCGTTATCCGTCAAAATGTTTTACTTTTTACCCGTCATGATCCAAAAAGTTTCCATAAGGATCTAATCCAGCACCTCTTTCCTACATACCGTAGAATGCAAATCTTGTGGAGGAACGAGATATTATTTGTTTTAATATCTACATAATATTCTATATAAAATGCTATTGGATTTTCGTTATAAGTATTTTTTTTACCTTATAGTGTATAGGTGGCAAATGGATTTGACGATGACATGTTACAACCATCTTCTGGCACTCAGATGGACGGTTGAATCTTCTGGCAGTTATTGTTATAATTTGATTACCGAACTCTAACGGTAATTTTGAACTCTGGACTATTTTTGTGGTAAGTTCTACAATACCTAGACAAACGGAGTTTTTTTGCATGGTAGCTTCCACAAAAAAATATATCTAAGAATGGTAGAAATAAAGAGATAAAAAATAAAAACCAATGTTAGGTGAAAATTTGAAAATAGTACTTAAAAAAATTCTAGCTCCTAAAATACAAAAAATCGCGGAACATACATTCGGGTAATACAGGTACTCCTAAGCATAAGGCATCTAATTTTTTTCTTTGGACGCCTATCAACTGGCAACCCTGTATAAAATTCTCGTGTCACAGTGTTAGTTACCATTCTCTTCCGAAATGGCGAGACCGATTGAACAAAATTTTTGGGTGCATATCGGGTAGGTCTGAAAATCGGCCAACATCTATTTTTCATGCTTTTCTCTAGAAAAGGAGCTGAGCAGTGGGTGAAACCGCTGAGCACAGCTAGTTCATTAATATCTTTAGATGATACCGAGTATCCACTTATTGCTAATAATTTATGTAAATTTAATAAAAAAATCGACGTATTAGAAATCATGTTAGAGCCTCAGAATCAAAACAGTGATTACGATATGGAAAATAATTATTACAACTTAATATTCGCTGTACGTCGTTTATTACGCCAGACCATTACGACTACCTAATAATCTGACGCCACTATTTATACAGGAAGAAATAAATACTATCATCTCAAGCCATTGACAATAAAATTCAATCATTCCTTACTGTTTTATTAAACATGACTATCATGTTTAGAAAATATTTGCTCCATGTAATTAATATCTACCTGCAATCGCTTTCTTTCATTTAAGTAAATATTTGGCGGAATTATTTTATAAGCATTGTAATAAAAAAAAAGTATTTGAGTACCTACTTACATATGAAGACATAAGATCCGTGGAAAGCCACGAAATAAATAATTGTGTTAAATTAATGACGTGACGAATTATGATTTGATTGAAAGTTGAATCAGCCTAAAATATTGCACACCTCTGTATGTTAGGTACTAAACCAAATGATTTTAAAAGAGTAACAATGGAGTTTCTTGTCGGTTCTTCTCCACAGGAAACGACCAACCCGAAGCGTGCACCTTTTCTCGTAGTTTTATAAGTTACTATGAAGGCCTATGTGAAATAAAAAAAACCGGCCAAGAGCGTGTCGGGCCACGCTCAGTGTAGGGTTCCGTAGTTTCCCGTCCGGCACAATAAGTGTTCCTACTTATGAGTTTATTATTTGTTTGACGTTGAACGCTAGAGAATTGTATTTTATTTATTATCCAAGTATGGGAATAGTGCGTTAACGTAAACGTGCTGCGAATGACTTAAACTATTATATAAACTATCATAGACCCGTAATATTCCATTGGTGTAATAAATGCAAATCCAATGCCTCACAAACCCGACTTCTCTCTCCGCCATATGACACTCAGGCTCTATTAGTTCTGGGTAAAGAAAAAGAGACACTTCTCTAGGCCGAAACGATGTGTGTTGGCCTGTTGGGATAACAAATCATGAAAGGCGCGCACAGCGTCGTCCTCAACACGATTATCACTGTTCAAAATATACGAGAACATTTTAATACCGGACAAATCAAAATCAAACCTCGACAACTAATTAGATTATGCACTCATAAATAAAATTACGAATATATTTAAGAGCAACTTACTTTACCACGGTAGGTCATGAAAGCACGGAATATCTTAACATCGACTTTTAAAAAAATGACGTCATTACACAACGCCATCTATCGAACCATTTATGAACTGGTTTTTACCTTAATATTTGTTGGTGTTAAAAAATGAATTTTAGTTTTGTTCTAAATTGCCTTAGCATGTTCTTAATAGAAGTTTTATGTAGTTATAAGATACCGCCAATGCCAAGGAGAGACCAACCGAACAATTCGGTAATACCCGATCCAATGTAATAAGTACCTACAGCGCCATCTCTCGGGGAATTGGGTTACTAATTAATACTTTTTAGGGTTCCGTAGTCAACTAGGAACCCTTATAGTTTCGCCATGTCTGTCTGTCCGTCCGTCCGTCCGTCCGTCCTCGCTTAATCTCTGTGACCGTTAGCACTAGAAAGCTGAAATTTAGTACCAATATGTATATCAATCACGTCGACAAAGTGGTAAAATAAAAATTGGAAAAAAATGTTTTTTTAGGGTAGCCACCCTATATGTAAAGTGGGGAGTGTTTTTTTTTTTAATTTCAACCCTAATGTGTGATATATTGTTGGAAAGGTATTTAAAAATGAATAGGGGTTTACTAAAATCATTTTTTGATATTGTCAATACTTTCGGAAATAATCGCTACAAAAGTAAAAAACAATGTGTCCCCCCCCCCCCCCCTCTAACTTTTGAACCATAAGTTTAGAAAATATGAAAAAAATCTGAAAAGTCGAACTTTATAAGGACTTTCTATGAAAATTATTTTGAACTTGATTGACACAACAGTTTTTGTACAAAAAAGACAAAGTGTTTTACAAAATAATTTCTGGACTAAGTTTGTAGTATAATCGTATATGCAAGCATTTTTTTTAACTTCGTTTACATATTTTATTATCCTGAACGTATCTTTTTTCAAACAAAAAAAAGAATTATTGAAATCGGTTCTCGCAATCCAAAATTATTAAAAAATGTATTAATTAGGAAATACAATTCTCTAGTGTTCAACGTCAAACAAATAATAAACTCATAAGTGGGAACACTTATTGTGACGGACGGGAAACTACGGAACCCTACACTGAGCGTGGCCCGACACGCTCTTGGCCGGTTTTTAATTTTGGATTGCGAGAACCGATTTCAATAATTCTTTTTATGTTTGAAAAAAGATACGTTCAGGATAATAAAATATGTAAACGAAGTTAAAAAAAATGCTTGCATATACGATTATACTACAAACTTAGTCCAGAAATTATTTTGTAAAACTTTTTGTCTTTTTTGTACAAAAACTGTTGTGTCAATCAAGTTCAAAATAATTTTCATAGAAAGTCCTTATAAAGTTCTACTTTTCAGATTTTTTTCATATTTTCTAAACTTATGGTTCAAAAGTTAGAGGGGGGGGACACATTGTTTTTTACTTTTGGAACAATTATTTCCGAAATTATTGACATTATCAAAAAATGATTTTAGTAAACCCCTATTCATTTTTAAATACCTTTCCAACAATATATCACACGTTAGGGTTGAAATAAAAAAAAAAACACTTCTCACTTTACATGTAGGGTGGCTACCCTAATAAAACATTTTTTTCGAATTTTTATTTTACCACTTTGTCGGCGTGATTGATATACATATTGGTACCAAATTTCAGCTTTCTAGTGCTAACGGTCACAGAGATTAAGCGAGGACGGACGGACGGACGGACGGACGGACGGACGGACGGACGGACAGACAGACAGACATGGCGAAACTATAAGGGTTCCTAGTTGACTACGGAACCCTAAAAATGTATTTGATTGACTACAGCAAGCCTTTTTGCCAATCGTAAGAAATTATATTTCACATGTGATAAACAATAAATGAACTTGAATTAATACGTACGCACTACGTACTTGAAAAAAGCAAGTACCTAAATACACGTGCACCTACTTGAACCATACAAATGAAGTCGCATAAAATAACTTCCCAAGGTGTTTGAAAGACCTGACAAAATGTTATACTAATCTCATTATAAATAATCATTAAGTTGTACGCCTGTTTATCACAAAACTCAATAAAATTTTATGCCTAATCTAAATGTACACTACAAATTACAAAATTTAGAATTACAAAATTATTTGCATACAGTTAGAAGAAAAGGAATAAGCACGTCTGAATAATAATAGTCGCTTGGGTCCATCTTTCTGTGCCTCCTAGTTGTGAGTGATCACTGAAAATATGTATCAAGCTATTTTATAGCTATGTTCATTTTTGACTTCACTTATGAAGACTGCCAAGTAATCCTTGACAAGTTCCTTTATTTGAACAAGAGATCGTACTTACTCTGATAGGGGTAGGTGCTTAGGGTGGTGATATCATATAATTTCTAAACAAATATTTTGCTAAGATAATAGTCATATGAGCTTAGTAACTTTTGTGCACTTCGTACTCTTTTTGTACTTAACAAAAATATTGGAGTTATCATACCGATCATCAATTTATTGACGAATCGATTTATTTTGTTCATCTTTGTAACACTTAAACAATTAGAGTGCTACTTTTGCGCTTGTAGTGGCCAAATGAAAACAAAATACATACCTAACAAATGCCCGATTTGATTTAGATCAGTAGACTGAGCTGGCCAAGGTGAGAACCAGCTGAAGTTCCCTCTCTGATCATCTGAGAGGTAGTTTATTAATGCCATCATCAATCTCGTGTTCAAATAAGGCTCATTAAGGAGCTCGTGGTTAAATAAAACTTAAAAGGTGTCAAGGGACACCCGGATGGAACGAAGTTATTATTTATTATGTACAAAAAACCTGTATACCTACACTAAAAAAAATCGCGACATCACACTGTTCAATGCGAAATACTGGCTTGCTTTCTATGAGAGAGAGAGAGACAGACAAAGAAACACACGCACGCCTTACAACTATAGCAAAAAGTGTCGTTACAACTTTTGGTCTTAATTTTTTCCGTCTAGCCCCCTTTCGCAACGCGCGATAAGGAACTTCGTTCCAAAAATACTTGGAATAAATTCAGACGTTTGATAACTTTCACAATTAAAGAAAGGAGGCAATACCTCAAACAATAGGTAGGATTCATTATTGCAACCACAAAGCTAACTATGCAGACAATTACCTACACTCTCATTATGTCTGGATAGTGAATATCCGAACTATGTCAGTACAAGTCTAATTACCTTAATTTTTTAAGCGGCCATGACCTAAATTCTTGGGCGTTGGAAACCCAAAATGGCGTAGACAAGAGGTTATGTTTTGTAGTTTCGCCCAGTTGCACCATGGACTTTAACCTTATTACTAGCAACACGTATGTAATTAGGTAATCCACGATGCGAGAAATTGTTTTTGTCCCACAAGCAGTCGGTTCAGTAGTCCAAATTTAAAGGATTCGAAAGTGTTTCGTTCCCAGAGACAACGCACACATTTCTGTGTTCTGTCACACACATGTTATGTTCTCATGATGGTATTACAGTCTGTCGTTAGGGATGATATGCGTGCTCATGATCGCAGTTAAGGACGCCGTTTCACGGTTAGACGATGATAATTGAATTTCGGTCTTGTCAAGACAATCCTATTTCGTAGATGGTCACTAGTGTACGACTAAAGGTTGCCAAGGATGCCGATTGCGGCCGTCGCCACTACATCCAACATCCAACTGTCCAGCTGAAGCCGAAGGTTATAAACAATCCTAAGACATTTCTTAGGATTGTTTATAACATAATTGGGTTCGGAATTGGTTAAAAGTAATACTATTTTAATTAATACTCTTGTTGACTATTAGCAACGAAATGATTAAAATTGCCTTCCAACTTGTTAAGAATGTTAGCACTTCGATATACATGTGTGAGCCCCGCCCCACCTTCGCCTTTTAAATCTATTCCATGGTATTTCGTGGTTGGACACTACATATTTCTATTACTTACTATTATAATCAATTGAACCGGTAGGTACGAAAATATTTGATCATGACCTTTATATTGAACCTCAAAGTTACGACGTAATTGGGTACACGCTTTGCACACAATTAGAGCATTGTTTTTTTTTGGCTATTATTATTATTAACAAAAGACTAAATACTGCTAGTATTTAGTCTTTTGTTATGGAAGGTACTAACTTAGGTGGTTTGTTCCGTTTTTTTACTATGAGATTTGTGCGGGCAGTGTATGTTATGCTAGTTCTAGATTTTATGCGTAACGCGACCTATATTTTTTTGGTTGATTTTACATTTACTTGCTTTGTGTATTTTGTGTGTTATCGTATTTTGAGCATCTATCACGTTTATATTCCTAAGTCAAATTGTACAAAAATGCCGTGACTAAATTAATGCGTTTAATCATGTTTCTAATCCTTTAATTGGGTACTTAAATAAAATTATTATAAATTCGCTTATCATGATTATAAAGCGGACAATTTAAAACTATTGTGCAATATACCTACATATAGTGCCACAAACGAGTTATTACTGAGATCTAAATTGATTCAGAATCTTTGTTTCATTATTGCAATTGCGGTTCATATAATGAGATTTATCGATTATATTTATCGATTGCATTTGAAAAATCTCATTAGGATATGAAAGCACCTAATTTCCAAGCTTTGCAGCCAAGTGGATTGATGCCTGTCTAACAAATACCTCAAACTGCTGGTTTTTTCTAACATTTTTGTATATTATTGATTCATGTTGTTGGACATTCACAGCGAAGAAGGAAAACATTGGAAACAATAGTACATTTTGACTTGTAGTAATTCAGTTTAACACAGCTTATGATAGGTAGTCACGTCTTACAAAGATAATGTAACTGCTCGGTATCTTTACGAGAGCATTAGTAAACTAAACATAACTGAAATCCATGTAGGAATAGACTTAGGTAGGGTAATAAGAGCATCTTAGTATAGGTATACAACACCTTCTTGAGTCTTTGTCTCTGCTTTAACATAATGATAAACCAGTTTTAGCATACATTTTATGATAATTTGATAACATAGGTACCTACGTATTTTTATTAATTAATTATCTAGATAAACCGAGATACGGGAATGTTTACCCGCCAAAAAATATGACGATATCAGTACTTAAGTAATCCGGTATCATGAAATTCATTGAAAGAATTTATGTTTGTTTTAATGACTTCCGATAAACTCATTTCAAGGGCGTTTTTCGTAGGTTCCTAGGTACTTGTACTCCAATCGGACAGCTGATAATAGTAGGTCCGATGATGTAGAAGTTCTTAGTTTAGTGTAAACGCTTTGTTCACTAGGTGATAGGTTGGTGACCTAGCGTTGCTGAAACTAAACGATGTAGTACGGTCGAGTCTACTTCAAGAAAGCACCAGGGGCCTTAGTCTGCTATTACAATAGTGTCAGAATGGTCGATCACTGATCGCATAATGGTTGATTTTGACAAGTTTAGTATGTAGCAGATTACCAAACTTGTCAAAATTAACCATTATGCGATCAGTGATCGACCATTCTGACACTATTGTAATAGCAGACTAAGGCCCCTGGTCATTATCTGCTTAGCCTTTTTCGCTATTACCTATGTTGGGGTTAGCTTCCAACCGGATGCATGTACCGACTGCCTATCTGTCCTTTACAACCCAGCTGCTGCATAATACGATACTCCTTGGTAAGACTAGTTGACAGATTTTCGAGCCATTGGCCATTGACTCTGTAACGACTGTCAAAGATTTACAAATGACAATCAGGACGCGTAGGTAGGTTATTAGGTAGCCTACCTGTGTACAAAAAGCATTTTACGATTTTAGAACACATTTCCATTATTGAAATTAAGTCATTCAACCAAACAAAATTGGTTCACTAGTTTGTCCTTTCTGCATTTATTAAACAGTTTGGCAGAATATATTTACATAAACATACATGTGAATACACTTACATATGATGTATATTTTATTGTTATAGGTACGTATTACGCGCTTTTTCTCATGACCGTAAGTAGGTCTTACAGAGCGCCACGTACCTACCTATTATCCATCCAATACTAAGCAGTTTTAGGCAGCTAATTAGCTACAACTTATATATTATTAAAAAATCCCGTTTGGTACTAAAACCAGCCAAGAAACGCCTTTAGACGAACGCCTTTGATTACACGTTCTGAAGTTTTTCTTTCGTAAATTCTCTCGCAAGTTTTAACAAAAACATATCTTAAAAAACCTCCGACATAGCATGGCTTTAGGAAACCCCCGGACTTACACATCCACGAGTATTTTCCTACCTACCTACCTGCACATAACCGTTATCTTTATGTGTCATCATTATGATCATACGTATCCACAGAGGTAAACTTCTTGGTTTTTCTTAGATCACAAGTTTCCCAGCGACTTGGATTCTCTTAGCTTTCTTTTGTTTTGTTTTTTTATATGCTGACGTATCAACTATGTGCAAATTAAGTAGACAATTTATTATAACACGCAACCATGACGTCTGTCTATGCTTTATCTGTGGTAATTAATACTAATTTTCTTTTTATAACATGAATGAACGAAATCGCGGTATGGGGACGTTGTAGGATTGAGATTGGGTCTTACCACGTCTGGCAAGTAGGTAGGTACTCCTTAGAACAGAATTGTGAGGAAAAAGGACAGGGAGGCCTATACCCTGCTGTGGGACAATAAACAAGTAACTGTCCTGTATTCAACCTGTGCATGCTGTTCATCGGAATTTGTGCATTTTTTGTTTTCGCAGTAAACTGCTACGCTATCGTTGCAGGGTGCTAATATTGTTTAAAAGGTAGATATGAACCATGATATTATTTACTTAGGTATCACATTAAAATGTAATGGTGCACCGGAAATGAATAGGTTTACCTATTAAGTAAGTATACTTCTTTTTTGTCACTTGCCTAGATTTACTTAGTAATTATTACGAAGTCTCTGTGTGTCTATGATCTATGATTTTGGATTTTTATTTCCTTCCGTGAATGAGGTTTAACATCTTTGAGTTGCAATGTGTAGGAACGCCGCCATGGATAAACAAAACAGTTGTAGAATTCCTAAATACTAATAACCTAGGTACTATTTTAGGATTTTCATAAACACCGTTCACGAGTTCGCAAAACAATTGGTTTGTAAACATTTACAAATATAAACTATGCTTTGAGCACATAATCGCCTATTTGCACAGCTGGTTTCTACTGGTACAATAACAAAGCACTTTTTTACCTAATCGGTAACCTAATTATTGGCTTATACCCAGGCCTAATTAATAAACGGTATCAGACAAAAATAGCGGTTCGTTAAAAAGCATAGATACAACATTTGCGTACAATAAGGAACATCCTAAAACAGGGGTGGCGAACCTTGATGAACCAACGTGCCATTTTTCCTAAATAAATGTTGAATGACGCCACAGACGTGCCATCAAATAATTTTGACTAAGTGATTGTATTAGGAAAATAATTACTATCAATTCGAAACTTTTTTTACTGACTAGTAGAGTCATCGCCAAACGGTTTGTAAGCGAATTAATTTTATTCATCTCTGAAAATAATGAATCGCTCCGGCGAGTTATAAAATGATAGTAAGATAAAAATATGAGTAAAATTGTTTGCGTGCCCAATTCGTTTTGTCGCGTGCCGTCTTTGGCACGCGTGCCATTGGTTCGCCATCTCTGTCCTAAAACCTGCCTGAATCTTACCTACTTTTTACATGTTTGTGAAAAATAGACACAAAAAAAATCTTAATTTTCCATATCCGACCGTAACGCTAGAGTTCCAGGGATGGAAAAATATCCTTGAAAGTAGAAAAAATAAGATTGCTACAAATTAGGCATTAAAATGTACAAAAACATGTTTTTACTATATCAGTTTTTATTTTGTACAAGCTTTTGCCTGCGGCTTCGCTCGCGTTAAATTCGGGGCAACACAGTTCCCTTTTCCTGATTTGCAGGTCCTTGCGCCTTATTTATTGTAATAAATCCTAAGTTTTCCGTTTTCTTCCCTCTTTCTCCCTCATATCTCAATATTTTTTTAAATATATAGCCTATGTCCGTCTCCAGGGTCCTAACTATCTCTGTACCAAAATTCATCAAAGTCGGTTTAGCCATTTAGGCGTGAAGACGTAACAAACAAACAAACTCACTTTCGGTTTTATAATATTAGTAAGGATTTGTATTGTATGTATGTAATGTTTATTTTATGATTGATGACTTAATTTTTTCCAGTCTACATATTATCTCATTCAACTTTCCTCTCGCAGGTCTGCTGGAAGTAATTTCTAATGAAAAAAGAACCTTTGTGTTCGTGTGTCTTAAGTCCTGTTAAGTATTTTGTTTCTGCATAAATAAAACATTTTCTGATGTCGTTCACCTTGATCAGCAACATTATCCTCATATGATCATAAAGGAATTTTGTGAACCTAAGCTTCTCAAACTACTTATACGCACTGGGGAAATAACCTGGGGCCTTAGACTGCTATTACAATAGTGTCAGAATGGTCGATCACTGATCGCATAATGGTTGATTTTTACAAGTTTAGTATGTAGCAAATTACCAAACTTGTCAAAATCAACCATTATGCGATCAGTGATCGACCATTCTTGTAATAAACTTGCCTGCGGCTCTTGTGATACAATAGTAAGTAGGTACCAATCAAAGGCGTTAAAGATTAGGAATGTAGTAGATAAATTATTTAATGATATTGTTTTTAGGTATTAAAGGTAGTATTATAGGTAGTAAAGGAAACCACCATAATTAATGCTGTAAAACTTCTGTTTAGATTATAAAGACGTGTGAATGTGAAACTTACAATAATAGTGACCCATTTTATTGAATGTTATGGAAAAATGTTATAGAATTTATTGTTTCCACAATAATTATCGAGTTTCATTAATGAGAAGCATGTTTTCATAAAACCAACTGCCCAAATTAACGCGATTTTATAGTCGTTCCATTTATAGTTTTATCAAATAGGTAGGTCCACAAATGAGTGTTAGTTTATCATTAAATACCAGAAATTTTTGTGAGAGTAAATAAAAAAAAAACACGATCCTAAATTGGTTGCAAACTGGTTCTATGCCGCGACGCCAAATAATTAGAATATAATCGAGAAACTTTACACGTTCAAATGGGCACAAATACATTATTTTTCAAAAAAACGTCAGTACAAAGACCATTATACGAAATTATTTCACTTATAAAAGTAATGTCATTTAAATAAATGTCGATGTTTCTCACCACATGATCAATGCTGACGACAGTCCGTGATCGGAGTCACTCACAAACTGCGCGGGCGCAGGCGAAGAATTGTTTGAATGGTTTAAGGTCGATCGTTCGCTTTCCTATTGCGTAGGACCATGAATTGACGATCTCGCACCTTGATGTAGATAGCTTACAGAAGATAAAATCCATGATAATAAGGAGATAGGTTTCATTATCATTTTCAGACTGATTTAATGTTCTGATAAAGATTCTGCACGTGCGATTAACTTAATTAATTCTCAACTTCACGCCTGTTTACGTCACGATGGGTAGAGATGACAGACCAAGTTACATCTTTTTAGATTCGTCTCAGGAAGATTTCTCGAAGATACTTTTAGAATTTTTCTGCTGAGAGATTTTATTTGATTTTTGTTGGTCTTTTTGAATTGGCTTATTCTTTGGAACGTGCAGAATTTTATATAAGGTTTTTTGGTGACAATTTGTTTGATTTTTTATTAGCGCTGGCATCATTTATACACGACTGGGTTTAAGTTTAAGTAACGTTCCCCAAAAATACGTAGTTTGCAGAATAAATAAGTTAAATGGCAGTTGGCTAGCTATTTATGTCAACGCACCGATGGCCTGGGGGATGGAGCAAGCAACAAGTCCTGGAGTGGTGATCGCGTATTCAGCAAGCATACAGACTAGGACTCCCTCCAGCTAAGTAAACCACCACGCGAATGTAGAAAGAGATGACAGGTTCAATCGGACTGGACGCAGAAGTTGGAGGAAAAGATGGCGTGGCACAGCTTGGGGGAGAATAATTGATTCCACAAGAATCTTCAGGTAACATTTAAAAGTGAGGCAAAACGTGTTTGGATCTGACAACCATTATCGTATCTTATTTGTCGAATGACTTTCACGCACATATTTCGACCGTTCGATGCACTTTAACAACCGAAATTACTGTGAAAGTCAGGCCATCAGGTATAAAATCAGGTTTGTAAAGAAATATTGATGTTTGTTAGGATAAATCTTTATTGGAATTCCGATTCGAACGCGAAACTAGGAGTAGCGATAATGGATGAAGTGTATTTATAAAACAAAAGGGGATATAGAGGGTTCCTTCAAGTAGAAAAATAATTCTTCTGTATTTTTTCAAAAAATTTATCCTAACAACAAGTTCTTCATTTGAAATGTCACACAATGTTTTAGTCTGCTCACGTCTACCTCACACCTTTGCGTTTACGGACGTTCAAACGAGTGATCCTCCATGGGTTCCGCAAAACCCTAGAAATACCGACTATTGGGTATATGCGCATTTGTGCCTGTCTAAATGCTTTGTTTATTTTACACATTTCTTAAAACATAAAATAAGTATGTTGAAATGGTTTTCAATTAGTTTCTCAAGAGTGGCAATTAAGATTAGATAAGAGATTATCAAATGAAAGTAGTCTGGAGGACTTAAAATTCTTGTTTTCGGTTACTTATATAATTCAGAAATAAATTTGGGGAAATATTGCCATTCGTGTAAAATTTATGGATGGATTTGATTAACCGGTTGTGGCCGAGGATTATATGTGTGCGAACATGCTCTTATTTTGTACGATATCAATATTGATACGGTTAGGCGTTGAAGTGTTGTAGTACTGGCAGGCGCTGTAGGTATATTACATTCAAATTAAATATTAATGTAGTTTTATGGAAATATAAAGATTTTTTTGTAGGTTTAAATTATTTTTAAGTTAATACTTGGCTATGTGGCGAAAAATGAACGCCCATAATACAGGCAGGCCAGACTACTGTTTTGCAAGTTCTGCCGTATGTGAATATAAAACGAAGCTAAAGTGCGATCAGGGATGAGAGTACATACCAAGGCATCCACTTGCATGCTATCTCGCTCTCTGAAGATATGTGTTTTTCATCAAGCCTTTTAGTTATTTTATCTTCTTATAGCAGCTTCTTCACGTATGGTTGAGAATAAATCATCATTCAACCTCTTTTTTGGATGGGAAATCAAATGACTTCTCTTGCTCTGGGCGAACTGGAAGGGAGTAAGTATCTCATGGACATACACTAAGGAGATTGTCCATTAAGTGGTTGGGCAGGAGATGGTTGACGGAGCACAGCTTTAACCAAGTGCTGGTAAATGTTAGACCAAAGAAACCTGGGTGGTCGTAACAATCGCGGAAAACACTTGGATGAGAGACGTGCAATAACCTGGAAGTGTGCCAAAAGAAAGGGAAGGTCTATAACCAGCAGAAGGTAATTTCAGGCTGAAATGCAATTTAACAAAACCTTATAGGTAATGAAGAAAATAAAGATCATACATTTTGGTAGTGAAGCAAAATGAGAGGGAAAATACAGTGGTTTCATATTTTTATTACTCTTTGGTTAAAGTGGCGTTGAGAGGGGGAGAATGGAAGAAGGAAACATGTTCCGATCTCTAACATAATATGACGAGGGCAGGAAGCTGATGCCTCTTTGGTTTTGGCCATTTTTGTATGAAATAACTGTTATTTAAATCATAATACCAGATGGCGCTATTACACTTTAAGCACAAGTGTTTAAGGAAAAACACTCGTATATTACGGCTGTAATCCCTAAAAGTTTAAGCAGAGATGTATGTATGGTACCACCAAACGGCAATGGCATTTATATATTACTTATAGTATAAATGCGAATGTTTGTGCGATATTTGGCACAAAGTAGATTAGATTATAGTCCGGAAAAACACATAGGACACTTCTTTTTTCGATCATCACGCGGGCGAAGCTGCGGGCGTCAGCTAGTCCCATCCTTACTAATATTATAAAAGCGAAAGTGAGTTTGTTTGTTTGTTTGTTACCTCTTCACGCTTTAATGGCTGAACCGATTTGGATGAATTTTGGTACATAGATAGTTGGGAACCAGGAGACGGACATAGGCTAATATTTTTTTAAAAACAAGTGGGTTGTGAGGGAGAAAGAGGGAAGAGGAGGTAAAACTTAGCGTTGCTATTACAAATCAATAAGGCGCAAGAGGAACTGTGTTACCCCGAATTTAACGCGAGCGAAGCCGCGGGAAAAAGCTAGTATAAATATAACTTGCCAGCTTGTTGCTTATCAGGGCAGCAGGCTTTATCCCGTGGGCAATAATTCTGACTCTTTTTCTAATGGACCCATTATCATCTACTGATCAGGAAATTGAAGAAATGGTTTCATACTCAGCAATATTGCATATGAGCAATTGACCAACGAAGCAGAAATTCTATTCAATTTAAATAAAACATACAAATGTGTAAAAAAAATATCTGTTATTCAAGATAGCCTCCACACAATATTTCAAACATTGTTGATTCTGGTAACTAACGACATCATATTCATGTAAAGGAGGCATAGTGTTCCTAACTTTGTCCCATAATGTGGGAACAACCTTATTTGACGACGAAATCGGCTTGACGCGGAAAGAAGAGCTTTATATCCGTGCGCATGTTATAAAAGCAAATAATGTAGGTAGTTTGTGATATCTTCACGCGTTCCCGAGATAAAGAGTTTTGACAGACAGACGGACAAAAAAGTAATCCAATAAGGGTTCCGGTTTTTTCTTTTGAGGTACGAAACTTAAAGTTTCTCACGCTTTTATCACGCCAAAATAAGAAATGACTTCCACTATCTACTTCTAGGCTCTATCATTAGATGCTAAACTCCATGCGCAATTTATTGTTCCAAATCAAATCTTTAGGGTTTTACTAGTAGCCACTTAAAGAGTTCCACTATCCACCCCCTGGCTTTATAATCATCTTTTTTTTTTTTTTGGTGTGGCACTAGTTGCGTCTTTGTGCCAATATCGGGTATATATAATCATCTTCTGAAGATATCAAATTATAGTATCGTCTCTCGAACTACATATACGTACAAAGTTGCATTTCGATAAGACAATAAGTAGGTAGCTTAAAAATTGACTTTAAAGATTTGTTTGTTAAGACTAAACTTAATATGCGCGTCTTAAAGGACGTAATTCGTATTAGATAAGACGATGCGATTAATGATCATTCTCGCTTTATTTTTTTTCTCATAAAGCGCTTTCTGACCGAGTCAAGCCGAGTTTGCGTAGATATAAGGTGGACACTCCACAAATCACGGAATCGTCACGACGCGGTACAAACGGCTGCCGAGGCGTCTCTGTGAGAAGCATAGCTCTGTGTTGACTGTTAAAATTCCAAAACATATTAATTATAGATGTTTTTACAATAAACATTCATGTGGCCTGTTTCAGATGTGCACAAATTAAACATATTAGCTTCAGGAGTTTCTCGCTAGTCGCTTTTCGCTAGTTTAGTTTTTGCACAGATACAATCAGCATAAAAGTCAATAACCGTAAATAACTTTTGATAATTTGATTACGTCGGATCATCAAAATGACCTAAACTTTAACAATTTATTTCTTTGAAAATCTTAACAATTTTATTAGTCTTCTAATATTTGGCAAATTATAAAAAGGAAATTCATTTTAGACTGATTTGTGATGACTGCATTTAAAATATTCATGATATTCGGTAATATAATATTGATTAGAATGTGTCTAAATGTCAGCGAAGCGCAGACAAAGCAGCAATATGCTAGAGCATTTCCTTACTACTAAATTGATAATAAACTCAATTAAAGCTGTTTTAGGGTCCAAAATAGCGTACAAGACATAATTTTCTACAGCGTTTCTCCGAGTATATCGCGAATATTGTCATTAAAAAGTTGACAGTAAATAATATGTCCAAGCATTTTGCTGCTCTGTCTGTGTTATCCCTCGGGCACCTTATTTACAAAATAATATGTACTGAGGGCAGGACATAACAAAATAATTTGTTAAAGCCCATTAATAAAAAGGTTCTTCCATAAGTAAATGATTTTAATGCAGTGTTGCAATCTTTTCAAATAAATAATATTATATTCTTGTCTATTGGCATTTAGTAAAACAGATGATCAGTGGCTCGTCTTAGAGTAGGAACGACGCTTTTTCTTTTTATTTTTTCGCGGTTTTTTTTTACATAATCTTATGGCTTCCGACTAGAGCAACATTTTATTTCCAGAATGTTTTCCATCCGAGCTATTATTTTGGAAATATTAATCATTTAATATAAAACAAATAAAAATCGAAGAGCCACTTGTTTATAGTTCGGTTGAGTAGTTCAAAAAACTTCATAAATTTATCCATGAGTGGCCCATTCTAAATAAAAAGAGCCCCTTGGTATTGAACCATCGCCACCATTGTCCATGTTATGGAAATGGTTTATATAGACAATGTTGACAGATAAGTATGGCAAAAAAGGTTTCGAAACAAAACTTTTTTGTTATGTCCTCGCTCCATAGCACCCCAAAAGTAACACTCAAACCAAACATAATTAAAAAGACGAACATTTTAAATTTCGTTGTGTATATCATAATTTTTATGATAACATTAAACATAATTATATTATTATTATCTCTTTCGTACATATTATCTTGATAATAATACAATTTTCATAAACTGAATGTGCTGAAATTATCATTAAGACTAAGCCCATGTTCGCATGGAATTTTTTTTAAACCATGTACTGGATTTTCAACGATTGTACGAGAGTTGAAAGTCTGACTATGATTTCATATAACGCACTAACTGCTATATTTTATTCTCAACACTGGAACTCAGAGTTTAGGAATTGAAAATCCAGTGAAGAAAAAATATCATCCGTGCGAACGTGTGCTAACTTATCATTATCCGACCTACATTTCAAATGAATATAAATGTAAAAAAAAATACTAACTTAGACTAAGTATAAATAATAATTTTCACTAGTCCGGTGTTCTGGATCTTGGCAACTCATCACCGAAACAATGCTTATTGATAGGGTCCTTATAAGAGTTCTCATGGAGAACACTATGAGAACTGGTACGACATTTTGTCAGACACAGTTCATAATCATCACTCAGTGAACGGAAAAGCACATTCTTCTCCGTTGAGAGCTTGGATAACACTACTTCTAGCATGTCCCTCTGAAAACAAATTTAAAAAATGCTTTAATTATACCTGTAAGGTTTTTATTTTCCAGTGTCAACAATGTTAACAAATGTTTCCCTTGAGTATTATTATACTTAATTATTGAGACACGAGGAGTGCTATAATGTAAGCCAATGTTTATGCTTTTGGTGCTCTAAATAGACAGGGTAAAAGGAATATTGACACACCAATTTTTAGTGCTTCCACCCTGTATAACTAAGGGTTTATTATAGCATAACATTATCACACTTTTAGGCAGAGTTATACCTTAGTATAGTATAGCACATTTCAACAGTCATGTAGTCCACAGGTCTATTGCAATTTTTATAAATAAATGCATATAACATTCCTCTTTGCTCACATTTATTCCTTTACTATTTAGAATGAAATAAAACAAACTAATATTGTGAGAAGCCTAGTTCAAGTTCTACCGGTAGACAACCCAATATAGTTTGGTAGACAACCCAATATAGTTTGTTAAAGGTTGCCAGATGATGAAATGAATGAAAAATGTCAATACCTTACTGGGATCCAAACAACATGATACACAGTATTCATATATTATACAGCAATTATTTTCTGAACATGTTTCACAGTTGTATCTTTCAGCAGATTCAGAATCTGTGTCACAACAGCCATTCTTAGTCACATCACTTCTGTGACACACATAACCTGAAATACAAATTATTGTTTGACTAAGCTTTTTCACAAACATTTATTTTTATTTATTAATTCATATAACAATTTGAGTTTTGTTTGAATTAGTTCTACATTAGTTAATTTGTTACGGCAAAAAAACAAAAATAGTGATATTAAAAAATTCAAAAACAATAAATAATAATCAATAAAAATTTCACCAAACAATATTATTGCTTTGTAATATTATATTGTAAATGTAAACTTGTTTCTTTTAGAATTTGACATATTTTAAGAGTCTTAAAACAGTCTCAGAGTTTTTAACAGTAGTGTCCATTCCTAAATCCTCTGAATAAATATTACAAAGTTGTTATTTTTTTGAGAAAAAAAGCACATAATAATAATATGTTTGTACTAAATGAGTTTTTGTTCTAAATAAGAGAGATAGGTTTTCAAATAGACCTTGCGGTATTAAAACAGTAATGCACATCACCTCGGCTAAGTGATAATTATTAATATTAGTCTGAAATTCCCGCCTTGAGCAAGGGTGATCAATGCTAGTGTATACATAAGAAGAGTCTAACAGGGGCTCAAGAATAGGCTAGTATTATCTAAATATGTGCTTCATCGTCGACCACATCATCACTTACCATCAGGTGAGATAGTGGTCAAACGCGAGCCTATCAATAAAAAAAAAAAAAAAATTACCTCTATCATCAACAAGTAACTGTTTTCCTTGCACCGAGTTCCTGCAGATCACATGATCAATAGTATCATTGTGTTCCTGAAGTGTTCTCCAAACAAATGGCTTCCTTTCAAATGAAACATCTTGATAGATCATGCCTCTGCTGCTACCCTGGAAAATAAATTTATTTTAATATTATCACTATGTATGTATTTATGCTGTCTTGTCTGTATGTATTAACTTGATAATTTTTATATTCAAACATTCAGGGTACAAAAATAGCTGTTAGAACTCTTCTTGAATTTTGTTTAGTTGTAACAGTTTACAGACAGACACAGTTTCTTCCCCATTTATAATCTTAATAACTAAAATCGTGTGTAACTATGATCAAACAATGCTACTTTTCAAAACCACCCAACCATTTTCAATGAAATTTGATTTGGTACTGTTGGTTCTAGCTGCAAAGACAGTTTTGGACACGATAGGAGGCAATTGGAATAATATTTTTATTTAGTTTAGTTTCATATTTTGATAAGTCATACTGATAACTACTATTACTGTACCACCAACCAAAAGTTTAAGATGTGTATCAAGATTGTTATTTTTTTTTTTTTGATAAAATTATCTAATCAATGATAACCACATATGAAATTGATTTTGTGACAGAACTTCACAATTTAGAAAACTACCAGTTAAAAATTCTGGTTGGTTGAACTATACAGAACTGATTTACCCTTTTGTTTTGAAACAACATCCCAATTTACTGACTTTGTGCATAGTTTTCAACAATGTTTAAATGTCTTACATTTGTTTTCTGAAGCTGCCGTTACTTATTCTTTATTTATTTAACTCCATGAGTGTGAAATGGCTCACAGAAACATTGTATTCTCCTTAGGTCTAAGCACAAAGTTTTAAATAAATATGTTTATTACTAACCTCTCTTATAAAACTGACAATACAATAAGTTAAAGAAGACGCAAATATTATGCCCAACACTAATCTTCTTCGTATGAAACGCACTAAAGCAGCATACCACATCTTATACTTGTAATTATAACTCAACTTACGAAACCGATTACAGTAATGCGGAAATAAATGGAAAAATAAGAACATTTTCAGGCGTGACAATGTAGTGAAGAATACAACACTTTCTCCGAAGACATCGTAAATGAAAAATACCCTAACTGAAATCTTTACAACTTAATTGAAATAATGTTTGCTGTTTTGTCTTAAACAATTTTGTTCGAATAAGAAGTATCGCGTTTACATCGCTAATCAATTCATTGGAAACCCAACTCGCATCGAAACTGTGGCTGTGACAGTGATAGGTTTGATTTTGACAGTGACACTGACACTTTGTCTAGACAGCATCATTTGACAAGACGATAGCTGCGTTCAAAAAATAACCAGCCATGGAACTTTTTCACTAATTTTGGCTGTTCACAAACAAACCAATCGAATTCTTATCGATCATGACCTTTAAGGTCCGTTCACACAGACCGGCTCGAAGAGCATCAGCGCGCAGTTTTCTTTTCACACAGACCGGATCGTATACGCTTGGAGTTAGTCGAGCGGAGCTGCCACCTATTTCACATAGACCGGCTGGAAGCCACCTGAAAGCGGATGCGCTCGCAACCGATCGAATACGTTCGGGGCCGGTAGGATGCACTCGCAGCTGGTCGGATGCGCTCGGAGCCGGGTAAATACACTACAAAGGCCAGTATTCCACACAGTCCAAGTATTTTTTTCGTTGTTAACGTGTGCTTTTCGAAACATGGATTTAGATAGCTCCGATGAAGAAATATATTTGTTAGCAAGATTGTTTGAAGCAGAACAAAACAAACGAAAGCGCAAGCGAGACTTATACTGAGTATGAGGTCCTGGGTTCGATTTCGGGTTGGGTGGTGTTATTGGGTTTTTCCATCAAGAATTTAAGGAGTCTGGATGTGTGCCTGGTTCATGGCAATAGGCTCGCTCCCTTATACATGGGATTTAAACATTTTTGGCCATACGCTTCTTACAAACGCGTTTATCAACGGTTTTAAATCGAACATGTTGATTTTGCAATAAACACATCCTTTTTATACCATTCGATAGTGTAACTCGCTCTCCGTCCATCAACATTCAGATCCATCACGCTTTTAGTCACATGTGCTTCGTTATTTATTCTGAGTTTCCGGTATTTCGGCGATGTTGCAAACGGATCACGGATCATAAAAATCGAATTAAAATGTAAAATTTCAATAAACTGATTCATAATTTAAATTATTGTTCTTGTTTGATAACCTGCAGCGCAGTTAACTTCACACCATTATGTTGTGTTCGAATTCCATTTTTAATAAATCTTAGCGTCTAAAAAAAACAGTGTAAAATACAGGATGTTTGTTTTATCTAAATCAACGAGAACGATTCCTGGCTGTGAAGTTCGGATTTTCATGAAATCCAATGATGCAGTTTTACTTTTTATTAAAGTCGTATGTAATGTAAACTCATAATAGCCTCGGGTGATCGGATCTAGTCTTCCACGCCCACTTGAACAAAACACCTGTGTAGATAAAGCTGCCTGTTTTCTGCCATAAATCCATTTTTACGTACACAAGAATCGCCGAAAATTTCTAAAACTGTTATCTGAAATATGCATCAGATTTTAAATTGGAAATAATATCTAGATTATTATTTCAAACCTTTGCTACAAACTCTCTCATTTAATATGAAAAATCTTCATAACTTGGTAATTGATGTTTCTCCGAAACGTGGCCCCTCTGCTCGGTTTTCAATTTCAATAAGCTCATTCCGTCAAAGAGTAAAAAATTACTAATACCAAAAGGAGGGGTCTCTCGTAGAATGATTGATTTGAATGCTAAAATATATATATATATATATAATGTAAGGTTATGTATGTACCTATTAATGTTATAATGTTAGGTGTTAATGTAAGGTTCCAACGAAAACCCCGACCACAACACGTACTTACATCTACATCGTGGCGTGGCTGCTTCTTTTTTAATTTTTCATAGTTTACAAATGAAATCAAATTGAAAATGGTCAACTAAGTATTTAAATGAATAGGAAACATTTAAATACTTAGTTTAACATTAACATTTTCAATTTGATTTTGCACCATTTCAATTTGATTTTTCATAAATAAACCAATAAATGGTTTGTCCAACACAAACCATTTTCAACTCACATTCGTTACTTAATTACTAAAATTTTAGATACGTACTTTAAATTAATATGATATTATGATCATACATTCCCATACAGAAGTTGAAGGTATCGTGTTAAAAAAAAAACTGTTTCTACGAGTCAAAGCAGTAAACACACATAGGTTTGATTTTATTGTACCTACTTTTTTCGCTTTAAATGTTTTTGTGTTTTTTGTTTGAAAAATGCTTAGGATGCGTTGTGGCATTGCCTCATTTCAGAACGCATTGTGATCGAAAATGAAAACAGCCACGATACGAATTTTGTTCGTGGTTGTCTTAGTTTTCTAGAACATGTGGTTGTTTTTGAAAAGGTCTCGAAGATAATTCAGCTTAGTGGTCAAAGCAATGTGCTCGGTTTTTTCGCTAAATGAGCGTTTTTATGTCTTTAAACTTAACATCTACACAACGTTATATTTTATGGCAGTCATATCAAAGATACGGCCCGCGATCACAATATATCCTACTACTATTATAAAGGCGAAAGTTTGTAAGTATGGATGTATGGATGTTTGTTACTCTTTCACGTAAAAACTACTGAATGGATTTGAATGAAACTTTACCACAATATAGCTTATACATCAGAATAACACATAGGCTATAGCGTATACATCAGAATAACACATAGGCTACAATTTTTGAGGTTTCTAATGTGAGGTCGTAAAAAAACACATTTTTTGCGCTTACATTGCAAACGCTGACTGAATCCTACAAGATAGATCAAAACAATGTACTACAGTATTGTACAACTTAAAAAGGTCTACAAAAAAGTCCGTGATGGTATATGTTTATCTCTTAGGAATAACCCACAATAACCATTTTTATCCTTTACTTTGTACGAGAAATAATGGCTTATTTACGAAGCGATTTTAAGCAATACAGTATTAATCCTTATCCAATTAAGTATCTTAAATACATTGTGCATTTAATAAAGATCAATATGGCTTTTTACAGCATGTAAATTAAATAAATATTTTCGAAGATATCACAGATTTAAAATGCAGAGTCATAGCAATTTCGGCGATAAATACTGTTTCGGTGATAAGATAAATACCGGCAGCGGTGCCAGGCGAACGGGGCGTGGGGGGAGCGGGGTAGGTGCGGTGGGGAAGAAGTGGCTCATTGCTGAGTGCGCGACCCGAACACGGGCAGACACGTGAGGGCAGACGTCGTTGACGGTTGTGTCCGTTTTGCGAATTTTCAAGGCACGAGCGATTTGATAAAAACGTATGGTCGCCTACTTTAAGTAATATAGGCCTAAGGTTAGTTATTGCCAGGTTTCTTTTTGGTTAGGAGTTACACGTACAAAAAGATACTTCATTTTTACGAATTACTTAATTGATAATTCAATTACTATATAGATAGGTTACTTACAGTTAATTATAACAAACTAGCTTCCGCCCGCGACTTTGTCCGCGTGGCATAGTTACTTTAGGCTAACGCTAACTTTAACACCTGTGATGATCGAAAAAAAAATATCCTTCTCTGCCCTTTTCTTCCTTCTTTCTCCCCCTACTCTATTCTCACTTTTTTTTAGCCTATGTCTGTCTTCAGGGTCCCAACTATCTCTGTAACAAAATTCATCAAAATCGGTTAGGCCATTTAGGCGTGAAGACGTAACAAACAAACTAACTAAACTAGAATAGTGCCAAGTTGATGGCAATAGGCTCAACCCTTATTACAACGGACTATAACACAAATGCGCATTTATGTTATAAAAAGTAAGTATTAGTGTGTCAACTTAGACAGAAGTGTATAATATCCTTATCCTTACTATCCTTACTCCTTACTTATCCTTACTAATATTATAAAAGCGAAAGTGAGTTTGTTTGTTTGTTTATTTGTTACCTCTTCACGCTTTAATGGCTGAACCGATTTGGATGAATTTTGGTACAGAGATAGTTGGGAACCAGGAGACGGACATAGGCTAATATTTTTTTTGAAAAAAGTGGGATGTGAGGGAGAAAGAGGGAAGAGAAGGGAAAACTTAGCGTTGCTATTACAAATCAATAAGGCGCAAGGGGAATTGTGTTACCCCAAATTTAACGCGGGCGAAGCCGCGGGCGAAAGCTAGTCACAAATAAATGAATCTTGGTTTTTAGAGATTTTAGACTGCACTCGATGCCTCTACGCAGGTTTACTTAAAAGTAATTTCAAGAGTAGCGCCTGACTAGACGAGCGAGAGAGTGTTCTGTTATGACCTACCGCTACACAGTCAAAATGTATGGCACAGCAGTTATTTTTTTTCAATAACCGATGTAAAATTTCTATATATCCCCATATAAAAACTCAAATATATAAAAGCTCAAAATGATGCACTGAATACGTGGTAACCGTTTTCGCGTCGGTGTCCCTTCCACCCATTATACCTATAACTAAATAAATAAAGGTGTTAAAATAATTCAGTTTGTTTAAATTTTATAATTTGAACCTGGCCCACCTACACATTCTTAATCTAATATATGGCCCTCCGCAAAATTGAGTTTGACACCCCTGGTTTAGGGTGTATGTAGGGTCTTTGGCTACTTGAAGCCTGAAGCTCAATAACGCAGGTTGGTACCAAGTTTCATCTTTCTTTGTCCATACATCCGCATTCAATATTCTTGCATTGATGATTGCTTGGTACATTTAAAATAACCAAAATAAAATAAAACAACTTGTTTAAAAAATTTGAACGTACTTATAATTTAAAATAAATTTGATATAAAATACAATTATATTGTTCTTTTTTAGATTATCTGTTGCTACGTATTCGGCCACGCTCGTTTGTAAAACTGGTTGTCCAATTCCTGAAATAAAAAGTAACATTAGTTAGTAGTAGAAGTGGAAAGACTGACGTGCGTTATCCCTGAGTCTCAAAGACAGGCTTCATTAAAAACGTTCCATACATATATCTACTACGTGAAAAGTTACAATATAATGCATTAGATTCATATTTATATTTTTATTGTTACACAATTACTTCATTGCAATGATCATTCTACCTACAGTACCTAAATCTAATCGTAAATACAAAAAGTGGAAACGATTTCACTTTCACACAAAAGACTCTATAACTATTCTAATAGTTATAGAGTCTTTTAGATTCCTTGCCAATTTACTGTTGACATTGAACTCGTTGGCAATTTTCCAGAGCGGTATTTTTTATAAGAATTTTGCCTCATTATTAGAATTTCTCCGAAATCGTGGGTCTTATCATACCCGGAACAATTAACTGTAGGTCAAATATTATTTAACATCTCTATGATGTAAAGGCCATAAAAATATTAGTTCAGTGTGGGAGTTGAACCCGCGATACGCATAGTAGCAGCCAATCGCTAAACCACTGAGCCAGCCCTAGCCGTGCCGTTTATAAGATCAGCAATTTCATGGTTTCAATGCAATGTTATCAACAATATTTATTTATTTTATTTTCCCATTTTATTTTCAAAATAACAACTACTAGTTAAACCCATTTTAATCAATAGCTGGCATCAATACAGTAACGTTTCCTAGATATAACTTTGACAGCTTTTAACTCAGAAACATGACGCTTTAAAAGATTAAGAGTATGAGAAGAGGTTTCAGGGGGAACGGGAAAATAATAGTCTTGAGTTAAGTTGAACAATGGAAACAATAGTTTAATCCCCTTTTTACACATTCACAGTATTTCACAGAAAGAAACATAAAGTTCGGATTTGAACGCGGGAAAGGAGCGCGCGAATACCTCCTATTGGTATCTTCGCGGAACGCGACCGCGGGACGCTCTTATTGGTCGCGACGTACCTCTTGGGGTTGCTATAAGAGTAATTTTTTCAATCGTTAGATATTTTTAATCTGAAAACTAAATGTGCCGTTTTGGCAAAGCGTCCATATAAAATTGTTAAAACAACAAAATTATACGTCGGATAAAAGTTTAATGGAGATTGAAAAATCAGGCCTTAGTCATTCACAAAACTGGTTTGTATTGATATCAGCTATTGATTATGTGGTCTAATGCCTAAGCAAGGCAGCTATTAAAAAAATGGCGGAATTTAGACTGGCCTCGCTTCATACAAAAATCTTTTAACCCCTTTCATAGAAATAATAAACCTATTGTAAATTTATTTAAAGTATTGTCTGAATTCCCTCTGTTGTGACAAACGCCTGCTCACTGTAACAGGATATATAAAACCACACTTTTTAATCTTCTATGGGAACAACGAAGAAGTCTGTAAGCGAATAGAAAACGAGAATTGAATGCTACACGTCACACGCTATACATCGTGTAGATAATTTTATATAGGCGTCCTACAACGCAGCAGCCCACTTCAGTAACCCGAATGACACACATTCGTACTACATCAACATAAGCTAAATAATATATTTTTTACAGTCGAGTTAAGGGCGACGCGGAATGCATATAATAAAATGTATTATATGCATTCCGCGTCGCCCTTAACTCGACTGTATCCGACTACACTTGAAACAGGATGTTTCAAGCCACCTCATGCGTTATAATTATGAATACCTTAAGACGATAAAAATACTCGGTGCATAAATTGTAATGTAATTACCTGGCAGAGATAACTGCAGTAAATTGGTGTAGAAGGGGAATACACGTAGGAGTCACACGGCCTTGAAGTATTCTTGCCGCACATACAACAACGAACTGTCGTCGGATTCATGGAAGACGACACACTCGTTATCATCACTGGACTAGAAGTTACTTGATTTTCCATCTGCGGTCCATGCTGAAATTAGTAGAAAATAAAGATATGCAATAGTATGGACATATGGTGCGGAGGAATACAGAAAATGTTGTGAGTATGAATGTGGATTGATATAAGAGTAGGGAAAGATTAAATAAATGATAGAAGGATTGCATGGAGAAAGATATGGCAGTAAAGGAGATGACTGATTAGATGACAAGTTATAAAGAAGTATGGAAAAGAAGACGTGCTGCGCTGACAACAAATAAATAGGGATAAGGACGGGTAAATGATGATGAGAGCATAATGATGAGAGCTACAAAATTGATCAAAATTAATATTTTACTAGCTTTTACCCGCGACTTCGCTCTCGTTAAATTCGGGGTAACGCAGTTCCCCTTTCCTGATTTGCAAGTACCTGCTACCTGTAGTTTTTGCCCTTGTGCCTTATTTATTGTAATAGCAATGCTAAGTTTCCCTTTACTTCCCTCTTTCTCCCTCATTTCTAGCCTATCTCCGTCTCCAGGGTCTCAACTATATCTATACCAAAATCGGTTCAGCCATTTAGGGGTGCAGACGTAACAAACAAACAAACTCTCTTTCGCTTTTATAATATTAGTAAAGATTATTGGTTCAAATCTTACCATAGGAATATTGTAATTTGTGTTATCATTATATAACAAATAATTTAAACTATCGTTGCAGGCCGATGTTTTATGGGTATTAATATAGCTCATTTGAGTTGGATAGTTAACATTTGGGTGGTTGTTTTGAGTAATTTGTTGAGGCTGTCTCATATTATTATAATATGTCTGATTCGCGTTTATTTGATCATAATTGTTCGCAGTTGTTTGAAAATACTGCTGTGGCCTGTTACTTATAGTTTTATAGTTATTGCACAGATTGAATGGCGGCCGAGGTCGATCATACTGTGGATTCTTCTTTTGGATATCTTTGACCCTATTTCCGTATCTTGGTCTTGCAGCTGGTGTCTTTCTTCTGGTAGTTGGGCAACTTGGGGCACTATTAGTTTGGTTTTCATTCTGTGTTGCTGTCCCGGAATTTTGTATTCCGGTTATTTGTTTGAATGTATTTGTATCGATATTTATGCTAATTTCATTGCCAGGGGTTCCAGAAGAAAATATGCATAGATTATTTTGCAGTTGTGGAGGTTCAATATTAGTATAATTTGCAATGATTTCAGATTGTGGTAGATTCAACGGTGCTAGCGGTCTGACTAGTTGTTTCTTTAAATGTGCATTGATTTTTGAAGAACATGGTTCATTATTTTTTTGAATATATTCTCTTTTGCGTTTTGCCCATCTCATTAATTCATTAAAAAATGGTAGCACATGGCACCTCTTACATTTCCACTTCAAAGATTTGCTATTTGCGATTGAGACGGTGCTATCTAAGAATTGATTAATAAATGTTTCATTTTGTTCTTGTGGCAAAAATATTGACTCGACTGTGGTATACGATAACTCAAAAAAATGCGATGTTATAAAATGAAATATCGTTTCATTTTTTTTTACATCATCGTTAGCTCTTTTTGCCCCGTAGTGCTTAAATGCTTGCATTATAAGAACAATGTGCTCAGATAATTTGTTCAATAAATCTTCAATGAACGTAGTTACTGGGTTATCAAAACCGTTAATTTGTGTTGAAACAGGTACATTCTGTTCTTTGTGAACCGTGTCATCATCGATTACAATTGTTGCATGTCTATTTTCGTGTATGTTTTGATTTTGTCCAACGTCATTTGTGTTCTCTCTTATTTCTGCATTTTTGCTTTTGTTTAAATTACTTTCGACTATGTCTTCAATAATTTCTTGAATGGGTTTCAAACTTAACATAGGTTTATTTGAACCTTCATAGTTGCTTTGATTTCGATTCGTTTCACATTTCTCGACAGCAAACTGTTTGTGTGTGTTGATATCATTCGTAATATTTTCTTGTTCACTTGGTTTATTCTGAAATGATACGTCATCACCATCATCGCTGTCTTCAAATATCATTTCTACGTTAATTGGTGCATTGAAGTCATACTCCGCCATCTGCGCGAGAACGTTAACTGAAACAGAAAACAAAATGTTGTTGACATTCCACTAATAATTGAAAATCATCTGAAAGGTAGTCTCTATTATACCTCTGACAATTTCAAATCTGAAATCTGGGCCCGGACCTCTCCTAGACACACCATTACTTCTAAAACAACGGCACTGCGTTGGGAAACTATTGCATGACATACTAAATTCAACCTAACTGATTACTTGAAAACAAAGATCGAAATGGAGACAACGTTTTTAGCTAGTATCGATATGACATACCTTATGTTTATGACAATGTTGCATAATTTCAAAGAATACGGTCTGTTCTAGCAACGCTAAGTTTTTTCTTTTCTTCCCTCTGTCTCCCTCATATCTCATTATTTTATTTTTTTAAATAACCTATGTCCGTGTCTCCGTCTCCAGGTTCCCAACTATCTCTGTACCAAAATTCATCAAAATGGGTTTAGCCATTTAGGCGTGAAGGCGTAACAAACAAACTCACTTTCGCTTTTACAATATTAGTAAGGATAGCCAGGTTGTTGATATACAAAGTGGTTAAGATTATATGACAATAACTTAAGGGTAGTTTAAGTTATTGTCATATAATCTTAACCACTTTATATATACCTCAAGACGTTCTCAGTCTCCCGGAGGACACGGTGGAGCACACAGTGGCGATCTGCCCGGCTTGGGCGGAGCACCGCCGTGCCCTCGTAGAGGCGATCGGCGGCGGCGATCTCTCGCGTCCGGCCCTGGTTCAGGCCATGGTCCGGAGCGAGAGGGAATGGGAAGCGGTCACCACCTTCTGCGAAGCAGTAATGTTAGCGAAGGAGGTGGCCGGGCGTTTGAGGGAGAGAACATCTGCCCAACCCAGCCGCCGCGGGAGACGCCCATGGCGCCGGGCGCCGCGAGACGACTTCCGGCCACCGTAGATGCGGGCCTGTGGGCGGTGAGCAATGGGTAGTTCACCGTCCGTCCGTCGATTGACGACAGGCCGTGTCGACGGCGCGTTCGTGTTTCACGCGCGCCTCAAAGAGAGTCAGCAAAGCAGAGGGGCTTGCCAGAGCCTCTGCCTGCCGGGGTTGCGGGTTGTTCGAAAGAGATACCGCGGCCTCGGAACGTAAAGGGCAAAAGAAGAAACATGGGTGGGTTTTAGTCAGTACAAGTCTGACATGCCCTCCCGCTTCGCCCAGAGCGGGGGAAGTCATTGGATGATTTCCCACCCGAAAAAAAAAAAAGACGTTCTCAGTCTACCTATAAAAAATTATTTGAATATATCCAATAGTTAAGTCACCGGAAGTAATTTTTCCTTTTTTAAAATTTGCTACACGATGTATCTAATAACATGGAAGTACTGACAGGTTAACGATCGGCGAGCCCCGCATCTGTATAAGTACTTATGTACTCATGAAATAGGAAAATTGGTTTGTGCGAAAGACATAAATCTAGTTTCGTTTATTATTTCGCTTTCTTGTTGAAATTTGCAAGTAGAAATTTAGGTCATGGTCAATGAGTTTGCGCTGCATTCTTGTGACGACGCACGCACACGCGTCATCGCATCATCGTCAATAATAATGGCGCCAAACCATCAAGTCGCTACAGGACCGCTACAGCTACACTCACAGGTTAGTGACCTGCTACCCTACTATGACCTCTTAAAGCAATTCTTATTCCACTGAAGGAAAGAGACAGAGCTATACAAGGTGTCTAGCACCATCTCTTTCACTCAGTGGAATAAGAATTGCTATAAGATGTCATAGTAGCCCTTCTGATTATAAAGGACGTTCTATTTTGCTTCCACTTTTAGTTTGTTCGAAATTTTTATTTTATTATTTTTGGTGTAAGGGTTTTTTTAGATAGTTTAGAATTATTCTTATGAACTAGTATTGTCAATGTTTTCATTTATTGACGTATTATCATAAGCACTTTGTATTTTCTTAAAAAGACCATTTTAGACACTATCTGCATAATCCTCATGTAAGTTGACCAAGATTATTTTGTCTGGACTTCAAAAGAGACTATGACCTTTGAGTTTGTTTCGACTGTTTCTTCTCAGAGTAGTCGGGTACGAAACACCGGCCTCATCTAGTTTTAAAAAAAAATACGTGTAAAAGTGTTTGTGAAAACCAACTTGCAAAATAAACATCATTTATCATTTACGAGAAAGAGAGTTGGACCAAGTATGGCGCCCTGGGGCACGCTGAATGGAACTCCTCGTTACTGGCTAAACACTCATTTATTTCATCGTACTCACACTTAAAATAGCTTTAGCTAGGCCCCTCTGATTCCCATGTTCTCCATTTTTCAGATAAGGATTGGAATAGAAACCATGTCAAATGCTTTAGCAGGGTCTAGAAATACTCCCAAGGCATTTTTTATAGTGTTCAAATTAGTGACAATATAGTTAGTTAGATCGCGTACTGCATCAGACCTAGATTTGCTAGATCTAGAGCCATTTTGTGTTGGAGAAAGTAGATTCTGCTTTTCAAGGTAGTCTATTATTCATGACTAGCTCGAGTATCTTAGACAAAGCTAGCAGCACTTTTAAGGCTATCATTGTTGACACGGCTTCTGTTTTCACACTAGATCGGATGTCCGATAGATCATTTTATCTCACCGACCATATTGCATTCATAGGACCATTGAATGCAAGCTATTATTTGGAAGCAATATGGAGAGATCTGTTGGGCCCGCAATTTTTCCACAAAATTTTCACAAATTGCAGCAAGAAAAAAATATTGAGTTCTTATCTTAACAAATCAGACTGCGTTCCTTTCTTTTTACATTCAAATTGTTATGTTGTTTATGGCTGTCCAAAGTAGCTTAGAATTTGTTTCTGCCTTAGTTATGTTATTTTATTCATATTCAGTTTAAATTATATTTTGTGATTTGTAACAGAAGTTTCTGTATCTATAATAAGTAATTTTGAGGTCGCTGTTTTATTTTGCGAAAAAAACCTCACGATAAAAGAGAGCCGTAGTGACTTTAATTGAAACTTACCGGTCCCCATTATTGCTGTTTCTCCTAATTTATTCTACAATATGTGCTATCCTTGTTCTCCTAATTCACCTCCTGTAAATAAACATAAGAGTAAGTTAACATAGTTTTTATTGATATTTTACAAATAAATAATTATCTGTTTGTGGTATTCATTAAGTGGTGTGGTGACTCTTTCACTAGACGATTATAATCAGATTAGCGAAAAGAAACAAATATTATTACACAGGTATTCGCTGCTAGCTGTTTGTAAAAGGGCTTTTAATATTTGACTTTGTTATGTGGCAGCAAACGAAACTTGTTTAAAAAATACTTTATTTGAAATGACAGAATAAATGCTTACAATTAAAGAGTTGTTTCTTAACTGACTAGGGACCATGTGTTAGTCGTCGCTGCGTCCCCGCAGGGGGGCGCGGCTAGCGGTCTCGGGGCATCGCCCCTTTTCCGCGGGAGCCATACCTCGGCCCGTTGAAACGGACCCGTCCTTGTGTTGCCTTTTTGGCTGAGGGGTGGTGGTACATGTAAATGTGCCTGTGTGAGTAGCTGCTGTGTTGTTTTGTAGGCGCGCCTACAGTGCTGTAGACAGCACTGTTTGCTTCACGACACCTCGGCGGTCAGTCCCTGCCGGGTGAGACCCCCGGTTGCCCGGGGGAGGCCCAGCAGGAGACGACCAGCGACAGAGGTGCCGACTCCGACGCACCTACAGTGGATGTGAGGCTCCGGTCCGTCCCGTTCCCAGAGCTAGCCGGTTGCGTTACGGACTAAGGAGCCGCGGCTCCACGCGTTTGTCTTTGTAAAGTGGCGCATGTGTGGTCAAGCTACACGTCGTGCCTATATTAACTTAGCACACGACGTGCAGCTGGGTGCATGTGTAGTATGTGGAGTCTTTTTGTGGGGCAAGCTGTGTCTGACTAGGGATGTTTGGGGATTGTGTATTTATAGGGATCTTTACAAGAGTGGGGGTGAGAATAGTAAATAGGTTACATACAAAGACATTAACGACAAGACAAAGATATTAATTATGTATAAACAAATATTTAGCTAATTGTTGGCTTGATAACTTAAAGTATCAACAGATGCTTAACTAATTGTAGGGATAATGAGGAGTAACCAAGGAATAAGGTCAAAGTCTATATAGTGTGGCTTCATAACATTTGCCTAACTTTCGCCATTTTTTTTTGTTTCAGAATATCGGCTACCTACGCATAAAACATATTGTTCAGTGGTTAAAAATGGTTATAAAAATAATTTATTTGTTAACTAAGATTAAATTATACGAGTTAGTCTTCTAATTAGGAACTAATAGATGACACTTTGATTTACGAAATAGTACTGTTTAAAGTACATATATGTTACCGACTGTTTTTGCTGTAGCATCGTGCATGTGATATTAATGTATTGTCATCAGTACATTTTTTGCGATGTACTGATGATGGATAGTTAATATAATTTATTTTATAGACAGAGAACACATTTTTATCTTTAACAATTCTTTCGGCAAAAATCTTCTAAACTTCATTATAATTTTAAAATATATAAATTACGTACGTATAAAAAGATAAACGATTCGCATGTTCCTAATTCTATTTAGTAATGTATGTTCTGTTGTTTCATTTCAAACTATATATGACTTAAAAGAAATAGAAAACGTAACGTAAATTTTCTTTTTCCTAAAAATATTGACTATCATCTATCATAAGTTCATAACAATACATATTTACACGTGTTACGCAGTAAGATATAAAACGATTTTTTTTTAAATAATTTATTTATTAGTTAGAACTAAGAGCTGACACGTTGAATTGTGAAATACGACACGGTTGGCTTAGTGGCTAACCGTTTGACTTGCGCTGCGTTTGCACTACGTGTTGCGAGTTCCCGCACGAAACAAATATTTGTATGCTGTTACAGTACAATGCGTACGTGCGTACGTGCTGTATCTACAATCTACATCGCAATCTTATGTTCTTTATCGCACGTTCAATATCTATTAAATGTTTCTACTGTCTGTTATCGACACGAAGTCGTTAGTATATAAGATGCACCTTTGGATAATTATAACCAGACTATACTACATCTTTTGTCTCATTTATACCTAATCATATACTGCCAAGAAGTTTGGCAAATTGGTGACCCCGACGAACGAATACGCAGCAAGAAACATGGCACAATCACCGTGCAAGGCGAACATAAATCAGCAAGGAACACTTGAAGTAGCTGCTGGCACCTCGGTTTTATCCCGCATTCCGGAATTTTGGAAAGACCAACCAAGATTATGGTTCACGCAACTAGAAGCCATATTAGCACCACAGAAGCAAGGAGACGAATAACAATTGTCCCGGGTCTGCCTGTTTGTGTATGTTAGTTTAAATGTTTGTAAACGCACCCACGATACACAAGAAATTTCTAGCGCGGGGCAAAGTTTTTTTTAAAACATTTTACAAAGTGGGTAAGATAATACGACAAAAAATTAAACTACGCATACCTCAAGACGTTCTCAGTCTACCTATAAAAAATCATTTCATCTAGTAGTTTATTCAAAGGGAATTATTTTACATTTTTAAAATTTGCTACACGATGTATCTAATAATAGGGAAATACTGACCGGTTAACGACCTGCACGGTTCTTGAGCGCTGACCTTCACCTGCGCAAAAGTGAGTTATTGGGTCATTTTGGTGGTATGAAGTGAGTCACGGGGGCGGGTAACGTGCAGTGATTGGCCCGTAACGCTTCGCGTTATAGACGTCACTCGGGATTTGTTCTGCACGTACACACGGCGACAGATCAACCTATACAAAACCAGTTTATGCGGATCTCTCATTGTACTTGAAATTTATGGTGTACGATCCGTTGTTGAGAGAGCAGCATAAACTGGTTTTGTATAGGTTGATCTGTCGCCGTGTGTACCTCACAGGTTAGTGACCAATTTATAAAGGGTGTTCTAATTTGCTTACACTTTTATGCCATTTAGATTGTTAGAAATTTTATTTTTTTGATAGTTAAGAATAGGCCATAGGGTATTTTACTCTATATGAAATAAATTCTAAAAATATACAATTCAGATAGCTTAGGCAACAAGCAGTCGGAAAATGTTAAATGTAGGAAATAAAATAACTAAATAAATTTTAAAATTGATTTCAAAGTTTTCACTTTTTTAGTCTGTGGTTTTACTAAGCGAAACAGTGTCCGCCATGATTATTACGTCATATGGTCATGTTTACAAAAATTGACAATTGTCAACTGAGCAACTATTACTATTTTTGTAGTATAAAACTTTACATTTTAATTTTTATTTAAATAATAATAATACTACCATGGAAGAAATAAATACTACCATATAATAATACTTTAAACTATAGTGAAAAATACAACTAAACAGAAAGACTAATAATAGCACATTTGTTTACATGACCAACCGACGTCATGACCACAGAGTAACATGGCGTCAAGCGTTTTTGTGATTTTACGCGCGAAAACAGAAATTGTAAAATTGAAATGCAGTTTTATGGCACTTATCGATTGAATATTTTTTTTTTGTTTTTTTTGGTGGTTTACTAGGACTCTAGGAACAAAATGAGATACTTTTTAAAAATGGGTGTAATACCGTATTATTTTAATGAACTATAGTACGGCCAACAAGAAGCGATACGAAAGGTCATTAACCTAAAGAACAACTGTGGCGTTGACAATCTAATATTTAGCTCTTTCCACCTTGTGCCTTTGTCGTAATGTCTCGTTCTCCCGGCAAAAACATGACAACGTTAAGACGGGTTCGCCAACATTCGGGCGGCCATTTTAGATGGGGTTTTAGCATGGGTTTTGTTTACATTTTGGTATCGCTTCTCGTTGGCCGTGCTATAGTCTGTCAATGTTTTCATTTATTGTCGTATTATCATACCTAACCACTTTGCATATACAATTCAATTTAATCAATAAATTTTTTTACATCGTGTCTGAATTTCTATAACTAGTTACATACAAATATAAAATGCTAAAACCGATGGTGAGACACATTTAAGGAATTACATAGTTAGGGTTGTTAACAACTATATGAGATAACAAATACAATAGCTTATTTATACATTAGCAAATGACTAATTAGTAAACCAGATAAAAAATTACGAATAATAGGGCTACATTAACAGAATACAAACTTTGTTTCATTTTCCATTCAATTTTATTTTATTGTGGATGGCGAGACGCTTGACCTCCAGAGGTTAAGTGCCTCGCCCAACATGCACGAAGTCGTGCAGTGTCGTGATATCAAGACATCACGTACATAGGTAACCAAATATAATTTAACTTGAAAATCAAAAGGCCTCTACGGATTCAAAATCGACACGTGAGGTTGTTAATAGGCGCAGGGTAAACAGGTTTGATTTTATCGACGTCATACGGCCTTCGAATAAGAAATTTATGTCCCTTTTTGCGGATGGGAAATCATCAATAACTTCCCCCTCTCTGGACGGAGCGGGGGGAGTGTCAGACTTGTACTGACTAAAACCCACTGTAGCGACACAAAGATGCAAGTGACCTACAGCGCCATCTATCCAGCCACGGAAGAACTAACGGCAAGATTCCTACATCGCGCAAGCAAAGTTGTACGCGCAGTTAGCATATATACGAGCGCCCGACAAACAACTGTCGGGCAGTGGCCCGCCAGACACAACACCCGTCTGGTCGGAGGATCCTCCCTTTTCCTTAGAGGATGGAGAACTTTACACCCTGTTCTTCATTCCTCTAAACCCACCCATGTTCCTTCTATTTACCTTTATGTTCTGGAGCCGCGGTATCTCTTTCGAACAACCGCAAGCCCGGCAGGCGGTGACCCTGGCAGGCCCTTCTAAAAATTTTGCCCTTGCCCTTTCTTTTTAGAGAACAAGTCTTAGGTAACCCAGAGGAACTTTTAACTGTGCATCACTCACGAAATAATTGCTTGTTCATTTGTGTAAGACGCTCATGAATTTATAATGGGAGTGATATTCCTGAAATACCAAGTTGTTCAGTTACAAGTTCCTTACACAATTGATGGGCAGTAAGTAGGTAAGTACGTGCTCGCATGAAATATGTGAAGGCAATCTCACTGTTATATTTTTGTCTGTTGCTTCATTGCATATTGCACTTTATAATGGACCGTTTACGGAATAGTTTTCACCACCGATTTAGATTGACCTAGAAAACGCCAATATCAGGGTGCGTCCACATCTGGCGAATGTGCCCCGAATGTGCAGCTCGCGAGCCGTTTGCGAACTACACGCAAACTGCGCGCATGCAATCAAGCAAAGGTTCGGTGCGCCTTTTTAGCGCAACTCATGCAAAGCTCATTACAGGCGTGCGTGCGGCGCGCGATCTGCGCGCACTCATTTCTCGCACTTACTGTACTGGAAACTTGTTGCGTTTCAATGAAGCGTAAAGATTTCTCCTCCATCCACTCCATAACAACACGTACTTAGACTCCAGTAATCAGAAACGAACTGAGCGGGGCTTAAAACGGAGGAAAGACTCCGCCCGAAAAGAAGACGCGAGACGCTAGCGCGCCGCCCTTAGAACGTGCGCAAACTGCGCGCGGACGGCGCAGGAGCAGCGCAAAAACAAAAATGCACGCGCGCAGCTCGCAAACGTCTCGCGAGCTGCATATTCGCGGCGCATTCGCCAGATGTGGACACACCCTTACGATATGTATGAAAACCAAGCGTGCTATTTTTGACTACCTACCTACTATGCCGTCTCATGTACTATATTTTTATTACACGTAATTAACCATATTTGGTTACTGACGTCCGACTAATGGCACACCGATGCAGACTGAGCGCGAGAGTGCCAGCGAAGTAGTGCACTTGCGTTGTCTACGTCATCAGTATCTGTGGGTTTCACCAAGAATAACAGGTTTTCGATACGACTTCTGAAATCCTACTAATATTATAAATGAGAATGTTTGTGAGCATGGATGTATGGATGTTTGTTACGCTTCCACGTCAAAACGGCTGAACGAATCTTGATGAAATTTGGCACAGAGGTAGATTATAGTCTAGAATAACACATAGGATATATTACATTATATTTATTTTTCGATATCACGCTGGCGAAGCCGCGGGCGCCAGCTAGTAAGTATTGCATATTTCTATGTAGCAATTCCGAGCATTCTATTCCAGATTGTCAATCTTTGCGACAATCTTGGTCAGTATCGGGTTCAAATCATCACTTGCATTCGTTTGTCAAAGCTGCAGATTTTTTTTTAAGATCGGTGTGCCACTTTTATTATACCTATTATGCATAAGCTGTAGGTATAAAAACCGAAGATATAAAACAAACTATAGTTAGGTAGGTAAACATAGATTACAAGGTCGTCCAAAGAAACGAAGGAGCGATCAGATATAATTTGAATGTAGGACATTGACCTTGCTGCACCAAAATAAACACGTCGTCTGTTTGATACACAGATCCATCTTGATTATAGGTATGTATAATATGTAAACAACGTCGCGATTCCATCAACAAATGAATATAAATGTAAATAAAAGATATTTTTAAATTAAACCCACATTCTCTTCAAATAAATTAAAACAGATTATATACTCACAAATTATACATTTATACCTTCTCTTCTAGATAGAAGAAAGAATACCATTATACCTAAGAAGAATCCTAGTGTGTAGGTAATCCTATCCCCACACTAGGATTTTCTCCTGTATAAGGCCTATTTTTGTTTAGTAAAGTAATAACTTATTATTAAAAAAAATAGGCCTAAATAACGTGATACAGGCTTTTTTCATTTCCATTCAGTTTTATTTTATTTTGGATGCAGAGGTGCTTGACCTCCAGAGGTGGTCGTTAACAACTAAATGAGACAACTTTTTTTTATGAAAGGCATCTAGCCACCAAGGAGGTTGTCGTCTGCTTAACCGGGCGAATCCTGTGGATCCAGCCAGGGTATAACTTACAAACTAAGCGACTACACGCTGAGGGCACCCCCTGTTGGGTACGAACCTCGGCTTAGGGCGTCGCTGAGGGAGGACAGCAAGCTTATTTATATAGTATATTAGCAAATGACTTATTGGTAAACCAGAGAAAAATAACGAATAATAATGGGATTCAATGAATATATACCTATATGATTGAAAAGATGATTTAATAGTTATATTGTTTGTTACGGTCGCGATTACACCTGTGACATCCAATTACACTAGGCAATGTCTTTAAAGACAGACTGCGTTTTATTTAACAGTAAAAACACATATGTATTTCCAATTGCACTGGTAGGTAGTTATTTCTCACGTCCTATAGCATTATCAAGGACTAAAAGTATCCTATGTCCTAACACAGGTCATGGTCTATTTGAGCGCCTTATTTCATCTAAAGCTGCACAGCCGTTTAGACGTGAATATATAATTAAATACAGAATTACTTTCGCATTATATAATAATATAAATAGACTAGCTGTGCCCAGCGGTTTCACCCGCTGCTCACTTAGGGGTATGAAAAATAGATGTTGGCCGATTCTGAGAATCGGCCAACATCTATTTTTTTGACCTACCCGATATGTACACAAAATTTCGTTTAAATCGGTCCAGCCGTTTCGGAGGAGTATGGGAACGAAACCTGTGACACGAGAATTTTATATATTAGACTAACTGTGCCCAGCGGTTTCACCCGCTGCTCATTTAGGGGTCTGAAAAATAGATGTTGGCCGATTCTCAGACCTACCCGATATGTACACAAAATTTCGTTAAAATCGGTCTAGCCGTTTCGGAGGAGTATGGGAACGAAAACTGTGACACGAGAATTTTATATAGGGTAAGTTCGCGCCCTTTCGCGTCCATCGCCCGGTTCGCGTCCATTTTACGGATCTCCCTTTAAAAATGCTCGAAAATAAGCTTACTCACACCCTAATAAAATGGAAAGAAATGACTGCCAATACCTCAACGTATAAGGGATTTGCACATATAGACAAAAGTTCCACCCGCCCCGCTAATCCTGTTTAGAAAAAATATTTTGTCACGTTTGTTCAACAGCAGAGTGCGGACTCGCGGGATGTAGATAAAAAAATAGTGTGCAGCGGTGCGTTTAACGGTAAGTATTTTATTGTTTTATGTGATTTTTAGGAAACATAGCTGTGTCTAGATATCAATAATGAAAAAACGAATACTATGAATTATGAATTTGTTTGTTTTTTTTTTATAGTTAACAGTTAAAATAAGATGGACGCGAATTACAACACCGACTTTATAAAACGTGCACTTTGCTTCCGCAGTGGACGCGAACTCGACTAATTAGGCTTTCTTTAGTTGTTTATTTTTATGTGATTAAAATATGAAAGAGAAATTGGATTTTTGTTTATTTCAACACTTATAGTATGCAATTGTAATAACCAATTTGCGTCCACATTATTATGATTGTAGTAAAAGATACACAATATCGATTTAATCGATTACACGTGGACGCAAACTAGACCTACAGGGATAATATTATATTGCAAATTGCGTCCATTTTTATTAAATAGAAATGATAGCATAAATACAAATGGGTACTATACATTTTTATAATTTAAAATGTATAGTACAGTTTTGATTAGGACTGTGAGTTTAAAAATTCAATTTTTTACCAGTGCAATGAAGTGCGTAATAATTCTTTATGTTTTCCTTTTTAAGAAGAGTTCTTCGGAGATAAGAAAGAATAAAAAGAAAACCTATACAGAAAAAAAATAAAGAAAGCATTAAGTGACATTCGTGAGAAGAAGAAATCCATAAGACAAATATGCAGACCAGATGGAGTAAAGAAACCGGAACCAGACGGTTCTGGTTCCGGTCTCTTAGCGGCGGTCCGCTAAGAGGCAATGTTTCTTAACATATCGATGTTGAGAAGAATTAACAAGTTTTTTATTTTATTTTTATAATGATAATTATGTTGATTTTTTATAACTTTAATCTTATATTGTTAAAATCCAATCTTTATTTAAATTGTATTAACAATATCACCCCTATATTCCTTCTCTAAACTAGTGGACGCCAAATGGTCCACGGGTGGACGCGTGGACGCAAAGTGGGTAAAAAGCCTAATTTTGAAATTAGTCTATTTTAAATAAAAACACAAGAAGATTCGAACAAAACTGAATGCTAATCTTAAAATAGACTATATAATGAACGCATTACATTAATTTTTTCATTGAAACTAGTACTGGGACATTTTTATTTTCTCCTTCAAACTTGCCAACTGCACTAATGGACGCGAACAGGCGAAATGACCCTATTAGATATTAAATAACAAAATGTAAGGCGATAAGCGCAATTTCAAACTGGTTAACTACCTTTCAAGGGAAAGTGGTCCAGTTTAATGTTGTGTACCTAAGACTAAGAGGTAAAGCGCTTTCTGATAACACCTTGTATTAAATATTCGCCCCCTATAGCATGGAAAGAAAGAAATCATCTTTATTTGGCACTTGCCACAAATGCTCACAACATTGAAATAAATGCAAAATAAACTTAAAGCTTAAAATAAAGATAGGTTATGCTATGTGTCTTGGGGCTGTGTCAAATAGACCCAGGTTCAGCACACGGCCGAGAAGCTCATGCCGACGGAGGACCGAGGAGAACTTTTTTTTTTTATAAATCTTTGATAAAAACTTTTTTTTTTGTACTTCCCCTTTACTATGTATTACGTACACCTCTACCTAAACCTTCGAGGATTACAGGCGTCATGTTATTTATAAAATTTGCATATATTAAACATTCCTACCTTCATATTGTACGGCAAATCCGCGGCAAAATCGCATAACAATTTCGACAATCGTCCTTAAACTAGACACAACGCAGCTCCAGAAAATGTAAAACACTATACCACAATTCACATGAGCAAAGAAATTGCGCAGTATTGGTTTATTTGACCCTAACGTCCTTAATTAAGTCAACACTCCGAATATTTATAGACGATGTAACATGAAGAGACGGGGACGTCAGCACCGCGCGAGCGCAACGTGGAACTGAGTAAGTGACTCACAGACCAGACAAACACTGAAGGACATTAAAATGCAAGTTGGGGGGAGATCGGGAGAGGCGACTATACGCCGGCCATTTCAGACGCCAGTGACGGCGCTGTCTCGCCATAGAACATAAGACATGACCTACAGAAGCCATTGACCTTTTTAAATTATGACATCATGATATGTCCTTGAGACAAGGAGAATGAGCAAATTTAGCTCGTCTCTTGAGAATGGGCAAATGAAAGGCGAAATTTCTATATATCAGTTTGTTATTCATTCACGCTCAAACGGATAAATGGATTTGGATAAAATTTGAAATGTACCTAGATAGTTTATACCCCGGATTAGCGCATGTACTAGGTTTTTTTATTCCGGTGTTTTTTATTTATACTGCTCTCGCCGCAAGAGTAAAACCGTGGGGTCATATTTAGCAATATTAAAAACAGAGAGATATTTTTTAAGAAATTGTCTTCTTTCGTAAATTTTGCAATTTTCTTTTTGCATCCGGCATTCGGATTCAAAAGCAACACTAGAACCTACTTTTGATTAATGAAAACCAATGACGAAAATTGAAACAACAACGAATAACCTACGCACAAAATCAAAAGTCATTTATTCCAACTAGGCTGGTGATCGTCACTATTTGAACGTCATTCACACAAGACAGTCCCCGAAAAACACCAAACCTTCGCACAGATATTCAGTACCACATTGCGTGTAATAATCTAACATTTTCCTAATTTTCTGTAACTATCTATACTAATCTATACTATATACTATTATACTATCTATACTGATATTATAAAGCTGAAGAGTTTGTTTGTTTGTTTGTTTGAACGCGCTAATCTCAGGGACTACTGGTTGGAAATGAAAAATTCTTTTAGTGTTGGATAGTCCATTTCTTGAGGAAGGCTATAGGCTATATAACATCAGGCTACGACCAACAGGTGCTGAGCAGCGTGGGTGAAACCGCGTGGAACAGCTAGTTTAATATATGTACATAAACTTAAAAACTTACTTATTAAAGTTTAAAACTAAAAAACAGCTATCTTACCATGACGTCTTAAAGCAGAACTTATTCCACTGAGGGAAAGAGACAGAGCTATACAGGGTGTCTAGCACCATCTCTTTCTCACACAGGTATAAGAACTGCTATAAGATGTCATGGTAACCCTACTGACCTCTTTATTCTCACTTGCCTAGTGTAATAATACAAGGCGAGGGTATACCAGTGTCAGACTTGATCACGTAAATAAACCAACTAAACTGCATAGACTTGACTGCAGCGATGACATCAGTCCAATCACGAGATGCCGACGATCCAGCAAAACACAATTGATATTTTTGAAAGCGTTTCAAAACCTGCTACCCAACCATGACGTCTTAAAGCAGAACTTATTCCACTGAGGGAAAGAGACAGAGCTATAGAGGGTGTCTTACCCCCGAATACTGAAACGTCACTCAAAATTTAAGTCCCACTTAAATTTAACAGAGACTCAAAAGTGACGTTTGACCATACAAAATCTAATGTTTAAGAGCTGCTCAAATGTTAAGCAGCCCTCACATTTTGAGTGACGTTTCAGTATTCGGGGGTAACACCATCTCATCTCTTTCTCACACAGGAATAAGAACTGCTATAAGATGTCATGGTAACCCTGGTCATTTTTAAAATATTCTAAATATCCTATGATACTTCGCAGTACCATCTTTTACCCATCATATAAACATCCCAAACTAATGGTTTCCAATCAAGACAAAAGGTGAAGGACATTTTTCGTAGCATAAAAAGATGACCTTGACCTTGACCTTGACCTTGCGTTCGTATTGTCAGGACAATGGTGAATAATGGTTTCGTTTGCAAAGTAAACTATGTGTTATTGTCATTATTACATAATATGGTTGTCTTATTACTACAATGAATAAAACATTTATTTCCATCGACTCTTTTTTCTACCAGTGTTTACTCGCGTGTTGTTCGAAAGAGATGCCGCGGCCCCGGAACATAAAAGGCAAAGGCTTTTGACAGCACGGTTGGCGTAGTGGCAGAGTGATCGACTGCTGCATCGCGTGTCGTGGGTCCAATCCCCGCACTGAACAAATATTTGTATGACCTTACAGGTAGTTGTTTCGGGTCTGGTTGTTTGTGTATGTGAGTTTAAATGTTTGTAAACGCACCCACGATACAGGAGAATTCCTAGTGTGGGGGAACGGTTTTTTTTTTCAAAATAGAATGAACTTGGATGGGTTGGAAAAAGCCTGACAACTATTCTCGGCTTCGTTAGAAACCCAGAGAAGTTATTTGGTGATTTCCCATCCGTAAAAAAAGCGGTGGCCGGAATATAAAGGGCAAAAGAAGGGACATGGATGGCTTTTAGTCAGAAAAAGTCTGACACTCCCTTCTGCTACGAGCACAGCCGGTGATAGATGATTTTTCAACCGACACAAAAGAAAGCACCACATGTGGAATTGTGAAAATAAGTTGTAGGCTGTTTCAATTGTATTTTGTATATTCGAGTGCATATTTTTATGGTTATGACGGTAAGGGTTTTCGGGGTCGTAAATAAGATTAGAGTAAATGTTTTTCAAAGCATGCTGTGTACAGATGTTTTGACCGATAGATAATACGTTTGTAAACCTATTGTATTAGTAAGAATGAGAAATGCGTGGTAATTTCGAGAGTGGTTGTTTTGCGCAGTCCGGTAAGTTTGACAGTAGGACCGAGTGGGATGAGAATACCAAAATTAGTAGGTAACGTAATTAAAAAAAAAGAGGCTGGAGGACAGTCCTTAACTTAACTTCAATGTAGACATAACTCTTTTTGATTCTTCAATAAACCTATCTATACTTGTAATTTACTTGACCTGTGATTCCTTTTAGGTATATCCACATTAATATTATATAAATATTGACACTACACACATAATACAGTAAAAAAAAAATTAGGCTCATTCTTATATTATTTTTCACAACAGTAAAATTACTTTTCATTACAAATTAAAGAAAATTAATCATCGATTTTTATTCAAACCAATTTTCGTTGAAAGTCTTAGTTTCGTTTTAGGAACCATATTATTTTCTGAAATTTCCTTTAGAAATCAGAGTGGGGATGAGGGACACAATTTTTACGATTTTTAAAGCAAACACCTCGCCAAAAATTCACTTAAGAGTGACGTCACGGATGTCAAACAGCCCTAAGCACTTTTTGATCTTCTCGCGATTAAATAATAACACCACAGTTATAATACTAGCAAAGTTTATTGTGTAAATACTTGTATACGTACAACTTACAAGTGGAATGGTTGTCTAAAGTTTTTGTGTGTGTAAATACCGGAAAACTCAAAATATATTACCTAACAGTGAACACCGGTGTAGGCCAAAGTACCCGTAACTCACAGTAAATAAACTGTAACTTTTTCCGCAAAGAAAACAAACTTGTGACTTACCATCAGTGTGTGCGGTTCTTAATTCTGTTGCTGTACTCAACCTATGGTGTTGATCTGTATCATAGCACCGTAGAAAACTCATATCAACACATTTTTGAGGATAGCGCCATCTGTTGCCTGAGTGGTGGTCCTATAACGACCCCCTGGAATTGCCATGAACGCGAGAAGAACCAGATGAGGGATAACCGGACTGAAACACCGGTAAGGGCGAGGGCACCAGCACCGGCATCCAACGAGGAAAGCCTGGTAAACCTGATGGAAACCAGCCCCTCAAAAAGCACAGCCTTAGATGCGACACAGGAGCTAAACCTTAATATTTTCAGAGCAGAGCTAAGCAGTTTAAAAGAGGAATTTTTAAAGGCCGTACGCAATGAGTTCCAGCACCTGCGTAATGATCTGTCGGAACTAAGGCATCTCTTAAGTCAACAAACGGTAAGATGTGCAACTTGGAGGAGAGAGTGGCCGTGATTAAGACCAAGCTAGCTCAGCCCCAGGTGTCGCAGTCGTCAGATGTAGACGAACTCATCAACTAGTTGAGGAGCGACATTACCGACTGTGACCCGGAGTTGCTTGTAAATGACTTGCAAATCTCAAACATTCCTGAGACAAATGGTGAAAACCCTGACCACAGTCTTACTGGTAGTGGCTAAGATTGGGATTAAAATAAAAGTTCGCGATATAGTGAGCGCCGAACGCGTTGAAGGCAGGCGCATCAACGCGTCGCAGGCGACGGGGCCGGTGGAGACCCGCCCGCGCTTCCTAGTCGTGCGTCTCGCACGCCGTGGTTTGAGGGACTTGGCTCTGCGCGTCACGGCATGGACACGGATCTCGATCTGCCTTTCCCTGCGACGCGCTTCTACGTCAACGTCCGCCTTAAGGTCGCTGCACACAGCGGGCGCGGCGCGGCGGGACGGGACGGCGACGCGACACTGAGCAGTTGTAATGTACTAGATATTACGGACGACGCCACACAGAGCCGTCCCGCTCGACGCGACGGTAACCGTCGCGCCACGCCGCCGCCGCGCCTAGCGGGGATACAAGTAAGAAGCGGCGGGGACGGGCGCGGCGGGACGCGAGCGGCATAGGCAGTATAAAAACAGTATACGTTCGGCGTGAATGGGCGTGACGGGACGGGACGTTATCGCGCCCGCAGTGTGACCGATGCCGCCGCGCCAGCGCCGCGTCGCCGCCCCGCCACGCCGCCGCCGCACAGTGGATCGTCCCCATACAAGAGGGCGGACATAGAATTAAAAATTGAAAAAGTATTCAATTGAAAAAAATGAAATATCTCAGGCCATGATCATAGGCAGCAGATTCATTCGCAATGCGGCAGTCGTTTCATCACTGTTGCCGTTATACCTCGATGGTGTTCACATTGACTATACTGATACAGCCAAAGATCTGGGTATACTCATTGATTCAAATCTCTCATGGCGGGCTCAAGTCAATGAGGTCAGCCGTAAGGTACATTTCACTTTCCATTCGCTGAAATGCCTTCAGAGTCTCCTGCCTTTGAAGACTAAAATTACGTTAGCGCAAACTCTTATTCAGCCGATTATTGATTATGCCGATGCCTGTTACCTGGATGCTACTGAGGAGCTATTAAACAAGCTTGAGCGCTTGCAAAACTTAGGTATTCGCTTTGTTTTTGGTCTTCGGAAGTATGACCATGTTTCTCACCTTCGCAAAGAACTCAAGTGGCTCCCTATCCGCCTTCGCAGGAACACCCGGATGCTATGTCTCCTTTTTAATATTTTACATAACCCGTCCTATCCTTCTTACCTACGTGAGCGTTTTACTTACGCTCGCCCTCGGGACACCCCTTGTAGATCGCACCTCAGATCCCTCCTTAAATCCTTTCCTCATAAAACTAGTTACTACTCCTATTCCTTCTCCATCCATGCCGTAAGATTGTGGAACTCACTCCCGCCTAGCATTAGAGACTTGAAAACCATTTCAATTTTTAAAATTAGATTGAAAGAGCATTACCTTTCCTCTCAATTGTGATTATTTATAATATTGTATTTACATATCTGTTTATATATTTTTGTGATATGTATGTCTACAGTTAAATATTATAATGCTTATATGTGTACTTATATTTAGGTTAAGACATTCTTATTTTAGTTACTATTCTCTTCCTGTTCTCACACACTATTGTCTACGTTTCTTTCTTCATATTTCCTCTCGCAGGCCTGCTGGTAGAAATTTCTTTAGAAATAAGCTGTGCCTTTGTACTCTTTGTTTTTTATGATGTTTTCCTGTGTTTTCTCTTGTGTGTACATAAATCATTAAATAAATAAATAAATATACAGTTGCATTACTCTATTAAGAAACTACAAAAAATGTTACTGCATTTTTTTTATTTGAGCAGTACTTTATGAGCAATTCGATTAAAACTGTTATTTTTCTATGGAAATGGTCACAAAAATGTCTGTATCTCATGATTCCCTCCTTGTTTCGATTTGCGGTTTTCACTACTGTTATTTACTCATTTTATGCCACATTTACTTCAAAAACACATGGTGCCCCCCGCGACCCGCTTCCGAGATATTTTGCTTTTAGTAACTATACATTTTATTGAATAACTGTTGAAATGGAGGTACATCAAGTATATTCATTACTGAGAATAAGTTATCCCTAAGTAGTTCCTTAAATAACAGGTGCATTTGTGATTACTTTAATGACTATTGAACGCTTCTGTTGCCATATAACAAAAGCGTTAATGAGTCCTTAAGTAAAGATTACCAGTACTTGCTTAATCTAATTAGTGATTGTAAATACTATGTAAACAGCCCTTAATCTCTGCATTGTGATTGTCTAATGTCATCATTAGCTTATCAAATTCATTGGTAGTTGCCTACTTGCTGCCCTATATATTTGAGTGTGTTTAGCAAATGTAATTCAGTTGTAATTATAACTTCTACCAAGTGTTGTCATTATGGCTTTCCGTGGGTTTTCTACTTATTTAGATCTTTACGTTGCTCTTCGTAATCATAAAGATCTTCGTGACTATGACAATTTATTGAACACATTGAAGTCGAATACTAACGTCCAGTTAAGTCATCTGGCTAGCCTTTTCCCAACTATGTTGGGGTTGGCTTCCAGTCTAACCGGATGCAGCTGAATATCAGTATTTCACATGGAGCGACTGCCTATCTGACCTCCACAAACAACCCAGTTAATACTGGGTTATACTATACCCCTTGGTAAGACTGGTTGTCAGACTTTCGGAACTGACTACCTGTAACGACTGTCAAAGATCTACAAATGACAGCCGGGACCAACGGCTTAACGTGCTTTCCGAGGCACGGAGGAAACTCGGTATGTAACGGGTAGTCACCCATCCACAGACCAACCTAGGCAAGCGCGGCTTAACCTAAAGGTTGACCCGAGCGGCTGCTATTTTTTTAGCCACGAGCTCCACGTCCACGTCCACGTACGTCCAGTTAAGTGAAAACGAAAAATATACTTGTACATATTTTCTTATTGATCTTAAAACTCTATTTCTTTTCGATGTGTTATTGTAAATGCGACTTAGTCATTACTAAGCTAATGATGACATTAGACAGTCACAATGCAGAGATTAAGGGCTGTTTACATAGTATTTACAATCACTAATTAGATTAAGCAAGTACTGGTAATCTTTACTTAAGGACTCATTAACGCTTTTGTTATATGGCAACAGAAGCGTTCAATAGTCATTAAAGTAATCACAAATGCACCTGTTATTTAAGGAACTACTTAGGGATAACTTATTCTCAGTAATGAATATACTTGATGTACCTCCATTTCAACAGTTATTCAATAAAATGTATAGTTACTAAAAGCAAAATATCTCGGAAGCGGGTAGCGGGGGGCACCATGTGTTTTTGAAGTAAATGTGGCATAAAATGAGTAAATAACAGTAGTGAAAACCGCAAATCGAAACAAGGAGGGAATCATGAGATACAGACATTTTTGTGACCATTTCCATAGAAAAATAACAGTTTTAATCGAATTGCTCATAAAGTACTGCTCAAATAAAAAAAATGCAGTAACATTTTTTGTAGTTTCTTAATAGAGTAATGCAACTGTATATTTCATTTTTTTCAATTGAATACTTTTTCAATTTTTAATTCTATGTCCGCCCTCTTGTATGGGGACGATCCACTGTGCGCCGCGCCCCGTCACGCCACGCCGGCTGTGTGCAGAGACCTTTACACCTGCTCATCACAAAACTTCTGTTACGTTTTATACTCTTACTAGCTTTTGCCTGCGGCTTCTACAGTTACAGGCTTAATACAGTTCCCCTTGCGCCTTATTGATTTGTAATAGCAACGTTAAGGCTTAACCTACCTTTTCTTCCCTCTTTCTCCCTCACATCCAACATTTAAAAAAAAATGCCTATATTTGTCTCTTGGTTCTCAAATATCTCAGTTCCAAAATTCATCAAAGTCGGTTAAGCCATTAAAGTGTGAAGAGGTAACAAATAAACAAACTCACTTTCGCTTTTATAATATTAATTATCAGTAAGGATTTTTATACTATATTCTTTATACTTTATACTATATATATTTTACATTTAATACTACACACTATCTACATAATTACACTTCTATTTAAACCACTACTACATCGAACTATAAAGGTCGCTGCACACAGCGGGCGCGGCACGGCGGGACGGGACGGCGCCGGCGACGCGACACTGAGCAGTTGTAATGTTCTAGATATTACGGACGACGCCACACAGAGCCGTCCCGCTCGACGCGACGGTAACCGTCGCGCCACGTCGCCGCCGCGCCGAGCGGGAATACAAGTCAGAAGCGGCGGGGACGGGCGCGGGCGGGACGCGAGCGGCATAGGCAGTATAAAAACAGTATACGTTCGGCGTGAATGGGCGCGACGGGACAGAACGTTATCGCGCCCGCAGTGTGACCGATGCCGCCGCGCCAGCGCCGCGTCGCCGCCCCGCCACGCCGCGCCCCGTCACGCCACGCCGGCTGTGTGCAGAGACCTTAACTGAATGTGCACTGCTGATATTATTTTTCATTTTAAAATTGACGGAACTTATTTTAGTATATTGTAATGACGACCAAAAGAGAAAAATATTTAAAAGTTGGGTTTCTTAATGCTGGCTCATTGGGCATAGGTCAAGACGACTTGATTAGCGCAGTTGACAGGCATTGCTTCGTCATTAACGAAACATGGCTCCATCCAGGCGAGGAGAGGCGCGCCCCGGTGGTGCTGGGCTATCGTCTGCGTCACACACCGCGGCCAGCGAGGGTTCGCGCGGGTCGTGTTATTTTTTCGTAATGGCGTCTCGCAGTTCAACCTAGGAAGTTGTCGTCTGCTTAACCGGGCGAATCCTGTGGATGCCTTAAAGATTAAGACTTACAAACTAAGCGACTACACGCTAAGGGCACCCCCTGTGGGGTACCGAGCCTCGGTTTAGGGCGTCGCTGAGGGAGGACAGCAAGGGACAGGCTGGATCTGAACGATATTATTTATGGACTGATTTAAACCCTTCAAAGATTAGGCTTTGAAGGGTAAAGGTAGTTGTAGTAGGTAGGTTTAGAATTAATAGGGGGAACCAATCGAGCGACTGTATGAGGCTCGAAATCTAAGTCTTACAATGGAAAAGAGCTTCGTTTTGAAAAACATGTCGCTGACTCGTTCAGAAATTGTTTCTATCGTCTGAAAGTTTTGTACCGAATGACGTCTTATTTATCCGAATCGCTACGGGAACAACTGGTGGAAACCTTAGTTCTGTCTAGGTTGAAATAAGCCGACACTGCGTACAGCCCGCGCCTAACTCGTACAGATCGACTTATACAAAGGGTACAAAACGCGTGCGCTCGGTTTTGCCATATTTCCTGTAGTCATGTAACACCCTTTCTAAATAAACACCTAAGTTTAAAAATGAAGTCCAGGTTAGCCACTTAGTGCAGGAATTGGAACAGATAAGGGACCTGGGTGTTCTCTTTGATAGACAGTTGACTTTTGTTCCCTATATTGAAAATGTAGTTAAGAAAGCCTCGAGAATGCTTGGGTTTGTCATTAGGAATGTTACCTGCTTTCGTCGCAGTAATACAAAAATTCTGTTGTATAACTGTTTGGTCCGAAGCTCTTTAGAATATTGCAGTACTGTCTGCAGACCGCACTATGCCACCCACGCACTGAGATTGGAAAGGGTTCAAAAACGATTTCTGTGGCATTTAGCATACTCTTCCGGGATAGCTAAAAAGGTACGGTCGTATAAAGAGAGGCTCCTGCATTTTAAGATGATCTCCCTACAAAACAGGAGAGATTTATTGGATGCTTTGTTTTTATTTAAAATTGTAAGATATAAAATTGTTTGTCCACAATTATTGAGCAGGATCAACTTTCGTGTACCCACCAAAAGTCCAAGTGCTCCTATAACACCTTTGCGCCCCCCACTTCGCAGAACTGTCCTTGGTGCTAATTCCCCTATCCCCCGCCTATGTAAGTTATTGAACAGCTACAGCGATCTGCTACCCTACTATGACCTCTTAAAGCAATTCTTATTCCGCTGAGGGAAAGAGACAGAGCTATACAGGGTGTCTAGCACCATCTCTTTCCCTCAGTGGAATAAGAATTGCTATAAGATGTCATAGTAGCCCTTCAGGTTGATATTCACTCCGACTCACTTAGTAGGTTTAGAAGCGTTATTTATAACAACTTGTAAAATAACTTTAGTGTTTAGGCTTACATGTTAATTTAATTTTAGTAAATTTTAACCAATATAGTTTTAGGTCTTAATATTATAGAGTTTTTAGTTTTAGGTCTATTCTACAAGCTTTGAACTTGTAGATTAGTGATTATAACACATTAATGCATGATGTGCTTACCTATAAGAAATTGGTACACTAGGCAATAAGTTTATTCGATGTTCTTCTTAACATGTACTGTGTATTCAATTGTTGGTGAGCCAAATAAATAAAATAAAATATTTGTGTAGCGGTTAATAGAAAGCACCAAATTTCACAATTGAAATTTGAACAGTAGGTGCCTCAACAGTTTCGGAGTAAAATGGTTGTGACACACGAACAGACTAGCATACGGATTGGGCGTATCTATAAGGGTTTCGTAGCCAAAAGCCTAAAACGAAACCTTTATAGATTCGCCCAGTTGGTTTCTCTGGCTTTTACACATCGTAATTTTTTAAGGGTCCGAAGCCAAACTACTAAAACGAAACCAACGCAAAACATTTTCTTCTTCCATTCTCCACTGTTAGACGTTACGGGATCTTTTACTACTTTGTAAAAAAACTTCTTGCATTCATCTTTTCTTTCACCTTCCCTTCTCTCCTCTCCAGTTCTTTGGGAGTCTTTATTCTGGATTCCTGACTGCTTGGTGGCTGTAACGCACAATACAAAATAGTACCAACTAAATTTTAACTTGGCTCGCGAGGTTGTCGAAATGTGGGATGTGGACTCAGCGAGCACTGGGTCGATAGTCGTTACAGTCAATGGCTTATTTGTCAACCTCGACCAACAACTGAGGAGACTCTCGTTAGGCGGGTGGATCAAAGGCTTGGACACGGCTCGTATTGTTACGAGGTTCCCTTCTCTGGAGCCCTGACCGCCGCCGGTAGCTTGGACCCTGTTCCCGATAATGGTGGATTACTATCCTTACTAATATTATAAAATCGAAAGTGAGTTTGTTTTTTACCTCTTCACGCTTTAATGGCTAAACCGATTTTCATGAATTTTGGTACACAGATAGTTGGGAACCAGGAAACGGACATAGGCTATTTTTTTTAAAGTGTGATGTGAGGTAGACAGAGGGAAGAAAAGGGAAAACTTAGCGTTGCTATTACAAATCAATAATATGGTTCAAAGGGAACTGTGTTAACCCGACTGACTGTGCGGCTGGGTTGGATTGATGTTCTCTCCCTTAAACGCCCACCTCCTTTGCTAGCAGTACTGCGTCGCAGAAAGAGATGACCGCTTCCCATTCCCTCTCGCTCCGGACAATGGACACCCGGGCGTTTCCTCCCGCCCGATTATGTGCAGAAACCTCCTCAAAGAGGGGACTTACCGCCACTATTGTGGCATGCCCTGCACGGGGTTGCGACAGTTGCTCTCTCCATGCCACCATGAGATCGCACGGGAGGTCTGTCCGCTGAGCGGCAATTTACCGCGGTAGCGGAGTTTCCCCCCGGTGTAATGCCTCCGCACGCCACTCAATCGCCTCCAGAACCCACGGTGGCAATCCGGCAAGGAGGCTCGCAGCCTCGCCGGAGATCGTGCCGTAGCCCCGGATTAGCCTAATGGCTACCACCTTTTGGGGCGCGTTCAGGTAGTGGGCGGCGCGCCGCCCTAAAGAACGCGCCCATACCGGGGCCCTGTAAAGGGCCATGGACCGCACGACTCCGGCATAGAGCCTACGGCTAGTTTTTGCCCTTGCGCCTTATTTATTGTAATAGCATAGTTAAGTTTCCCTTTCCTTCCATCATTACTCACTTAAAAAAGCCTATGTCCGTCTTCAGGGTCTCAACTATCTCTGTACCAAAATTCATCAAAATCGGTTTAGCCATTTAGGCGTGAAGACGTACCTAACAAACAAACTCACTTTCGCTTTTATAATATTAGTAAGGATAAATCAATGAACGAAAATAATATAGTAGGTACTTAAAGGAATAATATAATGAACTAAATAAATATAATATATATACACTACCTCAATGCAGGGAAATACTGGAATGATTTAATGAATAGGATTTAAACCAAATTTTAACTTAAAGTTTTGACTCCAATTCCTATCAGATCAATCCACGCAACTACAGCTATTATAGTAGATTTCTTCCAATCCCGCCCCTTTCCAAACGAAATAAAAAGCTTATTTATATTAACTTGACTTTAATATTAGTCCAGCAAACGTTATCAAGAATTTCCCTCAAGACCGAGATATCTCTACCTATAAGTACATATAACTGGTAGATACACAAACACCTGTTAGAATGATCTCGCTAATAAGATCGAGATATAAGGTGTGATGTTTATCGTTTTCAGGCTTTCAGTCGTGGTCCGGTCGTCGGGCGCGCCTCACGGTTTTCAGGAATTGAGGAAAAGCGCGCCATTTTCTCGCGTACGTAGTACTGAAAAGTTGACGACTGTAAAATTGTAGTTCCATTTTGCGTGAAGTGTTTTTGTTAGAAGTTACTAGCTATTATTTAAACACATTTGTACAGTTTTCATTACATTTTAACATTTTAAATAATAACAACGTACTAAAGTTAAATAAACAGTTATTTTGGGATTATTCTATGACTTTTAAATTGAAGAAGAAATAGAGTAAGAAGTGGTGATACTCATGGCATAATTTCAACATTTTTGTAGATTTCGGTGCATTATTGATTGCAAAACAAGTAGGTAAATTTAAAGCAAATCGATTTGTCATTCAGGCTCATTAAAAAACCTATTGTCAAGATACTAATAGTACTATTCCTGTACAGCATCTTTTATTGGTTGAAGCAATCAATTAGAAACGTATTAGTATTTTATTTTTTAAACTAGATGTTTAGATAATATCCTGTAATAGGCAACTGCCAACCTACACAAGTAAATAAAATAGAGAGAAATCCGTGAAACTGGAAAGCATCAAAGTATATTCGAATGTTTACGGAAAAAACACTAATTTAAAACAAAGAAAGTAAATACTATCTCTGTTTATAGTAGAAAACGTGCTTCAAGAGGAAACGGAAGTGAATAAAAATGAGAGGTGAGTGAGAGAAAAAAGATATTGTTTATCGGTCAGATTCCAACAGGAATCTGACTGATTAGAGACTTTTTTATATAAAAAAGTATGAAGAATTAATCATCATGATCCTCTACCTTTCTATTTGTGGTCAGCGCAACACCTTTTCATCTTACTTTCTCCCCTGTCAGACGTAATGGCTTAATTGACTTTTATCTGCTTCATATTATTCTTGGCCTTAATGTCCCTCTCCATCCAAAAATATTTGTTTCTAAAAGTATAAAAAAATTCCCCACTTTAAATCGTCATCATTTTCCTGTCATTATCTCAATTAAAATATAGCCTAATAAATCGATGCCTTATTTGCCACACTAAAAAGATGGAAAATTAAGTTTACTTCCCGAAGTAAGAGACTTTGTTTGTTTCATAATGTTTTTGCCACTAACTTACGGAATGAAATTTATTTTCATGGCAAAATAGTTTTTTTTTACTACAATAGGTGTATCACGAATCGAATTATTTACTGACCGCAGACTTTACTCAAATAATTAGTGATTAATTATGCTAAATAATTTAGTGAAGTCTATTTTCAGTAGGCGGTACAGCACTGTGTCTAAATCTATGTAATAAACAATTTTTGTATTTTCTACATCCTTACTTTAATATTATAAATGCGAAAGTGAGTTTGTTTGTTTGTTACCTCTTCACGCTTTATTGGTTAAACCAATTTGGATGAATTTTGGTACAGAGGTAGTTGGGAACCAGGAGACGGACATAGGCTAATTTTTAATTAAAAAAAAGTGGGATATGAGGGAGAACGAGGGAAGAAAAGGGAAAACTTAGCGTTGCTATTACAAATCAATCAGGCGCAAGAGCAAAAACTGTAGGTCTGCTTGGTGTTTTATACCAAATTTAACGCAAGCGAAACCGCAGGCGAAAGCTAGTCCATCCATATTAATAAAAGAAGAGTTTATCGGAAAAGCGACATATAAAAATATTCCTTAAGCGATTTATTTTTAATATGAAATACATTAGGGTTGAAAAAACATTAAAACAATTGGATGCTTTTAAGATAACATTAATGATTAGACTCTTCGAAAAACGATATAGAAAATTTAATTATTTTCGTTTATTTTTTTATTTTAACGTTTATTTCTGTTGACGTTTTTGAACTGATTATTTAAGGGGTTTTCATAGGGCACGCCACAATAGTGGCGGTAAGTTCCCTCTTTGAGGAGTGGCTGGAAAGGCGCCATGCCGTCTGCCTACCACCTGACGCAGGTCCTCACCGGACACGGAAGTTTCGGGAGCTTCCGCACGTATTAGGGCGGGAGGAAGCGCCCGGTTGTCACCATTGTGACGATCGCCCGGAGGACACGGTGGAGCACACAGTTGCAGTCTGCCAAGCTTGGGCGGAGCACTGCCGTGCCCTTGTATGCCTAGCCCTCGATCGGCGGCGGCGATCTCTCGCGTCCGGCCCTGGTTCAAACCATGGTCCGGAGTGAGAGGGAATGGGAAGCGGTCACCTCCTTCTGCGAATCAGTCATTCTAGCAAATGAGGTGGCCGGGCGTTTGAGGGAGAGAACCTCAAATCAACCCAGCCGCTGCGGGAGACGCTCAGAGCTTCGGGCGCCACGAGACGACTCCCGACCACCATATGTGTGGACGGTGAGCAATGGGTAGCTCACCGTCCGTCCGTCTATTGACGACAGGCCGTGCTGACGGCACGTCTGTGTTCCACGTGCGCCTCAAAGAGATGTCAGCAAAGCAGAGGGGACTGCCAAGGCCACCGCCTGCCAGGGTTGCGGATTGTTCGAAAGAGATTCCGCGACCCCGGAACTTAAAGGGCAATAGAAAGTACATGGGTGGGTTTTAGTACAAGTCTGACACTCCCCTGCGCCGCCCAGAGCGGGGGAACTTATTTGATGATTTGCGAGTTATTTGTTTTTAGAGCATACTTGGAGTTTTTTTTTGGGTGGGAAATCATCAATTAACTTGGGGAGTGTCAGACTTTTACTGACTAAAACCCACCCATGTTCCTTCTGTTGCCCTTTGCGTTCCGGGGCCACGGTATCTCTTTCGAACAACCCGCAACCCCCGCAGGCGGAGGCCCAGACAAGCCCCTCTGCTTTATTGACATCTCTTTAAACACTAACGCACCGTCGACACGGCCTGTCGTCAAAAGACGGACAGACGGTGAGCTACCCATTGCTCACCGTCCACAGGCCTGAAACTTGGTGTTTGCGTAATAATTTGTTAACCTGTATGTTGCTGCTGGCTCCAGCTCCGGTGGTCGATGTCGTTGATATCTGCGTTACCTTTCATGGTTTCTCAAAGACCCAAGTACATGAAGAACAGACTAATGCAACGCGCCTAACGTATAAAACCACTATAATGAGCACTATCGACAAAAAAGTACTAAGAAATGCAATAGTTCTGGAGAAATAGCGTAAATCCGATGATAGATATACGATGTTGCCCCTTGATCTTCTTTGGAGCGAAGAAAAATTATCGAAGTTAATGTAGACAATAATAGTTGTAGGTAAATGTAAGTTCGGTTCAGACCGAACCACAGACCCAATTAGTCGAGTCCCTAAAATTTCATATTGTAAAACGATTCTAATTTCAATTGGAAAGCTCAGTAATTGCCTCCTCCGAATTTAAGGATATAAAAATACCCTCTAAGGAATTTTACAAAGGACTCTACTCAAATTTAGTTTTAATTTAGATCAGTGAATGAATGGATGAAATTAAATTAACAGGAATTTGGTAGTTTTGAGTCCGAATCAACCAAATATCTTCCGTGCGAATGTTGGACGAAGCGAATGTAGTTTCGAGCTCGCTGTAATTCGGCTATCCATCGCGGGGTAGTTACATTGAGAGCCAAGCTCAAATTCAGACACACACATAGAGTTGTCATAGTATAGTCGCCCCTTTGTTTTTGTGTAGTCAGTGTGCAGGCAGTGTAGAAAATATTTCGATGAGTATTTTTGTTGTTGTTTTGAAAAACAAAACGGCAATAATGTTGGATGTGATTGAGAACAAAAATATTGTTAGATTATAAGAGATTTTTAAGTTTGTTTTAAAGCAAAAATCTTTAAAATGGGTTGTAACTATCTTCCTCAATTTCTTAAACTGATTTACAAACATCATATATTGGTTCTTTTCAATAAAATATCTTTCGATAAGTACGTTGACGCTTATTGTATCCATTCAAGTAGAAATCTGCCGCCTAATGATTCAGTCGTGAGTCTTTCAGACGTGAGAGACATTGGACATGAGCATTACACTCAATGTGGTATATGAAAAAGGTAAATTTATTTTATGATCAAAACGTGCATCCGAATATTAACACATGACTGCAAAACCATAAGTAAGAAGAACATACAACACACAACTTTTATGCATAAAAAACCGACTTCCAAAAAAAAAACAATAAGTGGAAAATAACTTTACTTCCGGAAGTCGGTTGCTTTTGTTTCTTTAGTTGACGTTTTTGCAAAAAAGTTTTTTAGCATTTCAGCATTTCTAGTTATTTTATGCATTTTTAGTTATGATACATATATCACATAATTTTTTATCGAGTATTCATTTTCCATTGTTTCTAAAAGATTAATAGATCATCCATAAAGACATAAAATTTGTATAATAGACAATAACTCATAAACTTCCCAAACAATTTACATAAAACTGGGACCACCTCAGATGATGATGCTTTCGAACAAAAGAAGTATCGTGAAAATCGGTCCACAGTTGGCTGATTAATAGGTGAAAATACATAAAAATAAAAATGGTTCAACATAGAAACTCCTGCTTTTTTGAAGTCGTTTTAAAATACAAATTCAACAGACTTAAAATAATAGTGCTGTGCAGCCAACGATAGCAAGTGAAAAAAAAAAAAAAACTCGTTGAATAATATATTGATATCAAATTTTTGCTCTAGCTTAGAAAAAACGGTCAGGCCCAAGAAGCTCTCATGGAACCGTCTCTTTGACAGAACCAGCTAAAATAAACAAATCGCCATGGCCACGCTACACTGCACCGTAATTACCGAGAAACGAGCTAATTAGTTCTTGTTGGTATATTCTATATCATATTTACATACTCTTACTCTTTTTGGCGCACTGTGATTGACTGTAAGTGGAATATAAGCTCGTGAATACAATTGGCATCATGAGGTTATCAGTACTTTTAAGTGCACGTCAGTCATATACCCAAGATACGAGAACCGCTACGGAATAAAGGAGCCGTAAATGTCAAATTGTTGAACAAAACATGTAGTTGACTGTAGATCCAAGATGGCCGCTTGTAGGAGTTGACTACTTCAACAGTCATTGGAAAACAATGAACAGTTTCTTCAAATACCTACATGATAATATTATTTTAAAATTATCTATGGACTATAATAAAGGTACATAGGTACTTAATAATATTTTGTTATGTAAACTTGTGTACCATTATGTATTGGGCTATTTTCAGTACTGTGCTAACCAAAGCTAAGTATAAGATTCTGCGAAGGTCGTGCCGTATAAAATCCTGTGAATTGATCTGTCACGAAATAAATGTTTAGACAAAACATTGACATCCCACGAATGTGTTAATACATACCATTAATAGACTGCTAAAGGAGGATGTGGAGAGTTCATTTGCAACAAAGGATGTATAAAAGTGTAAGCGTTATAGAAAATAAACAGTAAAATTGACATTTACTATGTATGTTAGCCAAGTTTATTTAAAGCATTTTCTTTGCCGTTGACCTGCGGTAAACCTACAAGAAGCAAATAATACTGTCCCAAACGTCTTCCATTATGGGACAGCGTCACTCTTCGAACAATGGAACAGTGAATCTGTTTTATAACATCACGCATCAGACAGAAGTGTATCTAATAATATCCTTACAGGACGAGCAATTGCCCATAGCCGGTTACAAATCCAGACTTAGTTGTTGCCCGGTTGCTACTGATCAATTCCTGATGGGAAAATCCAATAAACTTTGTCTGACCCGGTAATCGAACCCTGATCTCATGCTCAGCAGTCGCTCTTTCGATCACTAGACCAACGAATCAAGAAATCTTTTTCCTAAAGTCAACTTCAAGTTCAAACTGTAAGCTGAAAGGAATCAATACTAAGTGTCAATTTTAAAAATTCGTAGAACCTTGTTAGAACTTTGTCAAAGCAAAGAAGCATTGATTAATTATTCAATTTGCTTCAAGGGTTGTATTTCCAAGAGTACTGGCACTAATACTAATTAAATGACTTTACGGGATTGCACATCAATGTCACCTGAAAGGCAGTATCGATGAAAGATAGTGTTTTAATTTCCTAAGTAGTTTAGAGCGTCACCATAGTTGTTTTTAAGGGTTCCGCACCTCAAATGGCAGAAAGGAACCCTTATTGGATCACTTTGTTGTTCGTCTATCTGTCAGGAATCTCGGAAACGTGTGAAGGTATCGAGTTGAAATTAAAACCACATACTTCAACTGTAGTTCCTTGGTGTTGTGGAAAATCATATCTTAGTCTACGCAGTCAAAACATATGGCCATTTATATCGCTAATTTGTACGAAACTCACGGTGTGTGAGTCCGATTCGCACTTGCCTGTTTTTTAATAGAATTTTAGTTATAGCGAAGGAAGTGAAGACGGATGGTCAACACGATACTTGGATAAAAATAATGGCTCAGATTTGGAAGAAGACCTTAGGTCTTGGGTCTATATGGACGGCATCGGTCTGAAGTAGGGTTAGCTGGAAAATATTACATGTGGGAATATTAAAAAACCGTTTAAAGTCGCGTTCATTCAAACACAAAAAAAGTTAAATAGAACTTTAATTTTGGACAACTGCGATTTTCATGAGCGTTCATAAAAAAAAGAACAGTTTTATTATTTTTTGTAGTTCGTTATAAAAAAGAGGCACAGGAATACGATGTCTATTCTACTTGGGCCTAGTTCACGTAACGAAAACTGTTAAAAGTAGGTTGACCTAAATGTTCAAAACCTAAATGTTGAACATTGAAGGTGCATCAAAGTTGATCAAAGTGCTCCGAAGCAAGGACAAAGTAGCTTGCACAAAGATAATGGACTCACAATGCCAAAATAACGATATAGATAGACTATAGGCTAGAAGGTTTGAATGAGAATTTACCGCCGACTAACAACGAGCTGAGTTGAATAATGCTCTGTTGCTATAAGCATAGAGTTGTAATTACATAAACACTAATTGTATTGGTGCGGCGTATCGAGAGTGGGACGATGTATCAGCTACACATGTGAACCTGGTATTAAGTGGCTATGCATTGCAAACATGGTACGGGTAAATAGATTTCTCTTCTACTGCTTCTACGCTATAGAAGAGAAGCCAGTTTTTAATCAACTAGAGAAGGTGCTGTACGAAGGGTTTGTACCTGTTGAAGTAACGCTTGTCGTGGTTTGTCAAATGGATGCGATCCATACTAATATTATAAATGTGAAAGTAACTGTGTTTGTTTGTATGTTCACCTTTTTACCACTAAACGGCTGATACGGGTCGTAATGAAATTTGCCGAGGAAATAGATTTATAAGAACTAAACGACTTAGGGGTTAGCAATATTGCTTAATGTTCATATTTTTCAAATCTTTGACGTCAAGTCATTTTATACCTAATACTGGCGACGGGTGGATGGAAACAGGAATTAAGAACCTCCTTACTTAATTTAAGCAAATCGCGATCCTAACGCGTACGAAGTGGGGGTAACAGCTAGTTCAATATAAACCGAGACACATTTATGTCTCTGCTATCACTGAGATCCAGGCTGTCCCTTTACTGTCCTCCGGGACGCCCTAAACCGAGGCTCGTACCCTCCGGGCTTGCCCTTAGCATGTAGTCGCTTAGTTTGTCTGTTTTTTGCCCTGGCTGGAGGCCTTAATATTAAGGCATCCAAAGGAATTGCCCGGTTAACCAGACGACAACCTTCTAGGTTGAACTGCGAGATGCCATTCATATAAAAAAACGTGTCTCTGCTCTGAAAGCATGAACATGAAACCGTTGGCCGCGGCTGTGATCATTTTTAAGGCCTAATTACTCTTCTACTCTTAAAGACGTAATAATAAAGTTTTATAAATGGTGAATGTATTTTTTATAGATTCTGGTCTGCCCACCAATATGCTTAGACTGTAAAATTGATTAACATTATATGTTAGCATGATCCTAATTTAATTTTCCCACATGCAAGTGTCATCTGATTTATTCAACCCTATTAGTGTGTGATCTATGTAGGTGTTTTTATTTAGACTAGATTATTTGTATATTTTATATTAGAAAGACGCCAAGTTAAAAACTTAATGGATTAAAAAATGGTCCGTGTTACAAAACACGCTGTAAAACAAAGTTATAAGCTTACTGGCAGCATTCTTTTTAATTGATTTTCCTGGCAACTGAAAAGAGCCTAGTTGGCTGACAGAAATAGGTCACTAACAGAACTATTAAATGCTAGCCGTTTTAAAGGTGTAAGAAGGTAACAGGGTAATGAAATAAGATCGTCAAACTTTTAAACCAATAACTCTGTCATCAAATATTAGATCACGGAAAAAACATACAACAGTTTGCATGACCCGGGGACCACACACGTCGCGACACGGAGTCACAAAGTCATTTAATTTAGTTCTTTTGAGAACGAAATTAAATTAATTTAAGTCCGACGACGAAACCGAACAGTTTTAAACAATTTTTTTTTCTATCATTAAATGACTGCGCACGCGTCTCTTTGTTTGTCCCCTCTTAGCATAGACAAACATACTCGTCAAATAAATAATTTTTCTTTCTTTCTTTATTATTGTTTTACTGGCAAAATGTGTACTGTTAGTTTCTCCCTAAACCTTCGAGGAAACAGCTTTTATATGTACATACCAATGTGTATTTTTAGTGAGGAAAAATTAACGACTCCCTTTCTTTTGTTCCCAGGATTCTCAGAGGCTTTGGTCCTATTCTGCGTGGTGGCGGTAGTAGCACCAGGCTTTCAGTTTCGGACAAGAAATGCCTCAGACGCGTTAGTGAGCAAGCCTTGCTCCCTCGGTGAATTCACGGCAAAAGCCCAGTGTGTGCAGTCACAGTATCGCCTTGAATGTAATGAAGGTTTCACTAGCTACTGGATACGGGGGATAAAGTGAGTAGTGAAGTATTTTTTTTAATTAAAGTACTAGCTATGATACATAGGTGTGATCGTCGGACTGCCTAGTTTCGAGTTTGAACCCCAACCAAGCCTCTGATTTTCAGATTCGAGTGCCTATTATATGTACATATAAGTTATTTTAAAGCTGTCTTTATACCTATACATATATTACTAAATAATAATAGCTGAAGCCAAGATAAATTCCCATTTTAAAGTGTGCTTTTGATTGTTTTTAGTAAACATTAAAAGTAATATTGTTAAGGAGTCTTTCAATCATTCATTATACATTTTATAGGAAGCGGAAGCTCATTGGATAATAATATTGACATTCAAATTAACTTCCGTAAAATGTTCTGAACTTCCCTAAACGATACTGCTTATTTAAAAGGTTTTGTATTAGAAATTTTATGGAAGGGCTCGTGAGCAGATAATAAGAGTCTCACGGTAATCTTCTGGGTTAAACATTGTAATGTTCGGATGGCAGAACGAGTGTCTACGAAAATAATACAGCAGACAAAGCAGCAATTAGGAATCTCTAAGACTACTTTAATGATCAGACGTAACAGAGATGCTAGCTCAACAAATGTGTCAATAATTAATGTTCAAGGGCCAAAGCAACAACCATTAGGAATACAAACAAATTATAACGTAACGAGATGAGAACTATGAACAATCTATTACTATCTAGAAAATATAATCAACATTGTGCCCATGATATTTCTTTTTCAAATATACATTTATTATAATATAACATCGCTCGCCCAAGTCGGGCTGTAGATACGGGTATCTACAGCCCGACGATCACCATGATATTCCAAGACGGTGAGGCCCTTCCGTGCCTTAAGAAACACGCGAAGATCTGGGCAGTCATATTACGTAGATCATTGTCAGTTGTTTCGGACGGTAAAAAGCCCTAAAGTCAGACAAGCCCTTATCTATCCGACCAAAGAGTAACGTGCCAGTAATAAGGCTCTGGACGTCAGATAGACAATATTAGGAGAAATTCCTAGTGTGTGGTAATGTTATAAACATTGCCACACACTAGGAATTCTTCCTGTATCGTGGATGCGTTTACAAATCCGGAACAACCATCTGTAGGCCTCACAAATATGTGTTCTGTACGGGGATCGAACCCGCGACACGCAGCGCAGCTGCAGTCGATCGCTCAGCCACTGCGCCAACCGTGCCGTCAAAAATTGCTGTTCGTGAAATCGCGACATAGTTGGAAAATAGCAGATGTTGATCGGCCGTGGACATTACAAATGTGTCGTAGATGATTCGGAAATTCCTCCCGTCGATGATATAATTATTTGCTCCAAGTTTTGATGAAAATAACAATAGCGTTGGGTTACTGTGTGTTTAGGCTACGTTTATTTTTAGAACACTCATGGTTTTCATGAATTATAGGGGGCAATCGATAACAGTAACCTAAAATTTTAAGTGGTTTTACCTTATCTACACAGTTGGGTAGCGAGCTGGAGATTAGAGTAATTGATGGCTTGCTTGATGTTACTGTTTTCTCTGTAGCATAGTGCGGGTGACATTATCCTTCCTTGCTAATGTTATAAAAGCGAAAGTGAGTTTGTTTGTTACCTCTTCAAGCTTTAATGGCTAAGTTTGTACAGAGATAGATGGGAACCAGGAGGCTATTTTTTTAAAAAGAAAGTGGGATGTGAGGGAGAAAGAGGGAAGAAAATGGAAAATTTAGCGTTGCTATTACAAATCAATAAGGCGCAAGGGGAACTGTATTACCCCGAATTTAACGCGAGCAAAGCTGCGGGCAAAAGCTAGTTTAATATATATATCTATGTGTCATTTCTCCCAAAAATACAGACAATATTTACACAAAGAACCATTAGCTAACAATATTTGGTTGCGGATCGCTGGCGCGTGTGGTAGGTAGTAACTTAGTAACACCTTTGTACAGGTCACCAGGTCCCCACCTGTTCCGAGTTGCATAACTAGTAGCTTTTATTTTGTTGCAAATAAATTAGTGAGTCTAGTAACTATTTGGGACATTTATGTAAAAACAATTAGAAAAAAATATGATGTTGATGAATTAGAAAAAATATGAGAGAAAATATACAAGTCCGTCATTTGACCTGTTGTACTATATGGGTCAGAATACTGGGCCGTAAAAAAGGTGGATGAATAACGATTGCATGTAGCGGAGATGAGAATGTTGAGATGGAAGTGTGGAGTGACAAGAATGGATAAAGTAAGGATTGAGTATATTAGAGGAAGTTTGAAAGTAGCGCCTGTTACAGATAAATTGAAAGGGAGTAAGGGAGTCGTTTATCTTGGTATGGATATTTGTAATGAGGAGGGATGAAGCAAATGTGACTAAAAGAGTGATGGATCTCAATGTTGATGGACGGAGAGCGAGAGGTAGGCCAAATAAAAGATGGCTGGATTGTGTAAGGAATGATATGAAGGAGAAAGGAGTGAATGATGCCGTGACATCTGATAGGAGAGAATGGAAGAAGAAAACGTGTTACGCTGACCCCAAATAGAATGGGACAAGGGCAAGCAAATGCTGATGATGATGAAATTTGAAACGTTACCACGATTCAGAATCATGACTGATAGGCTTTACCCTGAATATCAATATATTATGCCTGTTTAACTATTTTTATTTGCACCATGCTACAGCGAAAAATTAACTTTGTATAGAAGCATCATCAGCCTTTAAACCTGCCATTGTTGGGTCGCAGGCCTACTCTCTGAACTCGCTATCGGCTGTCTGTGGTGAAAATCAACCACAAAGGTCTACTTTAGGATTACCATATGTCCGGAATTTCATAAAATTTCCAGAATTTTAGCTCAGTGACCGGAATGCGGGAGGAATTCTCAAACGTTTGGGATTTTGCAGCAGTCGAACAGTGGATATTGATATAAATAAATATTCGGAATTCTCTGTTTAATTTAATATTATAGTTTATAAAATAACTAAAAATACACTTTGTGTGGGGATATTTATGATACATTTTTAATATGCAATTCCATTATCATTATATTTGCTGTTATAATCTCAATGGTTTTGACCATTTTTCTTTAAATGAATAAATAAATATCTTGGGACAACTCACACACGGCTATCTGATTCCAAGCTAAGCAGAGCTTGTGTTATGGTAACCAGACAACTGATATACATACTTATATAATTTATAAATACATACATATTATAGATAAATCACACCCAGACACAGAACAAACAATCATGCTCATCACACAAAGTTTGTCCTGGGTGGGAATCGAACCCACAACCTCCGGCTCAGCAGTCAGGGCCACTAACCACTAGACCAACAGGCCCGTTTAATAATAATTGGAAGATTAGGACGACGTCGTCGTAGCTTACCATACATTGTCTTCCAAAATAAGCATGTTTACAAATTTCCTGGGCAAACAGGAACAAGCTCAAATAAAAAAAAAGTCCAATAAAAACAGTACAATATTAAAAGTTTGTCCTTGGACTCCACACTAGGATACCCTGTGTCGTTGGGTCTCGTCTCTTCCCAAGTAAGGCTACATTCTAAATTTAACTGAGTTGATTACTACATATTACATAAGAAAATATAAAGAAAAGAGAGCAAACAGTGAACTAACTAATTAAAAAATAAATCAATTTTCATAACATAAAAGGAGTAAGTTTATATTAAGAGTTTTGTTTTTAAATTTCTAAGAGTTTGTTGCATAGTCAGTTACTGTCTATTGGAGTACCTGACAGTAATAAAAACGTGTATAAAAATATAGGTGTGAGCATATCTCTGGCCTAATGTGATTTATTTTAGAAGATGTCACATAATCTTCGACGTTTTTGTTTTGTTCTTCACGATATTTTGCATCACTATTTCCACGTTGAAATCTGTTATCAGTTAACACCATACGCTTCCACTTTATTGTTTTTCTTGTTCGGTGTACAATAAAAAGCAGCTTTTTTATTCATACGGCTTATTTTATAAGTTGTCAAGCAAATGAGACTTTCATTGGGAAAACGTGTGAAAGCAAAACAAAATTTAAACGATAAAAATTTAAACCATAATTTATTTTCGTATGTGGCCAATCTTTTAACTCTTACTGTACGTAAATGGTATTTTTACTTTACATTTTTCATTTGATTCTTCAGTGGGATTAAATAGTCTAAATTAAAAATTTTAAACAATATATTCAGGAGATTTTCCAGAATATGTAACAAATGAATATTTAAAATAGACTTTTAGCGCATAATTTACACGAATTTGCAATTGTTTGTGTTTATATTACGCGTACTTTCTCGCAAATTGTTACAGTCAACGTTCATTACGGAAAGTGGCTATTGTGGCTGTGTGAGGCGGTTTTCTTTGCTTACCCACTTTCCTTTAATTAATTTTATACCCTGACTGATCTTTCATCTTCGTGTACCTAAATGAACTATGACTATTTAGGTTTATTTATAGACGTTGCTTAAAAATAACAGACATTTAAAGACATCAAAAAGATTATGTTATGGTGATTGTGGGTAATCTGTAAAATCAGTCGTTAGTAAATGCCATAGTGTTTTCTCAAATGTTACAAAAAAATACGGAGATCATTAGGATAAAAGTCGTAACAGTTTTTTTTCTCAACTGTAAGACGGAGGATAATAATCATTGAGTCGTGCTACAACAATACACGGGTACTGAATTGATACCGAAAGCTGAATTGATACCAATAGGCTTATCCCCTTTTACATGACAATCGAATATAAAAGTAAAGCTTTGCCTAACCCTTGGGGATTACAGGTGTCACATAATGTGTATGTGTCATGATCTATTTTCGTTCGTGTATCGTACCGAATGGTCTCTGAATCGTTTTATCAGTATAATGACAACTTATTTCCACTCGACCTTTCCAGATACTTGTCAAGCACAATACTGCTTCGTACATTGTAACCCTTACACTGAAAAATACTGACGTCACTGCTGTCTGTCCACTGCGTGACGTCAGAGCTTGCCGGTTGAACACGTGACGTCATTTAGCGTTTTTCTTTCGTTTATTAAAGTGAAACTTTTATTACTTCGTCAAACTTTTTCGTCTGTGCGTTGCATGTCGCGTGACGGTCGGTCGCGGAGTAGGGATGCCTAAATGTCTATAATGTGAAAAAAAAGTTTCACTTTTACCGTGGTTTCATAAAACCACACAATCCTTTGTTTGTTTAAGGTTGATGATATTTTATAGTGTATGAGAAATGTATCCGATAAAATTAACTCTAGATTATTTTGACTAGTTTCTCTACAAAAACTTTTTCTGTGGATGGGAAATGTTTGAATAACTTCCCCCGTGCGGGGAGGAAGTGTGTTAGATTTACTAACTAAAACCAATCTATGTCCCTTTGTGTTCCGAGACCGCGGTATCTCTTTCGAACAACCTGCCCCAAGATTCATTTTTAAACGCTTCTTTTACAATTTGAATGAAATAAGATTTACGATCGTAACAATGCATGTGCACAGAAGTATTCTTTATAGCCTTTTTAATTTGCGGATGGGAAATCGAGGGCGAGCGTCAGACTTTTACTGACTAAAACTCACCTATGTACCTTCTTTTGCCCTTTATTTGCAAGCCGCAACCCTGATTCATTAAAGCCTAGATCTGTAAAAAGAAATAAAGTAGGTACTACGTATCAGAATCTTGACATTGCTGGCAGGCTGTCCTATTCCAAAAACCTCCACTCCTTTCGTTTGCATAGCATTTACTTTCTATAACTTTTATTTTCTATTTTTACTTGTGACCCACGGATGCCCCTCAAGTTAAAGGGGAAAATTTACAAGTCCGTGATTAGACCTGTTGTACTGTATGGGTCAGAATGCTAGGCTGTAAAAAAGGTGAATGAAAAACGATTGCATGTAGCGGAGATGAGAATGTTGAGATGGATGTGTGGAGTGACAAGAATGGATAAAGTAAGGAATGAATATATTCGAGGAAGTTTGAAAGTTGCGCCTGTTACAGAAAAATTGAAAGGGAGTCGTTTGTCTTGGTATGGACATGTGATGAGGAGAGATGAAGGACATGTGACTAAAAGAGTGATGGATCTGAATGTTGATGGTCGGAGAGCGAGAGAAAGGCCAAAGAAAAGATGGATGGATTGTGTAAGGAGTGATATGAAGGAGTAAATGATGCCATGACGTCTGATAGGGGAGAATGGAAGAAGAAAACGTGTTGCGCCGACCCCAAATAAAATGGGACAAGGGCAGGAAAATGATGAACTTTTATTTTCTATAAACTTTGTTTTCTAAACTGAAGTTTAAACTGAAGCTTATCTTACGAAATTATTGGAGCATAATAACATACGCTATTCTAGTAATTCCAATAATACCTACGCATGTAATTACTTGTATATTTAATTACTCAAATATTAAAATAATAGTTTTAAAAGTTCTCTTTTTTGTTTTTCTTGAATTTTTTCGCCATATTGGATTTAAAATGACATTAGTTGATGTCATTTTAACCATTAGTTATTCTTATCGCTTAAAACACCTCGATATTTTCATCTCCGCTACATGCAATTGTGGTTGACCATACTATACCATTTTTTGTTAAAATTTAGAAAAAAGTGGGACTGGATTTCACAAGGCATATATTTTATGTTTATTTTTTATGCCAGTATTGTGACCGTTTTAAGTTTGACAGGGACTTACTAGCGCCTATTTTCAAGTGTTTGAATTATTGCTCACCTATCGTTATCTAAACACTTCTAACAGTTGAAACTCTGTCTGTGTTATGTTTGTAAATCAAACTGCCAGTAAAATAGCATTCCAAGCCATTCAGATAACAGCGTTCTCAGAACTGAAGTGTTAGCACGTTTTTGTCCGGTTCGGGCCGTCCACTTGACGCAAATTAATGTTAAGTTTGGTATGAAGAAATGTATGGAGTGAGTTAGTTCAAGTGTATATTTAACAAAAACTTTTTAAAGTAATGCTTTAATGTTTAATTATAACGACCTATCTATACTAATTTTATAAAAAGGCAAGATTTTTTGATCTACTAGGCTTCAAAACTAAATTACCGATTTTAACCATTTTTTTTTTGCAAATAAGAAGCTAAATTATCAGGAAGTAATATGGGCTATACAAAATCACGCTAGTCACTACTATCCACGGGAGCGGAGCTGCAACTAAAAACGCGGGTGAAACCGCGCAAGACAGCTAGTGTAAGTACAATAAATTGGGAAAAAACGCTCAATGATTTCCAATAAGAATTGATAAAATATTTTATAGCAAAACTGGAATAATCCATTGATAATTGAGAAGCTTATTTCATAAAAAAACCAAGGATATAACTTTGATACAGCTTTCATAGATTAGAGATATCGTTATTTTGATTACACGCGTCGATTATCGCGAGACCACAAAGAAGTAGCGTTTACTTTATACTAAAAATATTAAAACAAGCATTTAATACCTTTGTCATCGCCGCCGTAATCACCTTAAACTTTTAATGGGAGTTTAAAATATCTCCAGATATTATAAAACCAGTACAAGATGTCAAAACATCACAAGAAAGTTATAAAACCACTAGAAACTTGACATCTCAGTCGCTCTAACTTTAACTTCAGAGGTCAAGTATAATTTTAGTAACTGGATGGAGTGAGGGTTCCATTAAGAAATATTGCATTGATAAATTAACTTAGGGGTGTCTATTTAATCAAATCAGTGCAATTGGTTCAACCTGTTATCTTAAAGGTACGGATGTCAGAAGTAAAGGTCACGAATAGATAACGCAATTATTGATCCCAAGATATTTGTATTTCAGGGTATCTTGACTGTTCTAGTGGGCGTAAAATGTAAACTGTGCACTCTCGTCGAGATACTCCGATTCAGTGCGAGTTTACAGCAACTTCAATGTTCCTCTCTTGGCTTGACACTTTCACGTTCACTCTATTTCGGCGAGAGTTAGCCAGCTATAAAACCAGCCAAGTTCGAGTAGGACTCGCGGATTGTCCCGTACAAACTTGCGACAGAAACGGCCAATGCTTTTGATTGCGTAGACTTTTGGGTTCAGTTTTAAGCGGCCACAGACATGAGTATATATGGTTTTATTTTAATTCGATACCTTCTCGAGATAACGGCTCTTGACAGACAGACAGGCAGGCGGGCAGACGGACAACAATGTCCAATGAGGATGTGATCCTATAAGGGTTCGCATTTTTATCAGCATAAGGTCGGAGCAGTGATGACAGGCCGAGTCAAAGGCGTATTTGTGTTGAAAGAGATGTCAGAAAGGCAGAGAGGCTTGCCTGGGCCACCGCCAGCCGGGATTACGGGTTGTCCGAAAGAGATACCTCAGTCGCGGAACATAAAGGGCCAAAGAAGGAACATGTATTACTCAGTAAAAGTCTGATATTCCCCTCGCTCCGCCTAGAGCGGGGAAAGTTATTTGAGGATCACACGTGTAAAGTTAGATACGTATATGTGACATATAAGTCACACATGGTCGAAGCAGAAGAACGCCAGAGTCATAAAGTTTCTCAAATGTTGCGTTCCAGGTCCGATTAGGAAAGTCTACCAAATAATTGTCGATTAACATCAATGTTGGATTTTGTTAAGTACAAAATCAAATTCCTTTATTCATCTACAACTCATTGAACGGCGAAAGGCTCATTTCTAATTGTTATACCCTTGGAATATTTGATGTTTTCTGAATTCTTACAAAATCTATTCAAGTTTACTTGACAGGCTCAAGGTTGTACCCTAGATATTTCGAGGCTGAAATCACTATATATATTACGTTTGTATTATCTGAAGCGTTCTTGAGCAAATGGTTTGTTCGTAATATGTTTTTCTTTACTTTTGTGTTATTTGTCAAAGTTTAACAGATCGTTTGATGTTTTAAGGGCTTCGTTGACAAATGGCAAAAATGGAACCCCTACAATGGGTGTAAAAAGACTGTTAACTAAGTCAAAAGACCCTTATCATATTTTTTTGTTGACAGGCGCTCCAACACGAATAACCTTAAACGTTGCGTGTTAACGTTATTTAAACACGTCTGTTTTAAACTTGAGAGGTGTGTGTGTCAAGGGATACTCGGATGGAACGAAGTTATTATTTATTATGTACAAAAAACCTATAAACAATTAATAATCGTCGCGACACCACATTGTTCAATGCGAAATAGAAAAACGAAACGAAAATAACTGGCTTGCTTACTATGAGAGAGAAACACAGACAGAGAAACACGCGCACGGCTTACAACTATAGCTATATATAAAAAAATAGCCCATGTCCGTCTCCAGGGTCCCAACTATCTTTGTACGAAAATTTATCAAAATCGGTTCAGCCATTAAAGCGTGAAGAGGTAACAAACAAACAAACTCACTTTCGCTTTCGCTTTTTATAATATTAGTAAGGAAGTAAGGATAAATAAGGTTTTTCGATCCAAAAATTGATGAGTGCCCTTTTATTCTTCGGGTACGAAACCCTAAAAAAATAATAGAGATGGCTTTCCATACATGTATAGTTACATTATTACAAGGTTCTAAAAAAACCAATGTAAATATTTATATGGGTGTGTGGTGGGAGGGTCCTGAAATACTTTTTTCTTAAGTCAATAGTTGATGAGATATTCTAAAAATTCCATCTAAATTCTTTAAAGTAGTGCTTCTAACTTTTAAAAAAATAATCGAGTATTTTTAGGTTTGTAGAGTAAAAAATTTTCAACAAAAATTTGTTTGAATTTATGACATTTGATATTTATCTTTTGAGCTTTGTTTTTTTTCGTAAAACTGCTGGTAGGTGGGGTAGGTAGGATAGGTAAGTAGTAGGGTCATTGTTATCTGCTTTTCGTACCACTTGCTCAAAAAAGTGACATTCTATGCCACAAAAAGCGAACGTAACAATAGTCATTTTTAATCTGTCAAAAACAGGGAGAGAAAATTGTACTGAATTTCATTCATCCCCTAGAGAGAGAATGTGATTTAAAATTGGAATACTTAATACTGACTACATCTGTGTTTACACCATTGAGTTTGTAGGTATATAAAGCATTAAGCATCTTTTTTAAAAAGGAACACGCAATTAATATGCAGTTATGATTATTAAATAAAATTACCAAAACCGACGAGGTCGTATGAGCTTGATGCCTTTGCTTTTCCGACAAAACATATTAGACAGTCTAGGAATTTGCCGCGATTTTGTTTTCTTCAAATACATTTAAACATTATGTTTATTTTTATAAATAAGTTAATGTTCTAAAAATACATTGTTAAATCAAAGCGACAGTGACAGTGTATTGTCGGATTCCATCAGTGCAAATGCTGCCGCAATCATACTCATCAACAATAAATGTACCAAACAAAAGTGTAGCTCTCTTTATAAATAATTGGACCAATCTTAACGTTCGAATCTTAACTTTTACTTTTAATGTCATTATCTTTAATAAATGCTTTTCTCATATTATTACTGTGTTAATTTTTTCGCAAATGGTACGAAAAGTAGAGTATTTTCCTCGGTGATAAAGCTGTCTTAGTCTTGGGTAAACTTAAATCTCTCGCTACACTCAGGACTCGTCTTAAATCCCTCGCTTCGCTCGTGATTTAAGTTTTTAACACCCTCGCTACGCTCGGGAGTAAACCTCGAGTCCTTCGTTACACTCGCGATTTAAATCCTCACCCGCGACAGAAGACACTGCTTTATCCCCTTGGTTAATAATCTACTATTTCTTTTCCCAACTATGTTAGGGTCGGCTTCCACTATAACTATTTTAGATGGAGCGACCTATCTGACCACCATAACCCAGTTGGTACTGGGTAATACGGTAGGCTTTAATAAGACTGGTTATAAGACTGTCGGGTGTTGCCAGGTCCGATTTGTTTTAAATCGGTACATGCGGTCAAATAAATCGGGATTTAGGGTTGCAGATCGGCGAGAAAAAAGAAGTGGTTTTTAAATCAGGGTTTAATTTATTGCATTGTGACGCAGATATGTGCCATTTTGATTTTGACATAGTGATGTAATGAATAAAAATTACGTATCGTAAAAAAATAAATTATCGGGACACTTAGCGTCCCGATCAGGTACGAATCGGGAGGAGTCCCTAGATACTTGAAAATCGGGACGCCCGGCGCTGGTCAGGGCGCCTGGCAACACTAGTCAGGACACTGCTACCTGGAACGACTGTCTTAGATCTACATGTAGATCTAGATAGGTAGTAGGGTAGAGTGGTAAAAATAAACGAAGGTAGAAGATAGGAAATAGTACATTTAGGTTCAAGTGAGGACACTTGAATAAGAGGACTACGTGAATCAGACGACGTTATTTATTGCACTTTTAGAGAAAGTTAATCAGTACAGAACGAAAAATATGGTTGTCATTAATCAATCACTCTAAAAGTATGTTTTTTTCTTCTTGTAAGGGTAAAAAGTATATAAGGTTGACGACGCCGTTAAACAGCCTAGTATTAAAAATAAGAAATTTAACTATTTTTGAAATTCGAACTTAAATAAATGTCAATTTGTAATTTTAAGCAAATTATTGTAAAAAGCTTATTTCTGAAATTCTGTTGATAAACCCATTATTTTTAATAAAAAGGCCTTATAAACATGCGCCTTTCTTTTTTCTAAAAACAAAATCGTCACTGGCCACAGAGAATTGGACAATTGTTTATTGTTATCTGTTCTGAAATCAGAAAAAATAAACACATGTGTGAAAAACATTGCAATCCTAATCGTAGTACAATAAGACCCCATTTTCGAGGAAGTGTATAGAAAAGGTGAAGGGCCTCTTGGTCTAGTGGTTAGTGGCCCTGACTGCTGAGCCGGAGGTCGTGGGTTCGATTCCCACTCAGGACAAACTTTGTGTGATGAGCATGATTGTTTGTTCTGTGTCTGGGTGTGATTTATCTATAATATGTATGTATTTATAAATTATATAAGTATGTATGTCAGTTGTCTGGTTACCATAACACAAGCTCTGCTTAGCTTGGGATCAGATAGCCGTGTGTGAGTTGTCCCAAGATATTTATTTATTATTTATTTATTTATTGCAACGCTGGCTATAGGTAATTATGGTTTTGGATCAGACTCAGGATTTTAAGAATGAGAATAATTTATTGTTCCGAGAAAATACAGTTTTTACATTGACTCCTGAAAATCCTGAAAATCACACTAGGATTCCCAGTGTCGTGAGTTCCAGGCTCCTTCGCTCCGTTTACAATTTGAAGTAATGTGTGTCTTAGAACTAGGAATATATATCAAATATTAAAGTAACAAAATCAAAAGATTATCCAATTTTGATTTTTTTTTACTAAGACGAAAAGTAAGAACACGTACTGCCGATTTGGAGGCGACTTTATTCTGATTCCTAGTACAGGGCTCACTCGGTGGGCATAGACCGCTGCGTTTGCAAATGGTTTCTTATTACTAGAGTAGAGACACAACATCCGTGCTTAGCTTAATCTAAAGCAGACGGGTGAGGGGTATTCACCCTCAATATCCCTCACCCGTATACGTAAGTATTTCAGTTCAGCTTGTACTGAACTGAAATACTTGAAACTGAACACATGAGGTCAGAGGTTGTTTATTGTTATCTGCTGCCCTACCATGACGTTTTAAAACAGAACTTATTCCACTGAGGGAAAGAGACAGAGCTATACAGGGTGTCTAGCACCATCTCTTTCTCACACAGGAATAAGAACTGCTATAAGATGTCATTGTAACCCTTCTGTTCTAAAAAAAATAAAAATACGCGTGTGAAATACATAGCAATCCTATAGTGCAATAAGACCCCGTATTCGAGGAAGTGTATTGAAAAGGTTTATTGCAACGCCGGCCACAGCTTTTATCAGAATATATGAAACTGAACACATGAGGTCAGAGGAAGGTGAGCCAATAGGGCTTGCAACCAGTATCGATAGTATCGATACAGTGACAGATGTATGAAATAAATAATATCTATCTTTGCGGCAGTTTCAACTTTCAGTTTTCAATATGGAGTGTCTGAATCTTTTTTCTGGTTGAAGTATTGGAATACAAAAGGTATTCTTCAGTCGTACTATTTATTGGTAGGACTGAAGAATAAGAATCAGTACCGCATTAGTTATTAAGTAGGCTGTGGAGGTCGGATAGGCAGTCGCTTCATGTAAAATACTGGTATTCAGCTAAATCCGGTGAGACTGGAAGCCGACCCTAAGAGAGTTGGGAAAAGGTTAGGCAGATGACGTCATTTATGTCAATGAAGTTGACATTGACTTACGTAATAAGATTGCCAGTATAATAAAAAATATACCTTTGTCCCTGAGTACTATAATATTTTTTTTATAACATTTCACTACTGGCCACCTACACTTGGTCTAAAATTATCCAAATCACACGGTTGTCCAAAATATGACAACGGTGATATATTTGTCCAGAAGAAATAAAATATGATACGTAACGTTTTATGTCACAATAATATTACGCGAGTGCTGCTGTTACTCCCTGAGGTGTAGGGTCTGGCTAAAATTAGATTATCTTATTTTTTGGTAGAAGTTGTGAATATAACAAAGAGGGCCGGGCATTACGTTATTATTTTTGTTGTCGGCGTAATAAAGTAAGTGTTTTACTTTTAATATACATATTTTCTATTTACTATATATGTTAAATAACACTTGAAACGGGATATTACCATTGTGTTTGTTATTTGTTTCGAGTTATCAAACAAATAACGAATATGGTAAATATCCCGTTTCAAGTGTTAATTATAATGTTAGTAACCCTGTCAGTTTAAAGACTTATATTACTATATGCTGTTAAATTGCTAGGCAAAGGCCTACCCCAACTCATTTCCCCCGCCGCTTCGAACCAACCCCCACAGTACGCATCTAGGTCGTCTCGACACCCCTTTTCTGTGTCAGCCTCAGCGTCGAAAACTCATATATACAATGTGTCCGGTCATAGACTAACGATATTCTAGATACTTATGTAACAAATGTTTTAATATACTATTACGCTACTACACACTTGGGTCTAATTCACTTCCCCGCTTTTTGGCAGCCATTTTGAGATATTCTCTATGCGTGTACAAAAAATAATCATTTCTCTCAAAGTGTTTGTCTTACTGAGACGACAATAGGTTAATTCAGAGGGCAATAATATTGCTATCGTTAAAATTAAGAAATGATGAGCTTACATTTTCGTAACTTTAGAAAACAAAATTAAAGTTCAAAAAAATATGTAAATCAACAAAAATGTTGAAAACTTTTTTGTGAAAAACCAAATGGTAGGATTTTTTTTAAAATCAATAAAGAGTACTAGAGTGTTTGTTATATATAAGTACATAGAATATCACTAGTCCGTGGCCAGACACATTGTCTAATACAAATAATGATTTTATCTTACCAACATAATACTAAATTAATACACAAAATAATTAGTAAAAAAATAAAACCGACTTCTAAAAAAAACTAAAAACTGGAAAATAACTTTATTTCTGGAAGTCGGTGGCTTTTGTTGGTTTCGTTGACTTTATTTGCCACCGACTTCCGGAAATAAAGTTATTTTCCAGTTTTTAGTTTTTTTTAGAAGTCGGTTTTATTTTTTTACTAAAAATTTTTTATTTCAGCATTTTTAGTTATAGTATTATGATATAATACGCAAACACGGTTAAAAAGTTTTTATTTTTAGCTTTAGTCCCGTCTTAGATACAAGTTTTAGTTCCACATCAAGCTATAGATTAAATACTAAGTATCTATATTATGCTTTAGTATTAAACCAATTCAGAAATCATATGCATCATCCCCTAGGGGATACGGTCACCCTGCTCCCACTCGCCTGCCTACCCTGGCGAAACCCATACTTATATATGTAATTGCAGCAATGACGGCAGATTTGCTGTCATTTATTAAAGAGTGCCGTTGTATATCACTGAAGATCTACCACCAAATTAAAATACAATCACCTCAAAAAACTGCGATGACCTTCCAAACCATAGTAGTACATAGCATTTTTTGATCATTTGTCTTCGACAACTTCTAAAATATAATCGACGAATGAGTATATCATCAACGTACACGAAGTCAATCTAATACGCATTATTAAAGATAACTCAAAAACTACTTGTCGGATCTTGATATTTTTTTTATGGGACCAAACGACAACCACCAGCTTTCGAATAAAAAAAGAATCATCAAAATCGGTTCACTCAGACCTGAGTTATGAGGTAACAAACACAAAAAAAAAAAAAAAAAAAAAAAAAAACATACAGTCGAATTGAGAACCTCCTCCTTTTTTTGAAGTCGGTTAAAATATTAATACAATTTACAACTAAAATATCTTGACTTGGCACACGACGTTGTCGATATGTGGAATGTGAATTCGGCTGATCATTGTGCCGATTGTCTCAACGGCCAATGGCTTAATTGCCCAGAGCGTCGACGAATATCTGTCGAAGCTCTTCGCGATGGTTGGATAAAGGGATTCAGAGAGGAGATTCCTGTCTCTGAAACCCTAACCACCGGTTATAAAATGCTTTTAATTTTATTTTAGTCTGACAAAATGTGTCACTTGTTCTCTTAATAATACATTTTAAAATAAAAAAAAATTACACACGAAGTAACGAGGTTGGTCGCACCATAAATGAGACCCGCCACATGCACGTGCACGCCTTTCAAGTGGCTGCTACTCTTCGTAATGTGGGTTCGATTCCCTCACGAAACAAATATTTGTGAGACCGAGAGGTAGTTGTTCCGGGGCTGGCTGTTTGTAAATGTTGGGTACATTTACAAACAGTGGACAAATTACTAATGTGTAGCAACGTTTTTTTTTTAAATAAAATTAAATGGATGAAGTCCAGTCTGTCTTCATACGTTCGCACGGCGACCAATCAATCTATACAAAATCAGTTAATGCATTCTCTCATTGTTTGGGAAATCTATAGAAAGCAAAACCTCGTTTTATTGGAAATGCACAGCTTTGATGTGTTGCCGAATGTACATGGTCCACGATCTCTTCAGCTAACGTGTTAGAAGCAGTCGCGTCTAAATATGAATACATATTTTATCAGGAAAGCAAAAACCAAAACTAAAACAAAAATAGATAGAAGTGTCGCTAGATATAGGACATGGTAAGGACTGTCGTGGATTTCTGGCGTCATGGTCTGTTACGTGACATCATTAAAAAGTAAACAAGATTAGTGGCAGGGCAAAGACCCGCATCCACGCGCGTCTGTAGTGACTGCGGTCCCCTAATTTAATTTTGTCGCTACTGAAGACTTTTTTAACGCCCAACGCACAATTTTAAATATTCTTAAAAAAACGACATTAATGTTCTGAACTTCCTGGCCAAAAGAGTAAATTATTTTTTTTCAGCAAAGGATCCTAGTATTTTTTGTACATAAAATCACACCTGTTATCTTTGACCGGAAAGGCAGAGGTGTACCGATGGTCTATCAATATTTCGCGTGATATTTAATGTATCTTGCAATTAAGGCGAGCCTATAGCCATCAACAATCATGAAAGTATTATATTTTTTTTTTATAAAGAAACAGTACGCACAACAATAATTAAGAACAGGAAAAACAAGTATCCGAGGAAACTTAAATGAGACATATACAATTTAAAATATTAAATATTTATATCCAGCCTACACATAATGAGACCATGAAGGTGATACTTCAACTTTCATTTATTTTTTGTTCCAGGCGGGATATTACTCACCTTTGGATACAGAACTGGCCGGGGGATTGCCTTAACGTTGCTCGTCTTCAGTACCACTATCCTGAGCTCGTCTTCTTAGAATTCGTCAATTCTACCAGCCTGAAGAGCTTCAAGGGACACTTCAGCACTGCAAACAAAATTGAGGTTTGTATTTATTTATTAAAATGCTCAAGTTAAAAAATATTGTACAAAGGCGGACTTAATGCCTTGGGCATTTTCAACCAGTCAACTTTAGGGTTATGCAGAGTTGCGGGTTGTTCGAAAGAGATACCGTGGCCCCGGAACTTAAAGGCAATGGGACGAACATGGGTGGGTCTTAGCCAGTACAAGTCTGACTCTCCACCCCCCCGTCCTGCCCACAGCAGGGGAACTTATTTAATGATTTCCCACCAACAAAATGCAGAGACAAGAACATGGTAGGTGCACAGTACTCTTTCTGATATTTTGTTGGGTGGCCAAAAAATAGAGCCACATTTAATTTTTTTATACAATTTCCTCAAACAATTTCGCAAATGTTTAACGTCGCGCACGCCTGTAATTATTCATTAGGGCTCATGTTTAGAGAAAGGAAACTGAAAAAATCGTGCAAAAAACTCAAATTATGTATCACCTGTCAAAGTCAAACATTTATTTGCAGATAAATATGTTAACAAAAGTCGTTTATAACAAAGGGTGTGTGTACCAATTTTTGGCTTCCTACCTTGAAAACTGCGGAAAGTTCCATATATTTCATCCTCTCTTTTAAGAGGTTGGGGCAGATTTCCAAAAAGAAATGATGTACGATGTATTTGTTACTGACAAATAGTCCGCATACCAATTTTCGCTTCCTACCTTGAAAATTGCGAAATGCTCCATACAAACTTCAACCCCCTATTTTAGAGAAGTGGAGGTTAGAAAGAGACAAAAAGTCAAAGAAACCTAAGTCCGTCTCTATGGCCTCAATTATCTCTATACCAAAATTCATCAAAATCGGTTTTGCCATTTAAGTGTGAAGACGTCGTGTAACAAATAAACTCACTTTCGCTTTTAGTAAGGATTATAATTTGAATTGAACGAATTATTGTATTGTATAGAAGAAATTCTCAGTTAACCACCAGCGTAGTCGCCTTATTACTTATTCCGTTATAATTATTTGTCGGATTTGATTCAATAGACCTAGAAGTTGGCCATTGTATAAAAAAATGGCCAAGTGCGAGTCAGACTCGAACACACACGGTTCCGTAACACCAAACAATTTTTTTAACGCTTATTCAAATACAATGGAAATTTAAATATTTTTTTAAACTTTTGTTCTTCATAGTATCTTGATGAAATGAGACACAAAGTTACGGCTTAACATCATGCTGACTTGCACTGATGTTAATTTTCTGGAAATCCACAAACAGCATCAATTTAAAATCGAGCTTGCCCGTGAGTGCTCCAGCTGCTAGTGGCTCTATTGAGATCGCTAAGCAATTTATTTAGTAAAAAAAATCGATGTTGATTCACCCTGGGACTTTCATCTAGTGGATCGGTGGTCGAGGGGTGGGAGGGGGATGGGGGAGGCGGATGAAAGACTTGCCTACTAGGTCTACGGCAGGACCTGCAGTAAAAAGCTTGAAGAAAGAAAAATCTTCAGGACACGATGTGAGCATAGAGCATTTGAGATTTGCAGACAATAATAATAATAATATTATTTGTTCCGTGCGTAGATCGAACCCGCGACACGCAGCGCAGCAGTCAATCGCTCAGCCACTGCGCCAACCGTGCCGTAAAAATCTCGTTTCGTCTAAATCTAATTGGTCATCAGCTTATTATTGTTATATTGCCATACATTGAAGTCTACGTATATTTCGTACGGAGAATAACGTGGGAGTACTATTAAAGCGATATTCCATCGTGTACAGACTAAGTTTTACAACTTCCAAGCAAGCGATTAAACAGTTTTGTTGATATTAAGCGCTCGAGTTACCTGGACTTAACATTAAGTTGTCGGAACTTTCTTTATCCTTATTTTATACTGGTTTTTATCAAGCGGCGGATCCGCCCGCGCTTTAACCCACGCTGACGTAAAATGGGGATAAAAATGTAACCTATGTCATGATCTACTTACATTTCTTTTTTTTTGCGGACGTGTAATCATCAAAATTAAATGACTTCCCACTGTCTGGGTGGAGCAGGTGGGACTGTCAGACTTGTACTGACTAAAACCCACCCATATTCCTTCTGTTGCCCTTTTTTACATTTGCCATAGGAAAACTCGATTCTGGGTTAAGCTCGTCATTGTGCATAAGCTTTACTTAATCAGAATAGATTCTCTTCCATTAACGTTATCAGTAGGTATGTATAGATCTGTCTACTTATTCATTGTGTCACGATCATTATTTACAAAAACACTGAACTTGCTTTTCACAACTTTTGGTTAATTTAACTTGAAAGCGAAATTTACTTGTAAATCTCGTGGCTAAACAGTAACAGCCACTTAGGTCGAGTCGATCTTTAGGTTAAGCGGTGCTTGCCTAGATTGGCCCGAAGATGGTTAATCAGACATTACATACCGACTTTCCTTCGTGGCTCAGAAAGCATGCCAACGTTTCTTTGTTGGTTCCGGCTGTCAATTGTTTGTAATAAAGTTTGACAACCAGTCTTACCAAGGGATAGGTTTCTCATTACCTAGTACTAAGTGGGTTTGGAGATCAGATAGGCAGTCGCTCCGTCTTACTTCTTACTTAATACACACATCAACAAAGTCTAGGGAACAAGGACATTTCTAGTTTTTATTTAAAAACCCTTTCTTGTAATAATGAGTGTTTTATATCAATAGAAGGGTATTTTATTACCGTTTTTAATTTTAACTTTAATAAAAACATTCTCATATTAAAAAAAATATTTTTTAAAGAAAGAATTGAATAGTGCCAATATTGAGTATTACAACCTTCTATGATTAGGCACAAAAATAACGAGGTAGTAAGAAATACAGTAATTAACCTTACTTTAAACGTTTTTAATAATCTGTAGGACCTCCTAAAGCATTAGCAACAGCTCGACAACGGCGTGGCATACTTAGTATGAGATTATCAATCATCGTCTGTGGAATATGACTCCATACACTGCGAAGGTGTAAAAAAGTTGTTCTTCAGTATTCAGATTTTCCAAAGAATCACTGAAAGCTCTTCTCCCAAGCAAATCCCAGGCATGCTCTATGGGATTGAGGTAGGCAGACTGAGCAGGCCATTCCAACGTCGTAATATTGAGCTCGCTTAGCGCATTGACCACTACCCTCGCGGTGTGTGACTGTGCATTATCTTGCATGAACATAAAATCTGGACCGAACTGCTGTCGATGAGGGATTACCATGGGGTGTATAACCTCCTGAATGTATTGGTTTGCATTCAAATTGCCCCGTATCCAAACGAGGTCGGTCCTTCCACCAAGGCCAATTCCAGCCCATACCATGATTGTTCCACCTTGGTAAGGATGAACTTCTTGCGGATTCTGGAGACGACTCCGACGTCCAGGAACTCGCCATATACGCACTCTTCTCGAATCAGGATGAAAACCGAAGCGAGATTCGTCGGAAAACAGAACCCGTGCCCATTGATGGTCGGTCCACTGTAAATATGCGTTAGACCACAATAAGCGACGACCTCGATTTCCACGTCGAAGAGCTGGAACCCTAAGCGGTCTGCGAGCATGAAGATTGGCTTCGTGTAGTCTTCTCCTGACAGTTTGATCGCTAATAACCACTTGATGCTGAGACTGGAGGCTTGGGACCAACTGACGAGCAGTAATCGTGGGTTGCCGCCTTGCGGAATTAAGCAAGAAACGATCTTGTCGCAGGGTAGAAACCCTATTTCGTCCCCTGTGACGTTCGGCAACATCCCCTGTAGATCTTTAGCGTGCCTATATTCTGCAAATTACGCTTGGTTGGGTGTTGACAGCATCCGCTACGTCGCATTGAGTTCGTCCAGCTTGCAGCATACCAACAGCTCTTAACATCTCTTCGCGACTTAAATGACGACGTGACATGATGACTACAGTCACAAAAATGCACAAACCATACGTGAAAGACGTATTATTGATAATAAGCGTTATTTACAATCAAAGAAAATATTTTTTATTTTGCCTCAGAGAAACTGCACAATCAAACACTTTTAAAAGTTTTCCCTCCATATTCGAAAATCCTTACTTACTTAATTAAATTTTTAAATTTTGAACAACTCTGTAATCTACTTTATTCTAGTTTTATTTATTTGCTGCCAGTTATTAGCAAAACAAGATTTACACGAAAAAAAAGCTTGGGGTCATCTTGTTCCCTAGACTTTGTTGAGGTGTTTATTATAAATGCAAATGTTTGTGAGGATGGATCAAAACTGCTGAACGGATCTAGATGAAATTTGGCACAGAGGAAGATTATGGTCAGAGGAAGATTATGGTTTGGAATAACGCACAGGATACTTTTTTTTTCAATATCGCGTGATATTGAAAAAAAAAGTGGCGAAGCCTCGGGCGCCACCTAGTGTAAAATACTGATACCCATGCTGCAACATAATTGGGAAAAGGCGAGGCAGATGTTGATAATAATATGTTTAACTACCTAAACTCTGGGGCGGAGACGTGACCTAGTTATTATGCATAACTATGCATATTATTAAATATATCATAAATATTAAGCCAGCTGATATGCGAATATGATAACAGTAAACAATATCAACAAGCCTATTACAAGTTTAATATTAAAAGTGTTTATCTTATCATCGAGTTTATCGTTGAAAGCTGTTACTGTGCCGCTACTGTACCGCTAGATATCATCTGGTATCGCATCCATTTAGTCTGATGTAGCAACTGATGGGTTAATCTCTACTCGTTAAATCATGACTCAATTTCCGGTTGCCTGATTGAAATTTCAGCCTTGGTTTGGCCAGCAAAGCAGAGGGGTAGAGCCAGTGGCGATAAGTCCCCTCTTTGAGGAGTGGCTGGAGAGGCGTCATGGCGTCCTCACCTATCGCCTGACGCAGGTCCTCACCGGACACGGAAGTTTCGGGAGGTTCCTGCACATCATCGGGCGGGAGGAAGCGCCCGGGTGTTACCATTGTGACGATCGCCCGGAGGACACGGTGGAGCACACAGTGGCGATCTGCCCAGCGTGGACGGAGCACCGCCGTGCCCTCGTAGAGGCGATCGGCGGCGGCGATCTCTCGCGTCCGGCCCTGGTTCAGGCCATGGTCCGGAGCGAGAGGGAATGGGAAGCGGTCACCACCTTCTGCGAAGCAGTAATGCTAGCAAAGGAGGTGGCCGGGCGTTTGAGGGAGAGAACATCTGCCCAACCCAGCCGCCGCGGGAGACGCCCATGGTGCCGGGCGCCGCGAGACCACTTCCGGCCACCGTAGATGCGGGCCTGTGGGCGGTGAGCAATGGGTAGTTCACCGTCCGTCCGTCGATTGACGACAGGCCGTGTCGACGGCGCGTTCGTGTTTCACGCGCGCCTCAAAGAGAGTCAGCAAAGCAGAGGGGCTTGCCAGAGCCTCCGCCTGCCGGGGTTGCCGGTTGTTCGAAAGAGATACCGCGGCCTCGGAACGTAAAGGGCAAAAGAAGAAACATGGGTGGGTTTTAGTCAGTACAAGTCTGACATGCCCCCCCGCTCCGCCCAGAGCGGGGGAAGTCATTGGATGATTTCCCACCCGAAAAAAAAGGGTTAGAGCCACCACGTGCCGGTTGCGGGTTGTTTGAAAGATATACCGGGGCCCCAGAAAATAAAGGGCCTGATTTTCTCTTTGATTACTCATCCGTAAAAAGCCTTGATTTGCCGTTTAACCTTCTATTCTTCATGAGCTTCGCGTTTTTGAACGATCGGTTCGCCCCAAGGGCTTGCCGTAGTTTTAGCCACTAGGCAGGCACGCTTCATAAAAACTAAATTTTTTTTGCAACTTGGGGTCCTGATGCCCAGGAGTCCAGGTAGTACCTTTATTATCATCAAGAACTTCCCCCACTCTGAGTGGAGCGGGAGGGAGTATGTTACTGACTGAACCCACTTATGTTTCTTCGTTTGCCCTTTATGATATTAGATAGAGGCTAGTGACACGTTTTCACTAGAAAAATAGAGATGCAGTTGGATAAAATTATTCTCTTTTGAGTGTCTTTTGTCTCCTGCCTGATGAGAGGAGATACCGCGGCATAAACGGCAATAGAAGGAACATGGGTGGGTTTTAGTCAGTACAAGTCTGACACTCCTCCAGCTCCGCCCATCCGCAAAAAAAGGGTCTTTTGACACTCCGACAACAAGGAACAAAAGCATACCTGGCTGTCCGTTAGTAGGCGTTCCTCCCATAAGAGAATGTTTGAGTGGTTCAGATTGCGTGAACCCGCAGCTTGAGGGTAGGACACGACTCCACACTGACCAAATCTGCAGGTTGCGCCTATATACAGTAGTGGTTTTTAGACTGATTAATGATGATAAGCGGGTCTACACTGTCCAACTTTCGACATTTTACCAGCCTTTCAGCTGTCCAAGGTTCAATAAATGTTCACTCACACACACACACTCACAGAATACAAGACTCAGGTACGCTTTAAATACTAGCAACTGCACATGAAATCAATCTATTTTTTTAATATTAGTAAAGTGCGTGTTGATTCACCGGACTTCAAAATCACAGTAGCGCCAGAACTATTAGTGACGGAAATGGCGTTTATGAGACATTGTAAATGGAAGTACTTATGACTGTTGTAGCCAATCACGAACGCGCATTATGTCACTTTTATTTCAGTGACATAAAGTTTAAATTGCAATGATTGATTCACTCTTTTGTCGAGATAAAGTGGGTACTGATATACTAACGAGTATTGACTTGATGTAGGACCTACGCCGATGCTATGTGCTAATGATAGCTGATAAGGAAAGTTTAAATGAAACAAGATTTTATTCACATTATATAAATTCACACCAGTAAACTTCGAAGTGTAGGGCTGGGAGTCGTCTCGTGGCGCCCCATACACCCCTTGGTCTAGCCACCGTAGATGCGGATTGGTCGACGGTGAGCAATGGGTAGCTCACCGTCCGTCCGTCACCAGTCATTTTCCACACGTCCCTCAAAGAGATGTTACCAAAGCAGAGGGACCTACCGGTGCCACTGCCTGCTAGGGTAACGGGTTGTTCGAAAAAGATGCTGTGCCCCGGAACATAAAGAGCAAAAAAACACCCCCCTCCTGCTCCGTCCAAAGCGGGGGAATATATTTGATGACTTCCCGTCCGCAAAAAAGGGGTCTACCTAATAGTACCACCCATTTCGCCAATTATGTTTTTTACTTAAGTCCTAAAAGGGGCGAACCTATTGTGCCACAACGTATGCAGAAATGTAAAGGCATTCAATCGATGTTTTTTTTTCTGTTGGGGTCTTTGGACGATGATGAAACGGCGCCATTTTAACTCAAGTTCAGGGTCAGTTAGAAAATAAACGATAACAATAAAATCAAAAGTAATTTATTCAAATTCGGCTGATAGTCAGAACGTTTTGAACGTCAACATTACAAGAGACAGTCCCCCAAAACGCCAGATCTTCGCCACTTCCTAGTGTTTTAGCTGGGATGAAGAAGGCGAAGGAAGGCATGACATAATATTTTTTTTTTTGTAACAATCGATTAAATATATCTTATCTTGAAGGGTTCGTCTGCTAAATAATAACTGTCGCACAGTTTGATTGAAGTCAATCTACATTTTATAGCCTACAAGCTTTTACCCGCGGCATCGCTCGCGTTAAATTTAGGGTAGCACAGTTCGCCTTTCCTGATTTGCAAGTACCTGCTACCTGTAGTTTTTGCCCTCACGCCTTATTTATTGTAATAGCAAAGCTAAGTTTCCCTTTTTTCCCTCTTTCTCCCTCATTTCTCAGTTTTTTTTTCATCAAATTCGGTTTAGCCATTTAGGCGTGAAGATGTAACAAACAAATTCATTTTCGCTTTTATAATATTAGTAAGAATAGCTGCGCCTCACGGTTTCATTTGCGTATACCGGAATAAAAAGTTAGTAGTTTCTATTCAGAACATGTTTGTAGGTACAGACCAAACTATTGCAATGAATACCACTGTGAATGTCATGCAATCCTAGTAGTTGTATCATAAACAGTCCAGCGAAGGAATCGTGTTCTCCCTTACAAACTTTGCCACCCGGTTTCACCCCTTTAAGTGACCAGTCCCTTAAAAGAGACTGACCACTAAGTTTGTTTCGGCTGTTCCTTCTCAGCGTAGTCGGGTACAAAATACCGGTCTCATTTAGTTTTAAAAAAAAATATAATTATAATTATGGACTCAGGGTCTGAAATAAGATTAATAATATTAAAAGTGTATGTAAAAACTTAATGGCAAAATAAACATCTTTTATTACTACAATAATATCACCATTATACCGTACAGGATGTTTATTAATAGGTATACCACCATAGCAACATACCAAAATTCGACCACAGAAATAAGCTTGTGGACCGGTGTTTTGCTTTGACGTTGTGCAACCCATAATCACATAAGAACATACGAAGCGCTACGTGAGAAGATAAATGGTTAGGCGAAAATATACGGAATGCCCCTATCTACATGGTTCTTTTTCAACTAAACCAAAAACAAACAGTCATGACTTTATGAAGGGCAGACGATAAGAATTTTTATTTTCGTGTTTTAACTTAACGTAGCATTGAACCGAATTTAAGGAACAGTAGGCCTACTATAACATCTTAAAGCAGAACTTATTCCACTGAGTGAAAGAGATGGTGCTTGACACCCTGTATAGCTCTGTCCCTTTCCCTCAGCGGAATAAGTTCTGCTTTAACACGTTATGGTAGGGTAGCCGGTATTTGAATACCTACTGAAAAATTGTTGTTTCCGTCTAAAAAGATAAAAAAAACATACTATAGGCATATGTTCATTTTGGTTTAGTTAAATATCCTATTTCAGCATTCCAGTATAGAAAAAATATTAAGTTCCATGACGAACGTTCCCCTAAAAAACGGCCAAGTGCGAGCCGGACTAGCGCTCGGAGAGTTCCTTACCATCATTTATAAAAACAGCCCCTAAATAATTATTTTAATTTGTTTTTTTTTTTTGGATTTTACTCGCTAGTGCCCGAAGCTTCCCCCGTGTGATGATCGAAATAAACCTATGTGCTATTCCAGACTATAATCTATCTCTGTACCAAAATTCATCAAGATCCGTTCAGCCGTTTTGACGTGTATATAGTGTGTGTAATAGTAACAAACATCCATACATCCATCCATCCATCCATCCTCACAGACATTCGCGTTTATCATATTAGTAGGATTATGGCGGCAATAGAAATACATCATTACTAAAAATTTCAACTGTACAACCTGGTGATAGACGGACAGACGGACGGACAACGGAGATACATACATAATACATTAATATTATACGTACATACATGCATTCATAATTTGTGCGCATACTGGTTTCCCTCGAGACAGCCCTCGGAAATCTTCCAGTAAAAATAAAATATTACCTATTTGTGTTTTGCTATTTGTGCCTTATATAATACTAGCTGTTCCACGCGGTTTCACCCACGCTGCTCAGCACCTGTTGGTCGTAGCGTAATGTTATATAGCCTATAGCCTTCCTCAAGAAATGGACTATCCAACACTAAAACAATTTTTCAATTCCAACCAGTAGTCCCTGAGATTAGCGCGTTCAAACAAACAAACTCTTCAGCTTTATAATATTAGTATAGATAACTTGTTTTGAACCAAACGTTTTGTTTGCTGATAGATGTTTTATTAAATGTTAAGATTACTTGAAAGCTTGTGGTATATCGGACTGCAGTGATCGATAGAAGCCCTGAACTATTTCATGCTTGTCTAGGCAACTTCGTCTTTGTCTCGCAGAAAGCGAATGTCCCAAGATTAAAGAATTCCGTTGTTGAAAACCTTTCAACAAAGAGACAGTAGGTAAAAAAATAATGGAGAATGTACTGAACACAAGTTTTAGACTTTTTTGCTCATAACGTGGTACTCTCAGAGAAGATTGATGAAACTTGAAACAACATACTGAAGACTTATAACAAAATGTTTGGGATAGGTAAACCTTTTGTAGTAAAAAGTTGTCTACCTGAAGTTTGTACGGACGTCTAACTGTTCCGAAAGACAACACGAAAATAAGGAAATTAAAGTTAGGCTCTCAGTCTCAGTGATCAGACTGTACATGAGGTGTCTGTCTGCTTTTGAGACTGGTGTTTCGTTCAAGATCAAGGTGACCAGTTGTCACTAGACTGCAAACACAGGCATCACCGACTTTTGTCTGCAGAGTTACTATTCTTTGCATGTTTATTTTATAAAACTTTGCCCCACGCTAGGAATTTCTCCTGTATCGTGGGTGCGTTTACAAACATTTAAACTCACATACACAAACAGCCAGACCCAAAACAACTATTTGTAGGTCATACAAATATTTGTTCCGTGCGGGAATCGAACTCGCGCCACGCAGCGCAGCAGTCAGCAGATTGCTTATCCACTGCGCCACCCATGCCGTCGTTTCTTTATATTGATCATTACCATTACCCGTTGAATGTCGTAATATAAGGCAAAATGCCACTAGTGCTTTAAGTACCCACGGGGAAAAATACGGTGTAGGTATAAATTAAGCGGTAAAATCTTCGTTTTTCTGAAGACCTACCTCGCTAAAAGGTTACTAATAAATTCGACGAATTTTTGCGCGTTTGTTGCGACATTCAACAGGATAATTATTATCGTCATCGCTGCCAGTATTATATCACCCACTTTTGATATTAAGCCTCTTTTCTATTGTGCCTTTCGTCTCTGGTCTAACCTAACAATCTTCAACACAATTTCTAACAGAAACTAACTAACAAAAACTACTTTTTCCAACAGAAACTGACACTCCAAGGACTGATGTCCCTCTGGGAACTCCCGCCGGAGGTCGTGATGGACATGCCAGTTCTTCGGGAGATGGATCTTCGAGGAAATATGCTGAGACATATCAAACTGCCTCTGTTGTCGGGACCAAGGAGTTTAGAATACCTTTATTTAGCAGGTAAGGTTTAAGTTATGAAGTAAGCACCAACGAGTATTTGTTTGAGATACCGCGGCCCCGGATCATAAAGGGCAATAGAAGGAACATGGGTGGGTTTTAGTCAGTACAATTCTAACCCTCCCCCCCACTCCGCCCAGAGCGGGGGAAGTTATTTGATGATTTCCCACGCCAAAAAAAAAGAGTATTTGTTTACGTTTTTCGTAACCTACACCAACTTATCTGAACGGAACGTGCTCTCTGAGTGCCACGCAACTGTGACGCACGGGAAATACTGACTAATTTCCTGGGTGTCTTCAAATGTCCATGATATTATTTACGTTGTTTAGAAGTTAAAGGTTTAAACTCCAGACCGAGACCTATGACTTGGCAGTCCGACGGTTGTACTTCTAGGGTAATAGGTACTGGTTATCATAAATTTATGATACAGATGTTATGCTTTGGGATACAAATGGCTCTCTCCTGCTGGATAAAAACTAGAAGAATGGGGTAGTCTTAAAAATTCTTCTAGAATGTGTGACAGCTGTTTGCGCAGGTGAGACCAAAGAGCGTACTAAGAAAATATTTCAAAAATTATCCCGTAAAGAAGTTGAATAGATTCAACTTCGTATATTATAAATCCTACTTCCTACTTTATCTTACTATTTAAATAGATGCGAATGTTTGTGAGGATGGATGGATGTATGGATGTTTGTTACTCTTCTCGACAAAACGGCTGAACGGATCTTGATAAAATTTGGCACAGAGGTATATTTTAGTCTGGAATATCACATAAGATACTTATTTTTCGATATCACGCGGGCGAAGCCGCCGGCTCCAGTCAGTACGTAATAAATTGGAAGAAAGTTAGTCTTTTTTTGCCAATAGAATTGAATAGAATTTCGGGTAAACGGTTTGCAGGAAATAAAACAAAACATAAACAACATTAAAGTAAAACTTATAAAACTCTATCATACAAGGTTAAGGTTGGTCAAGAATGAAAATAGAACAACACGCCTTCTGTCTACACAAAAAAGTTAATTAATTCAAAAAACAAATCTAAACCTGTTTAAGTTATGACCCCGGTCAACAACTATACGTATCGGTCATTGCCCTATCGTTGACTACATAATTCCAAACACATACTGGCGAAAATTTATTTAAAACATAAAGTAAACAACAAAACGTGATGTCCGTTTTTATCACTTCTTTTATTGGTCAATTGACCTTGTCTGCAGCTACTTCTCAAATGTTTTACTAAATAGGCTATGCTGCTTGCTATATTTATGTTATTAAACGCACAATGTCGTATTTTGTTCTTTTTAGATCTTTGCGTTTTCTCGACATCCGTGTGTCTCTAGCAGGGCTCAGCAGAATACAAGCGTGAGGTATTCTACTTGGCATTATGCTGAGCTGGACTCATATTTGGTGCAAACCTTGAGATATACACTGCCTAGTAGTGGGAGACCTATACACTGCCTAGTAGTGGGAGACCTTTATAATATATAATATATATAATGTACTAGCTTTTGCCCGCGGCTTCGCTCGCGTAAAGTTCGGGGTAACACAGTTCCTCTTTTCTGATTTGCAGATACCTGCTACCTGTAGTTTTTGCTCTTGCGCCTTATTTATTGTAATAGAAAACCTAGGATTTCCATTTTCTTCCCTCATTCTCCCTTAAAAAAATAGCCTATGTCCGTCTCTAGGACCACAACTATATCTGTACCAAAATTCATCAAAATCGCTTTAGCTATTTAGGCGTAAAGACGTAACAAACATACAAACAAACTTAGTTTCGCTTTTATAATCTTAGTAAGGATGTGATGTGTCTAATTGTCTATAGGTCATTCTAACTTCTCTTATCTTTTTTTAATCTGTTTCTTTTTCTCAGTTTAATATTTTTGTGTTTATTTCTGTATTGTGTCTTTTGTTGCATCAAATAATTGATTTATCTCTCTACTAGCTGTTCCACGCGGTTTCACCCACGTTGCTCAGCACCTGTTGGTCGTAGCGTGATGTTATATAGCCTATAGCCTTCTTCAAGAAATAGACTATCCAACACTAAGAGAATTTTCCAATTCTAACCAGTAGTCCCTGAGATTAGCGCGTTCAAACAAACAAACAAACAAACAAACTCTTCAGCTTTATAATATTAGTATAGATTAAACATACGCTCTATCTGACGATATTGACGGGCCTGTTGGTCTAGTGGTTAGTGGCCCTGACTGCTGTGCCGGAGGTCGTGGGTTCGATTCCCACCCAGGACAAACTTTGTGTGATGAGCATGATTGTTTGTTCTGTCTCTGGGAGTGATTTATCTATAATATGTATGTATTTATAAATTATATAAGTATGTTTATCAGTTGTCTGGTTACCATAACACAAGCTCTGCTTAGCTTGGGATCAGATAGCCGTGTGTGAGTTGTCCCAAGATATTTATTTATTTATTTATTTATCTGCACGACTGTGCCAATGTTAGTTTACTCAGTCATTGTGGCAAAGATTATTAGCAGGTGCTATTCCCCAATGGAAATATTCCTTGTTATGATATTCATGCATGAGAAAATACATCTCAAATGTACCTACAATATTTACTTGTAATCATTCATGGGAGTTTCATAGGAAAATAGGTGTGATATTCAACATAATCTTCTTAATATTATATAAATCACGTGTCACGTTGTTTGGCCGCGATGGACTCCTAAACTACCTTACCGATTTTAAATTAAATTTGCACACCGTGTGCAGTTTGATCCAACTTTAAAGATAGGGTAGGTAGGGTAGGCAGACAATAGCATTTCAACGTATGTACATGTGTACATGAGAATAGACAAAACAGAGAAAATGGAAACATACTAGCTGTGCCCATGTGGGCACAGCTAGTATGCCTGGAATTCAGTGGCAAAAAGTCAACGTAACCGATACAAGTCACCGACTTCCGGAAGTAAATTATTTTCCACTTTATAGTTTCTTTTTTGCAAAAAGTTTTTTTATTTCACCATTTTTAGTTATGGCATAATGAAAAATAAACCCTTAATAATTGTCCTGAACTTGGCTAAGTACAAACCAACTACCGAGAAAACTAATTATTCTTTAGCAGAAAGCAGCATTCGTGGAAAGTAGGTACGTAGTATTTTTGAAAAGCGATTTGCTCCCCGCTAAGTCTTCCTTATGTTGGGTTCAACATCAAAGAAATATACAACACATACATATAAATATTATTTACTGGAAATATACATCAACAGTGTATATCGAGCGCGACGAAAAAGTTGTTTGATGTAAGTACATAAATATGATCCCTAATACATAAAATTCTCGTGTCACAGTTTTAGTTAACAAACTGGAGTCCGACCGAAACCGAAGCCAAAACTTCCTTAAAAGGATCACTTTTATTAGTCATATTGAATATTTATTTGATGTTTACTACCCGCTCTTATGTTATAACGACATGAAAAGAGCTGAAACTTAACAAATTTAAAATAAATCACTCAAAAACTCGCCACCACAACGAAAAAAAAAACGAACAAACAAACAACATTAGCTCTGATGGGATTCGTTCATTCATTCAATGCGCCGAACATGACCGATCACAGCGCAAAAACTCCCGAATGCACATTTGGTTTCGGCCGTAGTTTTGGCCGTTTTAGGCCGAAACCGAAACTAGAGCCGAAACTAGATTTTTTTGCAGAAATTGGCAAAACCGAAACCGAACCTTCGGTCGGACACTAACAAACGGCAGCAACCGTCCTAACGCAGGTTGTTTTTTATCTTTATGCCAAAGTCATCAAAAACCGTTTAGCGTGAAGACATGACAAACAAACAAACTCACTTTCCTTATAATTATGTTTAGGATTAAACGGTGCCGTACGAGCGAATAAATATTTTCATAACATTTCAGGCATCCCTCTTACCCGAAGCATAACAACAACACACCATTTTGGACTTTGCCTTTATGCGAGATAGGCTTATTTTTGCATAAATGTTTATAAACTTTTGCGATAAAGACATTTTTTTACGATGATGGTGCCAAAGATCAAGCGCATAATTTACTGACACAGATTTAATTATTAATATATACGAGTAGATATGTAAATTATAATCCTGAACTCATAATTTTTGCTGCGTAGTTTTTTTTAGAATAATTCGATTCTCTTCTTCCGTTTACTTGCATTATCTGCATATTATAACTTTGTATTAAATGATATTGTTTTAAGTAAGTTTTACTCACGTTACATAACCTTCTTTGGTTTGAAGTCAGTTTAAAATGACTTTTTGAAACACTCCCATCAGAATGTGCCGTAATAATCTGTTTTTCAGGCATTAAACCCAGAATCCATTCATGGTTGACGAGAACTACTATAAGAAAAAATGTTCGAACTTTGTATTTTATTAGTAACTTTTTTGGAGGTCAAATAGTCGCTCCATATAAAATACTGGTTTTCAGCTGCATTCGGTTACATGGGAAGCCGACCTCAACATATTTGGGAACAAGATAGGCGGATGATGTAGGGATGGGAGGTCATCTTATAACTTCTCCGCTCTGGGCGGAGCGTCAGACTTTTTCCGACTAAAACTCACCCGTGTTCCTTCTTTTGCCCTTTATGTTCCGGGGCCTTGGTATTTCTTTCGAACAACCCGCAACCCCGGCATGCCCCTCTGCTTGTACTCTTGGGCTCACAAACATTTTTGAACTTATACTAACGCCAAAGGATGAATGTTGAAAGTTTTAACGATACTAGAAAACTATAAGCAAACAAAGTTTTTTTTTGTAATAAACCTCTAGTGTTGCAAGCTCTCAGTTTTAAACTTCAACAACTTTAAAGCCTGTTGATAATATCAGTTTACAAACTACACTTTGATAATAATCGATGGTCATAATCATCATATTTCAAGTTGATCCGGTAAAACGGGAGAACTTAGAACTGGATATTTAAAAATAGAATCTTACTCGTTAGAAATACCGTCCATTTTGTAATAAAGAGTGCCATCTGTCGAAATAGAACAAGTGCTTTTTTATTGAATGCACTGACATGTGTGTCCACAAAGAATAGAGTCCTTAGTTTTTAAAATAAAAATATTCTGGGAACGTTCCACATAATTTGTATTACTTTATGGGCTTGGCCATTTAAAGGTTTCATTTAAGTACCACTTAGTAATAAAAAAAACCATACGGTGGTTGAAAACCACCTTTTTAACACCCTTGCTCGTAAAGCTGATGTTATTCCACCGGTTTTAAATATGTAAAGAAGGTCAAGGTCAACGCGTGTGTTATCAAAGCAAATAGTTAAGTTATAGCCCATACAAATTCCATAACAGCATTATTTGCCATTTCAAATTTGGAACTGATCGCCGCCGCACGAGTCCAGCTAGAGAGCAGCGCGCTGTTGCTATTCGTTTTCTTTTTTTTTTAAAGTGTTTTGTCGCTTAGCGCTGTTGCTATTCAAATTTCGAACTAATTCGAAAGTAGGCAGCGCTAGCTCGCTGTTAAAATGGCAACAGTGTGCATTCACAGATTGAGTTTATTTAAAATGTTTTTTTTTTCTGTTTCCTCGCAAATGTGTTAAAAAACGTCGTACGATATACGTGCGTATTGGTTATAACATGCTCGGCTCAATTACGCCCTCGCCTTCGGCTCGGGCTGCAATTCCGACTCGCATGTTATAACCATCTTAACGCACTAATATCGTAATGTACTATTACCACCTTTATAGCTATAACTTTAAGGTCGTGTCTTGTTATGGTGGATTCGCTTTAGATGGTAAAAAAAACTTTTTTTTCTTTTGACAGGCAACAGTTGGGACTGCAGCGATGGGGGTCTTGACTGGCTGGCAATGGAAAATGAAAACGGAACAAATCGGAGAAAAATCGTAGATTACGATGAACTCGTGTGTCATCAACAACTGTATAGAGGGAAGCCACTGAATAAAGTTATGGATATTATACGGGTAAGTTTTTTATTTTTTATTTTTCACTCCATATTTTGGCTGTATCGTGGATGCGTTTACAAACATTTGAACTCACAAACAGCGGACCGGAACAACTACACTTTAAAGTCATTTATTTTGGATGGAATTTCATCAAATAACTTCCCCCGCTCCGGACGTAGCGGGCGGGATGGGGGGGGGGAGTATCAGACTTTAACCGACTAAACTAAATCAATCCATGTTAGTTCTTTAGTCTTTTACGTTCCGAGGCCGCGGCATCTTTTTCGAACAATCCGCAACCCCAGCAGGCAGTGGCCTGGCAGGCCCTATTGTATAAAGTCAGTTTTGCGTAAGCGTAGCTTAGCTTGCATTACAGTCAGCAATACCTCTTTTTTAAATTAGTGTAGGTTCCTATTCGCAGATTGAATGACAGACATAATATAAGCAGTGCGACAATCAGAGATCCTTATCTATAATTTGTTCATTTTTAAACATATTTTTACATATATATCTTATAAAAAAATACATTTAAAAATCTAAAACAATAAGTACCTAGTACTTTTACAGAAGCCAAAGCTGCTTAGTGCAACCAAAAATAATCACTTTATTTATTCTATGGAGTAACCTTGCAATGCGTTGAAAAAATATTGGATATACGAGTTCGTGCATATCGCAGGAGTTCTAGAATTTCCGGAATCGGTAAATCAAAGATCAATATCTTAAGGCGCGGACACGATAACATTTGTGACTTTTGAGACAACATTTAGAACGACAAAACAAAGGTTTATACCAATTTACTGCTTATTATCATTCATTCCGAGGTGAAACCCCTAATGTGACTGGGCTATAAGACGGGACCGTCACCACTCAGATCCTTACTAATAATTATAAAAGCCAAAGTGAGTTTGTTTGTTTGTTACCTCTTCACGCTTTAATGGCTAAACCGATTTTGATGAATTTTGGTACAGAGATAGTTGGGAACCAGGAGACGGACATAAATAATTTTTATTTTAAAAAAGTGGGATGTGAGGGAGAAAGAGGGAAGAAAAGGGAAAATTTAGCGTTGCTATTACAAATCAATGCGGCACAAGGGGAACTGTGTTACCCCAAATTTAACGCGGGTGAAGCCGCAGGCGAAAGCTAGTAGTTTATAAAAGTTTATAACTACCACGATTACTCATCTATGTAATCAATTTAGGTAGCTACTAATACCCATGCTGTGTAATGGAATTAGCATACCTATAAATGTTATAGCAGGAATTAGGTCTTCTGATCAATAATCACCAATTAGCGACCCGATTACTACTATTAGCCAACATATTTGTGATAGCAGTGTATTGGTAAGTATCTTGAAGTATGATAATAATGTTTAATTTCTATGTTAAAATATGTATTTACAAAAAAACAAAAACGTTCTCCCGGTAATTAGACAATGTCGCGGAAGGGCCAAAGTTTTCGTAAAATTCCAATTATATTTTAACGATGTTATTGCTGTTTGATTTAAAGTTTGTTTTTGTTGTGTAAAGGTCATAAATAAAATAATATAATTACTATTTTTTGGAATCGGATACGTGTGTCTCTTTTTTGCGGATTTAAAATCATCAAATAACTTACTCCGCTCTGGGCGAAGCGAGGAGAATGTCTGACTTGTACTGACTAAAACCCACCCATGTTCCTTATTGCTGTTTACGTTCCGGGACCGCGGTATCACTTTCGATCAACCCGCAACGCCGTCAGGCGGTGGCCCTGGCCGGCCCGTCTGTACGAGTGCCTCTTGATCTAGAATCTTATATGAATGGCCTACCAACCGCATAACGCAGTATCTTACGTCTTGAAGGGCAACAGGTGATGCTAAACTTCCTTTGTAGCTCCTTGTCTTTCTCCAAAGAATTTAGATTGAAGTAGAGGTTTTTTTTTGTTGGGGTGAAAACTCACATTTTACGCTAGGACGTCATGTAATGCACTCTGAAACTTATGCAGTAGGGTTACCATGACATCTTAAAGCAGTTCTTAGTGTGAGAAAGAGATGGTGCTAGACACCCTGTATAGCTCTGTCGCTTTCCCTCAGTGGAATAAGTTCTGCTTTAAGATGTCATGGTAGGGTAGCTGATGGATACATTGAATAGTATGGAGGTCGTGGAAGTATTTATTGGTTTACTTTTTAATTAAAAGAAATACTTATCTATTCTTATTTAATGCGGTTTGAAAGATAGCTGCTCTGCAAAAAGGGAAATCTAAATATATTTTAAGAAAGTAGGTATTGGGGTTTTTTTGTCTGTTCTAACCGTATCGGTCGTCGGCTCTTCATATAAATTGATAACCATTGTCTGCAGCCAAATTATAAATATCAATTCAGACACAAGTATTAATACATTACAAAATTTACAAAATAAATATATCTTTATCTTTTAATGCCAGGATAACATAGTGTTCACCTTGTTTTTCTCTGACTAAGCTAATGACTTCATAGTGCAACGCACTTGTGACGTCATTGCCGCTTCCTCGATAATCCAAATTAGTCCAAAGTACCTAATTAGTACAATAAGTCGCTTGCTTTGTTCTGTCGACTATGTTAGTCTTATCTCTTAATCTGCCAATAAACTTAAGTCATCACTAAGCAGTTTCACACAAAGAATTCCTGTTATGGTGCCTTCAGCTACATAATTTCTGACTGTTTCTGCTGAATATTTCAAAATAATCGTTTATTTACACATGCAGAATACTTGCATATTGCTCGTTTAAAATGTCCATAGTGTTAGTTTTTCTAAGAATAAATACTGCATAGACAGTAGTAGTGCTGTAAACAATATTTATATCTATACTAATATTATAAAGCTGAAGAGTTTGTTTGTTTGAACGCGCTAATCTCAGGGACTACTGGTTGGAATTGGAAAATTCTTTTACGGCCTTATTAATAAACACGGACTAAACCAAGACTAATTTAGCTCCAAGTTTTAAATCCGAAGTAATTAAATTCCCTAATAATAAACTCGGAGTAAGGGAGGAGTAAACTAATCCGAATCTACTCTCTGGAATAAGAGTTAATCCTTGGTGCCACATGGTATAACTATTGACTAAGCATAGAGTTTAGTGTTGGATAGTCCATTTCTTGAGGAATGCTCATCATCATCATTTTCCTGCCCTTGTCCCATTCTATTTGGGGTCGGCGCAACACGTCTTCCTCTTCCATTCTCCCCTATCAGACGTCATGGCATCATTTACTCCTTTCTCCTTCATATCATTCCTTACACAATCCATCCATCTTTTCTTTGGCCTTCCTCTCGCTCTCCGTCCATCAACATTCAGATCCATTACTCTTTTAGTCACATGTCCTTCATCCCTCCTCATTACATGTCCATACCAAGACAAACGACTTCCTTTCATCTTTTCTGTAACAGGCGCAACTTTCAAACTTCCTCGAATATATTCATTCCTTACTTTATCCATTCTTGTCACTCCACACATCCACCTCAACATTCTCATCTCCGCTACATGCAATCGTTTTTCATCCACCTTTTTTACAGCCCAGCATTCTGACCCATACAGTACAACAGGTCTAATCACGGACTTATATATTTTCCCCTTTAACTTGAGGGGCATCCGTGGGTCACAAGTTGTTCCAGTGACCTGTCGCCATTTCATCCATCCTGCGTTGATCCGGTGCGTTACGTCTCGGTCTACTTCGCCGTCCCCTTGGACAAGCGACCCGAGGTACCGGAAGTTGGAGCAGATCGGTATAGGCGTTCCGGCAAGGGTTATGGGCACAGGACTGGAGAGACCGCCGAAATCGCAGAACAAGTATTCTGTTTTAGTTCTGCTTAATTTCAGGCCAACGTTCTCCAGTCTTTGCCACCACACTTCCAATCTGCTCTGGACCTCTTGGCCGCTCTCGGCAACCAATACAATGTCGTCGGCAAACAGCATGCACCAGGGAGCCTCTTCCTGGATGTCCGACGTGAGAGCGTCCATTATCACCAGGAAGAGGTAAGGGCTAAGAGCCGACCCTTGGTGCAGACCGACAGCCACATTGAAGGTGCCGGTAGTGCCCGCTGTGGACCGGACTTGGGTACTGCATCTACTGTACATCGCACGGATCAACTGCACATACTTCCCAGGCACACCTTTCTCCTTAAGAGCCCACCACAAAACCGCACGCGGTACCCGGTCGTATGCCTTTTCGAGGTCGACGAACACCATGTGCAAGTTCTTGTGTGCACTCCTGTATTTTTCGCACAACTGGCGGATAGCGAAAATGGCGTCCGTCGTTCCTCGACCAGGCATAAAACCGAATTGGCTCTGTGTGATTTCGCTCTCTTCTCTCAGTCGCCTTTCAATAACTTTCTCCCAAACTTTCATACTGTGTGACATTAGCTTTATTCCTCTATAATTGTTGCACTCCAGCACATCACCTTTGTTTTTAAAGATGGGCACCAGCGAACTGTTACACCATTCGTCAGGTATGGCCTCTTCCAGCAACAGTTTATTGAAGAATAAAGCTAACCACGTCCATCCGTCCATCCGCAATAACTTCCATACTTCAACCGGTATTCCGTCCGGTCCTAATGCCTTACCATTCTTCATTCCATTTACGGCAATCCTCACTTCATCCATACTAACATTTCTTACTAGTCCCTCATTCACTGGTTTATTTTCAAGCACACTATTCCAGTCATTCTCTTCATTCATCAGTCTTTCAAAGTAACCTTTCCACCTATCCTTAATTTTCTCATCATCTGATATAACCATTCCAGCTTCGTCTTTTACGCATTTTATCCGACAAACATCCTTCGACTTTCTCTCTCTAGCTCTAGCAAGCCGGTAAAGGAATCATCTTGAGGAATGCTATAGGCTGTATAATAACAGGTGCTGAGCAGCGTGGGTGAAACCGCGTGGAACAGCTAGTCATAGATACAATGGAGAATGTCTCTCATTCCTAGAAAAGTTAGTTGCCAAACTGTTTTATTTTCTGTTTAACGTTGGCTGGAGACGTTAATCAATTATACATTTAAATGTAATTTGTCTTTACTATTAATGAAGCAAGTGGTTACCAAAATAGCTTCTGCTTTACATTGCCTGTTCAACTTAAAAAAATATATATGTTTACTAGCTTTTGTCCGCGGCTTCGCTCGCTTTAAATCCAGGGTAACACAGTTCCTCTTTCCTGATTTGTAGGTACCTGCTACCGGTAACTTTTGCTTTTGCGCCTTATTGATAGTAATAGGAAAAGCTAAGTTTTACCTTTTCTTCCCTCTTTCTCCGTCATTTCTCACTTAAAAAAAACAAACTCATTTTCGCTTTTATAATATTAGTAAGGTTGCACAAATGCTAAGTGGACCTTTTTGTAAAAGTGCAGGTGCTGACCACTTTCGTTCGTTTCTTATAACTTGGTATCTAATTTAAAAAACCCGTGTTCTAGTAATAATAAAACATCTTTTTCTCAGTTTTGCATAAGGTACTAATAAATCAATCAAATAATATCAGCTGCCAGAAGCATTTGAAACAAGGCCGTAAGATAATAAAACACTGTTTCGAAAATTCGATAACACATTTACAAGATAATTTATTCTGATTCTAGATTACCTGACCAGAAGAGGAAAATCGTGATATTAAAATGAAATTTCAAAAATGTGAATATCTCAGTATTCTTTGATCTGATAAATCCGAAGTTATCTTGTTTTCGTCTGAGAAAGAAAGATTATCTAGCTAGGCTGATCTCGAAGCAATAAATTGTTCTTAAATTTCGTTTTCGGCGTATTTATATATTTAATACCGGCCTATTACTGTCCCACTGTTGGGCAAAAGACCTCTTCTTAAATACTGTAGGCACGAGCATTGATCACCACCCTTTTAAAATCGAGGTATTCCTCGTAGCGCTCCCGTTTTGAAGCGCTCCCATCTAAGCGCTCCCGTTTTGTTCCTCTAAGCGCTCCCAAAAGGAGCGCTTCGAGGAACGATTAAAAATAATAAATTTTTTTTCCTCGAAGCGCTCCCACGTTTAAAAATAGGGAAAAGCATGAAGTAAACGTCATGAATTATATCGATAATTTTTAAAAACTCATGTGTGAAGTTGCTTAACCAAATTACGAAATTGAGAGAATAATATCTTTTTGCTTTCGGCACTCTTATGTGTATACAAGGGCCAATGTTATTGTCATTTCTACCATTGACGTAAACGATAGATTTTTTTAGGAATAGCATCTCGCAGTTCAACCAAGGAGGTTATCGTCTGCTTAACCGGGCGAATCCTGTGGGTGCCTTAAAAATTAAGACCTCCAGCCAGGGTGAAAACTTACAAACTAAGCGACTACACGCTAAGGGCACCCCCTGTGGGGTACGAGCCTCGGCTTAGGGCGACGCTGAGGGAAAGCAAGGGACAGGCTGGATCTGAGTGATATTATTTATGGACTGGTTTAAACTTATTGGCTCAGCAGCGCGGGCTGGCTCTTGCAAAGGACGGGTGGGGCAGTTACCGGGACGTCGCGACGGGCCTCGTCGGCGAGGATGGAATGAAGGCGCTTTGCGTCTGAATTTGCGCAGAGTGCTAGTCTCCCTGCTGCACTCCTGGAGCAGGGTTATAGCATCGTCAGGAGTGACGAGAAAATGTCTAAGACGATGAATTTTACTTATTCGCGAGGGATCGTATTGAGCGGCCGATGCGATAAGGGGGTTGCGATGTTTTAACGCGGAGTCAAAGAAGCGCATGGAAAGACGCTTCATGAATTGAACGACGGTGGGGATTCTTAAGTCGAAGTGAAGACTATCGTTACGGGCTCCCGTGATTTTACGAAGGAATCGGTTTTGCAAGGTCTACATCTTATGAAGGAAACGCGGGTTGGCGTGGGCGAACACAACACATGCGTATGTCACGATGGGACGGACGACCGCGGTGTATGAACGCAATTTGCACTTAAGTGACAATTTGCTTTCTGCCTGAAATAAAAAGTGAAACCTAAACCCATAGCAATATGTGCCGCGAAGGACAAGTGGCTTTCGAGAATGACACCTAAGTATTTGGCTTGCTTCTCTCAGGGGATAGGCTTGCCGTACATAGTGATCAAACTGGGGATCAGGGGATTAAAGCGCGGTTTGGAGTAGATAACCGCCTGACTTTTACCGGGATTCATCTCGATTCTCCATTGCCTGAACCAAGCGCCTAGGATGTCGGCTGGGGTCTGAAGGGTACGAGCGATAGCGTTTGTACAGCGGCCAGTATAGTAAATGGCCGAGTCATCCGCGAACAGAGCTAACTGAGCTTTTTTGCTCTTGGGAATGTCGCTAGTGAACAGCGTGAAGACGAGGGGGGATAAGACGGAACCCTGAGGGACACCGGCCCTAATAGGATGAGGGGAAGAGATTGAGGAAGTCCCGTAAGATGAGCGTAAACGATAGACACCTCATTGCCAGGTGTGCGGGGAGGGGGGTAGTAATGGTAAACATAATGGAGAGAAATCATAAGCTAAACAATAAAAAAATATGAATAGGTAAATATGTCGGCAGATTATATTCATCAATTTGGTGGACTAAAGGATTTACAATAAAACAAAAAAAAAATACCAAACCCGTGCGAAGCCGGGACGGGCCGCTAGTTGTATATTATAGTATAACAATGTGTTCTACTTATTACCTAGTTATTATCGATAATTTCAGTTAGTATAGTCCCATCTCTATCCGAAAGTTAATCATGGGAGCGCTTTGAGGAAATAAATTTTAATATTCTTAATCGTTCCTCGAAGCGCTCCTTTTGGGAGCGCTTAGAGGAACAAAACGGGAGCGCTTAGATGGGAGCGCTTCAAAACGGGAGCGCTAAGAGGAATACCTCTTAAAATTTAAAATCGGGTTGGCGATTTCAAACTTAAATCCTTACTAATATTATAAAAGCGAAAGTAAGTTTGTTTGTTTGTTACGTCTTCACGCCTAAGTGGCTAAACCAATTTTGATGAATTTTGTAACAGTGATTTTTGGGACCCTGGAGACAGACATAGCCTATTTTTTTTAAAGTGAGGAATGAGGGAGAAAAAATAAATAAGGCGCAAGGGCAAAAACTACAGGTACTGTGTTATCCGGAATTTGACGCGATTGAAATAATCACATTGGTAATTGCTCGGATTTGAACCAACAACCTCGTGCATGAGACGCGAGGCCTTAACATCTGGGCCATCGTGATGTGTCAATATGCTTTCAAATTACTTTCTAGCGGATATAACACAGTGAGTTAAGAATTATGTCAAGAAGATCGGCACTTTGTCTATTATAGCTTTGATTAGAGTGGTCTAACCAGAAGGGTTTTTTCCAGAAATATGTTTATTGATGTCAAATTGATATGAGGTGCGATAAAAAATGCTGGCTTTCTATTGCATTTTGTTAGACTGAAGCCCAAATCAGGTGATTATAGGTGATCAAGAACAGAGATGATATTACTATTATATTTGACAATCGATTGACTGCTGCGTTGCGTGTTGCGGGTTTGTTTCTCGCACGGAAAAAATATTTGTATGACGTACAGATAGTTGTTTTGGGTCTAGCTGTTTGTCTGGATGTTAGTTTGAATGTTTGTAAAAGCACCCACGATACAGGAGAAATTGCTAGCGTGGAGCTACGTATTTTTTTAAAAAAAAAACGCTACTTGGTACCAGTAACTTTTCTTTATGAGGATGGGAAATCATCAAATAATTTCCACCGCTCTGTGCGGAGCGGGGGGGGGGGGAGTGTTAGACTTGTACTTACTAAAACACACCCATGTTCCCGTATGTTTCCGGGCGCAGTATCTCTTTTGAACAACCCTAAACCCCGGCAGGGATGATAATGAGGGCAGGGCGGAGGGTACCTTGCAGTTTTTTACTTTTGTACGATTGGACGCGGAATTGTAATGATTAAGTAATGAATACCTAGTATACCTAGCATATATATTTGTAATATCAAAGCATTAAACACTTGTATTTGGTCCTGGATAATGTTGGATTACAGCTTAGTACCTAATTAGCTTCACTCTGAGTATTAATTAAGCATGCAATTTCTGCGAAAGTTCTATACGCGTCTCTTGTGTTTCTAGCACAGTTAATTAGTTTTGCAATTAATAGTGCGGTGTTACATCAAATCCTTACTTATATTATAAAAGCGAAAGTGAGCTTGTTTGTTTGTTACGTCTGCACGCCTACATGGCTAAACCGATTTTGATGAATTTTGGTACAGAGATAGTTGGGAGCCTGGAGACAGACAAAGGCAAACTTTTTTTTTTAAAGTGAGTGATTTGGGAGAAAAAGGGAAGAAAAGGGAAAACTTGGCATTGCTATTACAATAAATAAGGCACTAGGACAAAAACTACAAGTGGCAGGTACCTGCAAATCAGGAAAGGGGTCTTATTCCGAATTATAACGCGGGTGAAGCCGCGGGCGAAAGCTAGTATATTATCAATTAAATATTTGAAGGGGAATGTAATGCCTGTCTTCCGGCAAAGCTTTCTGCTTTAAAAGCAAAGATTCTTTGTCTCTGTTAATAATAAATGCACAAGAAAATGCAAAGGTAGGACGAGCATTTTCATGCAAAATTACCATGTAAAAATTCTTGAAGAAGACACTTTTAAAACGCTGTGTAAACAGAGGATTAATTAAGAGTAGCTACTTCATTAAAATAGTTCCTTCTGTTTTTAATATTTTTTCGGTCTAGTTTTAAACGTTTGAAGCGGTATAAAGTGATTCTTATAAAAAACTCAACGTCTTTTTCTGGTTCTAGTTAACGTTACCTTTGTAGTCTGAAATTGTTTTACGCTTGGCTCATTTCGTGACGACAACAAAATGTATTTATATTTTCTTGGTTTTATATTGAACTACACTGTTTTCATATTTTCTGAGGGCAAAAACAAGGGTATATCGCTCAAAGCGTTTCGTATTTTTACAACGTCTAAATGTCAATCCAATATTCTTAAATAGTATTAAATGTAGTCGAATTATTTCTAAATTTATCTAAAACATCACATATATCGGTAAAGGAAATCACCGAGAGGAAACGTGGATTGAAAATAAATATAAGTCTAAAATCGCCAACTTTTGAGCAAGCGTGGTGATCAATGCTCGTTCTTTCTCTGTGTGATTTTGATTTAGAATTTTCTTTATTTTTAACATAAACAAAACAGATAAATGACATTCAGATCTTATTCTAAAAGCATTAAAACAGATATTATTCTATATTTTGTGCAGGCTATAGCGCCTTTATTAAATACTAGCTGTTCCACGCGGTTTCACCCATGCTGCTCAGAACCTGTTGGTCGTAGCGTGATGTTATATAGCCTATAGCCTTTCTCAAGAAATGGACTATCCAACACTAAAAGAATTATCCAATTCCAACCAGTAGTCCCTGAGATTAGTGCGTTCAAACAAACAAACAAACTCTTCAGCTTTATAATATTATATAGTATAGATAAAGTCGCTTTCGCTGCCTGTTCGTTCACATATTTTGAACTACTCAACAGAGTTTAATGCAGTTTTCAAGAGGAACGTTTATATGTATAATATCATAGTCTACGTGGGTTCCTTACACAACAACACAGCATTTAAAAATACAACACAAAATAAGTGGCTCCAGAGAAAGGAACCTCCTAACAATACAAGCCATGTCCAGGAGTATCGCTTAACCTTGGGAACATTATTGTTATCTAAGGTCAAATCCGACGCGGTAGGCCCAGAAGGAGATGGCGTGACGAGCTAGACTTCTACGAAAAGGTCTGGGTCACATTAGCAAAAGACAGAGAAAAATGGGAGGAAGGAAGGGAGGCCTTTGCCCTGCAGTGGGACACAAGTGGCTTATAATAATAATAATAATAAGGTCAAATCCAAATTTATCACACTTTTTTTTACAATTTTTTAGTACAATTTTTTTTACAATATAAATACATTTTTTTTTAAATTTTAAATTGTTAAAAAAATTATATACCGAATTCTCGAGTCACAGTTTTAGTTGCTATACTCCTTTGAAATGGCTTCACCGATTTTTATAAAAATTTATATGTAAATGCGGTAAGTTTGTGAATCGGCCGTAATCTTTTTTCTTACCCCTAAGTGATAAGAGGGGCATTCTTCAGAAGAGGACCTGGGTACAGCTAGTTTAATATAAATACCATTGTTCCCTGTTCTATTTTATTTACCCATCAACTCAATGACTGTGTATCTATGGTAATAAGTGTTACACGGTTTATGTATACGTGAATTGAACACTTTCTAATTAAATCGTTAGCCAGCAATATTTTCGCGTAGGTTTAGTTGACCGATCCTCAAATAATATAACTTAACGCTTGTAATCCCCGAAGAGTAAGGCAGAGGTGTACCTAATAGTGCACCAACAATGCTTGTTATGCTGTAGCCCATTTAAAATTGGGCGAGGCTATTGCCATCAACTGGCCACATATCCAGACTCCGTGACAAAACTTGCTCCGACTTAGGAATCGAACCTTACGCTCAACAGTCGCGTTGGAGATCACTAGACCAACGGGGTAGTCAAATATGTACGATATTTTTTTAAGTTTCCGCTTTCGAAGATTATCTCGTTAGAGTTAAGGCCAGATTATATGTAGTTATCAAGTAATCTCGGATTGTAAGGTGTCGTAAAAAGTGCAAACGGTATGATAATATTCTTATCAGCCAATTACAAAACATTCTATTGGTTTGGTATTTGCTGTACGTATTTGGTACCAAGACTATTGACACAAATCTACTATTTAAGTTTGTAATGCGCTTATATAGCCGCAATGTTCACGTTTTTAGATAGAAAAGAGATACCTATTTAAAGTCTTTAAACTGATATGGTTACTAACATTATAATTAACACTTGAAATGTCAAGTCAAAACACAAAAATCAAACACATTGATTTCCAGTCAAAGTACAAATATAAAAAAATCGTCAAAGCAATAAAACGCTTGCTCGACAAGCCATTTTTTCAAACTGGCTTTGAAGCTTCCAATGGTAGGGGCACGAGAAATGGTAGCCAGCAGCTGGTTATAAACTGTCTGACCCATATTACATGAGTCGTCTTGGATGAATTTGCCTCGGTAGTGCTCCACGGAATTCCACCGGCTGTCGAGGACGATTCCCAGGTACTTAACCGTCGACCCGACGCCGATGCGAACTCCTCCTATCGTCAGCTGGGATCCCGACGGTGGCGTATTCCCGCGGCATGAAAGACCATAGCCTCGGATTTGTGCAATGCCACCTCGAGACCAGTAGCCGGATCTTTCACGCAATCCCGCTTGTCATTATGTCGGCCGCCGCCTGGTGCGACCCCTTCTGTGCCAGTACGAGCGTGTGGTCGTAAACTACGCTGACGCCGCTGGTGAGGTCGGCGCGTAGTACCCAGTCGTAACCGATGTCCCAAAGGAGCGGCCCCAGGACCGATCCTTGTGGGACACCGCACGACGTCTCTCGCCGGTTCCACTCTCCAGAGCGACCGGGGTAGATGGCGGTCCTGTCCGTCAGATATGCCCCGACCACGCGACGAAGGTAGGTCGGCATCCGGTGGTACCAACCACTCCGCCTCGTGGTTGGTGGCGACAGTCGACATTTTTGCATATAGTAGTGTCACGTCATATAGCTGCCTCGTTGTACTAGTCATCACTGTCAGCGTTAATTGAGTCCTTGTCAATAGCATGATTACTACGCGCTTCTATGATCACTCCCACCTTTGATTAATTTCGAGTTTCCGATGTTTAGGCTATGTTTCAAACGCTATGATCACGGATGAACGTTCATCCGTTCAGTAATTTCTCATGAAAATTTATCATTGCATTTTTAATGAGTTATACCTTGAACTTCTTAATTTGCTTTATTCCTTTTGGGTCAATTTCCCCTTGAAGAGATTTGAATACAAGTCAACATCAAATAAATGTCCATTATTACACCTCAAACCAGCGCCGCGAGACTACTCCCAGCCACGGTAGAGCCGGGTCTATGGACGGTGAGTAATAGGTAGCTAGCTAATAGCAGCACCGTATATCCTTCTATCGACGACAGGCCCTGTCGACGGCGCGTTCGGGTTCTACGCGCGCCTCAAAATGATGTCAGCAAAAAGCAGAGGGGCCTGCCAGTGCCGCTACCTGCTCGGGGTTGCTGGTTCAGCCGTTCGTTCATAAGAGATATCACGGCCCCGGAACACAAAAAGAAAAAAAAGGAACCCCTGTTCTTTCTGCTGAGCGCAGAAGAGTGACAGACTTTTACTGACTAACCTACATGCTCTCCGCCTAGAGCGGGGACAGATATTAGATGATTTCTAATCCAAAAAAAAAACCTAATTTCAAATACATTTTATTCAGTCCAAGAAACAAGAAGCCATTTAAAACAAAACTTTTGAAACTTCTTAACTCTTAAATGAGAGGTACATGAACATTTTGGTACTAGCAGAGAAAAATGAAATTCTTTTATGTAAATTCAACATTGTTTTTACGTAAAACTTTTCTGAGCAAGTTCAACGTAAACGAATTAATCCTTGGTAAATGTTTACGTTGGCTTTATAAACGATGACGTCACCACTCTGGGTTTACAGGTGATTATCGCTAAGGCTAGGTGCAGAGAACTCTGAGGAGTTTTTTAATACGCTCTTACGAACTTACGTAAAAAGTCTTTGATTTTCACGCACTTACCGGTGTTCGATTATGCTGAAATTTTGGATACATGTTTAATTTCAATGCATGGCAATGATAAGTAGAAGTATAGAAAAGGTATTCGATATCTTTGTATACACAAAATGTCTGGCACAAAGCAAAACGTATTCATATTATAACAATATGCATTTATGTCAATCAAACATTCGTTGACAATGAATATTACGGTTACCGGCATGATAAAAAACCAAGGGTATGGTTTATTAAGCTTATTTTTTGTTATTTTACAGTCAAAGATATGGCTGTTTATGTCACTAGGTATGGTTTATTAAGCTTGTTTGTTATTTTTCAGTCAAAGATATAGCTCTTTATGTCGCAAGTTTGTACGACACCCCCGGTGTGCGAGTCTGACTCGCTTTGGCTGGTTTTTTGGATAGGATGTGATTACAAAAAAAGCTCTCATTTCTGGGTTTTAATATATTTTACAAACAAAACAAAATTACAAAAATAGGGAGTGTTGAGTTAGGCAACACTGAGGTCAAGAGTCGTTTTTTCGGTACTAGTTCGTTAGTTTGGAATGCAGACCACGAGCTACAGAAATAAATTGACAAACCTATACTAATATTATAAAGCTGAAGCGTTTGTTTGTTTGTTTGAACGCGCTATTCTCAGGGACTACTGGTTGGAATTAGAAAATTCTTTTAGTGTTGGATAGCCCATTTCTTGAGGAAGATACGACCAACAGGTGCTGAGCAGCGTGGGTGAAACCGCGTGGAACAGCTAGTACCAAATAAAAGAGAAAACTAATAATTCCTATGACTAGAATTCAATGTGAATGTGACTTCTATGGTAATGTGTGTTTTTCTATGATTCTGCTCCTAAATCATAAGTGACCTATTTATTTATTAGTTATGACCAATTTACAAAGAAAATCTGAAAATGTACTTCGATACCTAAACGTTGTGTTGTTTCTTTAGTTGGTAGTTTATTCAAATCAGAAACTAGTTTAGATTATTCTATAAGTAGCTTACTAATAAATAGACTATTTAAAATTTAATTGAATTTATCACGATCGATCTTACGACGGAATACTGTGACTTCAGTCAGCAAGATGGTACAAAGTTAAGTCAAGCTTTCGTCCTAGTCAGTTTTTTTTCTTTTTGTCCTTCTTGTGGCCTTTCAGACTATTCGCAATCCGCTTACGGCGACGGTTCTGACGTGAATCGTGATTTTCATTCATAAGTCGTAGGTGTTCGCGAACTTGAGAAAATGTGAACAGAAAGAATAGTAAACAAGTAATAACTGTTCGTACTACTTAATACCTACAGTATTAAAAAAGTTTTTAATCGTGTAAGAATAAACATTATAGTTGATAAAAAACCGCCCAAGTACGAGGCGGACTCAAGCATTGAGGGTTCCGTGACAACTTACGATGGCCATTTATGGTCATAAGGGACCACAGACTTGAGCTATTGTTTTTAATTTTATTGAAATTGACACATCCACGTGTTTCTGAAATTATTGAGTCTTGAGACACAGACAGACAAACGGACAACATACTGATCCAATAAGGGTTCCGTTTATTCCTTTTAAAGTACGGAACCAGAAAAATCAAATAAATGCTATTATATGAGTGGAGGGTTAACATAATCAGAAGTCTCAATCCGCTTCTCTCGCAGACGATGCGTCAAACCTGCCCTGATCCCTGCGCCTGTACGATGACGCACGTGGTATCCGACTCAGCCGGCGCCGTGATCCCTATCATCACTGTGGACTGCTCCAACAGGCAGCTGGAGGAGCCACCTCCAGCGCTTCCCCCGGGCACCACCACACTCCGGCTTGAGGGCAACAAGGTAAAACGGTACGAACATTTTTTGATGTTTCATGTTTTGTTATTCACTCCTGCGTAGACTAATGTATAATGTAACCGCTTATGTATATAGCATTAGTTATACATACATAATTACACACCTTGTTCTTAGAGTTATTGGGTTTTCAAATAAATAATAATAAATCATTTATTTTGAACCGAAATTGTTGCACATTTAGTAAACTGCGAAACGTTTGTCGGCGGGATAAGCGCTTGTTTGTTACATTGTCTTCCCCATGCGTAAAATACGCGCCTCAGACGTGAAGTTGCTGACATCAACCCGTTATACAATACAATACATTGGTTTACATGCCATTTAACCTGCGACAAATTCTTGAATGAGAACAGCCGTTAATTCGTATTTTAAAGTTCGTTTACACATTCTACTGTTATACATTCTTAGCCAGTCGAGGTTATTGTAAAGTGTAGGGTTCAAATACTTTTTGGTTCGTTTGCCAAAGTTATTTTGTAACTGGTTTTCGGATAAGGTTACGTTCTCAGACGTTTTTAACTTTGTACCTATTTTCCACATAAACATTACATTTTTACCTATTGTGCACAAAAACTTTAAATTATTTTCCAACAGAAATGTCTCATAGCTGTCATGGAGTGCGTATTTCTACTCCGTTGATGGCAATAGGCTCGCTCCCTATTACTTGCGAGATGTAGGGGTACTATTAGGTACACCTCTGTCTCTGACATGAATTGATATGTTGTTGTGTAAATATTTTATTCTTTGTCAGTATTACGCATCAGTTAGCCTTTGTGCTACTGTAAAGAGTAAAAAAAGAAAATATGTTTATTTGTCACATAAGTACCACAAGTGCACACAACATTAAGAGGTCCATACATTAAAAAAAAATGCCTTTATCAAAAGATAATATCTAGTACTTTAAAAATGCATCAAAAAGTTCTCTGAAAAATATATACAATGTGTCCCAGGGATAAGTGACCGCCCGGTTTTTTGAATATTTGTACCTACAAAATTATTAATAATTACATTTATATTTTTGACTTAGCGCCTTTAGTTTTTTTTTATGATTTTTTTCTTTTTTTTTAATAAAGACGCGAGACGTGGTGCAGTTTTTTTACGATATTTCCTAAGTTTGTATATTTTTTTCCATTATTTTTTTTTACTGACTAGCCGACGTCATAGTTTATCAATTACAATCATTAAACATAACTAAAATGAAGTATTTATTAAAAAAAAAAACAAAATTAAAATTCGAAGAAAAAATAACTCTTCTTTTCAGATTTTTCAAAATAAATCTAAAAAATGCCCGATTAATATCACATTTTTAAATTTATTAATTAACAACATGATATTTCCTGCAATATCTCAGAACAATGTTTGCTACTAATTTCAAACAAAAGCAAAAGTACAGTCAGTTGAAATTTGACTCCCATACTCAGTAAAAAAGAGCAGAGTCTTCAAAGCTAACTAAAGCCGCTATTGACACTGTTAGAAGTCTTAATCCATTAAATATTTTTTTACTATTAGATGTAATAAAAAATGAAGCATAATTTCGCGTCTTTACAAAAAAAAGAAAAAATAAAAAACCTAAAGCCGCTAAGTCACAAATATAAATGTAATTATTAATAATTTTGTACAAATATTCAAAAAACGCCGGAGGTCACATCCCTGGGACACATTGTATTATGCAGGGTTACCGTTTAAGTCGACCTAGATCTTTTAAGAGGTTTTATTTTCCACCATTCCTAGCTGATTTGACTATGAAACACCCTATCCCAAACCTAAACCATATTGAGATATTGGATTTTAAATATTTTTTAAATTAAATAAAGAATTTTGGAATAATTGTCCTTTTTTTCGGATTTTGTGCCTCTAATTTATAATGTTTTTACTATTATTGTGTAGTGGACTAATTTGTTTATTACTCTCAAATATTGATAGGATAGGAAGTAGGATTTTGATCGAAAAGCTTAAATAAACTGCCATTTTGGAAAAATTTGATTTTGCTATCAAATTCAATAGTTAACTCAAATAAAGCTATAATTATCTCAATGCAATCAACCCGAAACAAACATGATTGAAACGCCATTTTCCACTACAAATAACATAATTATATTGTCAGAATCGAAATGAATATTAATGATATTTTTGTTTATCATTCATTACATAATGTATGAATTGTTGCGCAAACAAATTGACTTGATGTGAACTAAGTAATATTTAATAAGCCCTATCTTATCTTTTTTTATTGTTGGCTATCAAAATCAAAATGTTTTTATTACAAGCTTTTATTTTACATAAGCCTACATGGGTTGGTCGTTTTCCTGTGGAGTAGAACCTGCAAGAAACTCCATGGTTACTCTTTTAAAATCATTTGGTTTTACAATGCTGTTGTTACAGCGTTAGTACTTAAGTATGAGAGGATAGCGTAGACCCAACAATAAGTCATTGCTTACTTTACAATTTTTGCTGTCATTGCTTACTTTACAATTTTTGCTTACATTTTTATTTTACTTACTTTACATTGCTATCATCATTTTAGCCTGAAATCATCGGCCATCGTTGTGTCTGGCCTATTTATTTATTAAGTTGTAAATGACATCATTATTTATGTCTTACATATTACATAAAAAAAACCGGTCAAATGAGAGTCAAACTCGCTTAGCGTGGGTCCCGTACAAACTTGCGACCATATCTTTTGACAGCGTATACTTAGAAGGTTGATTTTCACAGCTCTATGCGACCACATACTTGAATATATGGTTTAAATTTCAACTGGATATCTCGTGGAGTTATCGTTCCCGAGATTAAGGGTTTTGACCGACGGACAGACAGACAGACGGACAACAAAGTGATCATTATAAGGGTTAAGTTTTTTTCCTTTTGAGGTTCGGAACCCTAAAAGAATTATGTAATTTTTTTTGGGGGTGGGCAATCATCAAATAACTTTCCCTGGTCTGTGCAGAGGGTAGTGTCAGACTTGTACTAACTAAAACCCACCCATGTTTCTTCTACTGCCCTTTATGTTCCGGGGCCGCGGTACCTCTTTCGAACAACCCGTGACCCCGGCAGGCGGTGTCCTTAGCAGGCCCCTCTGCTTAGAACTATGTAACGTAAGATTATAAATATGTATGAGCGACAGTAAACTCGGAACGAAGGCTTTTCACTCTTTGAAATTAAACGCAAACATTCTTATAAACGTAAAGAAAAAAAATCGAATGGAATTTACTTTATAACGAAAGCTATGTAAATGTAACAAGAAAAAAAAATGGCGGCACTGTAAACAGCTATAAAGTAATTTAGTTGTTAGGTTAACCTTAATTTATTTATAACTTGTAGGAGAAATAAGTATAATATTAAGCGTCGAGTACATAAATATGTTCATAAAAATTAATAAGGTCCCACTGAATTATCGTTATTAGAAAATTACTGGGAGTACCTACTCTTCTGTAGGAGAAATTTGTAGAACATACAAATTCATGACAGATAGTCAGTGGCTTAAAGTCTGACAACCAGTCTTACTAAGGGTATTTATTGATTAATTAACTAGCTTTTGCCCGCGGCTTCACTCGCATTAAATTGGGGGTAACACAGTTCCCCTTTCCTGATTTGCAGGTACCTGCTACCTGTAGTTTTAGCCCTTGCGCTTTAATTATTGCATTAGCAAGGCTAAGTTTTTCCTTTTCTTCCCTCTTTCTGCCCCTTTTCTCACATTTTTAATAAGCCCTTGTCCGTCTCCTGAGTCCCAACTATCTCTGTACCAAAATTCATCTAAATCGGGTTAGCCGTAAAGGCGTCAAGACGTAACAAACAAACAAACTCACTTTCGCTTTTATAATATTAGTAAGGACTAACTGAGTTGTGGAGTTAGATAAGCAGTCGCTCTATATAAAATTCTCATATTCAGCCCCATCCGGTTACTCTGAAACCCGACCCCAACTTAATTGGGAAAGGGCTAAACACATGGTGATGGCTCTCCTGAAGAGATAAACCGCCGCGTTGACCGCAGATCGCAGCGTCAACGCCACCCAATTAACAACGCGAGAAGTTATTTGATGATCTACCATCCAGTCCAACCATAAAAAGGTGTGTTACTATACTGGTATAAGTGCATCGAGATATTTGCACAAATTATACAATCAACCGCGTAAAAATACAACGAAAAAATACGTTGACAGATTTATATAAGTCAATTATTTAGATCAATTAATTTAAGCTTGAGCTAAAATAAGAATGTTTGCCGTTATCACACTTAACACGCCATTAATATCGCTAATAATGTTTTCTTCATGGACACTATCGCTCAGGCGCGGCATGTTTATATAAGCTTAATATTCTTGGCTTAATTAGCCAGATTCGGGTTTCGTAACTAATTTGTTACATGAAACTTTATAAACATGTCGCCTTTTCATCTACTTTAAGGAATTTGTAAAGGAAAGTCCCTTCAAAGTTATAATACCGATTCTATTGGTATTGTTAATTGAATTTTAAAGTGAAGTGTTAACTAAATACTAGTTGTGATTGAGTTGGTTTCCATCTTGTTTGGTTATGTTTAAAATTTTCAACAAATTACGTACCATTATATTCTTGGTTGCTGGGCAAAACGATGAATTACAGGATATATCATATTTTCAGGATTAAGAGCTCTATTTCTTTTTGAAATCTGATTTTAGGCCCCCCCCCTTTATAATAACGAGATGGGCAAAGACCATGCACACTGGATGCCCAAGGAGGGCAAATGTGGCGTGAATATCTTATCATGTTTGCGGGGCTAACATGGCTAGAGAGGTATGGAAGATGATAAGGGAGGCCTTTGGCCAGCAGGGGGACCCAACGTATTCTAGTAAAAAATATGTGAAATATCAATGACCTAAGTGGGCTAATACAAAACACTGTAATGGCATACTGTTTTCACAAATCGGATTCCTATTTCACCTGATGCCGCTGAATAAATATTTGAATGACCTGGCAATAAATTGGTTTGGGCGTAAGTGTTTGTGTGTGCTAGATTTTCATCAGCAAACATTCACAAAGCAGGGGAAAATTTCGGTAAACCCCTTTTGTTTTTGTAAAACTCGTTCTTGTTTATGGTTTTTCTGACGCGTGTTTTCGAGTCGCTTTTATTGTTCTCAGCCCCTTTTGTGAGTTGATCACGTTGCGAGTTCCCGAGTCGAAAACGTGACAAAAAGTTGTAAAGTTTGTAGAAATGATTATTAAAAATGTTTGGAAATATAATGTGATGTGTGGGGTTTGGAGGGTTCAAAGAAACGCCATAGTGTATGCTACTACACGGATCGACTGATCCATTTCCTTTATTTGTCGTCTTATTTATACATAGTTGGTACGTGTTGGTATGCTTACGAACTAGGAACAACTGTTATTTACATTACTTAAACTACACACATACACTGCCCGTATTCCAACTTCAAATACACATAACCTACAGCTTGCAAACTACCCTCAACACCATTAATCACTAACTCTTCCTCAACTACTTTACATCACAAAGCGTTATCCCTTAAGAATTCGCACTTTACAGCCGAAATCGACGCACCGGTATCCACCAACCATTCCGTATCTATACTATTCGCTAATAAATTAACCCAGTTAATACTATCACAAGCTAAAATATGATTAGACTCGAAAAAACTGAGTTTCATTTAACCGTCCACCGTCATCACTACGTGACATCGATACTGCGCCGCGATTATTGCCGCGACCGCGCATTCCACCGCTATGCCATACGTTGGCATTTTTATGCGTACGTGCAACAGCTGTTCTTTGCTGCGCGTGACTACTTCCTACAGCGTACCACTTATAGCTATCTCCACGGCTCCTATTGCCCGTAGAAAAATCACCCCTCGCGGGCCAACATTGGTACGTCATGATTTGTGCAGACGAAGCACAATTTTCGTCTTCCGCTACCGCAATTGCTGTAACGATCGTACCAAGACGCTGATTCCGAAGACCGTCAGTAAACTTCCTAATCGCATACTTCTCATTGAACAGCTGCAAAATTTTATAAGCCTCGGAACTACCACCGGCTTGAGAAATCTTCAAATTTACCATCAACATCTCTATCTCAGCCCCAAATTCCGCGACCGATTTTTCATTCTGCCTAGCGCGAGAAAGTTTGGCTTGCACAGCTACGTCCGTCAAATGTTTCCTCATGTCAACTAACAGGCTGTCTACCGTCGCGTAACTGGAGGACAATCGAATCCTAGCCCCCTGGGTGAGTCGTGTGGTTAGCACGAACCTAATTAAAAGAGCACTATCAGCCTCCTTTAACATAGAGCTATATAATCCTATGGCATCAATTAAATCTTGGGTCACCTGCTCATCCCCATTCATTTTAGGTAGCAAGCTGACCGCCGTTCTCAACGAAAACTTTTCTGCCGCCATTTCCTGCTCGATCCTACCTCCTTCCTCAAACTTTATAGTATCTATATATAAATCCTCTATTCTAACCACCAACTGCGCCAATTCTTCCGAAAATTTGCTCGACCCCGCAACTATACCCTTGAATACACCATAAAGGGCTTTCACCTTGCTTATCTTCTCATCAAAATTCTTCCTTTGATGCCTACTAGGACCTTACTTAACAATGGATTCTCTTAACAACTTAATCTGTAAAAATAGCGACGTCAACTCCACTTCCATTTATAACTATTGTCTCTAAACCAGTCTGCACTGCACACATTTGACACAACACTCCGAAGCACTTACTCTCCTTGTTGCTCCCCATTCCTGCTCTCGCTACGCCATCTGCACAGCCTTCCGAACTTCTCTTTGGTTCATCTTTTCTTCTATCCAACCTTGGTGGCACCTCCTGTACAAGCGAACCGCCACGCCGAGGATTACAACCGCCAAACACGTTGCGATAAAAAACAAGACCGCGTTCATCGTCGACAACTGCTCCTGCGTCACTGTTGCGGCGTTTGCACCACCCGCTGCAGTCTGAGCGATAATCACTTCTTCTTTGGATGTTGTGGTCCCCATGACCTGTGACTCGACGTAAAGCGAAGCGAAACTAACCCCGACGTTTAAACTGCGATTCGGAACAGCCCCCTGGTCAAGCAACTACAACGCCGTCCAGCCGACTGGCAGGGTCGCCATGTGATGTGTGGGGTTTGGAGGGTTCAAAGAAACGCCAAAGTGTATGCTACTACACGGATCGACTGATCCACTTCCTTTATTTGTCGTCTTATTTATACATAGTTGGTATGTGTTGGTATGCTTACGAAGCACAGACGCCTGCAGGTCAAGCTACCCGAAACTGTCAATTTTTCCCAATGAACCTTGAACCTTATACTTTGGAAATAAAGTCGAAAATCTATCAAAGAAATCTGACAGATTGTAGTAGCTTGATGTGCAGGCGTCTGTACATATTGCCTCCGTAGTACATTTTGTGTTATGTCAGCGTAAGTCCACATATTGTGAAATATGTGCAGCATTCTTTGTTTTGTTTTTTATTTGCGACCTAAATATATAAGCCTACCAGCAGTTTTGTTTATGTAATTAAATATGCATAAACTAGAACAGACCATTGCGAAATAACAATATCCAGCTAGTAAGTATATTTTAGGTGTAGTTCTTAGTTAGGTTAGAACAGGGTAACAAGTTCAAACTTATCAAGTTTATCTGCATAGGACACGTATTTACTAAATAGAGGGGTTAGATCAATGCTTTCATCCCGGCGTAACTTCATTTTGGTCTAATTGACCCGAATATGGAAGTCAAATTGAACCGAATATGGTGATCTATGATGGTTTCGGTTGATCACAAGACGCTGAAGTGTTTAGAAAAGTTTACTCAATGGATTTTGTTGTAGCATAATGTTGTGATAATCTTACTTCCTACTAAAATTATAATCCTACTATCCTACTCATATCATTAATACGAATGTTTGTGAGGATGGATGTTTCTTACTCTTTCACGTCAAAGCGGCTGAACGTATCATGATAAAATTTAGCACAGAGGTAGATTATATTCTGGAATAACACATAGGATTTGACTGACACATATCTTCCTTGGATATCACGCGGGCGGAGCCGACTCGGATACAATTTGACGGAGAGTTATTACTTGCGATATTTTTCTTATAGAGGTTTTTCGTCCGTTGTCGTGTCGTGTGGTGACTAACCTGGTGTCAGAGTTTCTTTGTCGCCCATGGACCTCTGGCTTGGCTTACAAGCCGTCGAGAAATATCTCTCAGGCATGCTGATTTCCTCACGACGCGGACGTTTTCCCTCACCGGAGCAAGTGATAATTATACAATACGCACATGATTCGGAAAAATCAGAAGTGCATGCCTTTTGTTGTTTTTTTTGCTTATGGGAAATTGTCACTCCCACATTGGAGCGGGGGGGGGGGGAATGTTAGACTTTTGCTTTTGCCCTTTATGTTTCGGGGCTACGGTATCTCTTTCGATTACCCCGCAACCCCGGCTGGCGGTTACCCTATGCAAGAGGTGCATGACTTATTTTTTTTGGGGTGGGAAATCGTCAAATAACTTTCCCCGCTCTGGGAGGAGCGGGGTCAGTATCAGACTTTTACTGGCTAAAACCCACCCATGTTCCTTCTATTGCCCTTTACGTTCCGGGGCCGCGCTATCTCTTTCGAACAACCCGCAACCCCGGCAGGAGGAGGCTCTGGCAAGCCCCTCTGCTTTGCTGACATCTCTTTGAAGCGCGCCTGAAATACAAACGCGCCGTCGGCGTCGACACGGCCTGTCGTCAATAGACGGACGGACGGTAAGCTGTGGGTAGCTTACCGTCCGTCCGTCTACCCATTACTCACCGTCCACATGCCCGCATCTACGGTGGCCGGAAGTCGTCTCGCGGCGCCCGTCGCCCGGGGCGTCTTTCAGAGGTGCATGCCTTGGGTTCGAATTCAGGACCTATGACTTCGCAGTCCGACGGACACACCACTAGGCTATCATTGGTTAGAATAGATGATAGATATTTAAATGATGTGATATTGAAATTGAGTTTTCTAGACGAAAAATGTGGTACTCAAAAGGAAAAACAACATTATATACCAACAAAGACCAGAGATTATACAAGCTCGTCGAGATTTCTGATGCTCATCGCGTAGGCATGCGTAATTACCGGCTAATACATAGAGTAATAAATAATAACAAACGACTTCCTGGAAGTGCTGATAGTAAATTACAAACAATGGTGTCAAGTTCTTCGTAATATAAACATCTACTCTTCTCAGAGCTTGCTGTCGACATGTTATTTGATCAAGTAGGTACAATCATTTCTTTTATTGTTCAGTCTCGTTCATAAGTATGCTGAGTAGTAGAAGTATAGAAAAGGACAGAGGACACACTTAGCAACAGGTCTTTGATATATCTGATGAATTGTAGTCGTTGATTCTTGGAAATTTTGTTATACGAGAAAGAAGTTATCGTTCAATTCATTGTTACACAGAAAGTATACCTTTCATATGGATTCTATTTCTGAAAACGATTCTTGTGTTGTGACCTACCATATTTCATTCATTAGATTTATTATGACGACACGGTTGGCGCAGTAGCTAAGTGTTTGACTGCTGCGCTACGTGTCGCGTGTCGATACCCGTACAGAACAAATATTTGTATGACCTACAGATAGTTGTTCCGGGTCTGGCTGTTTGTGTATGTGAGTCGAAATGTTTGTAAAAGAACCCACGATACAGGTGAAATTCCTAATGTTAACCACATTAGGAATTGAATGTCTTTTTATTAAAAGAAAAAAAATATCTTAAGGGAAATGTTTCCCTAGAAATGCAAGGATGCAGCACTTCTCGTTGATCATCATCTGCCTAGCCTTTTCCCAACTATGTTAGGGTTGGTTAACGGTTCTAGTATAATCGAATGCAGCTTTTTAAGAATATTGAAATTTCGTAACGAAAACACCTAACATTACGAATACGGTCAGTTATTTCAATCGAGATTCCAATGTTCAATTAGCGTGTTTGGTAGAGAATCGGGTCATCAATCAATATAACGCTGGATCAAACCCAAGGTCTAAATTTGCGCCAAAGATTTTATTCGACGTGTTAATTTTAAACTAACATATTGATAAATATTGTTGATAATTGTTGTTTCGTATTTTGTAAAAATTGAGCTCTTACATTTATTTTACCGTACGTCATTCATCCTTACTTTAATATTATGAAAGCGAAAGTGAGTTTTTTTGTTACGTCTTAACGCCTAAATGGCCCAACCGATTTTGATGAATTTTGGTACAGATATAGTTGAGACCCTGGAGACGGACATAAGTTAATTTAAAAAAGTGAGAAAATGGGGAGAAAGAAGAAGGAAAGATATTTTTTTGGCACCAACCACCAAGATGGCACCACGCGTTTTCAGAAACATGATTGAAAGAACAATCGGAGTACAACTTGAATTTTTGTCACATTCGACATAAACTTGAGCGCAGCAGCGCGAAAAGGCTAGTCTGTAAATCCATTTATCCATTCTGTCACTCAACACAACCAATACAATAAACTGAAAACAACAGTGCTTAAATTGGCTAGGTCGTAGGTATATAGGTACCCACATTGATATTACATACTAGTGTAGTGCATTGTAATTCCCGCCAGAGAGGTGCCCATGGTGGCTTACGATTTCATCAATATTGATTTGTTTAAGCTCGCCGTGTTCAAGGGTGATAAGTATCCGTCCAGCGCAGGGAAAGTCATTTAATGAATTCCCATTCGCAAAAAATAAAGCCATCTTTGAGAAGCTGCGATATTGAATTTAGAATGATGTCACTTATGAAGTTTTTATACTGAATTTAGTATGTCATCATCTGCCTAGCCTTTTCCCAACTATGTTGGGGTCGGCTTCCAGTCTAACCGGATGCAGCTGAATATCAGTATTTTACATGGAGCGACTGCCTATCTGACCTCCACAACCCAGTTAATACTGGGTAATACTATACCCCTTGGTAAGACTGGTTGTCAGACTTTCGGAACACTGACTGCCTGTAACGACTGTCAAAGATCTACAAATGACAGCCGAACTGAATTTAGTATGTATGTATGCAAAATTTCAGTTAATCTCAAATAGGGAACTGGGTCAAAAACTTCTAAGAATTGCTTAATACGTCGGTACATACATTGATATTATCATACTAGTGTAGTGCAATTTACTTAGGTACCGCTAGAGACGCGTCTATGGCGGCTTTTGATGTCATCAATATTGAACTGATTAAGCTCGCCATGTTGAAGGGTGATAGAATGATCGCACATCCGTACATTGTTGTTAAATGATCATGTGTTGCTTAAAAGTGATTTTATTTGGATTATTATTTTTAGTCTTACTTTTGCCGGCGGCTTCGCTCGCGTTAAATTCCGGGTAACACAGTTGCCCTTTCCTGATGTGCAGGTATCTGCTACCTGTAGTTTTTGCCCTTGCACCTTATTTATTGTAATTGCAATGCTAAGTTTTCTCTTTTCTTCCCTCTCTCTCTCTCACATATCACTTTAAAAAAATAGCCCATGGCCGTCTCCAGGGTCCAACATTCTCTGTACCAAAATTCATTAAAATCGGTTTAGCCATTTAGGGGTGAAGACGTAACAAACAAACTCACTTTTGCTTTTATATTAATAAGTATGGATTTAGGCAGAGGTGTATTTCATAAATAGCACACCCACATAACGACAGTTTTGTTTAAGTCCCATTTATTAAGAAAGACATCTTTATCTATAATTTATTGTTGTTAGATATATATTTATATTATGTCTATCTGCATTTGGGATGCCTGATTTCTATGTTGATCTGTGACCTAGCCGCGTGATCGGCTTATCTTTAGCTACTAAGATTAAAAAAAAAACATTTTCAAAAACAATAGATAAAAACTACACGTGTCAACTAGAGCAGAATAGTTCACGGCCATTAATTATCTATGTCATTTACGTTGAGAACAATCTGATGTAACAGCATACGGTGTGTTATATAATATTGGTTTGTCGCGAACCTATCCAACAAAGTTGTTATGCACGCTGTGATTAAAAACTACGTTGTAAGTCTTTTGCTACGTTGCAGTTGCTCTGTCTCTTTTTTCATCGTCAGTATAGAGTAGGGCTGCCACAAATGCTAAACTTTCTTATAGAAGTAGGATTGACTATGTATGTGGGCAAAATACATTTTTCGAAGGGTTTATGAAGAGATGGTTGTCTTCTTGGTCCGATTTTAAAAAGAGTTTTCTATCGCCAGTTTTTTAGCGCAAACACAAGTAAGCTTAATATATAAGATTTGTACTTCAGGACGATCAGAGCCAGCTTCAGGCTCGTCGGTTAGCAGAATAGCTTTTTAATTACGGTATAAGCGGTTAAAATATTTCTAGAAACACATACAGAAGCAGCGCCCCTAAGAGTAACGCGAGCGGACCGAGCGCGAAATTACACGATTCTGTTCTGATAAGTCAGCCAACAGAACTGTGACAACCGACTTATTGACCGGGACACGTTCCAAGATGTGTGGCAGCTCCAATCTAGGGGTGTTTACTCTGGGATTGCGGTTCGAAAGAGATACCGTGACCCCGGAACATAAAGGACAAAAGAAGGAAAATGGGTGGGTTTTAGTCAGTAAAAGTCTGACACTCCCCCCCGCTCCACCCAGAGCGGAGGAAGATATTTGATGATTTCTCACCCGCAAAAAAATGGTGTTTACTGCTCCAGCAGTCTTGGTAGCTCCATTTGGTTGGATCCTCGGTTATCCTCGTCAAACTGCCCACAGTGCGCTGCAAAGTTTATTCGTTACTCGCCCTTTCTGTAACCACTGTTGACCTGTTGTAAACCCACTTTCACGCTGCTATCTGACTGAAGTTAATTCTAGAGATTCTCCGAACAACTAGTAACATTGATCTTTTATTGCAGTTGAACACAATTCGGGCCATAGTACACAATCCTCAGTACAAGAGACTGGCTGATTTGTATTTGGACAACAACAGCATATCAGCCGTCAAGGAGTTGGAAGGAACTGAGTGGTTCTCCACTTTCCGGGTGCTGAGTCTCCGTGGAAACTTGCTGAAACAGGTACGTGGTTGGACGATAGTATCCTTACTAATATTATAAAAGCGAAAGTGAGTTTGTTTGTTACCTCTTCACGCTTTAATGGCTTTTAACCGATTTTGATGAATTTTGGTACAGAGATAGTTGGGAACCAGGAGACGGACCTACGACGGACCTTTGTAGCATGTTACATATTTCTTAAAATTGAAAATTAATAATCTTATACAGATATGGCTAACAGCTACATCTGTATAAGATTTTTAATTTCTCAAGTTTATACGGAACCATCGGTGCGTGAGTCTGACTCGCTCTTTTCCGGTTTTTTTTACACAATGGATCCAATAGAATTTAGGCTTTGACATAATATAATACCCATCTTCCCGGTTGAAGTTGCAAAAGAATTAGTTAACATGATAAATATCCCGTTTGTAGTTTTAATGATGAGTCGTTCGATAAGTTTACATCTTCGTTTCCAATATAATTAGGTAATAGGTAATCATATTATGAATTTCAATTTCAAACATCACAACTCCAGTACATACACTAAAAGTCGTAGACAGTAACAGTATAATATTGTGGAACCAGTGGATGGAAACAGCGAAGAGCAGAAATGTATGGAAATCTCTAGAGGAGGCCTTCACCTTCGAGAAAAACGAGGGGTTCTTACAAAAATAGTAGCATAATTTTAATATTAAATTTAAGAAAAAAAAATATATATTTATATGTAAGTTTATCTTTTTTGTATTATTTTGTAAGAAATATAAGGCTTTTTTATTTTATTATTGTGGAACCAAACAATGAATTCGAGCAACACTGTATCTGGAAGACAATATCGAATTGTATAGAAGCGCAAATAATAAACGATAGGTACCTTTGACGTTTCCTTCCTGAATCAATTGAGCAGAAATCTTATTCGGAGCAATATATTCTATCACAACACGGTGATCTTATTGAATCAACATGCTGTAATCGTAGGAGCAAGATCGCTGAAAATATCGAAAGGAGTATTTACTGAAGCAAACGATAAAGTGAAGATAGTTTCCTACTTGATAGAAGTTGATCACAAGCAAATTTTGTCTCACACTTGGAATTTATCCTGTATTGTGGGTGCGTTAACTAAAATTTGAAGTCACTTACACAAACACCCAAACCCGAATCAACTACTTATAGGTCATACAAATATTTTTTCCGTGCGGGGATCGAACCTACAACACGCAGCGCAGTCTATTGCTCAGCCACTGCGTTAACCATGCCGTCGTGATCAAGATATTTGTATCTGTAGAAATGTATTCCGTACTGAACCCAAAATAGGTTCATGGTTCAAGGTTGTAATCCGGAAAAATAATCACATATTTTGTTCCCACTACCAGTTTTCAGAAGCCCTCTCAAGTTTTCCTTATTTGAGATCTGAGCTTACGTACACTCAAGTTTATGAAGACCTACAAGTTTTAAATTGGAACGTAATATTCCATGCGTTAAGTAAGTAAGCGCTGTAATCGAACGTTTTCCTCCTCAGATCCCTGTGTACGCGTTTGACAAAGCATTCCAATTTAACAACAATATAATGCACGTGTTTCTTGGTGACAACCCCTGGCGCTGTGATTGCCACTTTATACCTCGCTTCCAAAGCTTACTCCTGAAGTACAAGAGAGTAATCCGGGATCAGCCTGACATCAGGTGCTCCAAATCCAGTGATAAGAAGACTTCGCTCATACAGGTACGTTTTTGGTACCCTATTGGTTTCCTTATTTTTGGGCTAATCAAAAACAAATTAATATTAAAAAAAGGCTTGTATCTGTCTGTGTTTGTTACTCCTTTCCGCTCAAACGTCTGGACCAATTTTGATAAAATTTGATATGTAGTTAGCTTATACCTTGCATAGAAACAGGTTATGTTTTTGACCCAGTGTAGGATAAAACCGCGGGGCACAGCAAGTAACACACTATGTAAAAAATGTGCAATGGGCCATTTTTAACTAAATGTAACGTTTTGACAGAATGTACTAACAAAAAATGACAAATTTATCCATCGCATGAAAATTAACTGACTATTGTAAAGCCAGCCCTTAAACGTGAAAATGACATAAGACAGTGGCCCGAAACGGCCACTCTTCGCGGGTTTAAATAAATAATGGTTGTGAAAGGAATTGCTTGCAAACAACACAACGTGTTGTACAGTGCACTGCACCCACTGTGCAATATTGCCGCTCTGAGCTACATTCCCGCAGAACAGGCATTTCATCTTAATAAAATGTATATATGCTGCCGCCGTCAGCTGACGCTAGTGCACGTTCCTACTGAATTTTTTAACTTACAATATTAGTTGATAATAAGGTTCAGAATAAGTTAATTAAAATCGCAGGCCTCAGGAAATGTGTCGTAGTTTTCATTTATTTCATGCTTTGAGAACTTTGAATTCGTTGAGAAAATGTTTTGCGTAGTGGTTTTTTTTCAGCTTCAACATTGCAGGGCGAAAGCTTCCTTCCATTTTCTCCTTTTTCTCTATCTTGATCTAATTTAGACCAATCCTACTCGTAATGCGCATATTGATTGCAAAAAGGTGACCACCTTGCTGTACCTATGTTATCTGGTATTATGATTCTATAGTTTATTTTCTCAAAGCCGACGTACCGTAAGTAAACGCAAGTATTCTGTATTAGGAAATGGGAGAGCAGATGGTTTTTCATAGCACAAAAGAGCTTCGGTAGATAATGAATGGTCACCCATGCACGTTTCGACCTCGGCAAGCGCTACATAACCTAGAAGACAGAACCGATAGGATATTTTAAAATTTAATATTCGAACCTTTTAAATATTAAGAAATCCCAATGGAAACGCCCTTGATTAGGTACTCTATACGTCAAATGATTATCACTTAAGCTCTTGTGACAACATCTCAAAACATACTGTCGCTTAACTCCAATATGAATGTTTAGTGAATGCTTGATCTTGAGCAATTCACTGTTTATTCAGATAATAAATTTCGCTGAATTGGTGATTTTATTGTTTGTAATAATTTGTAAAAAGGTCCAACATAATTATATCGTTCCACCTCCAAAGCTTTTAAGACGGATAAATGCAGCAGTTTATGCAAATAGATTCAAAAGTTTCTACTCAATGGGTTCCTAAGGATAACGTCGCCGCCGAGGATCTCAAATGACCATAAAAGGTTCCTTTTATGGTCATTTGAGGCCGGGTACAACGACTGGTGGTTCAAAGTGGCGTACAAAAAGTGTTCTAGAAGCATATGAGGGTGGCATTATTGGGACAAACGTGGCAAAAAAAGTACTTGACAAAGTCACCGCTTTGCCCTTATGCGTTCTACTTTCAAATGTTGTGGAGTCCCATCCTAGGATACTACAGAGTATAACACGGTCCCATCAAGAATACTTTACAAATAATAATTTGTGACATCACGTATCTAAAAAGCTGTGCATCTTATTTATAGGTCTCAAGTTAGAATAAAAATGTCGTCTGTAGCTAATATTTTATCGCTAAATAATTGAGTAGTTTATCGTGTTTGTGTATTGTACGCCAACCAGTTAGGTTTGCTACCTCTGCTCTAGTATTTTTTTTAATAGCACTGAGAATCTAAAGGCAGCGTCCAACATTTCCATTAAGTTACTTTAATTTTGAAAAAAATAATTAAAGCACTAATGAAATAATCAAATTCTAGTTCCCTAGCTTTGTCTTTTAGGTAACTTTGAATATGGTTCGTTAGATACGACATTCGGTAATCCCAATCGTCAATAATCTGAATAAATATAGACTTTGAATTTGCCAGGTAATGTCTATTTTGCAATTGATTGGCCACAAAACAAAAGAATCACTTGAAAATTACCAGAATTTTATCCACATCATCGATCCGACTGCTGATCACGCTAACGATTTTAATATACTATATACTGCAATAAAAGACCTTACGAAACTGAGTAAGTGGGTTCTCAACTGCGAGTTGCCCAACATGCTGACTAGTTAATTCTTTACCCTACTGCTGTTCTCATATAGCTTGAAGCAAGAAAGAAAAGTACAACAATAGCAATATTCTTTAGCAGCTCATTGTAGTTGGTTTATAATGAGGTAAAAGTTTAGCCGCTGGCTAAGATTATTATGGACGTAGTAAGTTCCAACGATCTCAACCTCTGTGAACATTTATAACATGGGATGGGATGTGATGTGATGAATGGGAAGTATAAGGAATTTAGTGATGGCGAGCAAACGCAGTTTCAATGGCGGTTGAAAGAAATTTACGCAATCGTCGCAACGATTTGGCAAATACCAAACTTTGCATTACTTTGTATCAGCTTATCGGCGGAATGTGTGCTTATTAGATACAATTTGATTACATACACCCAATACAGTATTTTATACAGCGAGTCGAACTGTATACTTTCCCCTTTAACTTGTGGGGCATCCGTGGTTCATAAGTTGTTCCAGTGACCTCTCGCCATTTTATCCATCCCCTTAGACAGGCAATCCGAGGCCGGTCCGAACCGGAAGCTGGATCTTGTCAGTTTGGGCGTTCCGGCAAGAGTTACGGGAACAGAACTGGAAATAAAGCCGAAATCGTAGAAGTATTCTGTTTTGGTTCTACTCAATTTCAAGCCATGCGAACATAATCATTTGTATTACCAGAGAGAACACATTGAATACTCTACTGAAATGGGTATTTCCTGTATTCACGTTTCAAGTAGTTTCTACAGAGTTGTTTATTCAGTAGTTCTGTTTTCATTTCTCCGTTTATGAGGTGTTTGTGTTTATTGATGCGACAAACGAGGTGGCAATTAGTCTGAAAGCAGTATTTAATAGTTGGGAAAAGGAAATAAAGTTTTTCAATTGCTTTCAATATAATTATTTATTTCGATGCAACGTGTAACGTCGGTAGTTGCATTAGAATATCTGCATAGTATGAATGTGAATTAAAGATAAACATTGTCATGAGACTTAAATAAAACTGGTGAAAAATTTTCGCCAGTATTACGTACTTCTCTGCTTATGCCTACGGGGATCAGGGGCGCGATGTTGATGATGTTCAAATCTAAAGTTACGTTATGTTTGACCTTTTTCACATTTTAGTACTCTCGGACTGTTATTAAAAGCTCTCTAATTGCTGTTAGGGATAGGAGATCAGTTTCAAAATTATAGAGGGCGTGCTTTGAAAATGTTTAACAAAAGAACAATGAAAATGAAAATATATAACATCAGACAACCTTGATATTTGAGTTACTAATTGCTACGAGTACAATATATAGTATTTACTAGCGTGTCCCGCGGTTTTATTCGTCGTTACTCGTTTCGCTTTTCTCTTGAGGTTCGCAAAGTAATGTTTTTCTAATTCGTGTGGGCGTTTATAAAAAGAAATTCTTTGGTTTCATTTTGTTATTAGATGTAATTGAACAAGGACACAATTTCAAACCTTTTTTTCTATTGACTGTGCTGTCCCACTGCTGGACAAAGGCCTCTATCAAGTCTTTCCATGAACTATGGTCGTCACGTCCTCGGATCAACTGTCGCCAGCCTCGGTGGCGCCGTCTATCTGATCTGTGGAATTAGTGAGTGGCTATTACCTAGCGGTGATAATGCATGTGGCTAACCTGACCCGCCACCTCATCCTATTTCTGTTTGGCAGCCTTCGTGCCGACGTCCAGTATTCCAGTTTTGGAATGTAGGGTGGTGTTTAAATTTGGCTCCCAGAATGCTACGTTCTATAGCTAGCAGATTGAGTACACAAGATAGTTAAAACCAAATTTGTTGACGTAGTACAAGTAATTTTAATAAACCCCAAAAGGAAGTCCTTTGGGATCTTTATCGAAATCAGCTTTGATGTTTGACCAAAAATATGGTTTATTAATAAAGGGTCAAGAAGGAATATTTCCCTGTATAAGGTTTCCTTGATCTGTAATTTATTCCCAAAGTGGTACGGGGGTGTATATTTTAGCAAGGAATTTAATCAATGTTTCTGAGCGTTTTTGTAGATCTGTTAAGTAGGCTGTACGATACCGGGGTTGCGGGTTGTTCGAAAGACATACCCCGTGGCCCCGGAACATAGAGGGTAAAAGAAGTAACATAGGTGGGTTTTAGTCAGTAAAAGTCTGACACTCCACCCCCGCTCCACTCTGAGCGACCCCGCTCATAACTTACCCAAGTTATTTGATGATTTCCCATCATACCATTACGGATCTGTGAATTGCGTTTGGAGAGGTTTTTCGACTATACTGACGGCACGATTGCAGCCGAGTGGTTGTGATTAGCCTGCTATGCAGGTTAGGCGCCAACCACACGATGAAAGTAAGAAAATGTTATGTGTTTTTTTTAATCATTTGTTAATACTGTGTTGTTTGTTTCAGATCAGTACCGTAGTACTAGGCAACATCTGCGGGAATGACGACGTGCTACCAATAAGTCCTATTAACATAATCAATTTAGTTCTACTATCGTTAATTTTGTTAGTAGTAGGACGATTTCTTTACGACTGGCAGAATTTCAAAAACACCGGTGAACTGCCTTGGTTGTCTTCAATATTACCTTAAATATAATATTGTAAATAAACAATTACTTAAAGATATCTATGAATGTAAGTGTAATTTATCAAATCAAATAAATACAATAATTTCGACGAATCAAATACTTGGTTATTTCTAACCTTTGTTTTAGTTTTGTTTATTCTTTGTCTTAATTTGCAACATTTTCATTTGTTTATTAACGTTTCAATTCCCAGAGTGAATTTTCTAAGTTTCTAGGTACCGATAGTTCTGACCTTATTAAGCAGCTACAGCTGAAAGTGGGTGTGGTCCACAGCTTGCGGTGCAAATAAAGTGGACAACAAAATGAAATGTCCACACTTATTAACGCGAAATCGGTTTTAGCCGGGCAAAAAGAACTTTAAGCCCATACAATAAAGGTGAAAAGATCGACACTCGCTTCGTATCGGTTCGAAAGACGCCTCATCATCATCATTTACATCATAATTATCACGCCGAAGCTACCTACTATTGCGTATTGGCCTTCCCTTTCTTCTGCCACACTTTCGGGTTCCGTGCCTCCCTCATGAAGGTGTACAATTTGACAATTGTAGCGACACAGGATTTATTCGTTAGCGATTTTCACAATGGTTTTAGTCCATCATAAAAGAAGAACTTCAGCCCTAAGCTGGCCCGCGTGATTTTTACCCGACTGCCACAGGAGGTTTTTGTACTTTATACCACTTATATCTTTTGGTACACCTCTGTTTTTTAGATTTAGCTTTTCTTAGATTACAAGCATACCTAAAAGTAGCAATGGAGAAAGACGGAAGAAAAGGGAAAACTTAGCTTTGCTATTACAATCGACAAAGCGCAAGGGCAGAAACTACAGGCAGCAGGTACCTGGAAATTACAAAAGGGGTACTGTGTTACCCCGAATTTAAAGCGAATGAAGCCGCGGGCAAAAGCTAGTATGTGTATAAATTCATTCACTGTTACTGTATTTCTGGGTCATAACTCAAGCAGGCGCTTCACTAAAAGGCCGATTGTAATGTGAATTTCGAATGTATATTTTTCACCCGGCTACGCCGTCTATCGGAACTTACAATGTTTATTACTGGGTTTACAGTGTCAGAAACAAACGAATCAAATATTAACTTATTATACTGGAATCTGGAAGTTCTATTTGATGAAAGTTGCCAAATATCTTTACAGTTAATTAATTTAAAATTAATATAAAAGCCTGAATTTGAGGTTTGAAAACAAGTATGATTATGCCTAAAATATCAAAGATCTAATCTCCACAACGTTGTTAAATTGTGATACTACGAGTACGTTATCGATGTTCTCTAGTTCATAGTTTGCGAAGGTTAGATGCGTGGATATTGCTCTAAAACTTTCTGACATTGTAGTTGACGTAGGTTGAAGTAATAAGGTTCGACGTACCTTCAGAATTAAGCTCTGGCTACACTGAACGGGAAACGGCACGGCTTCGGAAGACACGTGGTTTTTCATGCCTTTTTGAAACCATTTTGAATGCTTCGTGAGAGATTGGGCTTAGTTTAGTCAGAGCAAATCGAGTGGATAGAACAGAGAAGAAATGTACGGAACCCGACCCCATCACATTGGTAGAAATCTACATCGAAACGCTTGTTTCTTCTTGATTGTGACATACAATCTGATATTGACCTAAAAATCATGAATTTTGTAGGCTAACTTTGCGCTTAAACCTTAAAAAACCAAAATGATTTGTTTATTTCTCTCTTTAGGGCACTTTAACGACTTACTTTTTTATATATACCAACATAAAAATCATACACAGTTTCAGATGCTCTATAAGTGACGAATTAAGTGGGTGGAAATTATATTTGGTAAAGTATTAGGATAGTCTCGAATACCAAATGTTGCAATACTAATATTAGTAATTGAAAAATATATCACTAGCTATTGCCCGCGGCTTCGTCTGGGTGGACGTCGAAATTTATCCCGTAGAAACATATTATAGGGATTAAAAAAAGCATGTGTTGATCCAAATTCCATCGAAATCTTTTCAGGAGTTTTTGCTTGAAAGAGCAGTAACAATTTTAGTAGGATTTATATACTACAACAAAAAAAAAACATATTTATAAATACTTACTTATTGAAGAACACAAAAACTGAAACAAACGGTAAGATAACTCAACAAAAATATTTATCAATGTTCCAGTATTTATGAAATGAAACTTTATTTCCAACTTCCGTTGACTTAAAACTCTGATAACTTTGTGTCTCAGAAATTGAGGACGAACATTTCAAGAAATCACACCACTTTTATAATAGACTGTCCTGCGGTTTCACCCTCGACTTCGGTTACTGCCCCGCTCCTGTGGGTAGCAGCGTGATGTTATATATGTTACTAAGTGACAACGTAACTTTCTACCGCAAATTATTTTTTGTAATCGGTCCAGTACTTTTTGAGTTTAGATAGATCCTTCCGTCTGTCTGTTTGCAAGATTTTTTGTTTCTGGAACGCGTGGAGGTATCGAGTTTAAATTAAAACCATATACTTAAGTCTGGTCCTCGAAGCTATGAAAATCGACATTCTAAGTCTAAACAGTCAAAAGATGTGGCCGTTTATCTATTTATTTAAACTTCATGTGTAAAAGTGGTAAATAGGCGGATTTAATTCAATAAAGCATTCTCTATTGGGTTAAATACAAGATCATTGTAATGGGGTACAACAATTAGTTCTAATAAAAATAACTATTTGTTTTCGAGAACTTATTTACTTATGCAAACATTAAAACACATAACATCAAAATAAACTAATTTTACAGTAATTACTACAAATTAATTGGGAGCTATTTAGTCGGACCTACATAGTGCTTACGTATTTTTCTTTTAATTTAAAGTTAATTTGCTTTCTGTTTTTTTTTTAAATAACAACAGGTAAGTCGTTCCAGAGTTTTATTGTTGAGACTATTCGCTGCGTTTATGTCGCAATTTCGTACAAAATCGTGGCCCTGGCAGGCCCCTCTGCTTTGCTGACATCTCTTTGAGGCACGCGTGTAACACTAACGCTAAGTCAACACGATCAGCTGTCGTCACTGGATGGGCGGATGGTGAGTGACCCATTGCTCACTGTCCACAGACCCTCATCTACGGTGTCCGCGAGTCGTCTCACGGCGCCCGACGCCCTGATCGTCTTCCACGGAGGCTGGGTTGGTTTGAGCTTCTTTCCCTCAAACACCCGGCCTGAACCTCTTTCGCTAGAATGACTGCTTTGGAGAAGCAGGTGACCGCTTTCCATTCTCTTTCCGGACCATGGTTTGAACCAGGGCCGGACGCAGGAGATCGCTGTCGCTGATCGCCTCCGAGCGACGAAGGCACGGCGGTGCTCCGTACAAGCTGCTATGCGATTCACTAACAGACTCATCATAGATGTTAACAACGACGAGTTCACGGATGTCTCATCGTAAATATCGCTTTTAAAAACAACGTTGATAAAAATCGTATTCGCTTAGCTACATACGCTCGTCGACGATCTGCTGAACAACGATGATGTGTTCGATGTTAACAATGTTGCTATATTAACTCTAGTGTTTAATCGAGAAAGTTTCGACTAACCTATTTTTAAGTTATTTCGTCATTATAAATTTATATAAATACACAATACGTATGTCTAAAACACGTAATATTTTTTATGCAACGAATATTAAATTAATTATATCATTTTCGATTTGGAAAATATTGATTCAAATCTTAGACATTTGTAATTGTAGGTTATGTATAGTCTATGTTATTTCAAAACTTCAAAACTTGTTCAAAACAAACAACTTGATCTTATCTTGATTATAGTTTTTTTTTTTATCAAAATACGAAATTCCAAAGCTCCAAGTGGTATTAAGTGGACTGTTAAAAAATGCTGCACCCCTACCCTATGGCGTTCTACTTGAACCGAGTTTAAGTTTGGTTCCAAATCTATCGAAAGTAAGTACACGATAACATTTCTATTTAAATATACAACACAGTTTCTGGAACTACTATCTAGGTAACCAAAATATTTATTTTTTAGTGTCTCGCAACGCAGCTCCTTCATTGAATCAGCTGGAAACGCTAGAAAGCAAACCATGGTTGGCTATGGGCCGTACTCGTCTAGTCGTCAGGCATGGTGCGAAATAACAATAGCCCTGAACAGTGATGATATAGTTGGTGTATAAACATCGGAACAGTGGTGTAAGGTTGGTAATTATATGAATTATTGCATTGAATAGGTAGCCTTCTACGGTATAGTATCCTTTTACTTTTGTTTTTTTTTTACTAAATTATTCTTTTTTCTAATTTGTTCTTTTACTAAATAAGTATAAACTACAAGTATGTACTGTAATTTAAGGCTTCGAATTGCAGTTATAAAACCATTTGAAAATGCAATGAAAAGTTAAACCAAACCGAGCAAATAGGTGTTCTATTTATCATATATTATCATGTATTTTTTCTTGTATTGCAGTACTGGAAGAATAATAAAATAGCAGTGACGAAGAAGTCCAGCTTAATTACAGCCGCTAGGCGTTGCACTGGTGGTGACATTGGAGATTTGCAAGAACTCAGTGAAATTGAGTTCAAAATACAAACCGTTATGGGAGGAGAAAATGTTGGTTGTGGAGATCAGAACTTAGAAATAAATCGCTCTGAGTTGGATAGCATCACACAGCGTTTCATAGCCATAGAAGAACGTCGAGCACAAGCGGAGCTCTTGATTACCCAAGCAATTAGTCATCAAGTAGCCATCAGGCTGTAGATGGAATAAATAGTGCAATTAGAGATTTAATAAATAAGTAAAAATAAAATGTATGTTAAAAGATTGCTTTATTTTAATTATTCATTATATTAAAATTAATTTGCCAAGGTACATACTATTTCGTTAGACGGTTATGATAATCTTTAGGTAAAATATATAAGAAAAAAACATATACTTTCTATATTTTATGATGAACAGTATAGTTACACTACTAACTCACACAGAGTATACACTACTATTTACCAAAGACTATAATTTTTAACAAACAGTGTTACAACCTATATTAGTAATTTAATCAATTATATTAAGATTAATTTGCGTAGGTACATACCTTTTCGTTAGGCTATCTTAATTTTATCTTTAGGTTAAATATATAAGTAAAAACATCCACTTTCTATATTTTATGATGAATAATATACACTACGATATAACAAACTCTCTTACAACTTAAATTTGTAATATCTTAAGTCTTGATCTTCTTCTATTATTAACTATTTTGTCCACACCACAGTCGATTAATTAGACGAGCTCTAGCAAGACATCCACTGTCCAATTCACAGATAGAGTTCTGGCTTCTTTGTTCTAATAACCGGATCACCCTCGCTTCTTGTCTCTATAAATGAGCTGGTAATTCCACTGGGGAAACTCCAGCTTGATTGCAAATGTTATGCAACACACAACAAGCTTTATAACACATAATTTTTTCCACCATCTCTGGATCATAGTGAAGAACACGATGAACCAAAAGGCACCTAAAACGGCCTTTAAGTATGCCAATGGTTCGTTATGCAGTATTTATTGCAGTGGCATGCAGATCATTATAATATTCTTTTCTTGATCCAGGCTCAAGGTTGCTACATGGAACCATCATGTCTAACCTAAGAGCAAAACTGGAGGCCCCTGAAATCAATTAATAGGAATTTAATTTAACTACTATAAAAAAAAAACAATATCTATTTATCATTTTAACTAAAAAAAAACTAGTTTTACTTACATTTTAATCGTCTACAACTCTACATCCAAGAAAACATCTACAATTTACAAGCTTTACGGTTTGACAGTTAAAATCAAAGGCGAAGGCGCCGTTGTCGTTGAAGGCGAGGATGATTTGTGTGTTGCGAATACCGTTTTTCATACATTCGGGACCATTTTTAGTTCTATGTCGCGCCGTCGACATCGTTGAGGCGTTACGATCGCGCAGTTTTGATTTAAAGAATACCGATATGTTTTCATCAGATGTTTCAACGATAATTTCTTGGTTGTAAAGATGTTTTGCGTTAGTGAATCGCACTCCTGGACAGTGTTTTCCGGGCGATCGTCACAATGGTGACACCCGAGCGTTTCCTCTCGCCACATTAGGAGCAGGGACCTCCGGAAATTCCGTGTCCTATGAAAACCTGTGTCAGGCAGTAGGTAAGGGTGCCGTAGCGCCTGTCCAACCACTCCTCATAGAATATACTTATCACTAATATTGTCACGTGCCCTGCGGTTGCCACTGTGGTTGTTTGTGCACATCCATCACACCATCTCACCCTAAATATTAAACAAGAAAAACGGAATGTTACCATCACAAAAATATTCAATTTCCATAGGTCTTTAATAAAATACATACATCCGCACGTTATATTTTGCTGAGTATTTCGATTTTGCGCATTTGTAAGTTTTCATTACGTTATTATGTTGGCTAAAAATGGTTCATGGATTCGATTTCCAGATGTCTTACGTTTATTGTTGTTCGTAATTGATTTATTTACGAGTGTTTTCTTTCTACACTCTGATTTCTTTGAAATATTATGATCTTCATTTCTCTGAAAGATTTGTGGGTGATGAACCTATAAGCTACCTAATTCTTAATTGATGTTCAGGGAACCTCTTTCTCGACTATAAAGGCATTTAAAATAAAATATTAATTAACATTTTTGCCGCTTCGTTACGCAATAAACTATCAGACTTTTACTGACTAAAACTGACCCATGTTCCTTCTTTCGGCCTTTATGTTCCGAGACCGTGGTATCTCTTTTGAACAGCCCGCAACTGAGTTCTCAGTTTGGGATTGCCAAAATCCTTACAACACCTATCGAATTCAGTATTTTTTATTTGACTTCAGTGAGGAAACACAGAGTTACGTAGGTCGTATGTCTTCATTTCTCTAAATCCTGATCAACACTGGCCAATATCCGCTCTTATACTATCCTACATAGTGCCAATAAAACTAACTTAGGTAATGTATGTCAAAAGCCAAAAGCGAAGTCGAGTGGGTGGAGACAATTAGGCACATATTACTTTCCAAGTCCATAGACTTAGTAACTCTGTAGATAGACGAAGTTGTATCACGAAGTTTGTAGGTCTATCTTAGATATTGAATATTATTGGTTATGAGCATAGATTTGAAACCCTACGCTGTCGACGTCATCAGAACACTATTCGGGCGGGTTCTCATAGAACGGCATTCTACACTAAAACGTACTCGGTATGGCAGTAGCTATGGAAAACAATAAATGTTTGAAATCCTTTAGGAAGTACTTGTTTAAGTTTCTTTTGGCTAGATGCTATTACTCCATCACTTCATTTATTGCTGATAAACAGGAATATGAAGATCCGATATGCTAATTAATAATAATAATTTATAATTAATTAATCAGTAATAGGTATTATCCAAATGATAATGATTTTATTTGAAATTTGATTTAATTTTTAATAACGATACTAACAACTGTTTACGTGATTGATATTATTTTTAAATTTTGTCATTTCAAACTATTTAACTAACTTTCAATTTTATTTTATTTTACTTGTGTTATTTTTGTTTGTTTTTTATACCTTAACTTTGTACGCCATCTACTGGCAAAACATAGTGAACCTATATTTTATATACTATCTGTAAACACCTATGTTCTACAAAATTATTTATTTTGTAGAACATAGGTGTTTACAGGTTGATTTGATTGATTGATAGATAGATATAGATAGACATGGATAACGCAAAAAGCAACTACTCTAAGTAGTCAAAAAATTCCACGCTTGGTTTTCCTAGAGATCTTGATACCTACTTGCATTATCTATCTATATCTGTGGTTTTGAGTTACAGGTAGTTTGATCGTTTTTGGAGATTGGGACTTGGATCTTGTCTTGCCATCGAAATCTATATGAGAATGAGTTAGTATAAGTGTTTGTAAGTGAAATATTGATAATGATCCAGAAGGCATGATATGAAAACTGCTTCGTTAATGAACATGCGGTCTTGGGTGCGTTTCCCAGGTTGGAAATATTGCAGTAGGGTTCTTCTTCTTTTTCTTCATGTAGACCCCGCTTCCCCAGAAGCAGATTAGTCTTTTCGGGTTCTTGAGGAAGTCCGCAAGTGACGCTGGTGTACCTTGTGTATTTTTTTTTCGATTTCAAGTTTGGTCCAAGGCATAGCGACCTTGGACTGTCTGCAGCCTGTTACCGAGTCCTACCAGTGTGAGGGTGTATTCCTTTAGCCAGCTGCGTATCTGGCTGAATGGGGTGGGTACTATTGTTTCCGGTCCTAGTGCCGTAAAGATGGAGGCCTGTCTGGGCCTGGTCTGAGCTCATCCACTGCGTCGTTGCCTAGGGAGCCACTGTAGTATTACTTGCAATACAGTTTTACCACCACGAATTCCTCGGCGGCGGCGGAGCTATGGAGTTAGCAACAGTGTGTGGATTTGTGAACCTTTAATGACAATAGTCTAGTCCTTTCTGGCGAAATGTGGGTGTACTATGATATATACCTCTACCTAATCCTTCGGGAATAACAAGCTTGATGTTAAGAATAAATACACTAAATATACTGGATCATTATACACCTTCATTTTTCCTAAAACTGAATGTATCATAAGATTTCTTTGATTTTATTTCCGTTGAAAAAATATTGTTTATCAAAAACCAAGCGTTCATTAGTCAAATTAAAACTCCAAGGTATCCGTAGTAAGACGGCTTTTAGAAAAAACGAAACGTCTACTCAATCAATTAGTAAATTAATGAAGTTTCTTTCCTTTTTCTTCTCAATGAATAGAATTTGAATAAAAACATGTACATTCTGATCCTAGACGTCTACAAAAACATTCTGGCTAGACGTAAAGCTAAAATATACATAGTAATATAATACTTTGCGTAATTGACATTTTTAAGGCATAAAACATCCTGCTATAATATGATTTCTTAATAATAACTTGTAACAAATAAATCTATTAAGTTTCTCAACGTGAACTTAATATCTTTGAAGCCTACATCCAATAATATCTAAATGAAAATAACAACGAAATTCGTGAAGTTATTGCCGGTGATGTTAAATTTTGTTTCTACTTAAATACGAAGAAGTAATTTTTTTCTTTGTTAGAAGCAAACGTTGTTTTACACAATAGAAAATTCTTCATTGAAACGTGGGTGCGTTTTATAAGTCATATCATAAATTATAAGTAATTTATTTCTAAATATACATTGTATAGAAAATAAAATAAAAAATTACAATACTATTGTAATTTAGACGGAAATTAAATTACAAAAATAGGATGTAAAACATGAAAACCAAAATTAATAACAATACACATAAGATGTCAAAAGTAATACACAAACAGCCAGACCCGGAACAACTATCTGTAGGCGATATAAATAATTGTTCCAAGCTGGAACCGAACACGAGACACGCAGCGCAGCGGTTAGCCGTTCAGTTACTGCATCAACTGTGCCTTCATGTCAAGATAGTTGGTTGGGGCGTTAAAGCAGCAAACAAACAGCATACGGCATGCACACTGTGTACAGCTTATCCATTTTATTTTCTGGAGCTCCTGTTATGTCAGTATTGAACAAAGGGCTCCCTTAAATCATTACTGGAACCATTGTCCCACGCCACCTCGAATCATCCCTTGCGGTATGGGTGGGTACAAGGACGTGGAACAGCCTGTATGGCGAAAACATCTGTAGGCACGTGAGTGGAGATTTTTGTGCATAGGGCTAACGGATATGCTATAAAATTCTGACTAAGCAAACAATTGAAGGACATATACAGAGCTGTTGAGTAAAGGAAGTCCACAAAAATCTTAAACTTGCTAAGACTATTTCAAGGTTTTCTTGTATTTACTCTTCACAGTCATTACATATATGTTTTATAAGAATGAACATTCTTTCAATCCTTTTTTGTATTTAGATTATTTAGTAATATTGATGAATGCCACCCAAATCCATCCAAATCACTACTGAAGATAAATTTCACTTCTAATTTATCGAAAGATGTCGTATGAAAGGCAAATTGAATAAAAAGTGAAGTGCTTGATATTGGTTAAAAGAGGTATGTCCACAAATGCGGAGCGGCGCGGAGGTGTCTACTTATTGAAATTCCATTGGTAATGTATTCCTAGCTATGTTTGTATCTGTTTGCTTCAAAGGACAGATAGCTAAAAGGAATGGATCTTACTCGTACTAAATGTAAGTCATACATGGTGTACCAGAAAGGTGTAGTCATACTTTACGTTGGTGGTAAAGACTATCAAACTATCAGACAAATTTCATTCCATACAAAATTTGCAGACTTTATCGAACTGGCGGAACTTGGCTGGCCACATCTGCCGTATGTCGCAAAAAAATTGGCTAAAGTAACAACTGATTGGGTTCCGAACAACAGGACCCGGCGACGGGCCTAGAAGGAGATGGGCCCAAACAGCAAACGGCAGGATTAAATGGGAGGACGAAAGGATGGTATTTGCCCTGCAGTGAAACATATCTGGCTCATCTATACTATATAAATATTAATAATAAATATAATTTAATATATTAATTAAATAAATATATTTAGTAATATATAAATACTAATAATCTATACTATATATTATAAAGCTGAAGAGTTTGTTTGTTTGTTTGTTTGAACGCGCTAATCTCAGGGACTACTGGTTGGAATTGGAAAATTATGTTATTGTTGGATAGTCCATTTCTTGAAGAAGGCTATAGACTATATAACATCACGCTACGACTAACAGGTGCTGAGCAGCGTGGGTGAAACCGCGAGGAACAGCTAGTAATAAATAAATATCAAACGAAATTCCGCCATTCCCAGTTTCGACAACGTTTCTCCAATTTGAGATTGTGTAGGTAACTTCATACAAAGATATCTATCGAAGGTCTTCATGGTACCAACATGTGTTCACATATCAGAGACAAGCTTATGTGCTTTTACCAGGATTACCCCGTGACGAGGGTTCACTACAATACTAACCTATGTGAAGAGCATAGTATTGTATTGTCCCTGACTAAGACAGCACTGTACGTACGAGTACATTGTGTTTCTTGGTACAAGGCAACTGAGGACAACAACGTGACTGTATAATGTTCTATTGTTGGAGATTTGTTTTTTTTTGCGGATGGCAAATAATAACTTCAACTGCTCTGGAGAGGGGTGGGGGTGTCAGACTTGTAATGACTAAAACCCACCATTTTTCTTTTAACGTTTTTTTTATACGTTGCCCCACGTTATGATTTCTCCACATACACAAACAGCCAGACCCAACTATCTGCAGGTCATATAAATATTTGTTCCATGCGGGAATCGAACTCGCGACATCCAGCGCAGCAGTCGATCGCTCAGCCACTGCGTCAACCGCGTCGTCCAAAGTCAAGTAACCCAATAATCGGAATGATTGTTTTTATCAGAAAGATGCTAGCATTATTCTAAGTTATGTTATAAAGTTGCCTTAAGGTGTGTGTACATAAATGAAGAAACAAGTAAATACATTTCGAAAACGAATCAATTAAGCGTACATGAAATGTCTGTTCACTTTGACGGCATAACAAGCACGTCAAACACAAACAAAAACATTTTAATAATGTTATTTATACAAAATAATATTGACGAACAGCTGAAAATATGGTGGATCGTAATGAAATAATTCTGTATTTTCTGCAGTGAAACGAATTTATGTGTGACATGGGTCCGTGTCGATGGCGCGTTGATGTTTCACGCGCGCATCAAAGAGATATCAGCAAGCAGAAGGGCTTGCCAAGGCCTCCGCCTGCCGTGGTTGCGGGTTGTTCGAAAGAGATACCGCGGCCCCGGAACGCAAAGGGCAATAGAAGGAACATGGGTGGGTTTTAGTCCAGAGCGGGGGCAGTTATTTGATGATTTCCTACCCAAAAAAAAAATGGTTCCGATACAGGGAGTTCACAAACTGTACTGCACTCAATTTTGCGGTCATCGGTTGAATGTGACCGATGATACTACTATTAATTTCCTATTGGACGAGGACAATAGTGAATTTTGAAATAAATAACTTTCTTTGTTGAACTGTGAAGGTATCGGATGAGCTTACTGTACACAGGTGCATCGACGCCAAAATGATAACTAAATATTCAAAGACCTACATCGACGCCAAAATGGTAACTACGTATTCAAGGTAAATCATTCTATTTTTTGGGGTTCTGTATCCCAAAAGGACAAAAACGGAACCCTAAAATAAATAAAAATAAAATAAATAAATATCTTGGGACAACTCACACACGGCTATCTGATCCCAAGCTAAGCAGAGCTTGTGTTATGGTAACCAGACAACTGATATACATACTTATATAATTTATAAATACATACATATTATAGATAAATCACACCCAGACACAGAACAAACAATCATGCTCATCACACAAAGTTTTTCCTGGGTGGGAATCGAACCCACGACCTCCGGCTCAGCGGTCAGGGCCACTAACCACTAGACCAACAGGCCCCCAAAAGGATCACTTTATTGTCTGTCTGTCTGTCAAGGCTCTTTACAAGTTCGGTGTTGAGTTGAAATTAAAACTATATACTTAAGTCTATAGTCCCTTGGAGCTGTGAAATAAAAGTCGAAGTCTACGCAGTTAAACAATTCACTCAGATCCAGCCTGTCCCTTTGCTGTCCTCCCTCAGCGACGCCCTAAGCCGAGGCTCGTACCCACAGGGGGTGCCCTTAGCGTGTAGTCGGTTATTTTGTAAGTTTTTGCCCTGGCTAGAAGTCTTAATTTTAAGGCATCCACAGGATTTGCCCGGTTAAGCAAACGACAACATCGTAGGTTGAATTGCGAGATGCCATTTAGGAAAAAAAAGTTAAACGATCTGAACCCTCGGTACGCGAGTCCGACCCGCACTTGGATGGTTTTATTAAAATAGCCGACGCGAATTTATCTCACATAATAATTTTGCGGCAACTATTTTATGAGTTCAGAACGACGATGTACTGAATATATGGTAACCATTTTTGCGTCGCAAATTCTTGTCTAGTATTTATAAAAAATAAATAGTAAACAAGAATTTGTGCGACATACCTTCATATCACAACTGAAACGGTTGACATAAAACACTTAAAAGCAATAAAATAACTGACTTCAAAAAAACACTAAAAATTTAATTAATATACTTACAGAAATCAGTGGCAAAAAGTCAATGAAACAAAACAAACTTCACTGATTTCTGAATGTAAAGTAATTTTTCACTTTTTTATTGGTTTAATGACACCACAAACAGCCAGACCCTGAACTAACCTGTAGGCCATACACATTTTTGTTCCGAGCGGGAATTAAACCTGTAGAGAAACGCTAAGCGCTACGCCAACCGTGTGACTACTGCCCCTCCGGCAGGGTAAGATGTGGAACAAAGCACAAGGCTTCAAACACCGCGGGAGACGCTCTGGGCGTTGGGCGCCGCGAGACGACTCCCGGCCACCGTAGATGCGGGCCTGTGGACGGTGAGCAATGGGTAGCTCACCGTCCGTCCGTCTATTGACGACAGGCCGTGTCGACGGCGCGTTAGTGTTTCACGCGCGCTTTTACGCGCGCCGCAAAGAGATGTCAGCAAAGCAGAGGGGCCTGCCAGGGCCCCCGACTGCCAGGGTTGCGAGTTGTTCGAAAGAGATACCGCGGCCCCGGAACGTAAAGGGCAACAGAAGGAACATGGGTGGGTTACAGTCAGTATAAGTCTGACACTCCCTCCGCTCCACCCAAAGCGGGGGAAGTTATTTGATGATTTCCCACCCCAAAAATAAGGCTTCAAACACGAAGTCAAGATGATCTTTTTGCAGCTACTGGTAGCAAAGTTTAGGGTCAAAAAGAAGAATTGAATGAGCGGCAACCTTTGAGTTAAATCGTTATCGTAGGAGTCAATCTAACCACAATTCCAGTCTGTCAGTTTTATGTAGGTGGCTTATTTACTGATTGAGTTGATTCCTTAGTTATTGTTACTTGAATTGACACCTACGCAAAAACGTTTTCTTTAACGAGTAGGTAGTAGGTAGGCAGGCGTTTGGAGTACCTTGCTAATTTGAATTTTCGGGATTGTCAATAAAGGTGGTATATAACTTTTTGTAAGGTTTAAGGGTTCTATCTGATGTTAAGTAATCTTTTCAAAATGTTAGAGGAAAGTCACAGTAAAAGTGCGTGGGTTTTCTTTGACTGAGAAATCATCTGTTTTCATCGTAGGAGATAAGTAATTAAACAACGTTAGTATCCTGATTTTATTCTTATCTTGACGCCCACTTTAAAAACAAAATTTGTATTAAGCTGATATATTTTCTTCTGTTTATTATTTTTATCTTATTTTGAATAAATAATAAACGACAATATCTGAGATATATTTTAAATTTAAGTTTTGCTCTATTTTTTACGAATAAAATCGGAAAGCCTCCTAAAACGTTGGGTTTATCCTAGTAAGTAAAAAGCATTTTAAAGTTTTTAAAGGGGGTGACACTAGGAAGTGGCGAATTGCAGGGCATTTTTGTGGGACTGTCTCTTGTAATCTGACGTTCAAAAAGTGCTGATTATCAGCCTAATTTGAATAAATGACTTTTGATTTTGATTTTTGATTTTAGTTTACGATTGTCTGGCAGTTTGAGTACTATAAGCGACTCACACAAATGCCTTTTTTTGGTATTGGTCGTCGTGTTGTTGAGCTCCTTAAGTTATGAGTCGAGCTACACGAAAACTGACAAATGCTTGCATAGGTCCACGAAATCTGTGTGGTGCTTTCAAAAAAGACCATTTTACTGGATTATTTGTACCTGCCTCATATACATTTTTGTTTCCAAATAGCGGCCAAACACTAAACCTATATTAAATAGACACGTTTCTAAAATTCAATCAGCACAACTTTTTTAGCTCAAATTTCTGAAATGTGAAACTTTAGATGATTTTGTCTCATACTATCCTCGTTTGTATTGATGCCAGCTTTTGATGAACACAAGTGACCAACAAAATCAAAGTAGCATAATCAGTACAACTTTGATTTTCAGTACAATTTTAATCAGTGAATAGATTAAAAATTTGGGCATATAAAAAAACTCCAAAATCTAGCGGTAAAAGTGCAGGTCGTATATCACGGTACGCCAGAATTAATGACATCATCTGCCATGCTCGATGGCATGTCGACTCTTCACGTGACCAGAAGGCTTCCCTTTATTTTGGCCAAAGAATCAGTATTACCATCATACCAACGTGGTAATGCTGCCAGCCTTCTAGCAGCCTTCTAACAGTGATGTAAATGAGTTTTTTGACGCCCTTTCATGTTTCGTATATATATGTTTTGCCTTTTCTTTGGAACTTATACACACGACGACAGGTCAACCTATTCAAAACTATTATAACCTGATCTCTCTACTACGGATCGCACATCGTAGTAGAGGGATCAGGTTAAAATGGTTTTGTATAGGTTGATGTGCCGTCGTGTGTACATATTTTAATTAGTTACACAAAATTATTATAGATTCATATGTATATTCAGGTTTTTCAGAAAAGTAATGTGCCTCATGTAGCAGTGGTTATATCATTTTTAAGAAACAAAATTCTGAAAAAGTAACTTGGCTAACTATAACTATTTCCCACCCCTCGTATTATTACTCAATATGGACTAATTGAGAAACTCGGTGGGACGTTTTTTTTGCGGGTGGGAATTCCTTCAAATAACTTTCCCCGCTCTTGGGGTAGCGGGGGGGGGGGGGCAGACTTGTAGTAACTAAAATCCACCCATGTTCCTTCTATTGCCATTTACGTACCAGGGCCACGGCACGGTGTCTCTTTCGAACAGCCCGCAACCTGGGCAGGCGGTGGCCCAGGCCAGCCCCTCTGCTTTGCTGACATCTCTTTGAGGCGCGAGTGGAACACTAACGCGCCGTCGACACGGCCTGTCGTCAAAAGACGGACGGACGGTGAGCTACCTATTGTTAACCGTCCACAGGCCCGCATCTAAAGTGGCCGGGAGTCGTCTCGCGGCGCCCAACGCCCGGGGAGTCTACTGCGGCGGCTATGCTGGTTTGAGGTTCTCTCCCTCAAAAGCCCGGCCACCTCCTTCCTCCTTCCAGCATGACTGATTCGCAAAACGAGGTTGATACTCAGTGGGACTTATGTAACAATTATTATTAATATGACGTTAATTATTGTTTCGGAAAAGTACGGAGTAAATTCACACTCCAATTTCAACATTATCTATTTATAAGAACCTGTCAATTTTGATATTCTCATATTAATTTAGTCATGCGAAAAATATCGTAAGCATATTGCGAAAAGTGAGGAATAAATGAGGACGCTCGATTTTTTTCCATCGACAATATTTACGGATTGGATACATTTATTTTATGAGATTGTACGTGTGTATGATCCGAAAAAGGAAATAGATTTTCTCAGAATTAATTGTTTGTGACGCGGGCTGTGCTTACGGTGTTTTTTCTGTATGATTTTGTTGAATAAAACGTACATCTGTTATCCCTGGTAACCTTTGTCACGATATATTTGCGTAGGTTAAGGCCTGCCTCAGAGGTCTATTGGTCGCAAGCGCTACTGCTTCGTATGAGGTTTTGGGTTCGATTTCTTTGTGGGGCAAAGTATTGTTGGGTTTTTCTATCAGAAATTTCTCAATAGCCTCTCCACCATGACATGGTACTTAAAGCATTAACTGACGAAATATGGTGTGTGTGTGAAACGTTTTTAAGTGGACTCTCTTCTCATATTCACAGCCTTAAAAATGGTTTTGTAGAGGAAAGTAACAAACTGAACGTTGAAATACGTGCAGAAAAAATAGGGCTCTGTCAATCAAAGGCGTTTCACGTGGATTGCGAAAGAAGGAACGTGCGACGAGCGCGTGACATCCATCAATATACGAAATGCTAGCTGGCGACCGCGGCTTCGCCCGCGTGATGATTGAAAAAAGAAGGACCCTTTGTGTACATAATAGGTATAATAAAAGTGGCACACCGATCTTAAAAAAAATCTGCAGCTTTGACAAACGAATGCAAGTGATGATTTGAACCCGATACTGACCAAGATTGTCGCAAAGATTGACAATCTGGAATAGAATGCTCGGAATTGCTACATAGAAATATGCAATACTACCTGGCGCCCGCGGCTTCGCCAGAGTGATATCGAAAAATAAATATAATGTAATATATCCTATGTGTTATTCTAGACTATAATCTACCTCTGTGCCAAATTTCATCAAGGTCCGTTCAGTGGTTTTTTCGTGAAAGAGGATCAAACATACATCCATAATCACAAACTTTCGCATTTATATTAATAGTAAGAAGTAAGATCGTGACGATGAATGTCAAATCTTCTTTTTTTTTTGCGCTTTTGTTGGTTATCTTTATTACTAAGTAATACTGATTTTTGGACATCCCTCGGACCTGATTATAATCAATGAGAGACTTGCCAACAGTTTCAAACAAATACTCCTTAATTTCTTTGCCAATGTTGGAACATAGTTTTGGTAATTATCAAAGCTAAAACTTGACTACGCATTTTCAAAAGTTCTCGCTAGCAAGCAAACTTTAGTATTCTGGGAATTCAAGTATTGTAGGGCGTAAACTATTAAATTATCTGTATTTAGCCAATGTGAAGGTTTGGTTTTCAATGACGTTTGAATACTTAGGTTGTTTTAAATGTAGAATCAATAAAAATAGAATAGAAGAGCTTGAGACAAATGTGACATATATGGGTCAAATATAACTATAAACTGACATGGTTACTAGCATTATAATTAACACTTGAAACGGGATATTTACCATGTTTGTTATTTGTTTCGAGTTTGCAACATCGCCGAAATATCGGAAACTCGATACAAATAACAAACATGGTAAATATCCCGCTTCAAGTGTTAATTATAATGAAATATAACTAAAAAAACGGCCCAGAGCGAGTCGGACTCACGCAAACAGGGTTACGTACAAACTTACGACATAAACAGCAATATCTTTTGACTGCGTAGACTTCAAGTGTTCATTTATTCACAGCATAAGGGAACCGTATAGTTGAGTATATAGTTTTAATTTCAACCCGATACTTCCACGCGTTTCCGAAATAAAGAGTTTTGACAGAAAGACTGACAGACAGACAGACAGACGGACAACAACTGAACATGATCTAACAAGGGTTTAGGTTTAGGTTTTAATTACGAATATACCTCTACCAAGTCACAACATATGTAAGAATGGTGAAAACTGAAAACTTTTATTATCAATACATTTAATAATACTAGGAATAAAGTGCGCGGAAGCTTACTTTGCGCGAGATTGGTGTCGCGTTTTAAGGAAATATCCTTCTAATCACTTTCTGCATACTGATAACGATAAATTACTTTGAAAACGAAAACTTAAGAGGTGTCAAGGGACACCCGAATGGAACGAATTTATTATTTTTTATGTACAAAAAACTTGTGAACAAAATAATCGTCGCGACACCACACTGTTCATTGCGAAACAGAAAGACAAAACGAAAATATCTGGCTTGCTTTCTATGAGAGAGAGAGAAAGAGAGACAGAGAAACACGCGCACGTCGCACGGCTTACAACTATAGCAAAACGCCGTTACAACTTTTGGTCTTATTTTTTCCGTCTAGCCCCCTTTCGCAACGCTCGATTAAGAACTTCGTTCCAATAAAATCGCAGTATGCCAACAGTAACAGGCTAAAAATGCTGGTTAAAAGTCGCGTGCAGGATTACCTTTATGTTGCGTACGTTTTCTTCTATGATTTTGCAATTATTTGGCAGCCTTCCCGGGATAAAGGATGGGGTTCCTAAAAATTTAAAACAGTGTTTGATAAATAATAAATCAAAAAGCATTAGTTAAAACATTATTTTACATTTGTAATGTAATAGCCGTTTGACAAAAAGGTTAGTACGACCTTGAACCCGGTTACCAACTGGACATAACCGACGTCAACTCATCGCACACCCCATTGTATTGTGTCCACTAGCCCACGTGACGTCATCTGTAGTTCAGTCACGTCTATATAGACATGTTCTAGGAGCGCGTGTATTGCTGATTCCGTGTAGGCCAATCATCAATTGTTGATAGTGTTAAACTAATATTATGATCTACAGTTAAAACAGGGCTGAGAGTGTACAATAAGCGTACACCCAGCCTGTTGCGATCTGCCGGAGTAGTCCAGACTCAGTGGATGCGACTGAGAAATTACGCATAGGAAATCACAATCATCATTTTCCTGCCCGTGTCCCATTCTATTTGGGGTCGGCGCAACACGTTTTCTTCTTCCATTCTCCCCTATCAGACGTCACGGCGTTATTTACTCCTTTCTCCTTCTTATCATTCCTTACTTAATCCATCCATCTTTTCACTCTCTAGTCACAAGTGCTTCCATCCCAAATTATTTGGGGTCGGCGCAGTATGGTTTCTTCTTCCTTATTTTTCTATTACTCATAATTTCATCAGACACCTCCTTGTTGCCATTCCACCAGAGATTTACACAGTCCATCCATCGTTTCTTTGGTCTTCCTCTACCTTTGTACCCATCCACATTCGTACTAAAAACTTTTCTCACGAAATTTTCCTTATTCTCCCTCGCATCACATGCCCATGCCAAGCCAACTCATTACCACACAATTATTCAGTCACCGGCGCTACTTTCAGACTTCCTCTTATATACTCGTTTCTTATTTTTTCCATAATCGTAACACCACATAAGCCAATTGTTACTGCCGGGGTTGCGGGTTGTTCGAAAGAGATACCGCTGCCCCGGAACCTAAAGGCAATAGAAGGAACATGGGTGGGTTTTAGTCAGTACAAGTCTGACATGACTAATGACTTCCCCCGATCCGCCCAGAGCGGGGGAAGTCATTAGATGATTTCCCACCCGAAAAAGAAAAAAAATAGCCAATTGTTACTGGGTAATACGGTACACCTTGGTAAGACTGGTTGGTTGTTGGACTTGTAATTTCACTCTCAGTGGAGGCAGGCATGTGGATGGTGAGCAATGGGTAGCTCACTGTCCGTCCGTCTATTGACGACAGGCCGTGTCGACGGTGCGTTAGTGTTCGACGCGCGCCTCAAAGAGATGTCAGCAAAGTAGAGGGGCCTGCCAAACCCTCCGCCTGCCGGGGTTGCGGGTTGTTCGAAAGAGATACCGCGGGTCCGGAACGGCATTAGAAGGAACATGGGTGGGTTTTAGACAGTACCTACAAGTCTGACGGTCACCCCCGCAGCCGCTTCGCCCAGAGCGGCATAAGTTATTTGATGATTTCCAATCCACAAAAAAAGTGGAGGCACTCTCAGGTTTGTCGTGAGATCTTTTCATCATTCTTTGGTTACAGGCGCTCTGCTTTTGGGCTTCGTAGCACAAGTGTTTTTAGTTATCACATCGAACTTGTGGTTATTTTGAATATAATTTGAATATAATCCTTATCCTTACTACGAAAGTGAGTTTGTTTGTTTGTTACGTCTTCACGCCTATATGGCTAAACCGATTTTGATGAATTTTGGTACAGAGATAGTTGTGACCCTGGAGACGGACCTAGGCTAACTTTTTTTTTTTAAAAGTGAGAAAGAGGGAAAACTTAGCTTTGCTTTTATAATAAATAAGTCTCTAGGGCAAAAACTACAAGTAGCAGGTACCTGCAAATAAGGAAAAGGGAAGTATACTACCCCGAATAAAACAGAAGTGGGCAGTGGGCAGAAGCTTGTTTGAATTTAAAGGAGAAACTTTTAAACTCCCTCAATACAGTAAATGTAGACACTTTTCAAAGGAACCGCTGTCACAAAAGTTTCTTGTTCCTAATTTGTAGTTCTATTCATTGTGAAACAAAGTTTCTGATCAACGTTACAAAGTAACTTAACTTTATTCTTGTGTAGGTCAGATAGGTAGATGTCATGTAAAATACTGGTGTTCAGCTGCATCCACTTAGACTGAAAGCCGATACACATAGTTGGAAAATGGCAAAGCAGATGATGAATCTTTTATTTAACTTGCCTTGTAAGTAGTTGGTATGTATTGGTCAAATCTTGCAAATGAAGTTTAAATCAGATTAAGTTGAAATTTGGACACACTAATGGTTTTGCTGACAATACATTTCTATGACACACCTCTGTGGCCAGTATCGCTTAATCTCGAGAGAACTCCTCAACGGTTACTATAACCACGGATAGTACATTTTGTGCACGTGTTCAATGTCGATTGATCAACCTAATTTTCCTCCTATAACTTTAATAAAAGTTTGTTTTATTAATATCCTTAGTTTAACTTAAATGTTATAGAAAAGGTATTTCTTTTTGTCCAATTTATTCTTGTGTTTACTTTACGTTTGCGCTTGTATTAAGATCTTGTGTTTCTAACTGTAAAGTTTTATTAAAATCTCTTCAGTAGTTTTTGCGTAAATTAGCAACAATAATCAACAAAAACAAATCCGCCACTGATGGCCGTTGGGACAAAAATAATGCACATGCAAGTGGATCTAACGACCACCACTGGTGCCTGTTTTAGTGGTGGCCGTTGGGAGTAGGTATACCTTTCGGTCACAGTGGCCAATCTCAGCGAAGATTGGCCATCCGCGCGGATATATGCGGTAAGTGTGTGCACACACTTATAACATAATTATCCGCGTCGATGCACAAAACAAAACAAAGAGAACAAAGAGTGAGGTACACTCTTTGTTTTTTTTGTTTTGTTCCCTCACTCTCATAGGCCGATGGGACGACAATCCGACACGACCGGAGAGAGATCGGGCGCAGGACTAACGGTTTAATATGCTTTCCGAGGCATGGGGGTAGCATACCGCCAACTTCCACAACTACTTGAGAAATTCTTAATGCAAAATCCAATATCACTTCTGGCTCGACCCGGTAATCGAACTCAGTAAACAAAGTAAAATAACTGATAAGATTTACCTCCAAGATGAATTGAGTGAATTTAAAAAAATATATATACTACAGTGTCTCCTTTTTAATTACAAGTCACACTGCCAAGGCCAACCTTGCCCCTTTTCTGATAACAAAAACACCGTTGCCCTTGAGCTTTGAACGCTGATAAAAAGCAGTAATTGCAAGGCACCTCATTCACTCCTCAATTTATATTAAAATAACTTTTGTGGGACATAAATCCTTTTATGTCCCACAAAAGTTAAATTAGGAAATAAATATAAATTTATTTTCATTTTGCTTGGAATAACACAGCCACAATTCAATAATGATAATCAAGAAAATTATACAAGAAAATTTGCATCTTTATTACTAAAGATGTATGTTTAGTCAGGTTATCTAGATTCTGACTGCCTCGTTGGTCTAGTGGTTCCAAAGCCGACTATTAAGTAAGAGGGCCTAGATTTGATTCTCTGGTCAGTGAAATTGTTATTGGGTATCCGTCGCTTTAACAAATTGGTAGTTACAGAGTTTGATTCTGTGCCCGGTTGATGACAATAGGCTCGCTGTATGTTGCAAGAGTATTCAACATAACTGTAAAATGTGGGTGTACTATATGGTACACTTCTGTGTAATCCCTCTGTGGAGGACGATGCGTGAAGTTGTGCTCATCTAGATTTGGGACTAGTTGATAAAATTCACTTGTTATCGAAATGTGAGTCACAAAGAGGGAGAGAAAAAGAAAGAAACATATTTATGACTAGCTGCGCTCAGCCCACTCGCGTGGTGATACAATATGCAATATATCTTTTTGAATTGTAACCTTTGTGTTATTCTGATGTGTAAGCTATTTTATTGTTTTCATTAAAATCCATTCAGTAGCTTTTTCTTGAAAGAGAATCAAACTTACATCCATATTCACAAACTTTCGCATTTATAATATTAAATAATATATTAGTAGAATGAAGAGAAGTCGAGAACAGCCAGTGTCAACTCTCCGACCGTAGGAGAAATTTAACCAAGTTAGACCTTTCGGAACGGGCGGTGGTTTTTTATTTACATTGCAGACTTTTTTCTCGACCATAATCTTTTTAATAAAAAAATATTTAAAAAAAAAATCTAATTTGGATATTTCATATTATTAGTTATTATCGATATTTATGGAAGTTCATAAGTTTTATCTGTAAGATTTCCGAAAGTGGAAAGTTAGAATAAGTGCTAGACGAGATTTATGGTTAAAAATAGTTTATAATTAATAGAAGGAAAACGTTGTTAAAATACAAGCTTTTTTCAAATACTGCCAAGTCAGTCAAAACAAATCGCAGTAAAATAAGTGAGTTACACTGTATCAATAGTTTTATCCACGAGTTATTTTAGCTCTAGTAAAAAAAATGTGGTACATTAAAAAATCTTTTTTGCAAAAAAAAAACGTTTTCCAAAAAGAAACATTAATAATATGGAAAATAAGTTTTCTTCCGGAAGTTTGTGACTTTTATTTGAGGCATCAATTGTTTGTAATGTTGCAAACAAGTTTTTTATTTCACAGTCATCGAGTATTATTTAATTGAGTACTCATTTTCCATTGCTACTATATGGGAGATTTCCAAAAACAAATCTTTACTAGTTTTAAGAATGTCAAGTGAGTGCTAAGAGAGATTTTCAAGTACCTATAAATCTGAACTAATCTCAAGAATGTCAAGTGTCGCACTGGCGTTATCGTCTCGACCAAACTAAGTTACAGCGCGTAGTTCATTGGACAAAATGCAATACTTGTAATTAGTAGATAACAAGTTAAAATAATCGTAATAATATTATTATATATATAATATATAATAATATAATAATATTGGTTTTGGATTTTTATCTCTGTGTTCTAATTGGTTAAGGTTTTTGATTTGTTACTACCCTTACACTACTAAACAATTTAAGCATATCATCCAAATACAAATGTATTGTTAAATATAACTCATGAACTACCGAAGCAATCCCGTTAAAATTAATGTGGGACCCAATCAACAACAAAACCTTTTTCTAAGTCGGGTAAAAATAAAAACCATTTTAATTTAATTGCCAGATGTTAGGCCTCAACGGTGGCCTAACATTAGAGAATTAATGAATTTGTTTATTACCAAGCGTCGTAGTAAAAATCTTTGTTTTATTGTTTCTTCAAATATTAGGTTAGGGTTGGTGTAAAGGGTGTCTGTACCCATTGATGTAACAGGAATTTATCTTAGAACGTTTTGTTATAGTTGCTAGTCACAGTTTGTACGGCCATTGTTTCTCACGCCAAATGTGTTTTCTATAGCTTCAAATAAAGATTAGGTACTGATAGTAAGACCCAAAGTGTGGAAAATATTATGATGGAAAAAAAGCCACTGGGGCTTATAAAAAAGCCTTGTTTGTCCAAAAGCAGCAGTTCCGATATAAGATCGGGCGAAACAGTTCCTATGCTGAGCCGCCTAAGCGTAAGTAACAAAACATCTGTAGAAGATAAAATAAAAAAATATTTCTAAGGCAGTCTATTCTGGCATCCCGAAGGTCGAGGACCTGCTTTAAGATTGAGAGCATCATCCTGAAATTTGAGGTCATAATGTAATTTTAGTATACTGGTTTTTAAACCGACTTAGAAAAACGAGGAGATTGCTCAAAATTGATTTTGCAACATATCACTTAGTTGTCATTTGAAGAGTAGATAACATTTATTTAACGTACGTAAGAGCAGATAACGATTTTCTTATTTAATCATTTAAAATTTTATTAATCTCCGTTCATACAGAGGAGAGGACGCCAAGCGGGCCAACGAAATAGGATCCACACTCATTATACCTGAAAAGCAACATACAACTGAAAGTAAACCGCTGGTTGAACTTATTAGAAAAAAACCGGCCAAGAGCGTGTCGGGACACGCTCAGTGTAGGGTTCCGTAGTTTCCCGTCCGTCACAATAAGTGTTCCCAGTTATGAGGCCAACCGAACAATTCGGTAATACCCGATCCAATGTAATAAGTACCTACAGCGCCATCTCTCGAGGAATAGGGTTACTAATTAATACGAAGACGTGCAATTTTGGTGGTAATTCAACAACAATTTTTTGTTTGAAAAAAGATACGTTTAGGATAATAAAATATGTAAACAAAGTTACAAAAAAAGCTTGCATATACGATTATACTACAAACTTAGTCCAGAAATTATTTTGTACAACTTTTTGTCTTTTTTGTACAAAAACTGTTGTGTCAATCAAGTTCAAAATAATTTTCATAGAAAGTTCTTATAAAGTTCTACTTTTCAGATTTTTTTAATATTTTTTAGACTTATGGTTCAAAAGTTAGAGGGGGGGGGACACATTATTTTTTACTTTTGGAGCGATTATTTCCGAAATTATTGACATTATCAAAAAATGATCTTAGTAAACCCCTATTCATTTTTAAATACCTTTCCAACAATATATCACGCGTTAGGGTTGAAATTAAAAAAAAAATCACTTCCCACTTTACATATAAGGTGGCTACCCTAATAAAACATTTTTTTCCAATTTTTTTTTTACCACTTTGTCGGCGTGATTGATATACATATTGGTACCAAATTTCAGCTTTCTAGTGCTAACGGTCACAGAGATTAAGCGAGGACGGACGGACGGACGGACGGACAGACAGACATGGCGAAACTATAAGGGTTCCTAGTTGACTACGGAACCCTAATTAGGGACGGTGTACTAAGTTTTATAAATAAATAAATGTTTAAAAAAATTCAAAATTTATTCTTGTTACTCTTTTTTTTTCTTTTTTTTTTTTCGGGTGGGAAATCATCCAATGACTTCCCCCGCTCTGGGCGGAGCGGGGGGGCATGTCAGACTTGTACTGACTAAAACCCACCCATGTTCCTTCTATTGCCCTTTACGTTCCGGGGCCGCGGTATCTCTTTCGAACAACCCGAAACTTTTCTTGTTACTCTTGTTAAATGATTTTTACTTAAATGTCTACTATTTACTTAGAATATACCTATTTACTACAAGTTTTATAAAAAATCTAGTTAAATTAAAGTTATTGCAGTTACACAACTTACTAAGTAAGTGTAGATCAATTTCTGCTACACCATACTTCTATAGAAAAAGTTCCTGCTAACACCTGCATTCGTCAGCCATCAGGTGTCAGGTTAACATATTTCCTGCTAATCAAATACTGCCTACGTTTATAATTAGCATCTACACACCTACGTTTACAATTAATACTTATGTGTGTGTGTCGTAAGGTTTCATTTAGCAACAAATAAGTGATTACTCATGCGTTTCATGGTAATATTAAATTGGATATCGGTCGGCACGTTACTGTTTGTGTCAGCTTCCGTGTATATACAGGAGGTTTATGTTCCTGCTTGGTAATAGTAGAAGTCGAAGAGGTTGGATATTATGAAGATGAATAGGCTACTATGGCTATGCAGTGTGTTTTTTTTTTATCTGGGTCATTATGGGGACTGGACGACTATATGGGGACTGGACGATTATGCCTACCAGATACCGGAAAACTTTTCCTGTTCTTTTGTGAAAGCAATAAATCATACTTACATACTTTTCTTTGACAATTTCGCGTTTTGGTATTATTATTTACTCAATAATTGGAAATCATTTAATTCTACAGATGCTAATCTGATAAAGGCTTTGTGAATCGTTCGCGTCTCTCACGTGTTAAAATGGGCATTTACATAATATTTTCTATTATTGTTTTTTTTTTATAAATATGATAAACTATACTTTGGGCTAACGCTAACTTTAACCCGCGTGATGCTCACAATTGCTTGCTCTGAAAAAAATAAATATTTTCGAGTCCAGTACAAAATTTGTGAATACCTAAAACCTAATTGCAGATTAAAAATATTTATTTATTTAACGATTTATGTTCATACACACTCATAACAGAAAAATAAAAGACAGGTACAGAAAAATTGCTAAAATAAATAAAAAGAAATGAAAAATAAATAAAAAGAGATGTATCTTAATATCTTACTGAAGAATAACATCAAAACCAACCATTCACAATTACTTGGTCTGACAAAAAATCTTCATTTTAATGAAAATCCTGTACATTATCGTAATTACCTACCTGTAACCGTTTTCTCCGAGGAATCCTGGTAGAAATCCTCGAAAACCAATGCTCCTGAGAGTATGTAATCTTTCCTAACTTTATTATAAGTACAATTGAAACAGGCTTCTTTTTTCAGGTTTCTAGGTCTAATTACTTGGTCTTATGGGCATTGAAGTCTGGAAAAGTACAATGTAGAATATTTTTTGGTTAAGAACAAAATTATCCCTAGTCTAATTTAGTCTTATGGCATTAAAATCCATTATTATAACCTGGATCTCTTCAAAATTCGAGTGATTCCGTGACATCTAGGCAAAAGCAAGCATGCTCCATTCCATCCTAGCCTGCATCATCGTTAATGTCTAGCAAGTTGCGACCAAACGGTAAGCCATTTCAAAGAAAAACAGAAATAACAAGAGGTATCGTAAACTACAGCTGATTACAGCTTTTTATGTCTTCCAATACTATTCGTATTAATTAGGCTACCAGAGAAACACAAAATAAAAGAAAAAAGACTCGGTTGAGAATCATTCGCCAATGGATGTTCTGCTGAGCTGTATCACTTTGCAAAGAACAATGAGAATGTATTTGGAGGTGATGGCTACCTTCCGTTATCGAGGGAGCAGGAGAAATGCCTACTACTAGAAAAGGAAGATGATTCTATCAGGATACAGCGAAAACGAGTCTTCACATTAAATGATCGTTATTCATTTTTCTTAATAATTAGCGTTATTTATAAACTAAGCAACCTTAAATCTGCTTGATGATAATTGGATTATAATCACGAATGTGGGTGAAGATAATTCAGGTACACCTCTGCTTAACTTTTCAGGGATTACAAGCGGTATATTATGTTGCGCTTCAAACCCTTTTCTGCAACAAAATAATGAAGGTTTACCTACTAGAAGTTACTTCTAGCAGTAGACGTATTACTTGAAATAACTACTTTAAAATAAGTTCATTAAGTCTATCAAGACAGTAAAAAGCTTTCTTTGTGGAGCGTATAAATCAATTATTATGATAAATACTAGACAATAGAGTTTGGATTTTGAATGCTGAACTTACAAAAATAAATGTCAATTTATATTTGAGGAATTTCATTTAGGTTTTTTCCCATCGTTGAGATCAGCTTCCAGTCTAACCGCAGCTGCAGCTGAATATCAGCATTTCATATGAAGCTGCATCCTATCTTACCTCCACAAGCCAGTTAGTACTCGGTAATACGGCACCCCTTAGTGATACTGACTGTCAGACTTTCAAGCCACTCTTACAGCGAAAAAGGTCTACAAATGACAGCCGGGACCAATGTCTTAACGTGCTTTCCCAGACACGGAGGAAATTCTGTTTATAGCGGGTGGTCTGGTCATTCACGGACCGACCTAAGTAGGCACGGCTTAAGCTGAAGGTCGCTCTTTCATTTGTTGCTTATTTTTTACTACGAAATATTATATTGATTCCACACTCATTTTGGTACTTACTTACTTTACTACATTACAATTAATCGTTTTTTTTTTAAATGGCTGCAAATATCTTATACAAACACGAGCTGTGTCCAGCGGTTTCACCCGGTGCTTAGGTTCTTCCTTAGGGGTATGAAAAATAAATGTTGGCTGATTCTCAGACCTACCCGATATCCACACAAAATTTCGTACAAATCGGCACAGCCGTTTTGGAGGAGTTTGGCAGTAAATTCATATATTTTAGACAAGCTATACCCAGCTGTTTCGGCAGACCAGTCTTACCAGTTAAGGGTTTGAAAAATAGATGTTGGCCGATTCTCAGACCTACCCGATATGCACACAAAATTTCATACAAATCGGCACAGCTGTTTTAGAAGACTTTTGGAGGTGTGGCGGACATGAGAATTATATATTAGAAAAATTTTCTGGAACAATTATTTCCCTAAACGATCAATTGAAATCGTTGCGCTATTTGGAAGAACAACACTCACACAAAATCTTGGAAACAAAATTAAATGTTTACAGACTTTGAACTGGTCACAGAAATTTTGTTGTTAAGTAAAATAACCACAAAATCTCCCCACAATTTCTAGAAGTAAAATAACTTAATGCCCCGTTTGACATAAGTCTCATAGAACCTTTGTCAAAATACAACAATCCGTAAGCAAAACGAGTCGTTGTTGTTTATTGGAACGGGGCATAAGTCATCGCAAAAAGCTTCAATGACAACTTCAGTTAAAAGTAGTTGACGCTCAAATAGAACATGAATGAAATGCAAGAAAAACTTAGATTGTATTTCAAAGAAGAGTGTGAAGAAAATTGTCTAGTTAGGTTGGCCAGGCAGACGACCGACGTAGGTTCCAGAAATCTATCCCCGAGGGCTTAAAACGAGATCTGTCTCATTTTTTCCTTATATCTTATTAGGAAATTTCTTGATATTTGTCGTATCATGATCGAACATGCGAACCGCTGAGATTTGTTATGATAGTACGTTATGTTACATATTTTCTTTAACTTCTTCGACACCTTCGTAGGTATTTCTTTGGAAATCTTAAGAAAAATCTGGATAGAAAATTGAATACAGTTCATCATACAGGATATGTCATTTGTATGTATTAACTTTGTTGGGTGTGACAAAATTGATGGCATGCCAGCGTAACGTTTTAATCAAATAACGTTATCTAATATATAAAATCGTGTCACAATATTCGTTCCCATATTTCTCCGAAACTGCTTGACAGACTTATGACATTTTTTATGCTAAGTAAGTCTGAAAATCGGCTAACATATATTTTTCATACCCCTAAGTGAGCAGCGGGTAAACTGCTGGGGTCAACTAGTAGTTTTGAAAATTTATTGATTTCTGTGGATGATATTGATTGCGGATGTTGCAAAAATCTTAACTAAAATGCTATAGGGACCCATTTTTGCAATCAAGAACCAACCCACAGCAGGTTTGTTTTGAGAAAATGAGACTTTTGTAAACGGAGTGTGCAAAATGCATACATAGTATATTAATGAATGAATACTTCTTAACCTTATGTGGGATACTGTAGCCTATCTAAAAATATATGATTTATAAATTTTATAAAGTTAAAGTATATAGTAAATCGTTAAAAACCCGGTTGGTTCTTTCTTGTAAAAACATATTTTGTTACTTAGTTCCTTCTTTCAAATTAGACGTAAAATTTCACTGTTGTAATATTCCTAAAAATAAAAGCATTTCTTTTTAAAGTATACTTTTTAATGCCATTTATCAGATGGTAAATCGTATTCTTATATTAAATAAAAAAATAGTACAACGGAAGCTAGAACCCTTAATATTTTTTTAATAATAATAATATATTTTTTAATATCTTGGGACAACTCACACACGGCTATCTGATCCCAAGCTAAGCAGAGCTTGAACCCCAGACACAGAACAAACAATCATGCTCATCACACAAAGTTTGTCCTGGGTGGGAATCGAAGCAGTCAGGGCCACTAACCACTAGACCAACAGGCCCGTCGAACCCTTAAAACTAATCATTATTATCGCCTTCTACCTCAAAATCGATAGGCCCGGTAAAGCCGTCAATATCGTCTTCCATGTCGCCTTTCAGATTTTTATAAAAATCTTTTGCGTCTTTTGGGATAAGATGCAGAATACTTTTATATCTGTTAGTTTAGCCTCAGATATAGCTCTGCCTGTAGGCCAAAGTAAGCCCATATCATTTTTGGTTATCACGGTGCTGCTCCTGATATTTTTTTAATATTAACTTCCTTCAACTCATCTTCCAGATTGTTTCTCATAAAATTCTCCTTTATGTCTTCTATCGATTGAAAACGAATGCCACGAAGTGGTAATTTGAGTTTAGGAAAAAGAAAAAAGTCAGCAGGAGCCATATCTGGTGAATATGGTGGTTGCTGGATATTTGTTGAGTGTTTGGTCAAAAAATCGTTCACAATGATAACCTTGTGCGAAGGCGCATTGTCGTGGTGCAAAATCCAAGAATTTTCTTTCCACAAATCTGGCCTTTTTCGTCGAATTTGCTCTCTTAAACGCCGCATAACGCTCAAATAATATTCTTTATTTACCGTTAGACCTTCCGGTAAGAATTCAGAGTGCACAACACCGCGATAGTCAAAGAAAACAGTCAACATGACTTTGACTTTTGATCGACTTTGGCGTGGTTTTTTCGGTTTCGGTTCAGTTGGAAGGCGCCACTCCGAAGCTTGTTGACTAGTTTGCATGTCAAACTTTTACCCCCACGTCTCGTCACCAGTAACAATGCGTTTCATGAATGTTGGGTCCGAACTGACTCGTTCTAGCATGTCCTCAGCGACTTTCATGCGATTGAGTTTTTGGAGAAAATTCAGATCTTTTGGGACTAGCCGAGCAGCAACATGTTTCATACCCAAATGATTAGTTACAATGGTACAGATCGACTCGTGAGATACAGAAAGTTCGGCGGCTATCTCTCTCAGAGTTGAATGGGGATTTTCAGTCACTATTTTCTTCACTTTTGCGATGTTAACTTCAGTTGCAGACGTTAGACGGCCTACCAGAGCAAGGCAAATCTTCATCACATCTCGACCGCTTTTGAACGCTTTGAACCACTCATAAGCACGAGTTTTTGATAAAGTCGATTCACCGTAAGCCTTCTGTAACATTTTCAGTGACTCCGAACACGAAAATGACGATTTTGGATCGATTTTCGATTGGCGATGCAAAATTTAAGACAAACTCTTTGTTCGATATTTTTGTCCATTATGCAATTCGCAATACACATTATATATGATATTACTAAAACCAGCACTTTATTTAATATAAATAACAGATGCAACTCAAACCCCGCGCCAAAATGGAAAACAGTTGTGCCAATCTAACAACTACAAAAAAAAAAACAAAAAAATTAATTTGGAACCATAAACAAATCATCCATTCCCGATACTTTTTGACTGAATGTACAATCGTTGTCGGTGCTTAAGAGCGCACTCTATCCGGCCAAAATCCGTATCATTTGGTAAAAAGCTGTGGCCGGATTCTAAAAACCGGTGATGAATTTCTTTTAGAGTGGGATGATCATTCAATAATGCTTTCAACATTAGGGTCAGTTTGATGTTTCTATTTTGACCCCCACAGGAGTCGCTCCAGAGGAATAAAGTCTCTACACTATCTTTTAATCTTTCTGTGATATGTTTTATTAAACACGAACCGACTTCCTGCGACCCTCTGCCGGCCTCCCCTTCTACCCAAACATTACAATGCGCTTGGTCATTACTGCCTGTATGGATACCCAGATTATATACCCAAACTTGTAAACAAACAGATACAGTACAGTTCTTAGTGTTGCCAGTGTACTTTTTAGTTTGTTGAATATAAAAAAAAGCAAAAATATTTTTCAGTAGTGAATTATATGTACTTAGGTAAGTTCCTACGTGGAAAAAAGAAATTATTATAAAAGTAAAATCACATTTTGTTATTTTAACTTTCACAGAAAACACAAATTACATATTAAAAAATACCAGCGATAAGAATGGATCTAATATTTATGTTTAAACAATGCTGAATTTTAACACTATTAAGAACTATGCTACATGGTTCCTTCAAGATTAATCTATTTTGCATTATGCAAACAAGAACCAAACTTCTTGGTTCTATTTAGTTATAAAAATATTGTAACTTTTTATGCTACATGGAACCATTTAACATTGGTTCTAGTTTGCATAATTAAGATGCTTAAGTTGTAAAGGTATCAAGTGTCATGGGTCTGTTTAACAATTAGTTTTAAGAAGTGTTCAGGGGACCATGCTGTATAGTTCTTTACAGTTTTTTAAAAGATGGCCAAAATGGGTTGGTTCCGCAAGTGACAGTTTTTATCTCCGTTGTTAGTGGGTAAAAAGGTACCATGTTTTTTTAGAAGATAGAATACGTTATTTGAGCGCCATCTATGTACTAAACTCTATTTCACTCAAACTGTGGGTTGGTTCCTGTTTGCAAAAATAGGTCCAATTAGGATAATTGAATTATCGATAAAAATTTACGCATACATTTTACGTTTCCATCGCGCACTCATGCTAGGGCTTTTGGGACATAAAACGCTTTTAAGCTTAAAGAAAATAAGACATACACATGAATTAAATTAGCTCTTTACGAGGCCAAAAAGGTCAAAATATCACATTGGTGTTTTAAAATTTAATAAAAATGTTATAGTGCTGGTATTCTGAAGCACCATGTGAATTGAATATGCGTGGTCATTTAAAAATAAAAGTAGGTTCTAGAATTTGTTTACACATAACAGAACGTTTTGCAACCTTTTAAAACATTTTGTAAGTTGGTAGATGCAGCCTTGCGAAATAAATAATATTAATTTGCTTGCTAAGCGCTTAGTCGCTTTCTGACCTATATCGAAAAGCCTTACAATATTTAACTGTTTCGTCTAATAAACAAATTGAAATTGTGAAATCGAACGTCAGACATATTGTGAAATGATACAAAGTTAAATTAATTTTAATCGTAGTTATATTGGTTGATAACCGAAATCCGTTGGTAACAGCGGATATTTAATTAACTTTTAAGATCAATTTTAGCTAAATATGGGATAGGTAGGTACCGGCTTTTGTCTGCGGCTTCACCCGCGTGGATTGAATCTTATTCCAGTGTAAGAAAAAGATGGCGCTAGACATCTTGTATAGCTGTGTCTCTTTTGCACACTGAAATGAGATTATAACAATTCTGCTTGACGTCATGGTTACCCAACTGATTATGTTCTATTTGAGCGCTTTCAGCCAGTTCAGCTTTTAAAGTAAGGAAGAGTTGTATAGGTACAGACAGAAACACAAAGTTAGTTTTGCTAACGAACCTTTATTTAAGGGCCTTTTATGTAAAAATTGGTAAACAAGAGTTAGTTTGGCAAGTTATAACAGCGAAACTATTTTGTATTGTACTTGATTCGACATTATAATTGATACTTGACATTGCTCTGAATTGAAAAGGAAGGAAATATACTGAGTTAATGTGTCTGTAACGGTCTCATTGAAATAAATGGTCTAGTAGATGCAAGTGTTACCGCTGCGCATAAGGTCCTGAATTCAATACCCGGGTCGGGCAAAGTTTCCTATTAGGACATTAGATTTTCCATTAGGAATAACTCTTGTCGGTGATGTTGATGACAATAAGCTTGCCCCATGACTAGCAAATAATTCTGTTATGTATCATCGTTGGCCATTCATTTTTTAGCGATTATATACAATGAAATCTATAAACCAATCTGTGTTGAAGGTTGGAGGGTTAAGAGTAGAAGAATAAAAATAATTCACGAAAGCTCTGAAAAACACCGCGGAGGCCTTTCCTTCCCAAGCCGAAATATTTTAAGTAAATGTCAATTCTAGTATGTTTGAATTTATCTGCCAAAGAGCCTAAATAATTCAATGAATGTTGAAGGGCAACTGTGCCTTCCTATTCCATTATTTTGAGATTGTCTACAAAGGTTTCTAGTCGTCGATGGTCCACAAGTCTGACAACCAGTCGGGACACCAAGAGGTATTGCATAACCCAGTTAGTGCTAAGTGAGTACTTCATTTAAAATATCAGCTGCATCTGTTAAGACGCGAAGCCGACCTCAACATAGTTGAGAAAAGGCTAGATATATAATGGTGAACTGTCGAAAAACATTACCTTTTTAGCCGACTTCAAAAAAAGGAGGTTCTTTATTCGTCGGTATCTTTTGTGATCATTCCACAGCTGTCAGCTATCTACATAGAAATAAGATGTCGTTATTTTCACGTCATTCTTTTCTCTTAACTTCGATGCATTGCAATAACATCGTCTGACACTCTGTCCGCTTGGATGGACTGACCCTAATAAATACAATCCATTTACAGCCATACTTATGACACCTTCAGTTCAACCGCAACCTTATTTTCTCAACAATAAAAATCACTTTAATTTTGGGCAGACTTGCCAGAAACAGCAACGAAACAACAACCTTATGTCCACGAGCATAAATATCAGGGTGGTTTAGACATTGATTCAGGGTGGGGGTTATTTAGCGGTGAAAGAACCTTATGATATCACTGTGGATGGCACCGATGACATTTATGGAGGCTACCCCCTGTTTCATTGTTTGTGACGTAAAGTCCTTTCAGTTTCAGTGTTTCGGTTCATTTATGTCCAATATAAAGTATTTATTTACCAAAGAGAGGAGCTCCTTGCTAAATAAGCTAAGACACGGATACATTTTTGAGGTTAACCTGCTCTTGAAGGTTTGTGGGTCCCACCAACCATGACATACCCAGTATCCGACGAGTGTGCCAGTTCCTTTATGTCCAATGAAATATTTATTTACCAAGGAGAGGAGTTCGTTAAAAAATCTGCTTAGACACGGGTAATTTTTTGAGGTTAAGCTGCTCTTGTTGAGGACAGTTTGTGGGTGGATGATTCATGACATACCAAGTACCCTCCGTGTCTCAGAAAGCACGCTAAGCCATTGGTCCCGGCTGACATTTGAAGATCTTTAACAGTCGTTACAAAGTAGTCAGTGGCTCGAAAGTCTGACAACCACTTTTATTAAGGACTGAAGCACCAGCTGCTTCGCCCGCGTGATGTCGAAAAAGAAAAGTGTCCTATGTGTTATTCCAATCTATAATCTAGTTTTGCGCCAAATGTCATCAAGATTCGTTCAGCCGTTTTGACGTGAAAGAGTAACAAACATCCATACAACCATCCATCCTCACATATGACCAAGTACTAGATCGGTGCATGTAAAATACCGGTACTCAGCTGCATCCGGTAAGACCGAAAGCCGATCTCAATAAATTTGGGTCAAGGCTAGGCAGATGACGTTGCGCGGGTTTGGGCTTTGAGGTTTAATAGCAGTGTATTGCCTTATGATGTATACAGGGAGATTGGTGATTGGATGCATTCCTTCAAATGGGTGATATTAGACCTAGGTATATTTGCAATAATGTTGACCCTTGATAACCTGGGGTTCAAACTGGGTTGTTTTGGAATAATCGAATTTTTTAAAGTTTTTTTGGGAATTTTCTACCTCTCCATCATTTACTGCTGATTGTGAGAAATCGATCTCTTCTGGGCGGTAAACTGATAATTTCCTGATAGCTTAAGAGCGAATGAATGCTTCGAAAATCAATTCCAAAGTAAACAAAGTACATCCGCTTTGGAGCTTGAGAAACATGTTCTGAAATTTTCTGAGAAATATAGGTGTGAATTTGGAGACATAGAGGTGGTATTTTTTTTAAGACTGCTTGTTTTTTTAGTCTTCCTTTACTTGTATTGCCTACTGTTTTATTATTCCATGGCAACTGGATGCCGCACAACTTTTCAGTCACTAGCGCCATTTTCAGAATTTACTTGTTCGTTTGTACTAATTTCTTATTCATTCAACGTTGTAACACCACACATCCTCCGTTTGGATGGGATTCATCTGGTTACTTCGATAGTCACGCCATCTAGAAACATTAATCAAAAGTTTTCTCCCGTTTCTAATCCCAGCGCCATCTCTCGAACATGTTGTCAGTTACACTGTTTTGAAAGTCTCTTTCTTAAACAGTTTCAGCGGAGCTCCAGGTATTTAGTTGCTTCCCAGCTTTTTAGTTCCAACGCTAGAGTAAAGATGTCGTGGATTTAAAGAGTAGTTAAAAGGTTTTGTTTATTTATTGTATTGCTAGTTTAGCAGAAGAATAATAATATAGATAAGCCATTAGAAGCTCATAGACAGTTGTTTAGTATAAACAGTAGGCCTACTATGACATCTTAAAGCAGAACTTATTCCACTGAGTGAAAGAGATGGTGCTAGACACCCTGTATAGATCTGTCCCTTTCCCTTAGCGGAATAAGTTCTGCTTTAACACGTCATGGTAGGGTAGCTGTAGCCCTACTATGACCTCTTAAAGCAATTCTTATTCCGCTGAGGGAAAGAGACAGAGCTATACAGGGTGTCTAGCACCATCTCTTTCACTCAGTGGAATAAGAATTGCTATAAGATGTCATAGTAGCCCTTCTGATCTTCTTTAGACAGTATTAAATGAAGTCGCTTCTGCTGTCTGTTTGTGCAGTTTTCAGCAATAGATGGTAATTCAACAGAAATGTTTTAATGTATAAGTGTATTAGTTGGTACATACATTGCATCCGTGCGAAGCCGGGGTAGGTCGCTAGTCCTTACTTCCTTACTATCCTTACTAATATTATAAAAGCGAAAGTGAGTTTGTTTGTTTGTTTATTTGTTTGTTTGTTTGTTACCTCTTTACGCTTTAATGGCTTAACCGATTTTGATGAATTTTGGTACAGAGATAGTTGGGACCCAGGAGACGGACATAGGCTAATTTTTATTTAAAAAAAGTGGGATGTGAGGGAGAAAGAGGGAAGAAAAGGGAAAACTTAGCGTTGCTATTACAAATCAATAAGGCGCAAGAGGAACTGTGTTACCCCAAATTCTACGCGGGCGAAGCCGCGGGCGGAAGCTAGTAATATTATAAAAGCGAAAGTGAGTTTGTTTGTTTGTTACCTCTTCACGCTTAAATGGCTAAACCGATTGTGATGACTTTTGGTACATATATAGTTGGGAACCAGGAGACGGACATAGGCTAATATTTTTTTGAAAAAAGTGGGATATGAGGGAGAAAGAGGGAAGAGAAGGGAAAACTTAGCGTTGCTATTACAAATCAATAAGGCGCAAGGGGAACTGTGTTACCCCAAATTTAACGCGGGCGAAGCCGCGGGCGAAAGCTAGTCCTTATCCTTACTAATATTATAAAAGCGAAAGTGAGTTTGTTTGTTTGTTTATTTGTTTGTTTGTTTGTTTGTTACCTCTTCACGCTTTAATGGCTAAACAGATTGTGATGAATTTTGGTACATAGATAGTTGGGAACCAGGAGACGGACATAGGCTAATTTTTATTTCAAAAAGTGGGATGTGAGGGAGAAAAAGGGAAGAAAAGGGAAAACTTAGCGTTGCTATTAAAAATCAATAAGGCGCAAGGAGACCGTGTTAGCCCAAATTTAACGCGGGTGAAGCCGCGGGCGAAAGCTAGTTAACAATAAAACTGACAGTCAAGGCATAAACCGGGGTTCCGGGTTGTTTGAAAGAGATACCGCGGCCCAGGAACATAAAAGGCAATAGAAGGAACATGGGTGGGTTTTAGTCAGTAAAAGTCTGATTACTTCCCCCGAATTACTTCCCCCTTAATAATTTGTATCGTAATTTGATGATTTCCCACCCAAAAATGCCCTAATAAATAGGTTAATTCCAGTTTTCAATACATTCATATACAGGGCCGTCTTTCACCTATTTGAAGCCCTGATGGGCACATTGGGATAATGGGGCCCCTATGACGATAGTAATAAAGCACTCTTTTGTTAAATCTTTTGCAAATTTTAGCTTTTTTTATTTCTTTACAGTTATATTAGATGCTAGCTTTTGCCCCCGGCTTCGCTCGCGTTAAATTCGGTATAACATAGTGCGCCTTTTTATTTGTAATAGCAACGCCAAGTTTTCCCTTTTCTTCCCTCGTTCTCCCTCATATCCCACTTTTTTTTTTAAATTACAAATACAATTAGTTTATTTTCTCTCTCACATAGAAATATACAAGGAATAATTTACATAATTCAAAGTGTACATCGGTGGATTATAATCTATGTGAGAGACTGGTTTCTGTACTAGGAGACCTGTATGACAGATTACCAGCCTCTCCAGACTCCGGAAGTGGGTAACAGGTAGTAGGTGTACATCATTCCAGTTAAGAGAATTAAAATTAAAATTAGGTAAAACTGGGTGAAGTGTGTCTGTTGTGAGTATTAAGTTTATGAGGGAGTGAGAATCGGGTGTCCGAATGTGTATATGAGGCTGTGTGTGAGGGTGTGGGTGTTGTTGAGTAGTAAGTAAGACTAGGATGGGACTTTAATTGTCTTTGTCCTGGTTCCTCTCCTGGTTCCCAACTATCTCAAAGTAGGATAGTAAGGATTATCATAATGAATAGATATTATAATGTAATTCACACTAAATAACCAGCATCCACGATGAGTCCTTATATAAGTATCTATGCTGATTGAAGCGCCACTTTTCTAGATTTGAGTTAAGCAAAGTCATTAATCACATGTTCAAAATCTATGTTTTTGAGCAATTCACATTCTATCGACATTAGCGAAAAACTGTTAAATCTCTCTTGAAGCATTAATATTTCTTAATTAATTTTTTATTAGTTTTTTATTTCGTTTTAATTTGGAGAAAGAGCGTTCCCCACTGCAGTTACAAGTGTAATTCTACAAATTGACCATAGTCGGTTAGAATTTGTTAAGACTGATTTTCAGGCGAGAGTACAGTAGCTATCGGTTTTCGTTTGGTAATGGAGTACGGACTAGACTAGGGGGCCCCAATCCATCGCGGGGCCCTGGGCACGTGCCCAGTGTGCCCAGTGGGAAAGAGGGGCCTGCTCATATATATCAATGGCAATGGCTCAAATATACGTGATTGTTAACTGGTGTTGAAATTCAATTCGTAGAAGCTTGGAGGTGCCACGTATCAGTTGTGGCAACAAGGCCGTACCTCGTAGCATTTGGCTAGTTCGCTCTAGTTCGTTGCTTGTTATGACTACCTTTGCCTCATTTATATAAAAATGCAGTGTTCTACGGGGTGTTCAAATAACTCAAATATATATTTTTCACCACGAGAAATACCGTGCGGTGTAGCTAGTAAGTAAATATGATAGAAACATCTTGTGCGTGGCAAGCTTCATTGGGATTCTCCACTGGTGACTTTTTAGTATCAAGAAATATGTTTAAAGGAAAGAAAACACAGTACTTGGTACTTATTAGTTCCATGTAAAAAATAATTTGACTCTGTCAAAGAGTAAAATATGTTAACCTATCTAGTCTGTGATGTAAACCAAACTCAGTTTTATTGTTTTACTCTTTGGTTTTAGATCTGTCACTGAGAATGGATGAATTCTAGTTTAAGTACGGTTTATGGCAGTATAAGTTGGTATAAGTACTCTTGGACAAATCACAAGACAAATGTTCATGAAGTGCTTATCAAAATTATTCACATATTCACATCTTATTGGATGGTATTTACATTTAACATCTTACATTCGTTTATAAATCACTCTTTTGGTATAAATCAACTTCGAAGCTTCTTCTGTAATGAACAATCTTTTGTAAACGCCACTTTCTACAAGATGGCCACCGAAGTTTATGAAGCCAGTGAAAAATCATTGCGAGTTGTGTTTAAAAAAGCGGATTACATTGACAAAAGTCAAAAGTATTATGAATACCATCAGCAGAAATGGAAGCTTGAAAGTCAATACAAAGAAACAGATGTTATGAACAGGGGAGACATGAAAATGGAGAACGATTATGAGAATTATATTTGTGAAAAATTAGACCGAGTTTGGAAACGGGAAGAAAGTAATGTGGCGAAAATGGCTGACGCTGTACGCGAAGCAATCAAACGAGAGAATATGGTAACTGAAAAATTTCTGCAAGATGTGGAATCAATGACCACATCCTTCAAGCCGAAATTTGATAAAATGCAGGAACTGTTTGCCAACATACTGAAGAAGTTACCAGAAATCCAGACAGATATTGCTGTAACAACATGTTGATCTAGTCTGTAGACTTTATAGTGTACCTTGTTTTGTTTTATAGTATTTATTTATAATAGCTAACTGTGATCCGTAATTTTAGCAACATCGAAATACACTCATATGCAATAATTTCATACGGTTTTAGTGTTCCGGACCTCAAAAGAAAAACACGGAACCCTTATTGGATCTCTTTGTTTTCCGTCTGTCTGCTAAGCCCCTTTATCTTGAGAATACCTGAAGGTGGTCTGTGTTATTATCATGGTATGGTATCTATTTATTTTATAAGTAAATTAATGTAGAAAATGCTATCATCCATTGTTGTATAACAAAAGTCAGGGGCGTTTTAGAAAAAATGTTAATGAAACTAACATAAATCTGTAACTGTCTTGAAAACGGAATGTCGTTACTCAAAAGAACCTCGGCTTTACAATTACATTCTTCTTTTCAGGATATCTGCCGAATATTTCCTATCTGACTAATCGAATAATAAGACGGTATGTACAGACGCCAGCAGGTCAAGTTACCCGAAACTGTCAATTTTTCCCAATGAACCTTGAACCTTATACTTTAGAAATAAAGTCGAAAATCTATCAAAGAAATCTGACAGATTGTAGTATCTTGATGTGCAGGCGTCTGTACAATCGAGCACAAAACACTAATAAATCCAGTTTGGCGGCGATATATCACATCGGTGGCAGCTGAGTCGGCAAAAGGTTGCATATTATAATGACATTCGCTTTCATTATCAGGAGTAGTTTCGGAAAATGAGCTTTATAATCCTTAAGTATTGCCTGCGGCTTCGCTCGCGTATAATTCTGTAGTTGTATCACAGGAGAGTACTGAGCTACTAGGCTACTGCCACTCAGTAAATCCGGTTTATTAATTATCTGTCTTGCCAATTTACATCCGTAGGTTTTGCGTAAAAGAGTTATTTCTCTATAAATAATAAAAACACGTTAATTAAATTAAAAATAAATGAATACCTATCTTAATTAAACATGGTAAAGCATAAGTATAGGATCTAAATTATACTTATTACTAATCCTTACTAATATTATAAAAGCGAAAGTGAGCTTGTTTGCTACGTCTTCACGCCTAAATAGCTAAACCGATTTTGGTGAATTTTGGTACAGAGATAGTTGGGACCCTGGAGACGGACATAGGCTATTTAAAAAAAAAGTATGAGGGAGAAAGAGGGAAGAAAAAGGAAAATTTAGTATTGCTATTACAATAAATAAGGCGTAAGGGCAAAAACTACAGGTAGCAGGTACCTATAAATCAGGAAAGGGGAACTGTGTTACCCCGAATTTAACGAGAGCGAAGCCGCGGGCAAAATCTACTAAATCAAAATTAAGGGAGGTGGGCACGCCTCTCAACCATGACCTGTGCCCTATGAAGAAATCTCGGCAGGTTTTGCCTAAATATGTGTTCCGATACTGGCACAATATTAATAATCCGGGCAGCTCGCAAAATTGGGATAAACTTGAGCAAGTTAGTCATAGCCGCGTACAAAGTGCGATACAAAAAAAAAATTAATTGTAAAGTTACAAAAATCCAGTTATCCACACAAATTAGTAGGTATATAATATCAGAGGAATAGAATTTCAAGTTTAAAATCAAGTTCGACAGCAATATATCTCATCGGAGGCAGCTGAGTCGGCAAGAGGTTGCATATAATGACGTCACCCGTTCGCGGGACGCGTACAATGCCTTCATTATGCCCTAACAGCTTGCTTACCATTGTGCCGACTGTCTGCCTGCTAATGGAAATATACCGTTGGTTGTTGGTACTGACATCGAGTCCGATTCACTATTTTTGATATGGAATTTTGTGGTGCGATTTCTATTTTAATAGTCCGAGATTTTTTAATCAGTACCTAATGTGCTGGAATTTGCCGGGGTTGCCGGTTGTTCGAAAGTGATACCACGGCCCCGGAACGTAAATGGCAATACAAGGAACATGGGTGGGTTTTAGTCAGTAGTAGTTTGAAACTCCCCCCCGCTCCGCCCAGAGAGGGGGAGTGAAAATTTGAAATAGCCTGAACAAGATAGTTCAACATAGCAGCATGACGTATTTGGAGGATTATTCAAAACGGTTGATGAAACCGGCCAAGAGCGTGTCGGGCCACGCTCAGTGTAGGGTTCCGTAGTTTCCTGTCCGTCACAATAAATGTTAATGTTCCCACTTATGAGTTTAAAGGTGGAGAGCACGGAAAATCTTAACTTCGACTTTAAAAAAAATGACGTCATTACACAACGCCATCTATCGAACCATTTATGAACTGGTTTTTACCTTAACATTTTGATGGTGTTAAAAAAATGAATTTTAGTTTTGTTCTAAATTGCCTTAGCATTTCTTAATAGAAATTTAATGTAGTTATAAGATACCGCCAATGCCAAGGAGAGACCAACGGAACAATTCGGTAATACCCGAACCAATGTAATAAGTACCTACAGCGCCATCTCTCGGGGTTACTAATTAATACTTTTTTAATAATTTTGAATTGCGAGAACCGATTTCAATAATTCTTTTTTTGTTTGAAAAAAGATACGTTCAGGATAATAAAATATGTAAACGAAGTTAAAAAAAATGTTTGCATATACGATTATACTACAAACTTAGTCCAGAAATTATTTTGTAAAACTTTTTGTCTTTTTTGTACAAAAACTGTTGTGTCAATCAAGTTCAAAATAATTTTCATAGAAAGTCCTTATAAAGTTCTACTTTTCAGATTTTTTTCATATTTTCTAAACTTATGGTTCAAAAGTTAGAGGGGGGGGGACACATTGTTTTTTACTTTTGGAGCGATTATTTCCGAAATTATTGACATTATCAAAAAATATTTTAGTAAACCCCTATTCATTTTTAAATACCTTTCCAAACATATATCACACGTTAGGGTTGAAATTAAAAAAAAAAATCACATCCTACTTTACATATAGGGTGGCTACCCTAATAAAACATTTTTTTCCAATTTTTATTTTACCACTTTGTCGGCGTGATTGATATACATATTGGTACCAAATTTCAGCTTTCTAGTGCTAACGGTCACAGAGATTAAGCGAGGACGGACGGACGGACGGACAGACAGACATGGCGGAACTATAAGGGTTCCTAGTTGACTACGGAACCCTAAAAACCAAGCATTAAAGAATAAGTAAAATATCCTTCAAAATGTTCAAAACTCCATCACACAAGCTCCCATAACGAAGTTTCAACCGTAATAGGTACAACCACGTACAACAGTGTTTGGCTCATTTTGAGTAATCAGCACTAATTAAGGTTATTATCCGTACACGAAGCATATAACACTTGTGTACATGTGTGTACGTTAGTGGCGATATACGTAGTGTTTCCAATTTGCGATCTGTGCCGAGAGTGGTACCGTTTATTGGAACTGAAGCGGGGAGACTCTTATTGGAGCTTAGAAATGGGTGGTAAAATATACTGTACTAGTTTTTTTTTTGTAAAATGGTGAAGATATTGTTCAATATAATGTGTTTTTACACCAATAGTAGTTACAGCTTGACCGAAAAGACGAAAAAATGTAATTTTCTTGTCATATTAGGGTTAATTTTGTACGAGGTCTAATGAAAGTACCCGCGATCAACATATTTAAACGCCAAGAGCTGTCAGTGTTGTCGTTAAATTGATTTAGATGAATTGCTTGCCGTCATTTAATTGGTAAAAATCCCAAAAAAACTTATGAGGCATTTAAAAGCCTGTGGCTTGTTAAAATATTTAACGAATGTTACTAAAAAGATAGATCGTTGCTAGAGATATAATAATATAGTTTTAGAGTATGTGCAGACTGAAGTAAAGTATAACAGGGTAAATTGCAGTGTATCTTTTAAAAACAGTTTTAGCCAAGTTTATTTTGAAGGCAATTCGATCAGCAACATAAAACAAAAGAAAAATAGAATGAAATAATAATTTATACAGAAAACTTAACGGAAATCTAAGCCGGGAAAACACACAAAGAAATGTACCTACCCATCTATATTCATGCTTTATCTATTAGGATTGATATGAAAGAGAAATTTGTCAAGGGTTGGAGATCAAAAAGGCTTAATATTCAACCTTTGTTGTTTTTTGAACAATACGAAGTTAAACCATGGTTATTGGGCGGACGAAATTTTGTGAATAAAAGCAAATAATGAGGTAGATTAGAATTATTATTTTGTATTATCAATTATTCAAATGGGACTGGGCACGACATGTCTACTGGCTAAAAATTGTACGCTAAAATAGCAGAAAACTGGTGCCCTGACGAGGCGGGGTCGCGGCAGGCCACGAAAGAGATGATGTGACGAATTGGTCCTAACTATCTCTATACCAAAATTAATCGAAATCGGTTTGGCCATTGAGGCGTGAAGATGGAACAAACAAGCTCACTTTTGCTTTTATAATATTAGTAAAGATGTGAAATGAAGGAAAACATCGTAAGGAAGCCAGCATGTCTGAGAGATATTTCTCTACAGCATGTAAAGCCAACATAGAGGTCCATTTGTGGTATAAAAAACATTGACACTTTTTGGTTAAGACTAGGCAACCACACGATAAAAAAAAACCGACCAAGAGCTATATCTTTTGATTGCATAAACTTAGAGAGTTGATTTTTCAGAGCGGATGGTGTACATTTCAGCTCGATTCCGCGCGTTACCGAGATAAAGGGTCTTTACAGATAGACGGATGGACAACAAAGTTATCCAATAAGGGTTCCGTTTTATTTGAGGTACGGAACCCTAAAAAGAACAAGCAGAACACAAATTTAAAGGGTAAATTTTATGAAGAAAGAGTGCCTATACATAGCCGAAATGTGTAAAACAATTTAATTGAAAAAACCCAATTAAGAAAGTGAAAATAAAAGATGGAAGTCGTACTTCCTTATGTAATTATTTTTGAGCCAAGTAAATAATTTAGTCTCCCCTAAATATGGTATGTCCGTTTCTAATGACGCTTTTCTTCAAAAAATATTAATAGGCAGTAGACGTTATGAGGTAAAAATTTGCTTCCCCATTAGGCTAGTCGTACACTGGTGCGTCGAACTGGCGCGGCGCAGCGGTGTCATGGCGTCGTTGCGGCAGTGTCAAGTCGTGTTCTATAAGCAGATTTGAAGCACATTCAGCTATACTTCCATCCTTTAGCTATGCATGAAACAAAATGGCGCCAAGATAATCCCACTGATAAACTGTCACGCTGTTTTGTGGACTTATAAAAGGTACAGAATAAAATGTTCAATTAATTATGATTTATGTATTCGTGTCTATGTTAATGTCCCTTTTACAGTTCTTTACAGCAGGTATTGTCAAATGACATTGGAAGCTTTCAAGTAGAAACCTTGGACGCTCTTACTGTGCACGTCTTTCTACATCGTTCTCACATATCTGTATAATCTCAACATGAATGATGTAAACACGGTTTTGTAAAAATATTATAATTTAGAAGAGTGTCCATGGAGTTTCTTGCCCATTCTTTTCCATACAGATCAACGCTTTGGAATGGGCAACTTCAGTACTTTCACAAGTTATTATGCCTTGTGCCCGGGACAGTAGCTGCATAATTTTGTTTCTTGACATTCAAAAGTGCCTGTAATGGTCTATTTCAAATAAATGCTTTTGGTTTGAGTTTATTAAAATGAAAACCAAGATTATTCGGAAGTAAACCTACTGCGAAAAAACAGCCGAAGTATGCGAGCGCATGCTTCTCTTGATCGTGTGGGCGACCGGCCTTATAATTCTTAACAAGGGGAAGGAAAATGTCATTATGAACGACATTTAAATATGAGGGCCTGTTTAGTTGCCTACCTGGCTATTTATTTTAATTGTGCTCTCTAAGAAGCGGAATTAAATCTTGTGGATTCTGAGGTGACGTTTATTAACATTGTAGATGCTTATTATTTGGTGGTTGGTTTATATTAGCGGTGCAAGAAAGTTGTATTTATTGTAGTTGGTATTCAGACAGCATACAAAGAAATGAGACAGAGAAACGAAATAGAAATGTAGAAGACTAGCTGCGCCCCGCGATTACACTCGCGGGATGATAGAATATACAATATATCTTTATGAATTTTAGCCTATGTGTTATTCTCATATGTAAGCTATATTATTGTGAAGTTTCATTAAAATCCATTCAGTAGTTTTTGCGTGAAAGAGCAACAAACATACTAACATACATCCTCACAAACATTCGCATTTATGAATGATTGTTACTCTTTAAAAAAAAATGGAAATGGCTGAAATTTGGATCATGGTCTGGAATAAAAAACAGGATACTTTTTTTCGATATCACGCGGGCGAAGCCGCGGGCGCCAGCTAGTATATAAATTTTAATTGTGTGTTGCTTTACTGGATTTTTAAAACTACATAACGGTTTACAAAACCTACCTACATTTAATTTCAACCTCAACCCTAACTGAAAACTAATGAAACGACAACTTCCATAATTAAAACCAACTAAAACTTAACAAAAACATAATAGCAAATACTTAACGAATTGCTAATTTAATTCATTATTCTGCATAATATTTCGTTAACTCTAGAAAGATTCAAAAGCTTTCAGACATATTCCTATTAAACCCCCCCTGTTACTTGCAGGTGGAAGTTATAATGCACTTTGGAGTTTCAGTTAACTTTAAAGATATGAACAAGTTTTCAGTGGCGTGCTTTCGTTGTTATTTGTTTTATGGCCCATCAGACGAACGATAAGATGTTAAGATTATGGATGTTTCGTGATATCATAAATGGAGTTATTTGACTACTAGTTTTCGACCTCGACTTCGTCCGCGTGGCTTAGTTACTTTGGGTTAACGTTAACTTTATAACGCGTGATGATCGAAAAAAAAATCTTTTTCTTCCCTATTCTTCTCTCTTTCTCCGCCTTTTCTCACTTAAAAGAAATATATGTGTCAGTGAACATTTTAAGATTTTTAACGTAATTCATAATAATTATTATCGTATTATGATTCTGCTAATGTAACCATTTTAGACCCCCAGATCAGTAAACAAGGGCCGTTTCTGGAATTTTTATGTGGCATGAAGTTTTTTCTCAATCAATCAACTTGATCTAAAGTTCAGAGTCAATATGTGATTTATAATAATAACAGCAAACAAAGGGACACTCGTGTTCTGCTTGTCGTGTTTGCATTTCACAAGAAGCTGACGGATTTTACAGAAAGCATCTAACTCGTCACCACGTTTTGGACTGACTCAATTTATATTGTCCCTAGCTTGCGCCTGCGGCTTCGCCCGCGTGATATCGATAAAAAGTATCCATAGTGTGTTATTCCAGACCATATTACCTCTGTGCCTCCGTTTTGACGTGAAAGAGTAACAAACAAAAACAATCACCGAGATTGGTCCAGCCGTTCACGCGTGATGTCGTGACCAAGGGAAACAGAGACTAATTTTAAATATATAGATTAGTAGGATTGACAGACTAAAAAGGAGAAGAAGATAATAATCAACTGCTCAAGATCCATATACTTATCGTATTCGATTATCTGACTGTTACAGTCCTTGTGTTATTAAAAGAGACATAGCTAATTCGAATAATTGATAGATTTTCGTATTTTTTTCGAACATCGTTTTTGTTCTCTTATGAAGACAAACGCAAATAGACACAAATCCTACTTTCGACCTTATAGACAAATATTAATCTCAATACAATCACCACGATCTCTATTAAACACAAGAGACAGATCAATCCGCCTCTACGCCACCTAAGTCGAATAAAACCAACCCAATCCATAATGGTCACAAATAACATCATAACTACGATGTTGGTCAATATTTCTGGCCGTCAGTTGATTGATAGCGTTCGCTAGGACATAGGTAATGTCGTGTCACACATCCATCACATTTGTCCTTGGCATTGGCAGATTAATGGAGTGTGCACGATCAATCCGTTTTATTGCGAATAAGGACGAAATAACTGTGTGATTAGTGATGTGTTTTTGCTAAATATAATAGGATTCAATAATTTAAGGCACTGTGTCGAAGAGTATTATTTTTTCCACACCGCTGTCATCCGAAAACGCGCCAGAAGAATAAGCAGCATTGCCACGTTGAATGGCAATGTTAATTCTAGAATAAGTAATTTTAATAATTTGATTTTGGGATTTTATTTAATTACTAGCTTTTTCCCGCGGCTTCGCTCGCGTTAAATTCGGGATAACACAGTTCCCCTTTTCTGATTTGCAGGTACAGGTGTTGTTTTTGCCCTTGCGCCTTATTCATTGTATTAGCAATGCTATGTTTTCCCAATCGGTTTTTCCCAATTTTTTAAAATCGGTTAATCCATTAAGGCGTGAAGACGTAACAAACAAACAAACTCACTTTCGCTTTTGTAATATTAGTAAGGATTTTTAGTCTTGCTTTGCTGGGACTAGGCGATGGCAAGCAGAGAAAACAAGAGAAGGAACATGGGTGGGTTTTAGTCATTACAAGTCTGACACTGCCCCCCACTCCGCCCAGAGCGGGGGAAGTTATTTGATGATTTCCTATCCGACATAGTTAACAAAGCTAGGCGGATGATGATGATTATATTTAGTGTGATAATGAGTCAAGCTTTATTTCTCGTGCTTCTTTACGTCAACCATTGTCTATTGTACACAATATAGTACACGTTGTTATGTCTAGACTATTTCCAATAGGTACTATAGAAGATTTATAAGGTTTCAGCCTCGTTTACAGATAATACACGTGATGCAAGAATAAAAGGTGCCTTAGAGGAAGTACCTCTTGGGATTAATATGATGTTTCAATTAGCTGTACATTAAGCTGAAAATCACCTTGCCGGTGTTGCGGGTTGTTTGAAAGAGATACCGCGGCCCCGGAACATAAAGTGCGAAAGGAGGAACATAAGGCGCTTGCCTAAACCCCGAAAAGACTTTTACTGCCTAGTAAAAGTCTGACTGAAGCTATTTGATGATATACCATACGTAAAAAGGCTGGAAAACACACTAGCAAAGCTATTACCACACACTTTTAAACCAATTAAACATCAAAGAAAAACTACAACCACGTGTCACCCTTAACCAAAACACGCAATATTTGAAAGATGTGATCAAACTACTGAACTTAGAATTTCCTACATCTTATAGCAAGTATTGGATACGTGTGGCTCGTGTAGTTTCAGAGACATTAATTAAAGGAGGCTGCCAGCACAAGAAGGCGCTTCTACGAGATCAGACAAGCAACAACACATGTCCAATATAACTAGATCCTTCACGTCTCAACTGTGCCAGTTAAGATCGTACTTTTTTAACTAAAAGTCGGGCCGTCGGAGGTCAGACTAAAGTGGTAGATCCTGGTACACACGCGTCCAATAGATTAGTTTAATTATAACACGCCCCTAATAAATGACACTATCTTTACAGAGCTTAGTCTCGAAATTCTGCGCGGTAATTGCATGTTCATAATTTTGCTAATTTACGTACAAAGGTTGGTTCTTCGTAAAATCTTTTGGCAACATCCGGTTAATTAGTATTTTGTCTTAGCTTGGTTTCATTATTACCTTTTATCATAAAATGTACTGTCTAAAGGTGACAATCTATAAGCAAGTATTTCTGTAGTGAACTTAGTAGAATTCGTCCACTTTGGTCGATTCCATTTTGATATTAACCTTTAAGAATACAACCACGACTGGTAAGCCCAAATGTAAACCATTGGTTGTTTGGCTCTGTCCAGCTCGTCCCACCATCTCCTGTGAAGTCTTCCGTGTCTCCTGCTGGCTGTGTCAAGTCTGGATTTTTTAGTAAATTAAACCCGCATTATTTTGTAGAGTTTTAAGTCAAAACAATAAATACGTCGTGGATACGGAAATTCGAAAGAAAACTATAACCAAATGGAATTAGAATGGTACAAAGAAAGTTAAAAGCAGTTTCGACTCGAACATTAAATTTCAAAAACGAGAAATGACACATCTAATGATCAGTACCAATGTAGACAGTGAAAAGTTTAAAACGTATTTTATATGTCGTGCGATTGACAAATATCAGCCCGTTGTCATCGATCACAGGCATTGAACGGGAACAGATAAATTGATGAAGCATTTTTCGAAATCGACTCCGTCGAACGGGGAACGAAATGTCGGTATCGTAGCGACATAATAGGCACCCATGTATAACGCAAAGTCATGTTTATCTCGACATCAGTTTCCTACCGGCACTGAAATAAAGTTTGTTGTGTCGAATGGCTTCGATATTTCAACGAATATTGGCTGAATCGTAACAAATATTAAAAGTTGTTATGTTGTCCTGGGTCTTTTGTCCTGATCGTTTTTAGTACTTAGACGGATGTTTTTCTGACATAACATAACATTACGTCATTTTATGAAAGGTTTGTTCAAAGCAGTACGGACTATTGTAGACGCTGGACCAGAAAAAAGGGACAATCTTCCAAATAAACGGGTGTCCGTGCCAGCCAGTATTGGGCTGTTCAGTATTTGTTATCTCCCAAAAAGCTCTGCTATTGCGCAGCAAGATTTAAACAATCATTTAAATCTTGCTTATGATTCAGTTAATATTGTCAGTCTTTATATTCTTAAGCCATGCCATTATAATATGACGTTATGCAGATATTTTTACTCATTGTAAGCCTATGGGACTACACGTACACCAATCGATCAACAAAATAACTTCCACATAAAAGTAATTATTGGCGTGTCAATTTTCATTACAGGGAGAAACACGGCGTGTGTTGCATAACTTTAGTTTTGTATTTAATTGATGTTGGATTGATCGGTGTTCGTAGAATGTTTTATGAATGACTAGCTGGCGCGCGCGGCTTCACCCGCGTGATTACGAAAAAAAGTCCATGTGTTATTCCAAACTATAATCTACCTCTGCGCCAACAAGATTCATTCAGCGGTTTTGACGTGAAAGAGTAACAAACATTCGCAATTATAATATTTTATGAATTATGAATGATAATAAAATGAAATACTGTGTGACTAATGGATACTCGGTAGGTTTACGGTAACTAATACACAAATCGTTACAGTTTCAGTTATCACAAGCTAATTAATCGAGTGTCGTAAGGACGTCACTCATTTAATTAACTTTACCACACAATATACATGAATACCCGGGTATATATATTGCATCCGCTTCCATTCTCGCCATGATCAGTTTTTTATTTTTTCTCTATTTATTTTCTTATTTTTGTTGTAGTGTCCAGTTTATGATGAGTGTAAAATATCTAATTTATATTTTCGTAATTTATCATTTATAATCATCATTTCATATTTTTTTAAATTGTATAGTATAATATTTTCTTTTGCAAAGTGTATAATTTATAATTATAATCTCGGTGTTCTTTTTTATATTTTTTTGATTCTGCAAGTGCTGTGCACTTCTATAAGTGACGAACTCACTATAGTCTCATTGTTTGTGATTTTTGTGTAGCTTTATGTAAGTTAGTTAGCATTGGCAGTTTAAGTGCCCTTAATAAATAAATAAATACCCTGATGTCTTAGATTTCGAATTCTTACTATTTTTATCAGTCTACACTTCCCACTCCCACCAACTTGAAATACTGCAACTGTTGTCATTATACTATAACAAGATCCTTCGCTAATGCACATATGTATGTATGTAGTACCATCATTGAGCTTACTCGCTCTCTGCTTACAATGCAGTTACTGCCGAGTGGCCTCTTATGTTTTACACACACTTCACTGGCTAGGCAGCTTGCCACTTGCCTTACGACTTACATGCGATAATGCGTTTCAAGTCTCGTAGTCTTGGATTCTTGGTAACAAGACCATTATGTGCTCTGAGAATAATGATAATGAATATCTGTTTACGTAGACTGTTTACTCAATCAGCCGAGATAGATTTTTTTTTTTTGGTTGGGAAGTCGTCAAATGACCCCGCTCTGGGCGGAACGGAAAGGTGTGTCAGACTTTTACTGACTAAAACCCATCCATGTTTCTTATTTTGTTCTGGTTTCCCTTGTGGGGGCCCGGTATCTCTTTCTAACCAACCCGCAGCCCTGGCAAGCAGAAACCCTGATGGGCCCCTCCGATTTGCTGGCATCTCTAGCGCGCACGCTAGGCCAAATACACGTTCGGGATGGTGACGAATGCGCAAACCAAAACTAACAGTCGGTCGACTGCGCTCGAAAGATGGTAGGTGGCTTTTAAGACAGCGCTCGCAGAGTTGCCGATTAAATTATTTGTAAGTGTTCGCGCGGGTTAAGAGCTTCATACTGCTCTAGTATCTGGTGGAAAGTTTGCCGATAGTCTAGTTTGAAGGCGATTGCATCAAATATAATCAAACTTATTTATCCGCCGATACCAAAACGTTGTAACATGCGCCCTAACTTATGTACATGTTCATACTGTTTAAGAGCCCGACTAAACTATTGGCCTATAGAAATTTGCAGTTTATGGGGACTTAGGAACAAGGGTCTTGATCAACGTATATGAGGCTTTTGTTCTACAGTGGGATAGTAACAAGCTGTTATTTTTATTTATTAAAAATGAAGCAGGTATCATTTAGAACGAAGTGGAGTTTATATAGAAGACAGAAGATTTAAGATCTTGTGACATTTCCATTGTCGAGATTGCGACTTAAGAAACAAAGACTAGGATACACCTTACCCTTTACTGTGTACCATCAAGCTGGCTTTGTTAGTTTTGACATCACACACCTTGATCTAAACAGAGACAACATAAAAAACTTAATTTTTCAGGAGGCGGAAAACTGTTTAATGTTTGAATGTGAAGTTAGAAGTTATTATCATAAACGTCTGTTATTTACACATTTTGTAATTATTTTGGTGTATTTTTTATATAGTTGTGCAAAGAGCAAAAGATCACTATTTGTGATTTGTCTCAATTTAGATCTAAGTTCACGAACTTCATAATCTCAAAAATAATTTGATAAACCGTTTGAAAATATTTCTACTATTTTAGTCCTCCTATTTAAATATTTTCTACAGAGCAATCCTTATTTCATGTTATTCAGTAACTATTAACGGAACTTCAAATGTTAGAGTAGGGTCAATAGCTGAGCTGAATTGAAATAATATCATGTTGACGGTAAAGTACCTAACATGTTGACTGCGTTTGTATCATTCGATACCACGGCTAATTGAGAAAGGTTATATCATTGATGGTGTGAAGCCATCATTGACCGTAGGTAGGTAGGTACTTACTTTGTTTATACGGTTCTGGGTGTCATGTTATCAGTGGAACGAAGTTCCCTTTCACGCGCTGCGAAATGGGGCTAGACGGAAAAAATAAGACCAAAAGTTGTAACGACACTTTTTGCTATAGTTGTAAGCCGTGCGGCGTGCGCGTGTTTCTCTATCTCTCTCTCCCTCTCTTTCTCTCTCATAGAAAACAAGCCAGTTATTTTCGTTTCGTCTTTCTATTTCGCTGAACAGTGTGGTGCCGCGACGATTATTTTTGTTGAGTGTATACAGGTTTTTTGTACATAATAAATTCGTTACATCCGGGTGTGCCTTGACACCTCTCAAGCTTTTTGTTCCAGGAATGGCACCAAACTCGTTTAACAAATTCTAGATCTAAACAATTTCGATTGCTTTCGACAAGCTAAGAACAATATATAAAGGTAAAGTGGACTAGTAATCTTCATGGAATTTGTCATCTTGACTATTATAATTTAGTAGATACCTAAGTCTGACTGCCGACTAGACTAGTTTGTTGTAAAATAGGCCGACTAATCCGTCGTTAATCGGCCAAACCGATCGATGCTTTTAGTGGAGTTTGACTTGCTCGAATTGAGAACGACGTACACTTATGAAATTACTTGTTTCTTGATTTAAAACAAACAATATAAGATTTCCAAACGTCCGGAATTTTAAAACCAATAGCACTTACCTCTAGCAAGGGCGAAAACGATTGCCTCCAGCATTGAGCGCGTGCAATTGCTTTTAGCACTGTCAGCCAGTATTTGCTTTAAGCACTTTCAGCTAGCACTTGATCCAACGCGATTTTATTATTCCACAGATAATCAAATAAAGTATAATATTGACTTGGATTCCAATGTTGTCAGCATGTGATGTGTAACTCAGTCATTGTGATAACCGTTAACCGTTTGAATTAATGGATTAATTGCCAAGAGCGTCGACCAAGACATAAGGAGTCTTTCGTTAGGCAGCTTTATTAAGAGCTTGGTTCAGAAAACGATACTCATAAAAACGGTTCGTATTGGCAGTTCCTTTTTCTTTCTAGGAGTCAAAGTCAAAGGTTTTTATTTGTTACTGTTCCTAATATAGATGAGCTTCTTTTTTGAATGGGAAATCAAACCCACCCAAGTTCCTTATTTTAAGCTTTATTTTTGAATAAAAACAAGAAAGAAAACGATTAAATGAAATAAAAATTAAAAACATCATTACATATTTTAAAACAATGCTACCCAAATCCTCGTTACGATAACCCACAGCTTTTCAAATTGCAAGCGACTAAGCACCATTCTCTACCAGTCATCTACCCATTAATTAGAACACCAGTAAACCAAACTTAACTCTACAAAACAGACAGCCCCACAAAAACATACATCTCCAGAAAATCCTGACAAGCAATTCATTTTAAAACCAGTCCAGCATTCTAGAAAGATCCACATGCAATCCGACATTACTTTGGAGCAGTTATCAGCAGGCTAAGAGCGTCAGTAAGACGTACTTAAGAGCTAAACCAGTTCGGACAGGCTGCCACTATCAGCCGCCCCAACGGGCAGGGCTTACGTGGTCCGTAATAGATATTCCATGTACGACTAGTCGAGTACTACACGACTGTGTAATACGATAACTCTTAAGTGCCCCGAAATGGGTTGTTTACCGAAGTATTATAGTGAGAATGGTTCTTATTGTGGATTTGTCTGTGAGAAGGGTCCCTTTCTTGCAGAAATGTTATTTTTTATAGTTGGTGTGGTTTTTAAAATGAGGACAAATAATTTGCCGAAAAATGCGATACAATAGCGGCTTATTTGTGTGAATAATTGTAATTGCTTGCATTTATCAAAAATAGTTAATAATTGTTTGACGACACGGTTGGCGCAGTGGCTGAGCGATCGACTGCTGCGCTGCATGTCGCGGATTTGATCCCCGAACGGAACAAATATTTGTGTGACCTACATGTAGTTGTTTTGGGCCTGGCTGTTTGTTTATTTAAAAAAAATATATATTATATATATTTTATTTTGTGCAAAAATAACGTATCGTACGTTTCACTTTAAAACAGAAATACTGTAAGAATTGGATTTTGGACGAAATGCGCACTTACCGTAATCATTCAATTTAATTAACAATGTTATTCTTTCCTCCCAAAATTTTAAGACTTTTCCTTGATTTTCGTTTGTACATTTCCGTTTATACAACATTCGTTTATTTATACACTGAGTTAAGGAGATTAAAATAAAAACTTTCCGTCTGAAGGCAGTTACCGTAATGTGGATTCTGATACAGTTTTTATACAGACTTCCAGAGTTCCGTATAATTAATTAACATATATTATATCCAACTATATAATATTGCTAATGTTTGTTAGGATGGATGTATGGATATTTGTTAGTCATTTACGTTAAAACGGCACAATGGATCTTGATGAAATTTTGCACAGAGGTAGATTATAGTTTGGAATAACACATAGGATACTTTTTTCGATATCAGGCGGGAGAAGCCGCGGGCGCCAGCTAGTCTAATATACTTCTTCCTGGCTAAAACACTAGGAAGTGACGACCGGTGAGCGTTTTTGGGGACTGTCTTGTGTAATGACGTTTAAAAAGTACTGATCATTAGTCTAGTTTGAATGAAATAAATGAGTTTTGCTTTTTGATTACACAAAAACAAATACATATATAAAAAATATGAATCAAGAAAATGAATGATTGAATCTAGAAAAGACACTATGTAGAAAAGTTGTTATAAAAATTACGTCTACAACGCTTGTTTGTACATCAATATATTACAAAATTGTTTTAAAACCACAGTAAAATAAACAACTTATAATTTTGCCAATAAAATCTAATCGAAAAGCCCAACACAAAGCGTAATTTTTTCATCGCTCTTTATTTAAAAATTAATGAAGCGTAGTGCTCCATGCATCAGAGCTGCAAATACCCGGAAACGTCTATATCGGCTAATCAGTAATTAAGAAGATACACAGTGAGCGTCCGCTGCATTTTCCAACGGATCGCTAAAAGCAGACGTTCAGAAACAATAGCAGTTTATTTATATTTACACGGCTAAGTCTTTCAGTGAAAGCTCATTAAGAGGACAAAGCCATTCTGTTTATTAGCTCTCACCTGCCCCTTTGTTATTATTATGTAGCTGACAAAGATTTTTGAAAGAAACACGGCGTTTTATAATGTCATTTCAAGCGTTTTCCGGTTTTTGTTAATGTTTGTGATGTTGGAATATAATATCCTGCAGCGTCTTGTAGGTAGTGTATTGTAATGTTAGAAAAAATATTAACAAACATGTACTCCCTGGAGGGTAAGGCGGAGGGGCATCTATTTAAAAAAAAAATGCCCCACTCTAGGAATTTCTCCTGTATCGTGGGTGCGTTTACAAAAATTGAAACTCACATACACTAACAGCCAGATTCGGAACAACATGTGTAGGCTATACAAATGTTTGTTCCGTGCGAAATCAAACCCGTGAGACGCAGCGCAGCAGTTAAACGTTCAGCCACTGTGCCAACGGTGTCGTCATCTAATAGTACACCTAGTTTTTGCCAGTTATGTTTAAGTCCTCTGTAATAGAAGGAGAGCCTATTAGCATCAACAGGGCAAAAATCCAGTTAGAGAAATTTCTGGGAATCGATCCGAGTACCTACTTTCATGTTTAGAAGTCGGGCTTTTTTTTAGGGTGGGAAATCATCAAATCCCCGGAGCGGAGCGGGGAGGGGAGTGTCACACTTGTACTGACTATAACCCACCCATGTTCTTTCTATTGCCCTTTTCGTTCCGGGGCCGCGGTATCTCTTTCGAACAACCCGCAACCCCGGAGAAGTTGGGCTTGTGACCACTAAACCACGCTGTTCTATCGTGCCGTGTGACCAAGTTTCTCTAGAAACTCGCCGTCATATTAACATCTGTCATTTTACAGAAATGGATTAACAAAGCCAAAAACACGAAATAAAAAGGAATTTACTGAAATGCTAAACACGGGGGCGTGACTAAGCGGCGTTTCATTAGAGAGAAGTCAATTACAGAGAAAGCCGCCGAGAACATATGGTGGGTCATATTTCAGTTCAAACAACCTTCATTTTGCCTCATATCGTAAATGAAAAAAATTTCATTAATGGAAAATGAGAAACATAAAATGTGTCGTAAATATTCGTTTTATTTTCGCCTTTTGTTTTATTATACGTGTCATGGTGTTACCGTGTATGTGTTATTTATATAGTACGTATGTCGTCAGGAAATTGTGTAATTTTGTACATTACCAAAGTATTCTCCGATTTTGTAAGTTGATTATTGAATTAATGCCAGTCAATTAATCCTAAAGTTTTAAAATTACTTACATACCGGAATATCAAGGCGGAATACAAAGGTGTACCTAATAATATGTATTTCCATCCTCGATCCGTATCCTTCATCTCTATTGGTGAATTAAATAACTTACATGTAAATATTCAGTACTTTAGAAGAATTATTTCTAATAAACGTTACGTCCAATACAATTTGAACTAAAATTTAATACAATTTGAATTATTTTGACGGCATGGTCAACCGATTCAAGGTTAACCACTGCGCTTCATGTCGCAGGTTCGATTCCAGCACATAACAAATATTTGTGTGACCGACAGGTAGTTGTTCCAGGTTTGGCTGTCTGATTGAGTTTAAATGTTTGTAAACGCGCCCACGAAACAGAAGAAATTCCTACTTAGTGTGGACACTGTCTGTCCGTCTAGTGACGCCAATGAATGAAGTCTATCATAATTATTTAGAAATACCCTGACTTATCAAGTAATCTAGACGGGCCTGTTGGTCCAGTGGTTAGTGGCCCTGACTGCTGAGCCGGAGGTCGTGGGTTTGATTCCCACCCAGGACAAACTTTGTGTGATGAGCATGATTGTTTGTTCTTGATGTGATTTATCTATAATATGTATGTATTTATAAATTATATAAGTATGTATATCAGTTGTCTGGTTACCATAACACAAGCTCTGCTTAGCTTGGGATCAGAGAGCCGTGTGTGAGTTGTCCCAAGATATTTAATTTATTTATTTAATCTTCTATACTTGATTTCTTATTATCCGTTAAACATCGAACTCTTATTAAATTAAAGTCTAAATTAAAAATTGAAGTACCGCGGGAAAGTAATTAATATTAACAATATCGTAAAATCAATTAAGATTTTCGGATCAAAGAGATTTGCTTCTTTCATTTAATTTGATCAGCTTATGAGCCAAGAATGATATATTTTAAGGTCTCTTAAATTATTAAGACGGCTTCACGTTGGTGTTTGTTCGAAAATCTGTATATTTTTCATGATTTGAGTATCCATAACTTAGTTCCACAATGAGGTGAATAAGTGATCAACGCAACACTAGCTTACATTTCACAAACAATGCTAACATACGCTTGAACATCGCCGCAAAGTTACAAGCTTAGTTTTTTATCGGATACATTGCCGGGAGTGTGCCATGGCATTGCACAATATAATAGGGTATTTTCCAGGTTCAAATTAATTACATTCTATTTAGATCTTCTTTAAGATTATTCAAAAATAAGGGACACTTATTTTTGTATTTCTAAATTGAACCTAAAAAATGACAAAGATTAGCTAGCCCATTAACTAATTACGTGTCATAAATCCAGCAACGAGTGACGTCACACGTAACTTTAATTTTTACTGCTAATACGTTGCGATACTGTTCTAGGAATCACACTTGTAATCACACTGGTTCTTAATATTGTATATGGAACGCCTCAGAACCCGATATCCAAATAGCAACATTTCGGTCAGCGTAGTGTTAATCCCTGATTAGGTAAAGTTGATGAAAAATACTGATTTAATCACGCGCCTACCAAAACGCTTCTTTATTTTTCAACTACTACACCAACTTATAATATAAATTGAAAATAATTCAATATAGAAGTTTAAACGCTTGGCAAGAACATAAATTGAGCTTTTGTTTAGAATGAGACTCTGAAGAAAATATGATTTTCATCAAGTTTAAGGTTTTTGTAGTTTGAAGTTTAAATTGGATTACAGAATTAATTAATTCAAATTGGATTTAAGTTCTAGTCTCGAGAGCCTTGAAAAGGTTCTATGAGAAAAATATGAAGAACTGTATTCAAAAAAGCACAAATACTATGCTTCTTTTAAATAAGTTTTTAAAAGAATTTGATTTAAAAACGTTCAGAAGTTTTGGCCGAGTTTGGTGACAAACACTGCGACATGAGAATTAAACATATACATTGAACAAAAAAAAAATAGTGAATGTATTGCAAAAAGTTTCTTACGAATGACCTCAATTTGATTTTAAAGAATAAAATTTTGGTTGCCATCTTAATTTCATTGGAGCGCTCATTCCATAGAGATAATTAGACGAATAAAGGATAGTATATGAAGTCAGTGCGGTGTGAGGGGAACAATTTTGGAGGAAGGGCATTGAAAACGACGAGTGTGTGAAAAACGAAGATTTCTAGTATGGTTATCCCAAATATATTGAACGGGGTGTCAGATAACTAGAGGAATTGGGAGAGTCAAGAAAAGAGAACAAAGTAGTCAAAGTCCTTTGCTATCAGCGCCGGCGTATAGTCAGCCACTTTAGAAGAAACTGGTGCGCGGAAACGTGATCGTATTTACGCAGATTCAAAACGAATCGAATGCAGTTTTTGGAAAGACCGTCGACGGGCGGTCGGCTTATGTCGCAAGTTTGAACCCTCTCGCCACTCGACGGCTTTTTTTATAGCAAACTAGCTTTCGCCCGCGGCTTCGCCCGCGTTAAATTTGGGGTAACACAGTTCCCCTTGCGCCTTATTGATTTGTAATAGCAACGCTAAGTTTTACCTTCTCTTCCCTCTTTCTCCCTCCCATCCCACTTTTTTCAAAACAATATTAGCCTATGTCCTTCTCCTGGTTCCCAACTATCTCTGTACCAAAATTAATCCAAATCGGTTCAGCCATTAAAGCGTGAAGAGGTAACAAACAAACAAACTCACTTTCGCTTTTATAATATTACTAGCTTCCGCCCGCGGCTTCGCCCGCGTAGAATTTGGGGTAATACAGTTCCTCTTGCGCCTTATTGATTTGCAATAGCAACGCTAAGTTTTCCCTTTTCTTCCCTCTTTCTCCCTCACATCCCACTTTTTTTAAATAAAAATTAGCCTATGTCCGTCTCCTGGTTCCCAACTATCTCTGTACCAAAATTCATCAAAATCGGTTAAGCCATTAAAGCGTGAAGAGGTAACAAACAAACAAACAAACAAATAAACAAACAAACAAACAAACTCACTTTCGCTTTTATAATATTAGTAAGGATAGTAAGGATAGACTCGCGTTTGGCCGCAACTTCTCTGTTGCACTATACATTTTGTTTTCTTCAGTTCTATGGTCTTACTACATACTATTTTCAAAACTAAATGCAATACAAAAATATCAATTTAGATAAAGGTAAATCTTGTGAAAGATTAAAGCCTAGACCGTTGGCACTCATTTCATCAATTAAATTATCCTCCGTTGTGTTGGCAAGACTGTTCTAACCTACCAACCACTCCCAACCACTATCTCTTCTGTTTATTAATTTTTATCACCGGCTTTTGCACGAACTCCGGTATCAAAGACAATTGCTCTTTTGATCTATAAAACTGCCATTGTCCATGATTTATTGAAGCTATAATGAACCCACTTGGGCGAATATCTAGTAATTAGGAGTTTGGATATCTCTTCTTTTATAACTAATGCCTGGTCGGGGATCTGTTTAATGTCGGTTGTGATTTTTTGATAATTTTTTGATTACAATGATGAGGTATACTGAAAATCTTGCCCTCTCTTCTTCTTTAACTGTTTAATGTAGGTGGTTTCTGAAACCTTGGCGGAGTCTTGCTGGTTGACTAGTGGTTATTTTGACGGGCCTGTTGGTCTAGTGGTTAGTGGCCCTGACTGCTGAGCCGGAGGTCGTGGGTTCGATTCCCACCCAGGACAAACTTTGTGTGATGAGCATGATTGTTTGTTCTGTGTCTGGGTGTGATTTATCTATAATATGTATGTATTTATAAATAATATAAGTATGTATATCAGTTGTCTGGTTACCATAACACAAGCTCTGCTTAGCTTGGGATCAGATAGCCGTGTGTGAGTTGTCCCAAGATATTTATTTATTATTTAAGTTAGTTTGACTTCTTTTTCTCTAAAGGTGGCTCGGCCGAGACTGGATGCGAAAGGCGGAGAACAGGATGTTGTGATGAAGAGGTTCTAGCAGTGGAATACAATGGGAAGTGAGTTAACTATATCCAAAATCTTTTGGCTTTATAATTCCTGTGCCTCACTGCAGAACCAGCGTCTAATAAATCTATTCTAATATTGTTTTGTTTGCCACGGTATATACCATTTTTTTCCATAGGTAGCCAGCCTCCTTTGTTTTTAGACCCATAAAGTATAATAATGACACGTGGACGATTGATCAGAAATGTCACAGAATAAGAAAATAGCCATATATATTAATTTGTAGTTTTAGTTATTTGTTACCAAACATAGTTTTCTTGTAAGAACCAGTTTTTAGCTTCTGTGAAAGTCGAAACAAACTGAATATGGAACATTTGAAGGTTTTTCTTGGTACTGTGGACATAATGAATAACACAGAAGCGGTGTTGGAAACTGTTAATGATCTGGTGAAGGATTCAGAATGTAAGATACTATGACCACCTTTCTGCTTATTCTATGACATTGTAGGAAAATGTTGAAGGGATTAGGTACCCTTCAACATTTTCAAGGTTCTCAATAAGGTGCTTTTTTTTTTCGGGTGGGAAATCACCCAATGACTTCCCCCGCTCTGGGCGGAGCGGGGGGGCATGTCAGACTTGTACTGACTAAAACCCACCCATGTTTCTTCTATTGCCTTTTACGTTCCGAGGCCGCGGTATCTCTTTCGAACAACCCGCAACCCCGGCAGGTCAATAAGGTGCTTACGAAGTAGATAATTATAGTAGTGTAGTTATCAGATGCATTAGCATGAGTGTGGGGTGTAAACGTGACGTTAATACCTACGTCGATTTTATAACAAAAATCCGCTTCACACAGGTTGATGGTCCGTCGTGTGTACAATAAGTAAACACGAGAGTACATCAACCTATACATAACCATTTAAACTCGATCTCTCTGCTACGGTGTCCGATCCGCAGTAGAGAGATCAGGTTATAATAGTTTAGAATAGGTTGGTCTGCCGTTGTGTGCGCAAATTTTAAGTGTGTATCAATAGTAACGGATGATACTGAGTGTGTTTGTTGCAAATAAATTAATTAATCTGTTAAATGTCCCAAAATCGACGAAATTTACGAGTAACGTTTTAGCGAACTAGGCCTTCAGAAAAACGATGATTTTACCGTTAAACCGATAGCTACACCGTTTAAAGTTCCCCCGTAGGTACTTAAGACACTTGTGGCATTTCGACTTATTTCCCCCCGTAGGAACTGAACGACATCCATAGATATTTTGTCAATTAAATTGAATTTCCTTAGAACACGAGTTTTTTTTCGATAAATAAGTGCTTTCCATAATAGTAAATATGCATCCGAATATCCCATCTCTAGTCATAACAGTTGCCAAATAGTTGAGAAACATGGACAGAATGCAATATTGCTCACTCTCCAAGTGATTAACGTAATAACATATTATGGCCTGTGTCTTTTTCCAGGTAAAAATCCATTTGCTTGGTAAATTTTATTACGATCTGAACAGCCGTTTAGACGTAAAAAGGTAGCATGCGTACAAACAAACAAAAAAACCGAATTACTTATATTATTCTACTAGCTTTTGCCCGCGGCTTCGCTCGCGTTAAATTCGGTAGCGCCTTATTGATTTGTAATAGCAACGCTAAGTTTTCCCGTTTTTTCCCTATTTCTTCCTCATAGCTCACTCTTTTAAAAAAAAATAGCCTATGTCCGTCTCCTGGTTCCCTACTATCTTTGTACCAAAATTCATCCAAATCGGTTCAGCCATTAAAGCGTGAAGAGGTAACAAACAAACTCACTTTCGCTTTTATAATATTAGTAAGGACTTCTTCTTTCTTGTAAATGAATCTCATTGCTTTTACAGTGCATGACAGTATAAATGAAGAAACTGGGAAAACAGGCGCTGGAGATGTTCCAATGGCAGTGTTTCCGTGCACCGAATGCAACGATGGTGGTCAGTATTTTTCCGTCTGTCCGTTTGTCACCAGGCTGTATCTCATGAACCGTGGTAGTAAGACATCTAATTTTCTCAGATGACGTATTTCTATTGCCGCTATAACAACAAATCCTATACAATAAAATTAAATAAATATTGAAGAGCGCTCACTCCCATTACAACAAATATTTTATGTTGTTTTTTGCCGTCTTATCGAAAATAGAACCCTCTGTGCGTGAATTTGACTCGTACTTGTTGGTTCTTTCTTATTTAAATAAATAATATCTTGGGACAACTCACACACGGCAATCTGATCCCAAGCTAAGCAGAGCTTGTGTTATGGTAACCAGACAACTGATATACGTACTTATATAATTTATAAATACATACATATTATAGATAAATCATATGTTATATGGATAACAAATTCATTTCATTGACTTTTTCTACTCTTACATATAGCTCTCCACATAATTATCTATATACTAAACATTCTAAACGATATACAAATCTTTCATAATTCCACGCTTATAATTTTCGAAAGGTTAAGGAGAAGTGCCTACAGCGCACCAGACTACACCACATTTCGCAAGACTGGCCGATATCACCGGATCCCACCATCATGGCTTCCATCCATTTCCAAACCTTGGGAAGGGTTGCTTAACCTAGATCGATATGGTAAACCATCCGTTTCCAAACCTTGGCAAGGGTTGCTTAACCTAAGGTAACCCATCCATTTCCAAACCTTGGCAATGGTTGCTTAACCTAGACTGGTAAGGGAACCCATCCATTTCCTTGCTTAACCTAAGGTAACCCATCCCTTTCCAAGCCTTCGCAAGATTTGCTTAATCTAAGGTAACCCATCCGTTTCCAAACCTTGGCAATGGTTGCTTAACCTAGACTAGTAAGGGAACCCATCCATTTCCTTGCTCTACCCAAGGTAACCCATCCATTTTCAAGCCTTGGCAAGATTTGCTTAACCTAAGGTAACCCATCCGTTTCCTTACCTTGGCAAGATTTGCTTAACCTAAGGTAAAAAATATCTTGGGACAACTCACACACGGCTATCTGATCCCAAGCTAAGCAGAGCTTGTGTTATGGTAACCAGACAACTGATATACATACTTATATAATTTATAAATACATACATATTATAGATAAATCACACCCAGACACAGAACAAACAATCAGCAGGTAACCCATGCATTTCCAAACCTTGATGTCTTTTTAAATATTCACACCTAACAATGTCATCACCTGCCTAACCGAATACGAACCAATCAATCTGACCTTACAACCCAGTTAGTACTGGGTAACACGATACCCCTTGACAAGACTGGCTGTTTCGTTCCACTGACTCCCTGAATGACCGCCAAACCACAATATACAGCCTGTACCAATAGTTTTAACCTCTCAAGGAACGCCATTATTATAATGTAACGCCATGTAATCTGATTTTAAGACTTATCTTTACTACAAATACAGTTTTGAATCGGTCGGGATTTGGTGGCACAAATTTGTGCCAGCGGGGCTCAATGGTAATACTTGTTTAATAGCACGTTTTTGTGCCGCTGGGGCTCTAGAGGTTAAGAGCGTTCCGAGATACAACTACAAACAAACGTGAATAAACACATTCTTATAATAATAATTACTTCGAGTTGCAATGTAAAATTACCTTTAAAAGTGAGGTATTAAATAAAAGCAAGGAGTAATATGGCGTCTGATATAACGCGGGACGGTAGCGGATGGTGCAGACGCCGCGCGTCCGGCGGGGGCAGGCGGCCGACGTGCGCTTGCCCTTAGCTTACACTGAACAAGGAATTTACACAGAACAGACAATTGTCCACCAACTCTTACTGATCGCGCGTAGTAAATTACGGCCCACTTCCTGACACATGCTGGGGACTCAGGTCCCGACATTGGGAATATTGTAGGCTGATTCATTATCATTTTCCTACCCTCATGCCTATTTATTTGGCTGATTATGGTAGATTCATTACCAGTTCATTTCTGTAAAATAGCAGATCGGATAGGCAGCCAGTCCATCAGTCAAATGTTGATTTATGGCTGTCATTCGAATCGTGCCCATCTACCATTGCTTAATGACTTTTGGGTTGGGTCGGCACAACTCGCATACCGACCCGCAAATGTATATACCCCTACCCTGACAGTTCGACGATCCACTCGACGTCACTCAAGTCGCCTCATGGAAAACCCTAGTTGTTAGGCATAAAGCAGAACGCAAACATTTTTCCGCTCTGTGTCTCACCGTCCGAGTAATTCCACAGCAAGTTAGCGATTTATCGACTCACTTCAACGCGGTACGTCGGATGCGATAGTTTATAGTTTTAACAACTGTTCCTTACCGGTTTTACCACATCCTACCGCTCACGTACCCTCTACGTACGTCTAACGTAACTAGAATGTACCGCTTGCGTATCGCTCGCGTACCCTGGCGTACTATGCTAATCAAGATTGCCATTAGCTGCAGAACGAACGTAATTTGTTTTAATGTTGCCTATGTACGAGTGGATCACATGTTTGTTGGTTTTGTTTTAAGTACTTCTTGGTATTTACTTGCCTTTTATGTGTATATGAAGTTTGCTATGTTGGTGGAAGAAGCAAACAGTTGAATGTTATTTTTTTTTGGATAAACTGTTTATTTTCTGGTGATTAGTGTATGTTTGGATATTCTTTTTAGCAGATCCAAACAGAAGGCTCTGTTTGCTTGATTTTATTTTATTGTAATATTTTCCATTATTTACTGACTCCGAAATAATGCGAATCAATGAAGAGAATTCGTGTGTTCAATATGTTTGAATTCAAACAATGACACCAGATAACAATAAAACGACATCGATGGTTAATTTCAATAAATTCAGAACATAATTATATTTTATTTCAAGGCTTATTTTGTTTATTTATTTTTTATTTATTTATTTATTTCTGTTCTAAATAGAGTAATAATACACGCTGTTTAATACGGTGTATAATACATACTGTAAAATTATTTCCATTTTAACCTTTAATAAAACATTTTATTTTTCAATAACGACTTACGCAAATCTAGGCGCCATTTGTGCGTTTAGTAAAAGCAAAAAAGCTGAATCATGCTCTGTTATGGAAAATAAATAAAGCGTAAAGCTGAAATTATTTCAACTCTTAAACGGAACGGAGGTAGCCAATGATGATTCTGCAGTTCTGTGGGTCGTATTTGAACAATAGTATCAGGAGTATCGGTTTTTCATATCGATATCGTAATATTATTATTTAATTACATTTTGGCTTTTGTTACCAATAAAAATGCTTCATAGAATCTCGAAAGTTCCATTTTCAAAAGTTTTATTCGTTTACTGTTGTGTTGTATTCGGTTAAGGAAGATGTAGTACGGTAGGTCGTAAAACTCTTGTAAAATGAAATTGGAGGGTTGTGTTAATGATTTTAATGGTTATAGCTTTATAACTATATTTTTTAAGGTCGCGAATCATATTTTTTTCAACATACGGCCTGACACTTAAGCATAAAATGCCAACAAAACTAAAAATACATGCTACTCTGGTGCGCATTTTATGCGCTAACTAGAATACTAAAGATAGGTATCGAAGGATAAAAATATGTATAAATAAGTTATAGTTTTGGACGGATAAGTGGTTGATGGACGGAGAGCGAGAGGAAGGCCAAAGCAAAGATGAATGGATTATGTAAGGAATGATATGAAGGAGAAAGCAGTAAATGATGCCTTGACGTCTGATAGGGGAGAATGGAAGAAGAAAACGTGTTGCGCCCACCCCAAATAGAATGGGACAAGGGCAGGAAAATGATGATGAGTTTTCAATTTCCGAATGAAGACCTTTACTTTGTTATGAAACTCAGAAAAAAACACAGCGTTTATAATAATGTTAAGAATCACATTGTTTCAACGTTTGCTGCATAACCTATTTACATAATAAAAAAACCTAACCTACCTATCCACGAATCGTCTCGTTAAAAAATACTGTGAGTAGGTCACACGTCCGAAGCTAAAATCATTTTCGAATCCTTTTTCCATTAACACACAACGTCGAGTCTGGAAATTTTTCGACATATAAAAAGGCGGGTTCGGACTTAAGTTTACGAAGCAAAAAATCGGTCGACAATTTATTCGTGGGCGGGTTGGGCATCACTAATCGGCGTCATCAATCAGCTGGTCCCGCGATCGGATCAACTGACGGACAACCCCCGCCGCCCGCACCCCGCTCACCATGCCCGCGCGTCCCTCGCGCCACACCTCATCTCACACCCCCTTAATAGGAGCCCGACTAGGCCTCGAATAAGTGGACTCGACTGAACTGGCATTTCTATTATAAATTCAGTTTTATTTGAATATGGAAAAACAGATGAAACATACCTCGCATTCAGTTATCGTTTTGAGTTGGGGAAATAGTTTGCGCCACTCAGTTAGTTTCCAAAATTCAATTCTTGACAGTATTTAGGGTTTGTGCATTTTTTATAGTTATCCAGGTATTCGTATCCTATTCAGCGATGTTCGAGGCTCTCGTGGATTGTCAATTTAATTAAATAGCGTTTCGTTCAAAGTTTACTTAACCAAAAAAATAGGTAAGTAAAGGAAAAAGTATTAAAGGAAAAATGATAACAAACGAGAGTTTCATGAGGTGGAAACAAAGAATGTTTGAAATTTCATCCGCATAATATTTGACAAAACCAATGTTTACCTGAGTCGTTGGGCCGGCCGTTGTGTTATCTATGACAACAGTCTGCTCCAGGCTTGTCGCGATGAACGCACAGAAATATACCAGCTAAACACACCAACCTAGTATTTATGTCCTCAGAATAGGGTTCAAATCATTTTTGCACAAAACAATCGCCAATACGGAACCTTCGCGCTTCGCTGACATGGGTAATGTTTGCACCCGTCTCCGAATTGATTTACCCACATCCGTAAATGTCACGGTTTTTCGCGCCAAAATCGACTATTATTGAAATATGAATATGTCTACAAATGGCGGTGCGACATTTTGTTTGTGGTTACTGTTGCGAAGTGTATAATTTTTGATGCGATTATAGTCTGGCGTTAGTTCCGTGATCCCTTTATAGTTTGTCTGAATTCACTGAGCGTGTATTGAAACAATTGGCTGGGTTTTTATTTCGTTTTTTTTCCAGCTCTGGAACAATAAAACAATTCAAATTTAGAATTTAACGCCAACGGCTTTGCCATTGTGGGCAAATATTGAATTGTTTCCAATGCATCATTTTCAAAATATTTCAAGTGCTATAAAACCAACATGTGAAGCCCTCAAAACTAAAACCAAATACTAACTCATCTTGAAACCACATCACGTGCATTTTAAGTTTAACATATTTCAGAAAAATCCACAGAGATTGAACGTTATCAAAACTTTGTCTGACTTACCGCACCTTTACATTCACTGTTCGATATTCTGAAGACAAAGCGTCAAGTTCTATAGTTTTAAACCTTCAAAGAATAAGCTTTGGAATAGTGGAAACTCTATTAAAATTATCCTCAGACTTATGGATAAGTTTTATTCTAATACTTTGCACGTAGTTTGTACAAACGATAGCACAAGGGCTTAGACTAGACTGTTTGAGAAGCGAATGAAAATTCAATTCGAGTGGATTTTTTCTCGTCGTATTTCTCATTTTATACATAGGTTACTAACATGTTATGCTACTCTAAGTAATACATAATGAAATTGAAAATAGCTACTGCAACCTTTTTATGTTAGGCATAGACAAATTATGGTAATCTTAAAAAACAAAACCGGTCAAGTGCGAGTCGGACTCGGGCACCCGAGGTTTCGTACATCTTGTGACATAAACGGCCATAACTTTAGACTGCGTAGACTTAGAGGGTTGATTTTTCACAACTCCAAGGGATCACTCGCAAACTTGGGGATATGGTTTAGTTTCAACTCGATACTAGGAAGTGGCGAAAGGTGGTTTTGAAGGACTGACTGTTATTATTTGACGTTCAAAAAGTGCTGATTATTAACCTAAGTTGAATAAATGACTTTTGATTTTTATACTTCCACGCGTTCCCGAGATAAAAGGTCTCTACAGACAGGCTGACAACAAAGAAATGGTATAAGAGTTCCGTTTTTTTTTTCATAAGAGGTACTGAACTTAAAAAGTAAAATTTACATATAGATGACAATAATTTTTGAACCAATAGATTTTTGGGTCTTCCAAAAATACAAGTTAGGTTAAATCACTTAATTTATTTTAGGAAGTTGCTTTTCTTTAACGAATTGAATTGTTTCAGAACGTGCCATACTGGCTAGCTACATGTCACTCGTGAGACAGTGCATTGAGCTCGCTGAAAAAGTTGGAGCCGCTAAAGCTTAAGCAGATCAAACAAATCCGCTATATACCACACATGTTAAGTTTTAAATAAATAAAAGTGTTTTGGTTCACATATTATTTTGTTTTGAATCTAGACTAGGATAACAGTAGACAGAAATATGCTAGTTTATGGTTAGAACGGGATGTCTATTTGCTCTGAGGACGATTCTCGAATCAATAATTCTCACACCTTTATTCGGTATGTACAGGAATAATGCCGATTCTGAAACCATTTCGAGATAAATATATATCGGTAAGTCAATAGTATAAGAGCTGTTTTGTCAACGAGACGCAAGCGTTAGCTATGAAGTTAGGGCTTCCACAGAGTCTGGACTGGAGTTTGTGCGAGCTGACTGCGAGGTGACGAGGGAGCAGAGTGACGCGGACGGACTCTCTCTCTTCTTTTCTCTGCAGTGCCTGCCGTCGTGCGAACAACTAGTCAAGGAACTGTACTACGACTCGTTGTGATAATTGTGCTTAGTATATTGGTATTGTAACTCGATAGTAAATTCGTGGTGTGACATAAAGTTAATATTGCACGCAATATGTTTTCTGGTGAAGGTTCTCACCTCACTAAACCACCTCATCAAAATCGATGTGAACGTCACACGTTGGACTGATTGTGGTTCCAAATGTTCATCAAAACAAGTGTTAGGTTTGAAGTATCTATTAAAAAAAATTACGTTAAATTTGAGCGTTTTATATTGTACTATACGCGGCAAAGACAACCAACTATTCAGCTAAATCAAATTTCCAAGCTTCTGCTTGTAATGACGTTGACGTCAACGTTATTACAAGCAGAAGCTTAGAAATTTATTCAAATAGACTGCTGCTTGGAATACAGGAATATTGTAATTAGTTCTATAAATTAAAATAAAACAAAACACCCGAAAACGTTACAAATCGAATTAAAGGGCTCTGTTTGTGGTGGTTGTCCTTTAAACCCTGAGCCGAAAATTGTAATTTCATCAGCACTCTTTTATTAAGGCATACATCTAAGCGGTTTTAACTGGACGTCGGGTGGGCAAGTAATTCTGTCCGGTGTCCAGCTATTATTGCAAGATGGTGGTGACAGTTGGTTACTCTAGAAGTCTAGACTAACATTCTTCATCCTACACCAATATTAACAGAAGGTTCTTCGCTAATGACGATAAACACAGATTGCAAAAATCTTCTCCAAAACCTTGCAAGGATTGGAAGCTATTTTTACGTACCTACTCCAGTACTCCTGAATATTTAAGTATCCTCTCCTGCTACAGATATCGATCAATATTGGAAATAGAATACTATTTGTGTACCCCCGGGGCAGAGCAAAAGGAATTGTATTTTTTTATGTGATACCTCCCTATGCGTCAGCAAAAAAAATACTTCAAGTATTTTTGCCTCGTTTCGTCCAACCCCACAAAATGGGGCTCGAATAAATGTTTTAAAATGCAATTTTGTCATACAATACAGCTGTTTTTGATCGAGCAAGATATGATATTAGGTTTCTAAAAACTGTTGTGTACAGTTACCGTCCTTTTTATTTGATTAAATTTATTATGTCTGTAGCGGGCATAGCTAGAGCTACACCGGTAGATTACTTAATTTAAAACTAGATTATAAACCAGTATAAATTGTAAACACTCCACCTTTTATTCACATACCAACATTCACAAAACGTCAAAGCAAAGCACCACAGATGCAGAACACCACAGACAAAAACCGATCATTTTCCATAAATAAAACCAACATTTCTTCACCATAATTATATTTACATATTTAATTAATTACTATATTTATTACACACATTATATCTTTATATATTTTCTAATAATACAATAAATATTTACACTATACCTACAACAGTTCTTTAATGTAATATAAATTGTCTTAGTAATTTCTGAACTTAACCTCGGCCAACTCACCTGTGGTCGGACAGATGACTTGCGTTTTTCATTCAACAAGACGATCAGATGGTCATCGCTCTTTCACTTTGATCCGGACCCCAGGCACCGCACGCTGTTCTCTCCGCAAGCTAGTTAGCCGAGTGTTTAAGTGAACCTTTACCTCATTGTACTTTTATTACATAGGTTCACTGATTCACAGAAGTGGTCAGAGAAAATAGATTCGATATCGAAAGTGCTAGTTTCATTACCTTCACCGACCCACTTCATTGGTGACCCCGACGAGGAGCGCAGGAGCCGGACGTGAGTCAAAATGGCTACAAGAACAGACCAGGAAGCTCTGCCAGCAGCGGAAGAGAAGCAGGAAGTGTGCAGAGTCGGCGTAAAGTTGCCGCCGTTCTGGCCTGAGGAGCCAACACTCTGGTTTGCCCAAATTGAAGGTCAGTTCGCGACAGCTGGCATCACTGCCGACACCACCAAGTACTACACGGTCGTGGGCCAACTAGACCATCGCTACATGGTAGAGGCCCGCGACATTATAGAGAACCCACCTGCACAGGATAAGTACGTTAAGTTGAAGGCCGAGCTCGTACGTCGGCTTACCGACTCGCGTGAGAAAAGGGTTCAGCAGATTCTGACTCAGGAGGAGCTCGGCGACCGGAAGCCGTCGCAATTTCTGCGACATCTGCAGACTTTGGCAGGGCCGCATGTTCCGGACACATTCTTGTCCACGTTGTGGGCTAGCAGGTTACCGACCAACATACAGACGGTTATTGCTTCACAACCTAACCTCCCGCTTCAGTCTGTCGCAGATTTGGCCGACCGCGTGCACGAGATCGCGCCATCGCCCGCCCCAGCGCTCACGACGTGTCCCGCAGTGGCAAGCACGACCACCAGCAGTGACATCATGGAGCTGAAACAGAGCATAGCAGAGTTGACTCTTCAGGTAGCGGCTCTACAGAGGCAAGGTCAGGTACACCATCGCTCGCGTTCCACAGGACGATACCGACGTAGTGACAGAGAACCGACCCCCGGCCGACGACGCAGTCGCTCGCGCTCCAGCAGCACGTGGAACGATGCTCACTGCTGGTATCACAACACTTTTGGTGATAGGGCCACGCGGTGTACGACGCCATGTTCGTACACGGAAAACGCCAGCGGCAGCCGGAAGTAGCGGCAAATGGCTGCCCTAATAAACCACGCCGCCTATTCGTGACAGATCGGGATACCAAAACTACTTTCTTAGTTGACTCAGGATCCGATTTGTGCGTGTACCCACGTACAGGACTACGACAGCGGCGCAGCAAGACGGCGTACCAGTTGTACGCAGCAAATGGGACAGCCATTGATACTTACGGTTGGGTTGAGCTCCACTTGAATTTAGGGCTCCGCCGCGTATACACGTGGAAGTTTGTGGTCGCAGACGTGACCAAGGCCATTATAGGGGCAGACTTCTTGGCACACTATGACATCCTGATCGACCTTAAACACCACCGCCTCATCGACGGGCTGACTCAACTGTCTTCGCCAGCGTCATCTGCGGCCGGCTCAGCTGTAATCGCTTCAGTCAAGTCCGTAGGAGGCAGCACGGAATACCACGAGGTCCTCCGCCAGTACCCGGAAATCACTCGACCTGCAGGAACACAGAGACAGGTTAGTCACAGCACTGTACATCACATCCGCACCACACCTGGCCCGCCAGTCTGCGGACGACCCCGTCGTCTCGCCCCAGACAAACTTAAGGTTGCTCAGAAAGAGTTTGAGGCCATGCTGGCAAACGGCACGGCCCGGCCGTCAGAGAGTTCGTGGTCGTCTCCTCTTCACCTCGCTCCTAAGAAGGACAACAGCTGGCGACCATGCGGTGACTATAGGGCACTCAATGCCCGCACTGTTCCGGACAGGTATCCCATTCCTCACATCCAGGATTTCTCACATCAGCTGGCTGGCAGTAGAATATACAGTAAAATCGACCTTATTAAAGCGTTCCATCAGATACCGATACAGTCAGCTGACATTCACAAGACGGCCATCACCACACCGTTCGGGCTATTTGAATTTCCATTTATGACCTTTGGCCTCAGGAATGCTGCGCAGACGTTTCAGCGGTTTATGGACGAGGTACTACGTGGGCTGTCATTCTGCTATTGTTATTTAGACGATATCCTCTTGTTCTCAGAGACAGCAGCCCAGCACACCGAACATCTGCACCAACTCCTGAAGCGGTTATCCCAGTATGGGATTCTTATTAACTCGGCAAAGTGTGAGTTCGGCCGTACCTCCATTACATTCCTAGGACATGAAGTGTCCGAGAAAGGTGTCCGCCCGCTGCCAGAGAAGGTGCAGGCCATCCAGGACTTCCCAGCCCCCAGGACTGTCAAGGAGATGCGTCGCTTCCTGGGTATGTTCAATTTTTACCGTCGCTTTGTACCGGACGCCGCTCGCTTGCAATCGCCACTCAACGTTGTGCTCACAGGGCCTAAAACAAAAGGATCACAGGCTATTACTCTTACACAAGAGATGCAGGATGCTTTTAATGCTTGTAAGGGTAGCTTGTCCCAGGCTGCTTTGCTTGCTCACCCAGAGTCCAACGCAGAACTTGCCATTTTCACAGACGCTTCAGACACCTCAATGGGCGCAGTATTACAGCAGAAGGCAGGTGCGACATGGAACCCATTGGCATTTTTCTCCAGGCGACTGTCACCGTCACAAAAAAAATACAGCCCGTATGACAGGGAGCTCTTAGCCATCTACGACGCAGTAAGATACTTCCGACATATGATAGAAGCTAGGCACTTCACTGTCTACACGGATCACAAACCCCTGTCCTACGCGTACTCACACAACCGTGACAATTGCTCACCGAGGCAATACCGGTACCTGGACTACATTGCTCAATTTACCACGGATATCCGTTTTGTCGCAGGCAGAGACAACGTGGTAGCAGACGCACTGTCCCGTGTGGAGTCAGTGTCAGTGCCGGCATGTAACTACGCAGCCCTTGCACAATCCCAGGATGACGATCCCCAGCTGCGGGTACTCTTAGAGAACAGCAGCACGTCACTCAAACTGCAGAAAATACCATTCGCAGACACAGGCACTGAGCTCTATTGTGACGTCTCCACCGGTAACACCCGACCTTTTGTTACAGAACACTACAGAAGGCAGGTGTTCCAGAACCTACACAAGCTGAGCCACCCTGGCAGGCAGGCCACGGTCAAACTGATTTCCACACGCTTCGTTTGGCCTGGTCTGAAGAAGGACTGCAGGGCCTGGACCAGAGAGTGTGTTGAGTGCCAGAAGAATAAGGTCTCGCGGCACACGTCCTCTCCCACCTCTCCCTTCCCAGTGCCTACCCAACGATTTTCCCATGTCCACATGGACATAGTAGGGCCACTAACTGTCTCGAATAATTACAGGTATGTACTCACAGTGGTTGACCGCTTCACCCGATGGCCCGAGGCATACCCTATTGCAGACATCACCGCAGAGACATGTGCTCGCACCTTCATCGCAGGTTGGGTGTCCCGCTTTGGCTGCCCACATCGCATCACTACCGACAGGGGCAGGCAATTCGAGAGCAAGTTGTTCCACACCATCGCAGCAACCCTCGGTAGTCAGCACCGGCCAACAACTGCATACCACCCAGCCTGCAACGGCATGGTGGAACGCCTGCACCGCCAGCTGAAGGCGGCCATCCGGTGCCACACAGACACCAACTGGTCTGAGGCACTACCCTTGGTGCTGCTCGGCATCCGCAGCGCCTGGAAGGAAGACATCAAAGCCTCATCAGCAGAGCTCGTCTACGGTGAACCACTAAGGCTTCCAGGCGAATTCATCGCCCCTACACTCACCGAAAAGGTGGATTACACCGACTTCGCGTCTAGGCTCCGGCATCACATGGCGAAGCTATCTCCAGAACCGGCGAGTCGGCACGGAAACAAGCCCTTCTACGTGCCCAGCGACTTGGCAACTGCATCACACGTCTTTCTGCGACACGACGCCGTGCGCCGACCGCTCGACCCACCATACACCGGGCCGTACAGAGTCCTGCAAAGAGGCAAGAAGACATACCGTATTGAGGTAAACGCAAGGGAAACCACAGTTACAATAGATCGGTTGAAACCCGCTTACCTCAACAACGCGGACTACTCTCCTCCCAGCGCAATGACGGGTACAACAACGGTCACAAACGCAGCTCCGCTACCTACCGGCGCCATCGAAAAAAAAACACGCTCTGGCCGCACTGTTCGTTTCCCGGATTACTATCGCCCTTAGCTTAGCAGCTACGGTCTCAAGGGGGGAGTAGTGTAGCGGGCATAGCTAGAGCTACACCGGTAGATTACTTAATTTAAAACTAGATTATAAACCAGTATAAATTGTAAACACTCCACCTTTTATTCACATACCAACATTCACAAAACGTCAAAGCAAAGCACCACAGATGCAGAACACCACAGACAAAAACCGATCATTTTCCATAAATAAAACCAACATTTCTTCACCATAATTATATTTACATATTTAATTAATTACTATATTTATTACACACATTATATCTTTATATATTTTCTAATAATACAATAAATATTTACACTATACCTACAACAGTTCTTTAATGTAATATAAATTGTCTTAGTAATTTCTGAACTTAACCTCGGCCAACTCACCTGTGGTCGGACAGATGACTTGCGTTTTTCATTCAACAAGACGATCAGATGGTCATCGCTCTTTCACTTTGATCCGGACCCCAGGCACCGCACGCTGTTCTCTCCGCAAGCTAGTTAGCCGAGTGTTTAAGTGAACCTTTACCTCATTGTACTTTTATTACATAGGTTCACTGATTCACAGAAGTGGTCAGAGAAAATAGATTCGATATCGAAAGTGCTAGTTTCATTACCTTCACCGACCCACTTCATGTCAGTAACACGAGTGTCTGTTTATTAAAAAAACCATAAAGTTATATTAAAAATAACAACCACCTTTTTATTGGGAGTCATCTTTTTCTCAGGAAAATCTAAAATGTGGTTAAGTTTACCACCACAGCCCATACACACCCGCCAAAAAAAACACGAAACATTTTTAGATCAACTTTTTTTTATTTACCTACGTCAAATGAGGGTTACGTGATCGTGGTGGAGGTGTGCCCATGGAGTCCTGCCAAATTTTGAGACATGTTCAAACATGTCCTCTTTGGTGCCACCTCTGCGTGTATTTACGTCGTCGTTTGCGTTAAAATTATATCAATATCCCGCACCTGCTACTAATATATGCTTATGTTAGTAATGGTAAACAGCTGGCGACAGCCTTTTTATTTTGAACATGTTTAAGTATCTTATCATTATTATAAAAGCGAAAGTTTGTGATGAAGTGTGTATGTATGTTTGTTGCTCTTTTACGCAAAAACTACTGAATGGAATTTGATGACTTGACACAAATATAGCTAATCAGAATAAAACATAGGCTATAATTCGAGTGAAACCCCGGGGCGCAGCTGGTATCTATACATATATTTCGAGGCTTATTAGCCAGTGGTTTTATGGAGCAAATCCTTCGTCTGGTTAGCTTTAGTTGCAGTAAGTTAACTTGATGTAAAGATTACCATGATGCAAGATAAATTGCGGACTAAAACTAGCCAAAAATATTATACCCATCTATCTACTTTACGTTATGGTAGGTAAATTTATAAAAACCGCCCACAAGTGTTCTTATTTTGAATAAACTTTATTTTGGCTGGCATAAAGCCATATAAACTTTAAACTAATACAATATTATTACACATACACAATGTCATACACATGAAATCAGTTCAATATTATTAAAATTATAATGTTAAATTTAATTTCTTGTGAATAAATTTAAATAAGTAATAAAATTTTATAATGATAAATTGAAAATTTTACTTGCCCCAAGTCCTGTCTATGGGTGTAAGTAATTTATTAAATAGCTTTAAAAAGTTTGCGTTTTACCGTTTCCAAATACGAAATAATCACTTTTTCTTATTTTAAAATAAATTTAATAATCATGTTTACAACGAAAAAAAACCCCGATTTTTCGTATTCTTCTCCGGCCCAAAAGCAACTTTATTGTATCGAAAATAAACGTCACAGACAAAATAATTGCTAAAAGACTATAATAAGAACCAAAGCAATAGAGCTTCTTCTTTGAAACCCCTAATAGTGCTTATTTTTAGGAAATTTCAGTAAAATCAACTATTTTATTCATAGAACGTCTAAGGTATAATATTCTTTCTTATTATTTATATATTTTTGAGATATATTGTTAAGTTTTTGTCAATTGTAAGCTGTTTCCATACGAGAGTTTCTTATGTAGGCGTACATAACGAGGTCTAGAAAATAATTTATAGGTATATAGTTAGGGGTATTATCATGGAAAATATCTTCACAAACGAATATTTTACACAAATAAGATATCAGAATAAAAATAATGATTGATAATTTTCAACTGAAATTTTGTAGTCTGTACTGATCTTTCTACTAATGACATTGAAAAACGGCTTTCATAACTCTCAAATGACAGCTGTTTTTACATGGAAAAGATAGAGAATAAGATGCATGTTCTCTAATAAAGGCACAGTACAAAGACAATCAGTAAAACAAATAGCCACTTAACGGTTTTAATTTTTAGGGTTTTGTACCAAAAAACAGAACCCTTATAGGATCAGTTTGTTCTCCATTTGTCTGTCTGTCAAGAACCTTTATCACGGGAGCATGTTGAGGTATAGAGATGAAAGTAAAATCATATATGAACGCAAAACTGTAGTCCCTTTGTGCTGTAAAAAACAACTCTCTAAGTCTACGGAGTCAAAATATATGGCCGTTTATGTCGCAAGTTTGTACGGAATCCTCGGTGTGCGAGTCTGACTTGCTTTTGTCCGGTTTTTTTTAATGCCGCTAGTGGTTTCTTTTTGTGGCAACCACGGCTACTAAAAGTGCGTAAGAGGGCTTTTTTCAGAAATCAAATGCACGTGCTAGGTATGGCAACTAAACGTTCCTTAACTTAAAAGTAATTTGTTACCTAAAGCATGCATAGAATTCACGCCTTAACATGCACGTCAACTGCTTCCAAATATTCGTTCCAAGTAGAAATACTGTATATTGACTGTGGATAAAGGTGATTCAGACGACCTGTGACCTTAGGATCGGTTCACACGTGTTGTATTCCAAGAATTGCTGTAATAAGAAAACCACAATGAGTTTTACACTTAAAAGAGTTCGTGTTGCGTCTTTAGTGGTAAATTCGCTTTGCCTTTTGATGTAACTGAAGTATTTTCTTTTATGAATTATTGTAGATAACGAGATGCTTATGAATAAATGAGTTTAAATTCTGTTTTAAAAACAGAGTATTGTTTTGAATTTTATTTTATTAAAATTCAAAAGTAGGTAAATCTGTCTGGCTTTCACACCTAAACAGCTGAACGGATTTCGATACATTTGTTAGACCTTGATCTGGGTTAGGAAATATGTTGTTTTTGTCTCAGAATTCGTTCTAATAGTTTTCAGCCTACACACAGACAAAATCACGAGAAGAAACAGCCGTGTCTTTCTTTTTATTTTCATTTAGTATTGGCACAAATAATTTCTAAAAAGGTTTTCCAGCATTGAACTCCAGTATCCAAGATACGAATTCATTAAAATCAATAACACAGCAGGAGCTTTATTAATTTATTTTACACCCGCTTTACAAAAGATTTCTTAAGAATTAATTTCGCGTCGTCCTCCGAAATATTAGAAATCATAATTACTCTGGAATACTCGCAAAATATTCGGATATTCGAAATTACAAGCGCCAAACAATATGAACGCTGTGAATGACAATCTATTCTTAAAGAAAGTAACTGTAATTGCCTGGGACGAGGTCAGGTGGGTCTTCGGGGGATTTGTAAAGGGTCCGTCCTTTATTCCCTTCCTCCTTGATTTTCCGGTGCAGAACAAAAGCTATGGTGGCCTGAATGAGACCTCCTGCCCTGTTCTGTTGTCCTAGTACAGATTAGACGTATACTATATCACGCACTTAAGTACAGAGGTCGGGAGTTCAAAGAATATCCATTATTACGGATGCTTTATTGTGCTTCGTTTGTGCTATTGTAGGGTCACGTTGGACTACACAACTTACTCAGTAAGTACCTACCTACCAGTCTATTTCTTGGGTATTGTTTGAAACATAGAAATGGAGCGTAATGACTCATCATTATCATCATCATCTGGCTAGCCTTTTAGTAACTATGTTGGGGTTGGTTTCCAGTCGGTAACCGTATGCAGCTGAATACCTGTATTTACACTCAGAGCGATTGTCTATGTGACCACCACAAACCAGTTAGTGCTGGGTAATACGATACCCTTTGGAAAGATTGGTTCTCAGAATATTCGGACACTCACTTTCTGTAAGAACTTTCAAAGATCTACAAATGACAGCCGAGGCCAACTTAACGTGCTTTCCAAGGCACGGAGGAAACTCGGTATCTTATGGGTGGTGGGGGACCACATATCAACATAGGCAAGCGCTGCCTTAAAGCACCTACATGCAAAATTTGAGACTAACACTTGTAGTTTCCGAAATTACCTGATAAGTGAGTCAGTGATTAATATTTATTATAGATAAACAGAAATAGTCCAAAATACGTGGACCCCTATAAATAATAACTATGACTAAATTGCGAACAATTTAGTCTGACTTTAAATAGAATCTAACTTTTAATACTTCTGAACTCCCTTTGAAAGCCATTTTTCTTCCAGCTTTTAAATTATTTGAAATAGCAATTGTAGCGCAATACCATGTATTTCAAAGAGCATATATACAGCAGCAGGTAATAAAGTTCGCAAATGTAAATACAAGACCGTTCTTTTCCTGTCTCCCGTTAAAAGAAAACGTGATAACCGTTGTAACCCTTCTGAGCAAACCATGGGATTTGTGTCCCTAAATAAACATTCGCTTTCTTAGTGGTGGCCTAAACACGGAACATTTGTCATTTGTCTTTTACCAACTATGTCGGGATATAGTCGTGACGTGCAAGGGGAAAGTAAATCTTTCGGTTTTTTTTCATAAATGCAACTTGGACGGGGTCGGTTGAATAAAGGGTTTTCTTTTTATTTATGTTTTATGGTTTGCTTTCTTTTTGTGATGGAAGTTGTGAGTATAAAGAGGTCGTCATGACTTTGTCCAATGATGATAATATCTTGTAATGCCTAAAGGGGTTGCGGGTTGTTCGAAAGAGATACTGCGGCCCCGGAACGTATAGGGCAATAGAAGGAACATGGGTGGGTTTTACTCAGTATAAGTCTGACACTCCCCCCCGCTCCGCCAAGAGCGGGGAAAGTTGAGGTAGATGATTTCCAACTCCAAATTTTGCCAGTTTTTTTTGTTTTTAAGTCCCATATGGGTTGAGTTTATTGCTATCAACCAGGACAAACATGCACCAACTGGTCCGACATAGCAAAGTATAAATTCTGAAACGTAAATGAAATAACATAATCCAGTTTCAAATACCTCATTATAATAAGAACATAAATATACGTGAGCCTATCTAATTTGTAATAAGTTAAAATAAACATTTCTAGCCGAAAATATTGGGCCATATTTTACAACAGTTTGTGGCAATTTATATTTCACTTAAGTTACCCTATTACCTACCTACTTTTGAACGTGGTACAGGGAATAATTTAGATTTAATGGCGCAGAAGATATTATAAGCTACCTCTCTGTATACGGCATGATGAATCGGGCTAAAGTTGAGAATTTTGTTAAGTTTCAAGGATCTCGTTGGTCGACGTCTGTGGAAAAGCGCACTGAAGTGTTTCTTTATGATGAAACTTGAGGAATTTTTGAAATATCGATTCTTGAGTTCCATTCAAGAAATTCGGTTCTATATTTAGAATTTATTAATAAAGCGTACATTGAAATCTTTCCGGTGTTCGTTTAATCTTCAGGATATTACTTCGGTGTGGCTGATTGATCAAGTCTTATTTGACTTTGAGATTTGAATGTCAGACATAATATGAATATTGGTATGTTTTGCTGGTTCTGTATCTCAAATCCTTATTGATATTTGCCTGTTTGCAATAAACTAACTTGTTTATTACTTTTTGGGCGTTCATCTTCTGCTTTATACTAAGCGGTATACAATGGTTGCGTCAAGGGCGCAACGATCCTTGGATTTATAATATTCTACTTATATTTAACTTATCGACAATTTTAGTTAATCCGTTTATCCTATAATACATAGGTAGGTTGTTTGCAACAAGCACAAATGATCTATATATAGGATGGTAGGTATTTAATCCGTTAGACACTGTGTAAATATGGGCAGAATATGGGTTTCGTGAAAAGAAAAAACCAATAAATCTCAAAATTATGGATTCTACCATCAAGCCTTGTGCTTATACTTATAAGTATACAATAATTCACCTAATATATTTCTGTACTTTATATTGTCATCTTTATACTTTTTTCTGAACATTAAATCGAACGAGAATTATCAATCAGATTTAAATCCAGCAGTTAGAACACGTAGGCGCGGTTTGCAGAACGCGCGATATAGTTCAGTGAAACACACGCGCCGCTCGCCAACAGAAAAGTGACTGTAGCTTTGGCCAAAGAAGTATTTAGTCCAGCGAGACCCATAGATAGCTTGCGTACCAAATACGACCTCATTCCGCCACAAAGGTAAGTTGATTATGTTTTAAAACTATAAAATTGTGGAATTAGTAAAACATTAGTATTTTCAGAAACAACATGGATGGATTGTGTAAGAAATTATATGAAAGAGAATAGAGTAAATGATGCCGTGACGTCTGACAGGGCTGAATTGAAAGAGAAAACGTGTTGTACCAATCCCAAATAGATTAGGACAAGGGCAGGAAAATGGTGATAATTATTATATTTGAAAGTTAAAAATACGCCTAACGTTTACACCGCGCGCTCGTGCAAAAGCCTTTTGTCAATAAATACTGTTACAACTTGAAAATCACTTAAACTGTTATTAATTCTAAGGGCGTGGTTGCCCAATTAGTTTGGCTAGTTACCCCATTCCAAATTAATTCTACATGTAGGTACAGAAGTTCTAACAATTGGGTAACTTGTGACAACGGTATAACGCCTCCTGACACTTTGGGCGCCAACTATCGACGGAGTACCTATATTTGTTTTCAAATAGTTATTAAACGGTGATTAAGTACCAATAGAACTTTAGAAGCTATGTATGGAACTTTTGTCGTGAGTAGAATTTGACGTGTTTGAGTTTAAATGAGGATAATGATTAAGGTTGCTTGTGTGTTTCTTTTATACTAACTTTGGAGTACCACGTTTTTTTTTAAATTGGCACAGATTTATTTCATGTAATTGAAATTATTTAAAAACTAGCTTTTGCCCGAGGCTTCGCTCGCGTTAAATTGTGGTTAACACAGTTCCCTTTTCCTGATTTGCAGGTACCTACCCACCTGTAGTTTTTGCCCTTGCGCCTTATTGATTGTAATAGCAAAGGTAAGTTTTCCACTTTCTTCTCTCTTGCTCCCTCATTTCCCATTTCATTAAAAAAAATAGTCTATGTCCGTCTCCAAGGTTCCAACTATCTCTATATCAAAATTCATCAAAATCGGTCTAGCCATTAAGGCGTGAAGACGTAACAAACAAAGAAACAAACTCACTTTCGCTTTTATAATATTAGTAAGGATATCCTTACTAATATTATAAATTAATATTAATATTACTAATTTTCTTTATTCACATAGCTTCTTAAAATTACATTTTTAAATATTTCTTAGAAAATAAATTTAACAAAAAAACATTTAAAAATATAAAAATAGGTTTCCGCCGGTAGCGGGAGCAGGGTCCAAGCTACCGGTGGTTAGGGCTCCAGAGACAGGAACCTCCTCACAATACGGGCCGTATCGAGGAGTACTGCCTTCTGAATCAGGCCCTTGATCCAACCACCTAAGGAGAGCTTCGACAGATGTTCGTCGAAGCTCTTGGCAATTAAGCCATTGGCCGTTATGACAATCGGCACAATGATAGCCGAGTTTACATTCCACATGTCAACAACCTCGTGTGCCAAGTCAAGATATTTTAGTTGTTTTTCTTTCTCAGCTTTCACGAGGTTTTCGTCATCTGGGATGGTAACATCGATTATCATTACGCGGCGCGCTGATCGGTCTATCACCACTATGTCAGGCTTATTGGCGACAATAGTCCTGTCAGTAATGATAGACCGATCCCAGTACAGCGTGACATGGTCTTTCTCGAGAACTGGGTCGGGCACATACTTGTAGTACGGTACCTCAGATTCAACAAGATTATATTTCAAGGCAAGTTGCTGATGAATAATCCTGGCTACTTGGTTGTGTCTATGCAAGTACTCGCTGTTAGCTAGACGAGAACAACCAGAAATAATATGTCTGATGGACTCACCAGGACGATGGCATGCCCGACACACGTCAACCGTCCCATCCTTCATAATATATTTCCGGTAGTTGTTCGTCAACATAACTTCGTCCATAATCGCACAGACAAAACCTTCAGTTTCTCCAAATAGGTCACCGAATCGTAGCCAGGACACGGACGCCAGAAAATCTACATCGGGCCCATGAAGAGCCTTGTAGAAGCGCCCGTGAAGCTCCTTACCTTGCCATACTTCCTTGCGGTCATCGGTAGTAAGTACTACAGGTTTGCGCCAATTCTCTTTAGCCATGGACGACGGGGTGAGTCCCTTGTCCACTGCGACTACATCTCGGTGCATACCCACGTCGGCTTTTAAGAAATATTCCCTGAGACTGCACACCTCTCGGTTGTGGAGGGTCTTTGCGTTTAAAAAGCCTCGACCCCCACACTTCCGTGGGATGTACAGTCTCATCACCGATGATCGTGGGTGATGCATCCGATTTGCAGTCAGCAATGTACGGACTCTCCTATCCAGGGCATCGAGTTCAGTCTGCGTCCATTTGAGTATGCCGAAAGAGTACATTAAAACCGGCATGACCCAACTGTTGAAGGCGCGCACCTTGTTCCCGCCGGAAAGTTTAATACCTTCTTCAGGCGACCAAAGAAACGCTCCCTCAACAGTTGCTTCATGTCAGCCACGTTAATGCCTAACGCTTCCGACATACCCAAATACTTGTAGCTTTCGGATGAGGAAAGGGATCTGAGGTGTATGGAATCCGAGAGTTGAATTCCCTCGGATTCCATAATCTCCCCTCGCTTCACATACATGACTGCACATTTGTCCACACCAAATTCCATCCTGATGGCGTTACTAAAAGTTTCAGTTACTTTCAGTAGCTCCATCAGTCGCAATTTGTTGGGGGCAAAGAGTTTCAGATCATCCATGTAAAGGAGGTGAGATATGACCTGACCACCTCTTCTCAACCGATAGCCTAGACCTAAATCCTCCAGCAATGTGCTAAGAGGATTCAGGGCCAGACAGAACCAAAGTGGACTCAAACTGTCGCCCTGAAATATTCCCCGTTTAATCCAAACAGGCTCATCATTCCCCTGGATTTGTCGACATCCTGGATATCGAAGTACCGTCCTCCATTGTCCCATACACGACTCAAGAAAGGCGCGTAGGGTTGCATCTATCTTGTACAACTCCAGCACCCTCTTGAGCCATGTATGTGGCACTGAGTCGTAGGCCTTCTTATAATCAATCCAACATGTCGACAAATCCTTGCGGGATCGACGAACCTGTTGGCTAATGGCCATGTCGATGAGGAGTAGCTCTTTAGTACCGCGAGACCCGTTCCTACATCCATTCTGAGAGGCAGACATAATTGAATTTTTGTCAATGTGTGAATTAATTTTCGCTCTCAAAATGGACGTAAGAAGTTTATAGACCGTCGATAAACACGTGATCGGTCTATAATTCTTGGGTTCCGCGGGACTACCTGACTTATAGAGCAGGTGGGTAACGCCTGTTGTTAAAAACTGTGGCAGAGACCCGGACTCAAGGCAAGACTGAAATTGTGATGCCAGGCGAGTGTGTGAACTACTGAGCCACTTGAGCCAAAAGTTGTGCAGTCCATCCGGTCCTGGAGACTTCCAGTTCGGTAACGGACGAACTGCACTGGCTATATCTAATGATGTTATTAGGATTGGCTCCATTTCTGGTATAGTTTCACACACACGCTCAACATCACACATCCAGTCAGCCTCAGTATGACAGACAGGCACCGACCAGATGCTGTGCCAGAAAGAACTCGTGGCTACATCCGGGCGGCACACGTCAGTCACACTTTGTTCGGGTCGCTCCCAAGCTCTGTATACCCACCTCTCATCGCTCCGGAACATGCGATTCTGCGAATACCGATCAACCCGCCGCTTATACCGCCGAATACGGTTTGCCCATGCATAAACTTTCTGCTTCAGGAAGTCGATGCGCTCTGTGGTACGAGACATGTATTCTTGAGGACTGATTCCAGTCCCCGAGAATGCCCGTCTCACAAAGCGCATCACACGTGGTCTTGTATTGCCCTCCCTGAAGCAGTATAGTTTACCGATGAGTACCCTGGCCTCGTCGATACGCCGCTCGATCCTGCACTGCCAGGCTGGTACGGATGGTTTTGGTCGAGTAGCTACGTCACAATTTGGAAATTTGACGTTAGCTACACGACATACCGCAACAGCCCCACAGTACAGGATCGAGTGTGTATCAACGAGATGCTCGCTACTCTCGAATAAATTCTTGAGCTGCGAGTCCAGGGCACACACCAGCGCCCTATTTTTTTATTCATGGGTAACCGTGGTAATCGGGGTCTAAGTTCGGCTGGAGTTGATCGATAGTCGCGAAGCGCATCCTCCAGTGCGCTCCTCAATCGGTCGTTGCACTGGCTACTTACCGTAGCAACCCTATCATCCTCCTCTACGACAGCGGGATTGGACCGCGGCTGCGTCACATCAATTGCTGACGCTTGCACCGCGGTTTGTGGCGTAGTCAAGATGACACGATTGCTCAGTACTTCTGAGCGCAGCCTATCAAGTGCAGCATCGTCCAACAAGTGATTGCGTTGGATGACCCGCACCTGATCCGACAGTCGTTGGGCCGAAACATTGATGGTTGGTTCTAGGTCCTGGAACAGAGACAGCATCCTAACACGGTACGCAGTGAGGTTAGTTCCCCCCTCTGTAGACCCATAATATGCGCGCATGACATTCGCGTTGATTGACGAAGTCCATCGCATGCGCGACACATTTCCACCGGCAGCGGGGACCCTGATCGGGGCCTGTTGGCCCCTAGGTCCCAAGCTCGCTGGCGGCCGTCCTCTTCCTCGTCGTTGTCTTGTTGGTGGTGGTGGTGGTGACGACGGCGGGGAGAAAAACTCGTCGCTCGAGCTCGACGCAACTGCAGCGACCGGCGACACGGCGCTCACGCGTGTAGCGCGTCCCGGCGGCTGCAAGGCGGAGCTGAGCGACGAGCCCGGAGATGGTGGGAGTGCCTCTAGGTTCTAATATTACTAATATTATTAATTAATATTAATAATATTATTATTGATTAATATTAAATTATTAATATTAGTAATTATTATTATTATTAATATTAATTAATAATATTATTATTAATTAATATTAATAATATTTATGCACGAAACCATGTACACTTTATTTAACCCATATATATGGGTTAAATAAAGTGTACGTGGTTTCGTGCATTTTACTATATGTGAATAAAACAAATAAATGCCTGTGACGATACGACGAGTGAGTAACCTTGCCCAAGTTACGGCTGAGGTCAAACGATTTTATCGTTATCCCACCACAAAATTCATGATAGTAATAATACCAATGTTACCAGTTAAGTGCAATCCTTAAAGTGCTGATGGACGCTACTGAAAGCATCAAAGTCATTGACAAATATTGAACTGGCTGAATTTAAATTTGCCTTGACACGATAAGAAAAAGTAAAGTGCAATCAATTAACACAACCACAACATAATTAACTTGTCTTTTATTTTGAAATCCTCTTCACCATAGAGGTGTCAGTCCACCGCGCAACTCGTGTTTCTCGTTCGGTGCAAACAAGCAACTAACACTGGACTCATACATATAAGGGTAAATCTGTAACAGCGTAGGGCGGGCTCTCAAAGGATTTGCCCGCACAGCCATCGACAAATATTTGTCACTCTCTTTGTTTCCCTTCGACGGACATTCTTCACTCTAGTTTGGGAACTCGGTGATAGAGAAAATATTATTAGGAAGTGTTTGTCTTGGTATTATGCTGCAATTATCATCATAGACCTTTTGGAAGAATTGATTTTATACGGGTTTTCTGTTTTGATAACCGGTTTAAGTCTGATTGCTCCGATACGTGAAGTAATTAATAAAACGAAGATTTAAGCACTAGTGTTGAAAACTTATTTCGACGGTGTGGTTTTCTCATAGCATTTTACATGGTGCCGGTGATTTGTTGTAAAAAGTTTCTAAACCAAATTAAACAATGATTTGCCCAAAAAACGATAGGTACTATAAGTATATTGATAGCATACCGTGGTTACTGTGGAAGTCAGATATAAAAAGGGAGACCCGGACGGAACGAAATATTATCTATTATGAACAAAATACACTCAACAAAAATAATCGTCGCGACACCACACTATTCAATGCAAAATAGAAAAGACGTAACGAAAATAACTGGCTTGCTTATAAGTCAGTTGTTTCCGTCATAGAGAGAGAAAGATACAGAGAAACACGCAACAATAGCAAAAAAAGTCGTTCCAATTTTTGGTTTTAAGCAAAAAGTGTCGTTACAACTTTTGGTCATATTTTTTCCATCTAGCCCCCTTTCGCAACGCGATAAGGAAAGGAACTTCGTTCCAAAAATCTGAAACGGAGGAAGTCGACCTCATTGTAGCCAGGTAGACTAAATAAAATATAAACTGGAAAAATGCACCTTATACTAAAAATAAACGGACTGTAAATAGAAAAAATCGTATCGCAGGATCTATGAAGCTATAAAGTATACAATTTGGTACTGAGTTTTCCTGTTTTTGTGTGTTATCGGCAGGCGGCGCTGGTGACGCGACTAACGACCGATGTCGACATCTCAGTGAAATGTCACAATGATTTATCGGCTGTACCGCGGACGTATACGCCGGATATTATGTATATATGTGTAGATAGATATACCTTCTCGTAGAATATATGTTCATACATCCTGAGATGTAGGTATATGGTTCAGTTTTGAGAGATGAAATAAAATGACTATGTAAAACCTTAAATTTTATTCGTTTCGGCTTGTTTAAAATAAGTGAATAGTATTTATATAGAAGAAGAACTATGGTATCTGAAATAAATTATATGACAACCAGCGTAAAGTTCGGTAATCCTCACACGTGATCGTTTATTAAAGTTTTTTTTTCTTTTGTTTATGTCATCTTGCCGGTCAACCAATGAGGTTGTCATCTGCTTAACAGGGCAATTTATGTGGATGCCTTGAGAGTAAGGCCTCTAATTAAGAAAAAAACTTAAAAACTAAAGTATCCTATATGTTACTCCAGGTTATAAACTATCTTTGTGCTAAAAAAGGTTGTTCAAATAGAACAATGGTTGTCGTGAAAAAAGGGTTTTCAGCGTGAATGTGAAATGTTTTCTGTAATTATATAATTTGTTTAATAGAAAAAATTCAATTATATTCTAGATATCATCTAAATAAATTAAGTACTTTTTGCGTGACAAAGTAACAATCGTCCATTCATCCAGATATCCATACATCCTCGTAAATTTTTAGTAAGTTAGTAAGCAGGTTAAAAGTTCCGCTTTTCCTCTAGGATTGGAACTATAAAAATAACTGCAGAATCTTATGTAAACTGTCAAAAGCTTTTACGAATAAAAAAACTATTTTTCTTTTGCACAACTTGTATTGCATTTAAATGAACAGATTATGTATGTAATTCGTTTTCCAGTTATTTGAGCATGCAGTGGACGCTATACATTTTAATACAACTTTATTATCGTAAATATATAGAAGATCTTTTGTTTGTAAGTTTATGGATAGTCACTGGGTATGAATTCATAAATATGAGAATTTTATTTTGGTCAATTACTTTAAAGCATAGCGTGTCTTTTTCGTGATGGCCGAGAGGTAAGCTTTGCCTCTGACACATGAGGCTACCGATTCAAATCCGGGCTAGTACCAATGTGATTTTATTAATTTATATGTACTTTCTAAAGTATATCTAACTTTTGTCTGAATAAATAAAAAAATATTCTAGCGTATTTCTTAATATTGCCGAGGCTAAAAGAGTTTATTTTCAGTTTGGATTTTATATTACATCATCATTGACTTATGGATTGTATTTCATAATATTGATGCCCTTGTTAAAACGGGACCAAATTGAAATGGGCCCACATGGAAAGAACCAGCTAAAACACAAGTCAAAAGAATCTGTTCACTTAGACCAAACTTCCTCCTTTTCTTGAAGTCGGTTAAAAGAAGCCAACCACTTTACAGTCACCGGCGCTACCTTCAGACTTCCTTTTATGTAATCGTTTCTTATTTTATCCATTCGGGTAACATCAAACTTCACCCTTAGCGTCTCAGCCACGTGCAAATGCCTTTCTTATAAATATACCGAGACATCATGTTATATTTAATTATCTTAGTTAATTAATACTAATCAGATATTTCACCAAAACTCCATTATAATCATTTGAAATAGACTAAAATTTACATTCATATTCATTGATATTACCGATTTAGATACACATTTCTGCGGTGAATTTTCGATAACCGCGCAGGCCACTTATTTCAGGCAAAATTTGTGTACAGACGTGTGCAAAATTGGAACGCGGAAATTTTCAGTTTATACGATACGGGGAATACTGAAGATGGGTGCGGCCATGTGGGTTGTGCTGGCTTTATTTTAAATCTTTTAATTTATGAGGTTTTTAGTTTTTTGCCAGCATTGTTTGTTCATTTAGTCTGTTTATCTTTGGTTTCCAGCTAAGTTTTTATGCCTCTATTTCGTAGTATATTTTATTAAACGTGTTTATAACCCCGCTTTTTTTGGGGTTAGTCGGAACGACGGCCGTTTGACTTTTTTCTTAATACAATTTCCATGGAAAATATCACAAATTACTGAAAGTGTCAACGTTCGCCAATTTTAGGGCTGACTCAATTTAGATTGTTATCGATTCGCTAAGAAGAATATCACAAACGTTAACTAACAGAACCCGACTGTAAACGTCATTCAATTATTAAAAAGCCATACCTCGATGCAAATTATCCGTGAAGATAGGAAAACTGAGAACTAAAATAAATGTACCATGTTTCAGATATCGATGCAAATTTTCTTGACAAGCAAAGCCATTTTACACCATGCCATGCCAGAGTGGCCCTGAAGGGCCACTACATGTCAAGGTTACGCGTTAATCGAAGACCTCGACCCCGGTGCACAAAGGGCAAAAGAACAACCATGGATTAGTCAAAAGTCTGACACTCCCTTCGGCTCCCGCCCAAACCGGGAGAAGTTTTGTGATGATTTCCCCAATAAAAAAAAATCATACCTAATAAGTTTGTTAAGTTTGGCAATGCATGCGGCATTGCCAAACTTAACAAAAACAATATAACCTACTCATCATACTTATCACCTATGAGTGTTTTTAGTTGTGTTATAAAGTGTAATATTTATTTTCAAACTTTTTCTTGTTATACGACCGAGCTGTGTCTGTACGCTTTTAATTAAACAATATTGCAGGTTTTTCACTTAATAAAATGTTGCCATTATGAACTGTTTTTAATTTTGCTTGCTTAATCAGGGTACGGGTAGGAATATTATTATACATTTTAATATGGAAAGCTAAAATGGTTATTATGAAAATAATTAGTCATTTTCTGTCGTTATAATTTTATGTTTTAATTAATAATTATTTCATTTATAACTTCATAGTAGGTATATTACCGTACCAATTTAAATAAGATTAATCGGGCGCTGCGGTAATGTCCCTATTCATTTGTACTGAATGTATTATCGAATATTTAATTTATGACAGAGGTACTCATTCGTTTTAATTCATTATTACGTTTATCCTGTGTTCAAAACAAGTAAAATACTGCATGTTCTCACTAACCGGTGGATGTGCTGAAATAATACAGCCTTATGGTGAACTAGCTAACACCCGTGACTCCGCGTGGAGTTGTCTTATTGTCCAACGAAATCATACTACCAGTATAAAGTCTAATATAGTATATAAAATTCTGGTGTTACAGTTTTCGTTCCTATACTCCTCCCAAACGGCTGGACCGATTTAAACGAAATTTTGAGTACATATCGGGTAGGTCTGAGAATCGGCCAACATCAATTTTTCAGACCCCTAAATGAGCGATGTGAAACCGCTGGGCACAGCTAGTATCCTATATATTAATCATCTTTGTCCCAACTATGTTGGGGTCAGTTTTCAGTCTTACCGGATTCAGCTGACTACCAGTATTTAACATGGAGCGATTGCCTATCTAAACTCCACAACCCATTTAACAATTGGATAATACGATTCCCCTGGTAAGACTGGTTGTTAAAATCGGGCCACTGACTATCTGTAACGACTGTCAAAGATCTACAAATAACAGCCAGGACCGGGACCAGGGTTAAAGTGCATTCTGAGGCAAGAAGAAATCTCGGTATGTATCGGGTGGTTACTTATCCATGGTCATACTTATGCAAGTGTGGCTTAACCTGAAGATTGACCTGAGCGGCAGTTTTTATTTAGCTACGAACTCCTCATCAAAATATCTTATATATATGTCATAATCTAAATGTGTATTAAATGCCATTGAAAAACTGGCAGTACTTTTTGTGTGAAAGAGTAACAAACAGTCATCAATCCAACCTCACAAAAAATTCTATTTAAAATATGAGTAGAAGATAGGATAAGATCAACCGTTAATAACTTCTTCTGCTCGGGGCAGAGCGGAGGAGAGTGTCATACTTTTACTGACTAAAACCTTCCTTCATTTGCCCTTTGTTTTCCGGGATCGCGGTGTCTCTATCGAACAACTTGCAACTCCGGCAGGCAGTGGTTTAGACAGGCCCCTCTGTTTTGCTGAAATCTCTTTTAGGCGCGCGAAAACGTAACACAGGAAACGGACGGACGGACGGTGAGCTACCCATTGCGCACCATCTACAGACCCGCGACTACGGTGGCCGGGCGTCGTCTACAGACCCGCATCTACGGTGGCCGGACGTCGTTTAACGAGTACCAAGGCGTCATCATCATTTTCCTGCCCTTGTCCCATTCTATTTGGCGTCGGCGCGACACGTTTTCTCCTTCCATCCTCCCCTATGAGACGTCACGGCATCATTTACTTCTTTCTTCTTCATATCATTCCTTATACAATCCATCCATCTTTTCTTTCTTTTGAGTACCAAGGCCTAAAGGTAAATAATAAAAAAAAACTGTATTACGTGATCAATTTCAGAGTAAGGCACGAGATCTTTCATTAAAGGACAGGAAGGAATACAGAAAACACCTTGATATGAGAAAATCTAAAATTCCTCGTCATTTTCATCACAGAAAGCAGTAATTTGCATTGCAATACGTCAGCCTGCAGTTAGATATAAATCTTAATTTAATACGTGTACTTGCGTGGACATTTTGATGTTACGCTGATAATAATTTTTCATGTTATACATTAATGTTTACTTTTTATTAAATAAATAAACTTGATGTTTCCGAATAATAAATAGAATAGAGCACATTTAGGGTTTAAGTGCTCCTCCGAATCGCTATCATCCGGAACGTGAACGTGCCCATAAGATTGGCAGTATTGCCACGTTGAATGGCAATCCTAATTCGTTGGCCACAGAAAGAGACAGCCCTCTGCTCACGCAAAGTGTTTGACCAGTCGGCGGCGAACAATTAGATAACACAAAAAATCTTTAAAAAAATACGAACTACAAAAAAAATGTGGAATATATTGTCAAAGAGGTTTTTATTTCACCTTTTTTATTTTTATCGAGTTCATTTGTTATGATCCAAAAAAATATCAGATCATCCATATAGCCATAGTATTATAGAGGATAACTCGTAAACTACCCAAGCAATATGAATAAAATTAATAATCATAGCCTTTCGACTTAAAAAAAGAATTACGAAAATCTTTCAGTTGGCAGAGTAATCGGTGAATATACTCAAAAATCAAACATCGGAACAGATAACCTCCTCTTTTTTTGAAGTCTGTTGAAAATAATAATAAAGAAGGCACTCTAGGTAGCCAAGGGTTCATATGCACGAATTTATCTACCACTTTTAATAGGGATAATAAACCTAACTGAGTTACGAGACAGGGGTCAAATGTTTCACATACAACTATTTGGGAACGCTAAGCGGTAATAGGTAAAGTTAATAGTTTAATCCAATTTATATGACCATAAATCCGTACTCAGACGTCTGAATTCTGAATAAGCTTTACGAGTGAACTATTTTGTTTGTATTTTTGTTTTTCTTCTTCGCTGACTCTCCTTGGTCTAGTGGTCACAAACGCGACTGCTGTCCTTGAGGTACTGAGTTCGATTCTCGGGTCGGGTAAAGTACCAACAGTACTGTCTCACTTCCTCCCTTAAATCCATCCCAAGGTTGTCTTAAAAATATCGCTTTTAGCGATTAGAACGCCAACTGTGTCACCCTATTTATAAGATGAATACTGTTATTCTTGTAATATGTATGGTGTCCACAATAAAGAATATTCTATCTATCTATTAGGTTTTTCCATCGGGAATTTCTCAGTAACAGCCACGGAGTCTAGATTTATACCCGGTTGATGGCAATAGGCACGCCCCCTATTACATGGGACTGACTGGAAAATTAAGGATGTACTGTTGCTCACCTCTGCCTTACCTTTCTTGGATTCCAGGCTTCATGTTTTGTTTTGTTTAAGAAAATACTTGGAATGTGGGTATGGAGGAGACCTTTTCTTAGCAGCTCAGTCCTAGAAAAACGTCTACCCAATGACCCTACAGTTTCCCTGCTTCTCTTTGTGTGTGGCAATCTCCTACAAATGCCTCAAGGTCATCACACCAGAATTTTTTATCCTTGCCTCAACGACTATCACGTCTTCTGAAACCTACTGTGACGACTACAGCGCCCCTGTACCAATGCATTCTGTTTTATAACATAAATTTTATAATTATAACATTCCGTTTTTGTTAACGCATATTTTGACGCTTAAACAACATTGCCATAACACGCGATCTGAATTTTTTGTGACATTGTTCAGTCAACAAAAAACAAAATGTTTAATTTTATTTATTTATTTTTTAGGATTATCAACGAGTAACATTACAAACATCTTTTACAAAATTAATTGAAACATTGCACAATATAATATTCTGCGATGCACACTCAATTACAGGTAACCACAGCTTACACATTATTGAGTTGGTAAATATGCTATAAATACACATTATTTAATAAAAGGAATACATGCTATAATTATACAATCATGATATTATCATGGATTAAAATATCAAGAAAAAAGATTGTATTAAAACAAAAAGAAAAAAAGGCCAGTTCATAGTGGAAAATGATAATAAAAGATTTTTTACTAATGACTAAGGTCATTTTTAAAACAAGTCGTAGAAAGTAAAATTATTTGAGCAGAGAAAACTGGCAATAGTGACTACATTAGTCATTTTTAAAAAGAGGTGAGTCATGTTATGAACTTCAGTAAAATATAAAAACTTTTTAAAAAGAGGTGACGTTGCAAATTAGTTCTGACAGATTTGCAGACTGATATTTAAGCTAGTTTGTAGTATCAAGAGTTAAGTTACCTTCAAAATCTGTGATTTACATTTTAAATGGATGCCATCTTTTAGCTTTAAATATCGTTTAAATATCCATAAGATGGTTTATGCGTCTCATTAAAAACTAAGGCCATGAAATACAAAAAAAAGCTTGAGAGCTGACACCACAAGTTTTTTTTTTGGTTGGAATTTGTCTGGTTTGGCTTGGAGCGAAGTTATTATTTATTATGTACAAAAAACCACTAAAAAAAAAATCGTCGCAATACCACACTGTTCAATGCGAAATAGAAAGACGAAACGAAAATAACTGGCTTGCTTTCTATGAGAGAGAAAAAGAGAGAAAAGGAGAGAGACAGACAGAGAAACACGGCTTACAACTATAGCAAAAAGTGTCGTTACAACTTTTGGTCTTAAGCAAAAAGTGTCGTTACAACTTTTATTCTTTTGATTTTCCGTCTAGCCCCTTTTCGTAACTCGCGAAAGAAACTTCGTTCCAAAAAAAATACGGCCAGTGTGAGTCAAATTCGCGTCCCAAGGGTTAAAAAGGGTGCAAACTTGCAACATAGACGGCCGTATCTTTTGCCTGCGTAGATTTAGATAATTGATTTTGTATTGCTTCAAGGAATCATAGACTTCTTTAAGATTTTATTTCAACTCCTATGTTATCGAGAAAAAGACAGACGGACAACAAAGTGTTCCTAAAAGGTTCCATTTTTTTCCTTTTGGATTACGGTGTCCTAAAAAGCAAATATATTTATGCTAACACTAGCTTTTGCCCGCGGCTTCGCCCGCATTAAATTTGGGGTAACACAGTTATCCTTGCGCCTTATTGATTTGTAATAGCAACGCTAAGTTTTCCCCTTTCTTCCCTCTTTCTCCCTCACATCCCACATTTTTTTTTGTCCGTCTCCTGGTTCCCAACTATATATGTACCAAAATTCATCACAATCGGTTTAGCCATTAAAGCGTGAAGAGGTAACAAACTCACTTTTGCTTTTATAATATTAAAAGTAAGGAAGTAAGGATAGTCTGGACAAGCAAGGTAATTTATGAGGTATTTACAAAATGTTTCTACTGCGACTTTGCATTAATTCCCAAACATTTTCTAGTATTTTTTTCCATTTCCTGAGTTCAATCGAATTCAAAACAGCTTCTCACAATACACTCTAAAATATGACGTAACGACATCTCATGCAGATGTATAAATCTACTAGAATAGCGTGTCGACAACTGAAAACGGCGTGTTAATGCGTCGATTTGTGTAATGCTGGTTTGCAGTTTATAGCCAATAGCTACATTTAGCCAGTATTGTGGTATCAACAACTGGTATACATATTACTAAACACCTGTGCTAATGGGTGTCATTAATGAGAATCGTGATTTGGTTACTGGATGAAATGGGCTCTGCGGTCGTGAGCTGTCTACAACTTTTGTCATTGCTGAGGCTATATTAAATGTGGATCGGAATAATTCTGGCGGATTACCGCACTGTTGATTACTGCGTGTACGAGTTTTGGTTGTTTGAATATTTTAGTTAGGAGTATATTCTCAGCAGCTTCTAGTAATAATTTCTTTATTTATGGTTTTGTCTCTTTTTCAACTTGGGTGGATTGCACGATGTTTTGCATTAAAAGTCTAAAGTCAAAGATTTATTTGCTTCTTCTTTCCATAGTGTTATAATTGTAGCTTAACATTCAAATTGAAATAGGTTTATTCATTGGAAAAAGTAAGTATTACACACATTTAAATAAAAAAATGTTTCACTATGTGCTGCTCTGCAAGGCGTACGAATATTTTCACACATAAAGTAGTGCAGTTTGTAGTTTATACTAATGCAAAACTACTGTTATTACAGTCTACTTACCGTATACTAAAAATTTAATCATAACATAATGGCAAATTGTTATTATCCTACTTCCTACAAATATTATAAATGCGAATCTTTGTGAGGATGGAAGTATTGCTGTATGGATGTTTGTTACTCTTTCACGTCAAAACGGCTGAACGGATCTTCATGAAATTGGTACAGATTAGATCATAGTCTGGAATAACACATATGATACTTTTTTTGATTTGATAGTAAAGCTGCGCGCGTCAGCTAGTTTTTGATAAAATAATCTCGCAGTTACTGAAATAGTAGTCTTCCGTTGGTGAAAATCTATTGAACAGGAAATCTTGAAGTTAAAGACCTGAAGAAGAAGGCTTGGTTGTTATTATCTTGCCAGTCTGCCAAAATATATTTGCTTTACTGATCCGAGACAGATTTGAACAGCAGATTTCTTCTAGTTTTCGAAGAGCTCGTGGCTAAATAATAGCAGCCGCTCGGGTCGATCTTAAGGTTAAACCGCGCTTGCCTAGGTTGGTCTGTGGATGGGTGATCACCCGTTACATACCGAGTTTCCTCCGTGCCTCAGAAAGCACGTTAAGCCGTAGGTCCCGGCTGTCATTTGTAGATCTTTGACAGTCGTTACAGGTAGTCAGTGTTCCGAAAGTCTGACAACCAGTCTTACCAAGGGGTATCGTATTACCCAGTATTAACTGGGTTGTGGAGGTCAGATAGGCAGTCGCTTCATGTAAAATACTGATATTCAGCTGCATCCGGTTAGACTGGAAGCCGACCCCAACATAGTTGGGAAAAGGCTAGGCAGATGATGATTTCTTCTAGTTTTCAGAGACCAGACTGTTAACAAAGCTTCTGTAATGCGTGTTGGAATTGGTGTGATTTTTGACTCGTTAGTCCTAGGATCACTCAGTTTAGATCTTAGGGTTTATTTGAACCAGGTGTTGAGGGTTATTCGAAAGAGATACCGCGGCCCCGGAACATAAAGAGCAAGAAGGAACATGACTGGGTTTTAGTCAGTAAAAATCTGACACTTCTTCCCGCTTTGCCTAGAGCAGGGGAAGTATCGGCAAAAAAGGGTCATTTTTTTATATATCATATACCCTGCTTGTATCACCTTTATTTTCATCAGGTAGTTTCAAAGGTTTTTAGTCAATAAAGATTGTTTAGATGTATGAACAATGAACATCCACAAAGCATAAGGAGTTTGTGCATGAATCATAGCAGATGGCTTTCCATAGATTCTATCAACTCCAGCAGAAACTAAAAAGACTGAGTTAATGTGTATTAATATTTTATTATTTACATATAATCAAAATCATAATAATAGGCCTTGCGTTACGTAATCGTTGAACCTTATCCTACTCTGTTATTCTATTAAAACGTTGGATAACAGCTACAATCAAGGAAATTGAAATTTTAATAAACTGTTTAATTTCGCCGTCGGGTCTTCGCCGATTCAATATGGAGTATTATAAAGTATTATTAAGTTAACTCGGGCTATTTCTTTCCTCAGTTTGATGTCGTAAACCCGTCGGAGGCAGGTTATTGCTGTTAAATCAAAACTATGTTTTAACTCTCTAAACTATAGAACACTGTATAATGTTTTTGTTTAAGTTTCTAAAAGTTGTTTTGATTTGGGATCTAAAATGGTCGCTTAAGCAGAATCATAGTAGGATAATAATAATTATGAATTACGTTAAAATTCTTAAAATTCTCACAGATGCAGTACATTATTATACTGACTGAAACCCAACCATGTTCCTTCTTGCTCTTTATGTTCCGGGGCCGCGGTATCTCTTTCCAATAACCCGCAACACCTGGTTCAAATAAACCCTTAGATCTAAACTGAGTGATCCTAGGATTAACGAGTTAAAAATTACTCCAATTCCAACACGCCATAAATTAGCTTTTTTATCTATAATATGTATGTATTTATAAATTATAATATATAAGTATGTATATCAGTTGTCTGGTTACCATAACACAAGCTCTGCTTAGCTTGGGATCAGATAGCCGTGTGTGAGTTGTAGGTACCAAGATATTTATTTATTTATTTTGACAGACTGGCAAAATAATAAGAGCCAATCAAATAGGTCCTGTTTTACCTCAAGATTTACTGTACAATAGATTTTCACCAACGGAAGACAAGAATTTCGGTAACTGTTAGACTGTGAATTATTGTCTTTGTGAACATTTGACGCAACCTTTATTTATTTTTTATAAATTAATTTAGTATAGGAAATTAGCAATTAACTTCGCTCTGAGGGGAGCGGGGGAAGTGGAAGGAGGAGTGTCAAACTTGTACTGACTAAAACCCACCCATGTTCCTTCTATTTATTTATTTAACTTCATGTACAATAGTGGTACCTACATAGGCGGACTTAATGCCATAAGCCATTCTCTACCAGTCAATATTTGGGTAAAATACGACAACAGGGTACAAAAATTATATAAAATATATATATCTAAAACTATTTGTAAACGAAAACGTATATTTTTATACCTACGGATACTAATAAACATAATATTTATATCAAATAAACTAATATAGGTAGGTATACATTTAAAAAAAAAAAAACGATTCTATTGCCCTTTAAGTTCGGAGGCCGCGGTATTTCTTTCGAACAACCCGCATCCCCGGCAGGCGGAGGCTCTGGCAAGCCCCTCTGCTTTGCTGACATTTTTTTGAGGCGCGCGTGAATCACTAACGCGCCGTCGACACGACATCAATAGTATGAATTCCCTTATCATTCGTTAAAGGTCACAAAGACAATTCACAATATAAACCATTTTAACAAATTAACGTATTATGATTCTACGAATGCAAAAATCAAAATCAAAAGTCATTTATTCAAATTAGGCTGATAATCAGCACTTTTTGAACGTCAGATTACAAGAGACAGTCCCACAAAAACGCCCTGCCCTTCGTGCAGGGGGTCTAAAATACAGCCATTTTAGACCCCCTGGGGTTGTTTTAATGGAAGGTAATTGAATAACCGTACCGAACCGGAAAAGTATATCAGTTCAGTTGTCACAATTTTCTACATAATTAACTCTGAAGTCCAGTTGTCAATGGCATTTAGATTAAACCACATGCATCTAGTTATATTTTAGTTAATGCCAATTTGTAAGGCTTTGTCAGGTCTAACTAATTAATGTTACTGTCAAAAGCACGGAAACAATAATATTACTTGTATATATATATATATATACGTATATAATAATAATGGACTTTATTCAAGTGAAATAAAGACAAAAGTGTTTTTCTGTAAAGACAAAACATTGGTTTTATTAACACGTGTGTAGGTACAATATATTTTCACTAAGAATAGCACTAAACAAATTAATTACTCACCTGTAAAGACAAAAAAACAACATTTAAAGCCTTTATATCAGGTATCCTATATTTCTGTTAGACAGTATGTAATTAATTCTTTATACTTTAATTTTATTAACATAACCTTCCCACATTTAAGACTCAGGAAATCATAGAGACCGACAGCTGTCAAGTCAGTGACATCTCCTTATAACAAGATGACAGTGGCGAAGGCGGCAAATTCAAAACTTATAAATTATTAAGAAAAGCGATATAACTAAGTAACGTAGTGATTTTCTTTACATCTCCCCCCCTCCGAGAGGACAACTGCATGCCATAGTTCGATTAGGCACTCATCACTGCTGGAGATAGCTTGGTAATATGGTAGAGATTTGATTCTGACTTCTTATGTCCGGCATCAACTTCATATATTGAGTTAGAAATCTTCTTTAAAATTTTATATGGTCCAATCCGTAATTCATCCATTTTCTTTCTATTTAATCGATTTCCATTTTCGACGTATACTATGTCTCCCATTTCGAACCTATAATCTTTTCTACCTAAATCATATATTTTCTTATTGTAGTAGTGTGATTTTAATGAATTTTGAAGGGCTAATTCTCTATCTCTTTTCAGATCTTCTTTTGTATGTTTTTATTTTAATTCTAGGGGCAGAATATCCACATTTTCGCCTTCTAAGAGGTATTTCGGTGTAAACATTGTGACTGTATGTTCTGTTTCATTATATTTTATTACACATTGCTGTGCAACAGTCGTCCAGGCAGTCTTCTTGTCACTTTCGTTTATTTTGCATCTTATCCTGTTAACTAAAGTTTGATTTAGCCTTTCATTAAGCCCATTTGAAAATGGTGCGTCCACAGCTGTAAATATTATTATGATGTTTTTATTTTTCAGGAAGTTTTTGAATTCTTTGGAATTTATGCCAGGGTATTGGTCTGTTAATACCAGCTCAATATTATAGCTTTTTGTCACATTTTTTATAAGCTTAATAAAATCACTGGAGCTTTGATTTCTTGACGTCATTATAAGCATATCTTGTGAAATGATCGACCAGAAGATGTAGGTATTTTTTTGTAGACCGTGATCCCCCAAAACCTCCAATGGTATCCATTGATACAATTTGAAACGGGTGAGTTGCTGGACCTAAATGTGACATCAAACCAAACTTCGATTTTCTTCTAGACTTGTTCTTTATACAAATGTCACATTCATCACAAATCTTCTTTATATTCGCTATGATATTTTTTGCTGTATAGAAAGGTGTTATTTTATTTATCATCTGGGTTCTTCCAATGTGACAGTACGTATTGTGGACATCGTTAATTAGTGATTGGCTTAATGCTTCTGTCAATATGATTTTATTTCTTTTTTTATTCTTTCTGAAGTAAATTTCATTCTGCATTATAAACTTTGAGTTTTTATTTTGTAGATCTAGATTTGAGCGTTGGTCCTTTTTTATATCTTCCAAGGTAATTAAATTTACAACTTTTAAAAAATCATCAGTGTTATCACAAGGATTCAGGACTGGATTTCTGCTTAAGCAGTCTGCTTCTTGATTTGTTTGTCCCGGGTTATATTTTATTTTAAAATTATATTGAGATAAATAATATGTCAAATCGCCCAGTTCCTCATCAGTTCTAGACTTTATGTTCAGATTTTCTAACGGTTTGTGATCTGAGTATACCACAAATTCTTTTCCCATAAGCCAGTGTTGCCAATATTTTACCGTTTCTTTGATTGCCAGACATTCTAAATATATTGCTTTTTTTTTCTTTTGAGTTTCTGTCAACTTTTTTGAGAAGTAAGCTACTGGTTTGTTAACCCCGTTTTTATCTTCTTGTTTTAACACGGCTCCCACGCCTTTAATACTAGCATCTGTATAATTTTTTATTGGTTGTTCTGGATCAAATATTTGTAGAATTGGTTTTGAACATAGTAATTCTTTTATTTTATCAAATGATTCCTGGCATTCTGCGGACCATATGAATTTTACGTCTTTCCGTAGTAAATTGTGTAATGGATTCAGGATAATCGCACTATGTGGTACAAATTTATGGTAAAAATTTACTTTCCCAAGAAACTGGCGTATATTTTTCCTTGTTTCTGGAACTGGAAAGTTTTTAACAGCTGTTAAATTATCTTTGAGAGGTCTAACCGAATTGTTTTCTATTATATGACCCAAGTATTTTGCATAATTATTTGCAAAAGTACATTTCGAAAATTTTAGTCTGAATCCTTCCGTCAATATTGCCTCAAGCAGTCTTGATATATGTAGTATGTGTTCGTTAAAAGTTGTAGAATAGATTAAAATATCATCAATGAAATTCACTGCAAAATCTGAGAGTTTGTATTTTCTTATTATATTGCTCAGTATTCTTTGGAAGATTGCTGGAGATGTTTTTAATCCAAATGGTAGGCAAGTCCATTGGAAATGGCCTTCTTGCGTAGCAAATGCAGTTTTGTATCTATCTTGAATTTTTAAAGGAATTGACCAAAATGCAGAATTTATGTCAAAAGTTGAAAAAAAATGACAGTTCACAGTCTTTATCATTAAATCCTCAATCAAGGGGAATGGCTTTGATTGAGGAACGACGATTTTGTTTAATTCTCTGAAATCTATGCACAATCTCGTTTTTTTATTGTCTTCTTTTTTATATGCGAGGGTAACTGGGGCAGCAAATGGACTGTAAGATTCCTCAATCAAATTTTTCTCCAGTAGTTTTGATATTTGACATTCAATTTCTTTTCTATCATCAGCTGTGCACCTGTAGGGACGTTTATAGCAATATTTATCCACCATCAAATCTATATGAGCTTCATAATCACGTACAGTGCCTACGTCGTATTTATCCTTAGCAAAGACTGATTTATATTTCTCTATTAGCTTATCAATTTCTGTTTGTTGATATACATCTAAATGGTTCACTGAAATTTCAAATTGATCAACGTTTATATGTTCGTTAAAGTTCACTTCCCATTTGTTTGTATAATTAGTTTCTTGTTCCAATACTTCTGTATATGAAGCAACATCTTTTTTATTTATGTCACCTAGTGCATCAGGAATATTGACATTTGTTAAATTTAAGTTGTTATTTTTCACGTTCCCTTCTTCTAGAAACTTGTCTTCTAGTGAATTGATACATTGTGTAATTTTTAAGTTTTCATTTTGCATTAATTTGAACTTTTTTATGCAATCCAAGCCGATTAAAAAATCATAATGAAAATTTTCATTGTCTATGACAAAACTATCCATATTTCTTTCCATATTAAATATTTTTATTTTTAAAGATACCATACCTTTTGTTTTCTTCTCACCATTAATAGTTTTCAAGTTTGCTGTTTGTGTAATATTTATATCTTTTTTTTCTTGTATCTTCAATAATTTTGCATTAATTAATGACACATTTGAACCTGAGTCATAAATTCCAGAAACTTGTAAAGTGTTGTTTAATAGTAATGTAATTTTTATTAATGGTGGTACTTCTAGTTTTTTGGATTCTCATTATTTAGTTCAATTTCCAGTTCTGAGTTGTTTACACTTTTCACAACACCTTTTTGATTATTCCCTTTAAACCAACAATATTCCTCCTGGTGGAAACGTTTTCCCTTTTTCTCAGCAATACAGATTTTGCACGGCTTTCTCTCTTCAATTTTTTTTGTTTTGATGTCTGTGTGTGGGTAGGTTTTTTTTTCATATTTATTCTTTCCAACCAGATGTTCTAGTTTTCCTAACTCATTGTACAGATCTTCGGTTTCTTGTAAAGTCTCTCTGTCAACTTTATCAGTCAGGTAATTAGGCAAACCTGCTGCTATAAGGTCTATAAGGGTTCCAGTATCAATTGACTTCCTCACTTCAAGTAATAGTTTTTCTTTTTTTAATGCGTAATCAAGCAATGAACCTGTTTGATACTTAAAAGCTAGAGCATATCTGATAGGTGACCATCCTTTGTTTCCGAATGTCTCGCAGAAATTTTTCTCCCATTTGTTCCACTCTGATTCAACTGTAAACTTTATTAGCATGCAGCTGTACCAATCCATACTTGAGTGTTCCAAAAAGTGTTTTAATATTTCAATTTTCTTTTTGTTTTCATTAATATGGAAACGTTCACACTCTTTGTTGAAATCTTTGATCCATTGGTGAGCATTTGCATTTTTGCCAGTAAATTTCTCAATTATAAAATCTTTTGCGATATTTCCTAAATTTTGAGTTTCAGGTTTAGTTTGTTTTTCCTCAAGTAATTTTTCTAATAGTTTTTCCAATGTTTGATTTGAGCTACTAGGTAATGTTTTGTAATCATTGATACTTTCTATAATTTCTTCCAGGTAAATATCATTAAACTGCAAGTTTTCTCCTTCATCAAGATATGTTTTAGATATCTCATTTGTCAAGGTTATCCATATTTTTCTTGTTTGGTGCCTTTTACTCAATGTTTTTCTCACTTTAGCATATTCAGAAGTATTCATAATTGCTTGATGTAAACTTGCGGGCTGGTATTCGTCCGGTATACTGAAAGCTTGTCCTGTAGGTGTACTTATTGAGGTTATGCAAATAATATTGGTTTTTCCATCCCCTGAAGTTTTCACAGCAAAATCAAACCTCAACTTCTCCATATTGATTTAAGTACGTGCAGAAAATGTTGTTTTATAATAATAATGGACTTTATTCAAGTGAAATAAAGACAAAAGTGTTTTTCTGTAAAGACAAAACATTGGTTTTATTAACACGTGTGTAGGTACAATATATTTTCACTAAGAATAGCACTAAACAAATTAATTACTCACCTGTAAAGACAAAAAAACAACATTTAAAGCCTTTATATCAGGTATCCTATATTTCTGTTAGACAGTATGTAATTAATTCTTTATACTTTAATTTTATTAACATAACCTTCCCACATTTAAGACTCAGGAAATCATAGAGACCGACAGCTGTCAAGTCAGTGACATCTCCTTATAACAAGATGACAGTGGCGAAGGCGGCAAATTCAAAACTTATAAATTATTAAGAAAAGCGATATAACTAAGTAACGTAGTGATTTTCTTTACACGTATACAATGTGTCCGGTCATGGATTAGCGATATTCTTGATACTTATGGAATGAGAGTTTTAATATACTATTATGATACACACTTGGGTCTTATTCACTTTCCCGCTTTTTGGCAGCCATTTTGAGATATTCTCTATGGGTGAACAAAAATTATCATATCTCTCAAAGTGTTGGTCTTATTGAGACGACAATAGGTTTAATCAGAGGGCAACAATATTGTCTATCGTCTAAATGAAGAAATGATGAGCTTACATTTTCGTAACTATCTATAGAAAACAAAATTAAAGTCCAAAAAAATATGCTAATCAACGTCAGTGTGAACAAATTAATAAATGTGAGTATTAGAATGTTTAATATATAAGTACATGGAATATCGCCATTGCCCGTGTCCGGGCACATTGTATATACAATAACATATAATACCACATATACAATAATATATGTGTATTTGGTTATGAGAATAGAGAAAACTAACTTACGCGCGGGTATTAGCTAGTTTTCCCTTGGCTTTGGCCGCGTGTATTTCAGTAATTATCAAATAAGATCGTACTACCCAGATAAAAGTGTGCTATTAGTTAATCCAACTATCTGTATGCCAAATCCCTAAAATACTCACACACTTTTAAAAGAAGAAAGTATGATAAAGCAAAGATAAAGGAAAGAAGATAAAGGAAAGAAAAATAAAATGAAAGAAATCAAAAAGAACAAAAAAGACCTGAAGATTAACCCGTCCGGTATTATTTAGAGCCATCAGCGCCTTTTTAAAAAAAACGTTGCCCCAAACTAGGATTTCGCCTGTATCGTGACTGCGTTTACAAACATTTAAACTCACATTCACAAACAGCCAGACCCGAAACAACTATCTGCAGGTCATACAAATAATATCTGTTCCGTGCGGGAATCCCGTGGCACGCAGCGCATCAGTCGATCGGTAAGCCACTGCGCCTACCGTGTCGTCAAAATAAAAGAAAAGATAAGATAATATGTTTTGCACAACTTGTGTTTAGTCACCCTTACCAACTCACCAAGCTATAGTAAATTCAAGTTTAATCAGAAATAAAGAACTTTTTAATTTCCAGAACCAGTTTTAAAACATAATCAAACTTATAAGACCGTATGGCAGTCCAGCTTTTATGGAGAAAATCTTAATTATAGTAACTGCAGTAGGTAGATGGTAATATGTTCGTTGCAAAGTGTATTAGACAAAGTTCGGGCGCGCAGGTCGATAGGTTCCACAGCATACGTTTATTCACTGGAATAGTCAGCGTGGGTATACTGTGTTTGGAATATGGATACACAGAAATGCTTCGTGATTTCTGTGAACATTGTAATGACGAAACGTCGACATCTATTTCGGAGCAACGTTAATAATGATTATAGATAGCTACGGTTAACCAAATGTTAAGACGCACTTGCATGGGTTAGTCTTGAGGCCTGTGTGTGTGATGGGTGAACACCTATTCTAGCACACACTGATTTTCCTCTGGGCCTCGGAAAACACCTTAAACCGTTCGTGCCGGCTGTCATTTGTAGATCTTTGACAGTCTTTATATGAAGTCAGTCAGTCACGGGCCTGTAGACTGTAAGCAGTGGGTAGCTCACCGTCTGTCCGTCCATTGACGACAGGGTGTGTCGATGGTGCGTTAGTGTTCCACGCGTGTACTACTGTGTTGTGGAGGTCAGATACGCAGTCACTCCATGTAAAATACTGGTAGTCATCTGCATCCGGTTAGACTAGAAGCCGACCCCAATAATGTTTGGAAAAACATACACAAAAAAGGTTTCTATCACCGACAAATGACTGTGTAGTCCTTCCTTGACAGGGTATTCGTAAAAGAGAGAGATGAGACTAAAATGACCAGGGAAGCATGTTTCATAAGGGTAACAAACCAGTCAATGCTGGCTGTTCCTTTTTGTAGCAAATATGTATCCTTTCTGACCAAAAGTGCCACTAGTTCCGCTGGCCCGTAAATATGTGCACTGAGGTTTCAGTATTGCCTAGTAATTGAGTTCTGGGGACCCGATGACATTCGCCAGGCGGTAGATATCAGATAAGCGCAGATAGGCAATGTTAAAAACTTGATTAGTTGGGTTTTCAGTGTAAAACCAATCCACTATTCGCACGTTTGTTAGTGAAGATAGATGACATGGATACCTCGACAAAAGTACGAACTACGAACTCGATTGTAGTTTTTATTTTAAGCTTTGCAATGCGGTTTTATTTCGTGGTATTGCGATCGAATGATGTAGAAATAGCACAGTGAACTGTGAAACCTGAACAAGGTTATTTTTTTTTTTTACTTTTTGAAGCTTTTTTCGGAAATAAATGGGTGGTAACGCATCGCTCAATTATTTACTTTTGGATTACCAACAGAGGATAAACAAACGACATGATCACAAGAAAAGGTATTGGAACTGATTATTATACTCCTCCCATTACAAAAAATCAAAGCAAGAAAAAAAAAATTTTCTATGAGAAATATCTGTGGCAGACAAAGGTTAAGTCATTAAAGCAAAACCGATCATAAATCCACATTATTTGTGCATAGAAATAAATAACGTTCCCCTATTTTTAATACTGCATGCGGGCGAAAAGTATCGTGATAATGTTGTGTTTGTTACAAATTAACGGAAGGTGGGCGGGTGCAAGGAAGCACATTTCTAACGCGACCGCCCCGCTGTCGTCTCGTGAACGCCCCGTCGCCGTCCCGGCTCATAGTAAAGGCTGAAAAATAACATAAAAATACTCACTGGTATTTTTTTTTGGATTTTGCGACAGGACAGGATTATGTTGACAAGATACTCGTACGTAAAACTCTTTTGTTCTATGAATTACTTGTTTTGATGTAGGCTTGTAGACGAGGCAGTACATACTGCCTCGTTGGTGTAGTGAACGCTAGCGCGACTGCTCAGCATTTGATCCTGCGTTTGATTCACCGGTTGGGCGAGGTATCATCCGCCAGAAATCTCTCGATTTGTGCCTAGTTGATGGCAATAGGGTCGCTCCCTACTACATGGATCTTTAATATAAAAGCAGAAATGTGGATGTACTATTAGATACATCTTTGCGTAACATCTTGGAAATAAAGGCATGGTGTTGTATGTTGTTCAGAAACCTAATTTGCAACGAGAATTAGAAAATAACTAGAAAAAATATCGTGCAGAATTGCACTTGAATAGCTACTTTGGGTAACTTGTACCAATTTGTGCGAGTAGAGACAATATCATACAGTGAAAATGTTTAAGATTTCTTTCAAAGTTTTGAAACAATACTTTTGAAGCAGGCAACTTTTGAGGCAGCCAGCAACGTTGACCACGTTGCTGGCTAATTCTTACTAATATTATAAAAGCGAAAGTGAGTTTGTCTGTGTTTACACGCCTAAATGGCCGAACAGATTTTGATGAATTTTGGTGCAGAGACAGTTGGACCCTGGAGGGGGACATAGGCTATAAAAAAATAGTGAGAAAAAGGGGAGAGAGACGGAAGAAAAGGGGAGAAAAAAGTTTTTTTTTTTCGATCATCATGCGGTTTAAAGTTAGCGTTGGCCCAAAATAACTATGCCATGCGGACGAAGTTGTGGGCGGAAGCTAGTAGTTTTAAAATGGCATTAGCTATCGAGTATTTCTGTCAGAAGAGCACATGTGATGGGATGTTTATTTGTTTATTTCCCTCTGCCACATCCAGCCTCCTAACTCCACAAGTATAGGTGAGCGGGCGATCTAAGCAATGTTCTCTAGTCACGTTCACAACGTTTATCGCGGACACGTTCACTGACGGTAATAAAAACTTCTCTAAAATGAAATATTTAATGCCACCCCGCCTGAGTGCTGCTCATGTTTCAGACGCGTCAATGAACAAGCGTGTTTATTTTTAAAATAAACTCGTACGGTTTATACCCTGGCGCCTTTATAATCTGCGAGGCGTGGGTAAGGTGATTTTTGGGACATGTTTTTTGGTGTTCACGGTTCCTTGGTGGATGTTGCTTAGATTTTTGTTGTAATTTGCAAGAAAATTAGGAGCACTCCTTTTCGTAATTTAGCATCTAGCTTTTGCCCTCGGTTTTGCTCGCCGAAATTTAGAACGATAGCCTATTCGAGTTTGTACTCTGCTTGTGATAATATGATGCAATCATTTATCGAAAGAAACGTGGCGCCATCATTACCACAACAATTTTATTGTTGTTTTTTCGGGATTGATATCCCTTATAAAAGGTGCCCTGTGCATCTGATTACTTATATATAAGCCAAGTCTCAGGATAATCAGTTCAGTGGTTGAGGCGTAAACAAGTAACAAATAAACATACTTTTGCATTTATAAAAATAGTTACAATTTTGTGCAGTAGATGTCGTAGCAACATTTGTTTAAACTTGAGTTCTGTCTTGTCTGCCCCTTAGCAAGTTTTGATTCTTGTACCCAACTTCATATTTTGTCGAAGTATATAGCGATAGAATATTTTTACGTTGCAGTTCTGAGACTAAACATTAATAAGGAAAATATATTTTCCTTTTTTCACAAAATATCCAAAGGAGATAGGTATTAAACGAAATACAGCTGACGATTCAACCGAAAATCTCATAAGACAGTGCAGTAGGCCTTGGTCTTGACAAGCCTTCCATTTATCTTCGTCTCTAACAAATTCAACGCGTTTGCTGGGATCATAAGTTGTCTGAATTCTGTTATAACTTCTCCTAGGTGAGCATTAACTTATCTCGAAATTAATACGAATTTCGACATCCCCATGCGGTGTAAATTAAATATGTTAAAGGCGGGTCAGACTACTAATTCGTGAAATTAGACTTCATAGAAAATTACCAGATGTGAAGTCCCCGCAGAAGCCAAATGAAGGCACAACTTGTACAGCACAAACACGCTGGTCAAATATTAATTCGGGTCACATTTGCCGCTCGGAATGTCCGTGTTTGCAGAGATACAACTTTCGGGCCATCGAATTTAGAATGGTTTACTTTGGGCCTTGTGTATTTGACTATTTATGTAAATTTAATTTGACTTGGTAAGGCCGGGCGGGTGCACTAGACACGGTGCCCGCCCGCCAAGCGGCTTGCGTAATCCGATATTTTACGCACCACTTCAAATTAGCACAATATTCCTTTAAATATTGTGTTGGGATGGAGAGTGTCACCAAGTTTTGAGATCAGCTTCTTTAGATGTTTGGTTCTCGGAAACTGTGGTACGCGGAGCCCTGATTAAGCCGATGGTGAAAAATTATCAAAGTGTTTAGGGGCTACCAGGTCCTCTGACCTGGTAGCCCCTAAACACTTTGATAATTTTTAAAAAAGTTAAAAGGTTTAAAAGGGGACTTATTTAAAAGTCTGTTTTTGTCTGTCACTTAAACGAACATCACAACGTTTTATTGCCTATTAGCTGCGCCCCGCGGTTTCACTCGCGTGGTGATGGAATAAACAATATATCTTTATGAATTCTAGCCTATGTATTATTCTGATCTATAAACTGTATTATTGTAAAGTTTTATTAAAATCCATTCTGTAGTTTTGGCGTGAAAGAGTAAAAAACATCCATACATTCATTCATCCTCACAAACATTCGCATTTACAATATTGTAGTAGGGAAATAAGTAATAAAGTTATTATTGCAAAGATTCATTAAAATATATTCAGTAGTTTTTGCGTGAAAGAGTAACAAAGGACTGTTTGTATGGATGTATGACTATACATTCATACAAACTTTCGCGTTAATAATATTACTCGGATTTCCTGTTTTCTAATTCTGTATTATCATAAATACTAAAATACTACTTGTAAATTAATCTCGATTTCTCGTACATAGATCTTCGACAAAAAGGAAGAATCCCGAATTACTTCATCGGTTAATCTATGAACGCTTCCACAGCACAAAAATAAAGCGCAAAATTCATTTTTTATTTCATTGGATTTTCCAGTTAGTTGCAGATAGTTTGCACCGATTGACTGATTTTGTTACCAATATCACAGTTCATCGCCCTTTGTCAGATAAACAATAGTACGTAACGTGAGAAACGTGTGAGAATAATGGAGAATATAGACCTCTATATTGAGACAGACAGGTCATAGGTATTATCTCAGTTTGCACGTGGGGGGAGGTTGGGCATCAACAAAGGGCAGTAAGCCAGAAATCCCCAATTTGATCGCTGTCTGTGAGAAGCTTGACAGATGATAGCCCAGCTTGTGAGAGCACGACATATGGAGCTGTTGATTATAAGTTGTTGACTATCTGCTATATGCTGGACTGTGACTTCATAAAATAAATACCTACATCAAAAATCACACCGATTGGCGTTTTAGGGTTTCGTACCTCAAAAGGATAAAATGGAACCCTTATTGGATCACTTTATTGTCTGTCTGTCTGTCTGTGAAGACCTTTATCTCGGGTAAGATACAAGTTAAAATTAAAAACATATTCTCAAGGCAGTGATTCCTTTGTGCTGTAAAAAAATCAACCCGCTAAGTCCGTAGAATAAGCAGGTTGCTTATTTTTTAAAGTACAATATAGATTTGTCAGTATATATGGCTGTTTATGTCGCAATTTTGTACAGAGCCCTCGGTGCGCGAGTCTGACTCACTCTTGGTATGAGAAAGACTAACTTTGTACTTACTTTTTTGAAGAACAATTAGGAAAAAATAGTTCTGACGTAGATTTCAGCGAATAGTTTTCAAATTTAAATCAAGGATACAAGATAAAGATACAAGGTGTATTTGATATGAAGTTTAATTTATTGTCGTAATACCGTCACCATCTTGTATTCAACAGTTTCCTTCTATTTTAAGCGGATGATAAAACATCAAATAACTTCCCTCAGTGTCAGACTTTTACTGACTAAAACCCATCCATGTTCCTTATTTTGTCTTTTACGTTAAGAGGCCACGGTATCTCGTTCGGAAAACCCGCAACCCAGGTAGGTGGTGGTCCTAGTGGGCCCCTCTGCTTTGTTGACACCTCTTTGAGGCGCGCGTGGAACAGTAACGCGCCGTTGACTGCGCCTGGCGTTACTGGATGGACGGACGATTAGTTACCCATTGCTCACCGTCCATAGGCCCGAATCTACGGTGGCCGGGAGTCGTCTAGCGTCTTCCGCGGTTGTTGGGTTGGTTTGAGGGTCCTGGCAGCTCTTTTTTTTGCGGATGGAACATCATCAACTTGCACGTTTTGCATGATTCAATATACACAAACCAATTAGTTTTACTTACTATTATAGTGTCAAAAAAAACCCGTTATTTAATTTAATCTACATAAAAAATAATTTTATTATTACTAAACCAGATGTGTCATCACCACACCCAAAGTAAATCATTTGCTGCATAATTGTAATCCAAACAATAATGTCAGGACGGCTGTTTCAAAATCGGATTCGTTCCAGTAAATAATTTAATAATGTTGCCTGTAACAGCCACTGTTCCATAATTGCCATATTTAGTGCATTAGTAATATTTGCATGTATTTAATACACGAACTAGCGACTGTATTGTCACAGGCTTTAGTTTTACAAAAGCTGTCTGTTCGACATCTGCTGAGTTAGTGATTTGCTGGTTCTTTCCAAGGTTTTCCCATTTGTGTTAAAAATTTCTAATAATTTTCTTAATCACCAATAAGTATCACCATCAGTTCAAGAATGAGGAGGTAATAGTGATGTTTGAAAGTAAAGAGGCAGCACATTTGTGATAAACACACTTATTTTATTGTTTAGAGTAATACAACGTTTTAGAAGAGTAGAACGGAAGAGGATACAAAATAAAACTAACCTTGACATTTGTATGTAATTCATTCTTTGCATTGCAGCCAACTTAACTATAAAGATAAATATTGCCATATCAATAACAAATAGTTCTATCGAAGTTTGGTCAGTTAGTGATTTTGTGATTGTTTTCATAGTTTTTCTATTTGTAGTAAGAGCTGCTGATAGTATCGTATTTTATTGGTTGATCACCAATCACCATGAGAAAACATACGAAATCAAAGGTTCAACAATTTAAATTATTATTTCTTTAACTAGAATAAAGCGATTGAACGAGCTGTAATCATTCAATCAAATCGATTCACATTGAAAAAAACTAATAAATCATGGGTTTATATTTTTATGTTGGTAGTCTGGCTTGAAAAATGCAAACTACGGAATGTTATTTCATAGCTGTCACGCGTATGAATCCTGAATCGCGTATGAATTCTGCAGGATAATAATAGCACATTTTTTAGGTAAAAACTAGCATATTTTTAATTGTCTCTGTGCTACGCTAGGCCAGCTTAACACGTTCCCTGCGCCATAATTTACAAAAAACTTTCAGCTGGTGCTTTGGAGGCCTAAAAGATCTCGAAACTAATCTACCCTTTGATACGTTTGAAACCTAATGAGTCTCCTCAAGATTCAGTTTTTTTATACTAAAAGAACTTTACACGTTAGATCCTCCCGCAGGGAGTGAAACAACACGATTATATTCAACGCACAATGCAAAAGTCTTGCAAGAGGTCTGATGGATCTCGTAATGCAACGAATGTGTCAGTTTTAAAAAAATAACCCACTGTTTTAACAAGGGGTTAAAAACTAAAATCAAATTCTATTATGTATTCGAGATTTAGTTTTAGGAACTACATTATATTTTGAAATCCACAAGTCCGCAACAAACTCCTATATAAAAAAAAACAGTTTGCTTATAATATCGATGGTATCAATGAAGACGGCTGCAAGTGCTGGCAATCTAACGAATCAGTAAAACTACGCCTGTTTTTCCATAAGGGGTAGGAAATGCTGTAAGGAATCGAAGGCATCGATGTTTTCAATACATCACCAATTTGAAACTTATTAACAATTAATAAAAAAAAAACAATTGTATCAAGGTTAGGTAGGTAAAGTACCGACGAAAAATTTCTATGTGAATGATACGTGGTTATGATTTATGCGTCAGTGCACTCCACCCTGTATAGGTACTTATTAAAAAGTAAATTGATACTTTTCTAAGGTTGATACTAAATGTCACTTCTGCCAGGTTCACATTCGCGGTCTTCGGCAGATCACTACGGTGGACAGAGATGGAGCTATATATAACGCCTATCTGCATCCCTTTTCCACACTGCAACGGTTCGCCGATTCCTGCTAATTTGGCCCTAGCAATAGACGAACGGGGCATGTTGCTTTGACGTGCAACTGACATTCAACCCAAGGGTTGAAGAAATTACGGCATCGAAATTTGGCGCGATTTACAGTCTTCCAAGATAAGATACAATAAGTAACTTCCCCCTCTATATCATAGGGGTCATAAATGTGTGCGTGTGCTGCGTATAACCTGACGTTACCTTATACGTAGTTTTCTGAATAAAAAATACAAAATATATTTTTTTATAAAATTGTAGTTAAATTGTTTGGAAAAAGCACAATCAGTATCAGCCATTGATATGAATAAATTCTCAAAATTATTTGTTATTTCTGTGAAATGATTGTTTTTAATGTTAAAATTGACTTATTTGTTATTTTATTACGTAATACAAAGGAAAAGTGATAAAATATTAAATCTATGATCCAAAATAAACTCAATGAAAATAATGTAAAAGCATGCTATCTGTTAAGGTTTATTTCGATGTTTGGTACATTGCGAATTTTATGTATCGTCGTAAAGATCAACTAGTACATTCGCTGGTTGTTAAAACTTTATTGTTGTGGAAATGCAATATAATAGTAAAATATATTTATTGCTACAAAACAATTAATTGTCATATTTTGTACATAATAAAGTTTTGAGTAATATTTTACTTTTATCACACACACTCAATATTTTATGGTATGGCCATTATATTATGTTTATAGGAAAATACCTTGATTGTTAATCGTTTAATATTAAAAAAAAATATATTTATAAAACTGGCTGACAGCAATAAGGAACACCATGGCTCGCAAATTAAAAAAAAAGGAGATTAAAAAATATATCACCGAATAAGCATAAAGGGGAATACCAAAATCCACATATAATCTGCAACCCTCATTGCAAAATTGATCGCACTCATTAATAATACGTAACCTAACCTAAAACGTTACCGCAATGACAAATTACGGGCACAAGTGAGGCTTGCATGCCCTTAACATATAGCGAGGATGATTTTTCAATCCGCACCCATTATCTAGCGATTACAAGGGTGGGTCCAGACAGATTTGGGATGTTTTTGCGAGTTTTCGCGTAGCGCTGACAGGGGGCGCGCGGGGTGTAACGACCCACCATGATTTATTGACGTCACTGGCGAGCTGTTATTTTTTAAACCCCGTTTTATCTTAAACGTTTTTCGATCAACGGTCTATGAGATTAACGGTGGTGTGACGTAACGTATAAAGGGTGGGCTCCAGACAAAGGAAGGTAGTTTGGGAAATGTGTGCAAGCGCGGTCAAATATTTCCCGTTTGGTAAGACAATTTAGGTTGTCATCTACACGCTAAGAAGGACGAATTTGGTAAGATTCGTGGTTGTAGCAGATTATAAGTAGTTTTTAACGTTCGAAAAATGAATTTGTTACTAAGTAGTTTTTGTGTTACGCAAAATATTTCATTTTAATTAATTCCGTGTTCGTTCTGCTTTGGTCTTTGAGTCAACACCTCTCAAAGATGCGCCGTGGAGGGACAAAGCTTGCGTTTTGTTAATTTTGGGTGCACAGCATGCTAATTATTGTTTTTCCTACATGTGCATATTTTTGCGGTAGAAGGGTGGTGCTGCATCACAAAGTAGAATTAAAAACTAAATGTCGTGTTAAATAATGCCATGGATTTCTGCTAAGTAATGCCTGATTCTATAACTTATTTATTTACTAGCTTTCGCCCGCGGCTTCGCCCGCGTTAAATTTGGGGTAACACAGTTCTCCTTGTGCCTTATTGATTTGTAATAGCAACGCTAAGTTTTCCCTTTTCTTCCCTCTTTCTCCCTCACATCCCACTTTTTTCAAATAAAAATTATCCTATGTCCGTCTCCTGGTTCCCAACTATCTATGTACAAAAATTCATCACAATCGGTTTAGCCATTAAAGCGTGAAGAAGTAACAAACAAACAAACTCACTTTCGGTTTTATAATATTAGTAAGGATAGTATTCAAAACTAACACAAATAGCATCTACCTACGAGTTATAGGCACAACAGCGCCTAGACAAAGGTCACCTCGCATTCGCAATTCGCCCCGCGGTTTTGCCTGCACAGACCAAAATGAAAAGTTTATATGTTAATCCAAGATATAAACTTCTTTGCTCCAGATTTCATTCAATTCCATTTAAATAGTAGTTTTTGCGTGAAAGAGTAGCAAATGCCCATTCTCTAAGCTTTCGCATTTATAATATTAATAGGATTTTACACGCTATTTTTATTTTAAACTAGCTTTTGCCCGCGGCTTCGCTCGCGTTAAATTCAGGGTAACACAGTTCCTCTTGCGCCTTATTGATTTGTAATAGCAACTATAACAGTTTTCCCTTTTTTTCCCTCTTTCTCCCTCACATCCCACTTTTTTCAAAAAAATATTAGCCAATATCCGTCTCCTGGTTCCCAACTATCTCTGTACCAAAATTCATCAAAATCGGTTAAGGCATTAAAACGTCAAGAGGTAACAAACAAACAATCTCACTTTCGCTTTTATAATATTAGTAAGGAAGTAAGGATTACAGTTTTAAAAAGCGAACTACCAGAACATCTCCTATACTACGAGATAGTAGCTTAGCAACATCAATGAATCGTTTGAAAACATTTTCCGTCTTCAAGCGCTCGTATGTTGTAAAGGCTACAAATAGTGAAAAGGGTTCTATCCATCAGACCGTCGACATTAAGCGCTATTCATCGATTGCTCAGCACGAAGCCACGGTAACTGTTCCGATTCGAATCGTCAATGCATCGTTAACTACCGCAAGATGGCGCTACTAGTTTCATGGTATGTTGGACATTTTACTGTAATGAGCTGTTTTGTGATTGTAACATAGTTTAACTGTAAATGAAAGAAACGATGGCCGAATAAACATCAGGCTATTTTTCAAGATACTAACGTCGTGAAAAGGTTGTGGATTTTTGTGGCCCCTAATAATCGTTATTCAACTCAGTTATGTCATCATACGAAGCGGAAAAATAATATCAAACTTGAAAAGGTCTGTCAACAAACTAATTTCACGCACGCTAAGCCGATACAACTCAGTACACCGTCCGTTCGTGTACCTAAACATCGTATCGTAATATCGCGCTCCCCATATTCCATCAAACCGAATAGCCTTCCGCTTTTCCAATACCTCAACGGCTTACCCTAATCCTTATGTACTCTTTTCCATAAACGGAAGAAAAACTTTGCCTTTTGATACTTCAAAATCGTCCAGCAATAAAGGTCTCATCCGAAGATATTCGGAAAATTACACTTTCCTATATCAAAATATCTTCTCCGATATAAAACATGACAAGGGTCTTGAATTGTCTGTGACTAACGAAATTCCTAACTTTTTTGTATTCGAATAATGCTCCAATTATACGAGTGATAACTTTCACATTTACCAAAGACCATCCTCGTTATTTCAGTCCGAATATAAATAAAACATCAGTCAAATAATTCGTTCATTCACTTCGGCGGTTGAATTTTGATTCGAACCGACTCTTCTCAATTTACATGCAAGAGACAGTGAACGTGATAGCTTATTCATATTCATTTTTTCAATTTAAATAGATAGGTACTAGTCATCTGTACAGCCTTTTACTAAATAAATTCAGGTCGGCTTCCAGTCTAACCGGATGCAGGTCAGGTGACAAATCCTATTTGACCTCCAAAACTCAGTCACTAACCAAATGACTGACCAAGGTGACAGACTTTCAAGCAATCGGCTGCCTGTAACGACTGTCAAAGATAAAAATTACAGCCAAATTTGTGTAATGTTTGGTCACCCTTCCATGGACTAACCTAGGCAAGCGGCAGTTGATATTTAGACATGATCTACATACTAATAATTTGTTTAAACGATGGTCAAAAGTTGTTATTTTTTATTTAAACAGGCGAGTAACAACATTGCTTGTACCCATAAAAGCAATGTTTTGTATTATTCGATCTGTGACATTATTTTAAGTCTGCGTCTAAGTGTAGGATAAAGTTTTATCATTATCATTATAATTATGTATATTATCCTTACTTATATTATAAAAGCGAAAGTGAGTTTGTTTGTCACGCCTAAATGGCCAAACCGATTTTGATGTATTTTGGTACAGAGATAGTTGGGACCCTGGAAATGGACATAGGCTAAAAAGAAGAAAAGGGGAGAGAAAGATATTTTTTTCGATCATCCTGCTGGTTAAAGTTAGCGATAGCCCAAAGTAACTATGCCACGCGGACGAAGTCGCGGGCTGAAGTTAATCGTTTATAACTTTCGGATTGTTTTGACTTTATTATAATGAAAGTTGTCTTCAAATAACACTAATGGCTTGAAAATGTAATGATGAATGAGCTTAAAATATTGTTTCAGAACGGAAAACAACTACTAAAGTCTTATATAAATAGAAAAAAGCAAAACTGAATCCTAAATTTCTAACTCCTCAAAGTAAACAGAATTTTCCAATAACTAATCTTCCTATCTTTTAAATATTTTTATCCGATAAATAGCCTTCGAATATCCGTCGAAGCAGACACGTAGTGCCCAATCAGTGAGATCTCGTTTCTTTCTTCATTAGAGCTGCATCAAAAAGCTTATTCCGCTTAAATTAAATTGGTTCAATAATCCGGCTCAGCGATAGTTGCTTTGTTCAATGAAGCCAGTTTGAACGCGTCTCTAAAAAAAGAAAATACGGTGTGCATGCAATCAAGCGTCCCCACTGCGATTAGCTCGCGAAAGCCGATGACACGTACTCACCATTTTATTATGCCTATATGCACTCTGTGTGCACCTTGTTATTTTAAATTGGACGCGCAATTTGAGAGAAATCGAATAATCAACATGTTTATATTCATTGCCTTTGCATTGCTCTGTAATCCATCCTATGTAGCAAGCACCTTTTGTTTTTTTTAGACAGATGAAAAGTTTTCAATGATTTTTCTCTCATAACATAACGTAAAGGAATATTCTCATCCATAATCTGGGAGACGAGGGAAAATAGCGCATTTGAGTATGCCTTGAATAGTTTAGAGATGCAAAAATGCTTGTAATCTTAGGAACTCCCGGGAATTCAGCTTTGTGAGTTATTTTATTGCAATGAAATGTTTTGCAGTGTTGAGCTTAAGTTAAGTCTTGTACTTTTGGAGCTCGAGTTCGAGCTCTTTAATATGAATTCTAAAATGAGAAGATACTAAGATATCATATTTAAGGTTTTGTTTTACATTGTTTCAAGTATTTTATTTTTCGATGTTGCAATAACCATTTTATGGAATTAAGTAATTAATTCGATAATGTGGCTGTTGGCTGTTGTTAATTACAAATGTTTATTACAAAATAGTCTACAATCAAAACAAAAACCAATATTAAATCAAATCAAATCAAATCAAATCATTTATTTCAATTAGACCATTACAGGCACTTTTGAATGTCAAGAAACAAAATGAATCTACAGTCCCGGTCACAAGGCATAATAACTTGTGAAAGTACTGCAGTTGCCCATTCCAAAGCGTTGATCTCTATGGAGAAGAATGGGCAAGAAACTCCATGGACACTCTTTTAAATTCTAATATTTTTACAAAATAGTATTTACATCATTCGTGTTGAGATTATACAAATATGTGAGAACGATGTAGAAAGACGTGCACAGTAAGAGCGTCCAGAGTAAATAAAAAACAAAATTCAATTTAAATCTAAATAAAATAAAAATGACCGTGGTAGTTAAAAAATGACCAGTCCCAACTGACAGCGCCCGTTCACGAACATGACGTATGGATCAGCCCCATTCAGCTCGACCATTTTGAAGGGAGCTAAATGACCCGACACACCCGCCACCATCAGTGAGACATTTAAGTGAGCATGACACTATTAACCACCAGGGCTTCGTCAAGTCAATGATAATACATAGCACTCACATATGGGCTTAATAATTATACAATACTAGAGAATTGATTCTATACATTGCAAAGATAGTCTTACAATCTTCTGCAGCGTCCATTATAGCTTCGGATACTTAGTAATGAGTTTACCCCTATGCTTGAGGAGCAGGACCAGCATTGAGCCAAGCATTTTTATCATCAATATAATCCCCCAACTTATAATATGCTTGCCTACATAGTGTGCGTTTAATACAAGATTTAAATTTCGTTTCATTCAGTTGAAGAATGTGGGGAGGTATTTTATTGTAGCATTTCAAACAGTACCCCATGAAAGATGAGTCTACTTTAGCTAACCTGAAACCTGGTTGAACTAATTGGTCCCTATTTCTAGTATTATAATTGTGTCTGTCACCTCTTTTACTAAAAAGATGCGAGTTTTTCCTGACATACATGATGTTTTCATAAATATATTGACAAGGTACTGTCATGATGTTAATATCCTTAAACTGTTCCCTTAAAGAATCTCGCCTACGTAGGTTATATATGGCTCTAATGGCTCTTTTCTGCAGAATAAATATAGACTCGATGTCTGCAGCCCGTCCCCAAAGTAAAATACCGTATGACATTATACTATGAAAATAACTAAAATAGACTAGTCTCGCGGTATCAACATCAGTAAACTGACGGATTTTTCTAACAGCATATGCTGCTGAACTAAGGCGTCCTGCAAGAGATGTTATATGCGGACCCCATTGTAGCTTTGAATCGAGTGTTATTCCCAAGAAAACAGTTTTTTCGACGAATTCTAGTTTCTCTTGATTCAATACTATGTCACACTCGCTGTTTTTGACATTTGGTAGAGCAAATCTTATACACTTCGTTTTTTTCCCATTTAATACTAAATTATTAGCGGTAAACCAATTATGTACCTGCATTAGGGCATTATTTACGTCGTCAGGATTTGTGGCACGTCTGTTTATCTTAAATATTAAAGAGGTATCGTCAGCAAACAACACCATTTGTGGTTGGTTTTTAAATAAATGGGGTAGATCATTAATATATACTAAAAAGAGGAAGGGACCTAATATCGATCCTTGTGGTACACCCATCTTTACATTTAAACCCATTGAATTGACACCATTTATTTGTACTTGCTGCTGTCTATCATTTAAATACGATTTTACTAAACTAAGGGCAAGTTTCCCTAGGCCGTAATGTTCAAGTTTTAAGAGAAGGGTTTCGTGGTTCACGCAATCAAATGCTTTTGAGAGGTCACAAAAGATCCCTATGGCATCCTGTGCCTCTTCCCACGCAGTAAATATGTGTTTCAATAGGGTGACACCGGCGTCAGTGGTACAACGTCCTTTGGTGAAACCATACTGCTTTTCATGTAATATTTTATTGGTGTTAAAGTGGTTGAGCATTTGGTTAAGCATTACCTTTTCAAAAACCTTGCTGAAAACCGGCAAAACGGATACGGGTCTATAATTATTGGTGTCTTTACTGTCCCCAGATTTGAACAGTGGTATTACCTTGCTGTATTTCATAAGGTCCGGGAAGACTCCTTGGTCCACACACAAATTAAATATTAAGGCTAAGTACGGTGCTATAGTCTCAATGATAGCTTGACAAACTTTAATTGACAATCCCCAAAGGTCTTCGGTTAATTTGATTTTTATTTGTTTAAAAGCTTTAATGACGACAGTGGGGTTAATATGCTTAAACTGAAACTCAACCGAGCATGGTAAAACGTTTGCTCTTAATAACTCAACAGAAAGCAAGGGTGAGGAATTTAACGTTTCTGTAGTTTTAATTGGGATACTAGTAAAGAAATCCACAAATTCTTGAGCAACTTCGTTTTTAGTGGTTAGAAGACCACGTGAAGACTCTAGTGTAATATCATTATTATATTTTCTATTTCTATTAGTTTCGCTATTGATTATTTTCCAAACCGTCTTAATTTTATTATCAGCGGATTTAATCTTGTTGCTTATGAATAAGGCTTTAGCTACCTTGCAGGTGTTTTTAAACATTTTTGAGTAAGTAGCAACGTAGCGATTGAATGTTTCCGAGTTGATGTAAGGCTTAAGGCCGTAAAGCTCAAACAGTCGTTCCCTACTTTTTCTTATACCCTTAGTTGCCCAATCACTAAACATAAACTTTGGGCTAATAGATTTAGTTTTTAGTTTTAGCGTATCATTGAACTCTGTGTAGACAACCGAAAAGAATTCCTCATAAAAATGATTTACATTATTAATATCATATCCCGGAATGCCTAGATTACTTATTAAATTATTGTTAAATTTATTTAAATTGCTTGGTGTTATTTGTCTAGACTGTATCTGAATTTTTTGTGATGATGTGTAGGACTCGAAAACGACGGTTTGACCGCTGTGATCAGAGGGAAGGTAATTTACAATGGATTTATCTAAGAAGTCGCAGCAACAGAAAACGTTATCAATACATGTAGCGGTATTTGTAGTAATTCGGGTTGGCTCCGAAAACACATTCAACAAATTAAATGATTTAAAAAGATTTAAGAATCTACTGCTATTTGAATTTTCATCTAAAATATTGATGTTAAAGTCACCACAGATGACTAGCGATTTATTACCTGTTGCAAGTTTTGCCAAAGCATCTTCCATTACTGACTCAAATATCGAGTAGTTTTGATAATTTGGGGGCCTGTAAACACACACTATGACATGCCTATCCAGCTCAACACAAGACAATTCAATATTATGTTCAACCGATAGATCAATTATATCAGAACGACTTCTAAATTTAATACTATTTTTGACTAAGATTAGTGAACCCCCACGCATCTTAGATTTACGGTTAAAGCAACTGCCTACACTGTAATTTTCATAATTATTTAACATTTCATGATCTTTTAGCCAATGTTCGGTGAAACATACAATATCAAACTTGGTTTTTTCTAAAAACAATTCAATCTCTAGTTGTTTTGAAGAGAAACCTTGAATATTTTGATGAAATAATTTCAAGGAGTTCTGCTTAGCCCCTTTTTTAAATTTAACTATTTGAGAGCCAGAAGGTAATTAAAAAAATAATAACTTTAACGACTATTTGAATTAGATTTGTGGTTTTTGTTTTATAGTCCTGATAAGACGATAGTAATGAAGCTGTCGCAACCGTCAACCACACCGTCGGTCATTTCATAGAGGCTTGAAAAGATGCAAAAAATAATGACTTAAATGGAGTGGGCTTAAGCTAAAGTTACATTGAGCTTAGCTGCAAATATTTCTCAACGCCAGCAGAATTTTTTATTTCTTCCAATTCACGACAAAATTTTCCAAAAGTAAATTGTGAAATATTCCACTCGATGTTGAATGGCTTCTCAAAATAAACCCGGAAAGCATAAAGTCCTAAAACAACTTTCCAGCTTTAGAAAGTTATAGAGGGCCCCCTTGTGAAATAGGTTCGATGAGATAGTTTCAAGTCACTGTGAACAAGTTTACTTACAACAGAATGGGCGGGTCAACTTTGAATTTCACTACCAATTTCTATTGTGTGTCAAAAATACGGAAGAAGTTTTTAAAAAGTGATAATAACAAGGTGAAAAGTTTTGCAGGACGTCGATTTCATCAGGCTTACAAACATAATGTGGGACAAGTTGGCAACGCGGGCGTCCGCTTCAAATTTCGTAATACTTTAAGCAAACTTGTGAAGCAAAGTTAGCGAGTTGGCGGGGGAACAGGTGCTGCATCGAATGCGTCCTGATATTCAGCGGATCATGCACATAGAAATCAGAAGACGTGCCTTTGATTCCCTCGCTGCTACTCTGCTAAACGATAAGTTTTGTTTTTATTGCTGCATAACAAGACTACGAAATTCTTTAGTACTGGAAATAAAACAGAATTTTATTTTCTTTCTTATAATCGTGACGGAATTATTATGATCTGTAAACTTGTGAGCCTTGCCAACATTTATAAACAAGAGGATTAATGTGACAATAAAATATGCATACAGCCACTATAAAAAATATCCCGGTTTTTCATTTTTATTCTTAAGTCTCGTCTAGTGATTTGTATTTCCATGTCAGTCGTACGTTCATGGTATGCAGGGTGCCGCGTTGGGGGTGGCAGTGCAGTTCGAACGAGATAACGAACCCGTTCGAGAGCTACGTGCCTTTCCTGACTCCGTCTGTCAAACTTCGGATTGATTATTTTGTGTATATCCGTGTATGGTCCGTAAGTTTGGATAACTTCAAATATCTACAGTTTGTGAACACCTATTATCATTGAACTTGGAGCATAGCATTTTATACCAAAATTGAGATGATTCATTATTGTTTCAATCAACTTTTGTTCTTAATCAGCAAAACTACAACGTAAAGATAAATACGAAAACCTGCAACAATAGAACAATACCTTCGCCATTTTGTGCTACAATTCAAAGATCAACCCAAGCCTTGTCATTACACAACATTGTTCTAATAAGGCCAAGTTTATACGTTTCAACTGACGACGAAAAAAATAAAAGGCAAAGCTTAATAGCATGCCTGGGTCGGGCGAATACCGTAGCTTATTTATAAAGAACAAAGCTGATTAAATTGCTGTTGAGACCGACGAGATGGTCTTTATTGGGGCGCTCGGTTGCGGTCGGGGGCGGTCGAGATCTTCTATACATCGTGAATTTTCTCCCGCGAGGTATATGCGGGCACAAATTCAGTTTAGTTAGGTGTTTTGGCTGGGAAATATACATTTTTAAACAAGTTGTGATGAGAGTTTTTCTTTTGTGGTTTGTGGGTCTCTTTTTGAGCGGTGTTAAGCTTGTTCGTCTGGTGTTTTCTTACACTTCCCTTAAAGTATCTGCTGTTTTTAATTACTCTGAAAATAATTAATTAAAAAAAAAAAACAACGGTAAATCTCGACCCTAGTTTATTCAAAATATACCGTTTAATAAAATTGTAATAAATACGTCGAAAGAATTTTATAATAAAATGAAAAATTCGCATGATAAATATTCATAAAATTTCATATGTCATGCCGTTGGTGGATGGGACATGGCAATCATTAATCATTCTTATTGTTATAGGTTTGTTGTTACAATATTTTTATATTCGTTCGTTCGGAATGTGGGAGCATGTGCTTTAAGTATGACAGTGCAGCAGTGGCTCGTAAACAGGACGGCCATATGGGTTTTTAGGGTTTCGTACCTCAAGAGGAAATAACGAAACCCTTATTGGATCACTTTGTTATTCGTCTACTGTCTGTCAAGACCCTTTATCTTGAGAGCGCGTAAAGGTATCGAGTAGAAATTAAAACCATTTACTCAAGTCTGTGATCAACCGGCAAAAAGTTTACGGCGAAAGAAATGGCCGTTTATGTCGCAAGTTTGTACGGAGCCCTCGTTGACTCGTCTGACTTGGTCTTGGCCGGGTTTTTATCCAAAAAGAGCTTTGGTTTTCTGAGCCTTTTAAAAATGTTCAATAGTTTTATTTTTGTATACGTCCTGCATTTATCTTCTTCATATATATAAAATTCTCGTGTCACAGTTTTCACTGACATACTCCTCCGAAACGGATTGACCTGTTTTTAATAAAATATTATATGTGGGCTAGCTTTTGCCCACGGCTTCGCTCGCGTTAAATTCAGGGTAACACAATTCCCCTTTCCTGATTTGCAGGTACCTGCGACCTGTGGTTTTGCCCTTGCGCCTTATTGATTGTAATAGCAAAGCTAAGCTTTCCCTTTCTCCCTCATTTCAAACTTTAAAAAAAAAATGCCCTATGTCCGTCTCCAGGGTCTCAACTATCTCTGTACCAAAATTCATCAAAATCGGTTTAGCCATTAAAGCGTAAAAACGTAGCAAACAAACAAACTAGTAAGTTACGTATATTTTAACTTAGACGGTATTATTTTTCATATAATAAAATGCAGGCACTCCACCTTACAGACATAATCTAAAAATAAAATAAAGTAGGTAAACACCGGAGTAACCCAATATTTTATTAAAATGCAGATCCTGGCAAGCACGTTGAAAGTACATGCAAACTAAGGTGGCTGCAAGTAAATTGGTACTTATCTCCCGACTCGGATAAAGGTTGATGAATGAGTATAAATCCCGTATATGTACCGAGGAAACTCCGGAAAATTTATCCAGGCCTCCCGGGAATAATGGGTCATCGCATAAAATCAAAGGGGCTAGATCGCAAAGTACGCCGTTATTTGTAACTGGTTGGTTGTACTGGGTGATAAAGCTTAATTAAGTCAAACCCTGGGCGCGGTATTAGTCCTAGATAAGGTTTTGTACGTTTCGTGTTCGAATTTTATTGAATCTTTATTGAGTGTGTCTAGACTAGACGAAATAGATTTACGTAGTTGAGCTTTGATTATTGAAAAAGAATCAAGAGGCTTTGGCAAGACGCCGTTAGTGTCTGCAAGAAGGCTTCAATCGCTCGATTTGCTGTTACTTATTTCTTTTTTATTTTCACTAAAGACTTTTCTGTAGTTGACAGTGTGTGGTGTTTATATTAGAATAGTGCTTTCGGCAACAAGTGCACTATCAACGAGTTCATTAACACTTGTTAGTAAAGAAACTCTTTTAGTGGTTTACATAACGTGAGTGATTGTTATATTACTTTAGCTTTTAAGTAAATGTAAAGAAACGTCTTGTCAATAAGTTACCAGAATGAAAGATGTGTTCCATATTTAAAATAAAATAAATATAAAAATTACTTTTCCAGATTTAAACGGAGGCTGTAGCCGGAACCGACTCCTCTTTTCTATTTTAAATATAAATTATATTAGTGGTTATAATTGTATCAAACGGGTGGTCACCCATCCACTGACCAACCTAGGCAAGCGCGGCTTAACCTAAAGATGGACGGCGCGGTGCAATTATTTAGCCACAAGCTCCTCTCGTTTCCATCCACCAATCAACTGAAAAGCTAACTACAAGTTAAATCATACCTATATCTGCGTTATTACTGTTTGGAACGAAATGTATGCAGGAAAGCGTGGCCGACCGTACATCACGGGATTAATGCTCGCACCCGATCTCTAACTAACATGGCTGCCATAAAGGCAAATATTATCCGCCTCGCTTGAAACACTAGGACAGCAGGAGCTTCTAGGAGCTTCTATTGGTTTAATGGTAAAATATCATGATGATGCAGACTGGGTGAGCCGTGGTTTTGATAGTATTTTGACATGAATGCAACAGTAAAATGATGCTATTAGTTACTGGATTTAAATAATAGTTTGACTGCTTGTAGTTTATTTAATACTAGCTGTTCTCCGCGGTTTCACCGACGCTGCTCAGCACCTGTTGTGCGTGATGTTATATAGTCTATAGCCTTCCTCAAAAAATGGACTATCCAACACTAAAAGAATTATCCAATTCCAACCAGTAGTCCCTGAGATTAGCGCGTTCAAACAAACAAACAAACTCTTCAGCTTTATAATATTAATAATATATAAATATATATAAAAGTATAGTATAGTATAGAAAAGCTGACGGGATGAATCCTTTTTCTTAACGTGTCGATTACAACATAAATTGAGGTCTCTAAAATTGGCGACGTTTTTCGCACTTTCAGTGCTTCCATCAGCTGAATTGTCAACCAACAAGACAGGCAGAAATTATGTAACGAGATCGCGATTAAACAACTTCATATGTTATTGAATAAAAAATGGGCCAAGAGCGAGTCAAACTCGAGCACCGAAAGTTCCGTACAAATTTGCGATATATAAACAGTCATCTTTTGACTGCGTAGACTTAGAGGGTTCATTTTTACAACACAAAGTGACCTCAGAGTTGAGGTTTTTTATTTCAACTCGATACCTTCTCGTTCCCGAGATAAACGATTTTGACAGACAGTAGACGGATAACAAATCAAATCAAATCAAAATCTTTATTTCAGACCAAGCGATCCATATAGTGTTAGTATCAACTTAGCCTATGCTAGTTAAATTAACAAAGTGATCCACTTAGGGTTCCGTTTTTTTTTAGTTTGAGTTACGTTTCCTTAAAACAACAGATGACAGTTGAGAATCGAATGATATTGGTATTAGCTGGCGTCCGTGGCTTAGCCCGCGTGATGATCGAAAAAAAAGTATCCTATGCGTTATTCCAGCATCTATCGCTGTGCCAAATTTTATCAAGATCCATGCAGCCGTTTTGATGTGAAAGAGTAAAATACATCCATACACAGACATTCGCATTTATAACACTATGTAATATTAGAAGCAGGATTACGTTTTAAAATATCTGTTACAGACCTGCCACAAATTCCCAAACAACACATTGTTTTATTTGAATTTTTTGGGAGATTGATATAATATGAAAAATAAATTCGTAATACACTTTTTCGACAGGCATTACCCCAGGGCATTTATATTCACAGGTTTATAGTGCATACGTGTGTTGTTAATTCAAAACAAAACTCAATGAAATGGGAGTCATCCCAGGAGATTGAACTTAAAGTGAAGGGGTGTCAGACGGTAAAAAATGATGTTTTAAGCTAAAAAACGTCTACTAAGTAATAATAGAAACGTTGTATTTATATAACTTTAAATACTTTATTAATGGGGTCGATCTTTAAAAGTTTATTGAAGATGACGCGACCATAGTTTAATTTGCCCAAAGAGGTCAAGCTGTTTTGACATGACATTGTTCATCCTTGCCTGACTCCTCTTTTGACTGGAAAGATTAGGCCATTCTTTCATTAAAAAAATTGTTGGTCCAGAGTGGCAACTGTAGGCCTACTATGACGTCTTAAAGCAGAACTTATTTCACTGAGTGAAAGAGATGCTGCTAGACACCCTGTATAGCTCTGTCTCTTTCCCTCAGTGGAATAAGTTCTGCTTTAAGAAGTCGTGGTAGGGTAGCTGATAACCCAATACCGAGAAAAATGGAAAGCTTTGTAGGAGGCCTTTACCTGATGGGGGTTCCAGTACAGTGAAATACTACTTACCTACTTAAAATATGATTTGTTTTTTATATTGTTAAAAATTTGATGTATAGTAAGTTAATTTAAGTTACATAGGTATACATATTTTTATTTATTAAAAAAAAGGTAAGAAACAACATGTATGTTTTAATTTGTTAAACTGGAAATATAAGGCTTTTTTTAATGTTCTTCCACTAAAACGCCTGGAACCAATTGTGCTAACATTATTAGTTTTACATTGGCTAGCCCCATTATGTTTTGAATAAGTTCTGATAATTTTATTTTTATGCTTAATTTACATAAAGTAATAGCTATGCTCAACGGTTAACTCGCTGCTTGCCGCCTAAGTGTCGTAACGTGATTATATACATATAATAACCTTCCCCGATAAATGGGCTATCCAACATCAAAACTAAAAGTAGCAGTAGTTTAGTGGTAAGACTAGCTGCATTAGAAAACCTGCCCAGAGCAAATGCGTATATTTTATTTCTATCAAACGCTGGGTGCAATGTAAATACTAATATTATACATATAAACCTATCTCTTTGAATCGCTCTATCTACATATTAAAAAAAATCCATTATATCAATATCCGTTGCGTAATTTTAAAGATCTAATTAGGTATATATAGGGACAGACAGAAAGCAGGAAGGGACTATGGTTTTCTATACTAATAATATTAAGAGGAAAGCTTTGTTTGTGCGTATCGAAGAGGCTCAAAACTACTGACAAACGAACAATTTTTCATTAATAGTAAGAAGCTACATTATCAGGAAGTAACATAGGGTGAACAACATCACGCTACTACCCACGGGATCGGGGTAGGAACTAAAGACGCGGGTGAAACCACGCAAAACAGCTAGTATACCATATATTAGTAAAAGAGTAGATCCGTACTTTCTATTATGCATCATTGGAATTTTTTTATTATTTTCGAACCCGAACTTGATAACTAAAGATTCTATTCAACCTGTACTTCGTGACTATTCCCAGCGTACTCTCTGAAATAGTAATAACCAATATGCTCAGTTCAATGCACTTCTTCGACTAAGAAATATAGATTATTTTATTAGCAGCCATTTCTTTTTCTGAATTACCTATAATGCGACTGTCGCAATAAATTGCACGCAGTCGTGAAGCCTGCAATATGTATCGGAAGACGCGTAGACGTCGGAAATTGAAATGGGGAAATCAAGGATAGGAGCTCCTATTTTTTAACTTATTTATAGTATTCATAATATTTGACGCCTGATTCAGAAAGCAGTACTCCTCGATACAGTCCGCATTGTTAGGAGGTTTCTGTATGTGAAACCAACCCTCACCACTGGTAGCTTGGATTCTGCCCCGATACCGGTGGAAACCTATTTTATATATTTTTTTTATTAAATAAATTTATTTAATACTGACTGCGACCCGCAGTTTCTGGCGTGGTAATAGAATATACAATTTATCTTTATGGATTGTAGTCTATATGTTATTCTGATATATAAGCTATGCTTATAGTAAAGTTTCATTAAAATGCATTTAGTAGTTTTTGCGTGAAAGAGTAACATTAACATTAATCATTAACATCCATACATTCATCCAGCCGTACAAACTTTCGCGTTAATAATATTAGTAGGATATAATCAATGAAGATTTGTTTTTTTTTTTGGTTTATTATCTCACTGAATATTTTAAGATATTTGAAACAACTCAACGAAGAAATCCCGTCTCCAACTGTTCGTATATTGTTTATACCTAGGTCTGATTTCTGTTACCTACCTCAGGTCTTTGTCCATACTCCTTGTACCTAAGTACTCGTATCTACTCTACAATGCAAAGCAGCTTAGTTTCAAGATTACACTTCTGAGAAACGAAGAAGTTGCCTACTCTAAGTTTCATAGCATTTTACTACTAAACTATTTTCAACCTTATCTTAGCACACTTAACAAAATGCTTTCAATCTACAATTTGTAACGGTGACCAAAAGGTCCTCGGATAGATTCCCAGATACCGTGTTATTGGGTTTTTCGAATAGGTTTTTTAGTGGCAGTCTGGATTTGGACCCGGTTGATGCCCGGCAATATGCTCGACCCCTATTAATGTAGTTAATGTAGATCTATTTATTCTAAAATCCTTTTTACGGAAATGATTAAATAACACTTCCCGCAGTGGGCGTAGCGGAAGGGTGTAAGGCTTTTACTGACTAAAACTATCCGTGTTCCTGCGTTTGCCATTTGTGTTTCGGGGCCGCGGTATCTTTTTAGAACAACCCGCAACCCCGGCAGGCAGAGGCCCTGGTTGGCCCCTCTGATAAAATATACCTTACTCTTCAAAAATTACAGGCGTGACGTTATCCTTACTTAATATTATAAAAACTAAAGTGAGTTTGTTTGTCTTCACGCCTAAATGGCTCAACCAATTTTGATAAATTTTGGCACAGAGATAGTTGGGATCCTGGAAACGGCACATAGCCTAAAAAAAATTACCAAGAAAAGGGGGAGAAAGAGGGAAGAAAAGGGGAGAGTTTTTTTTTCGGTCATCACGTGGGTTAAAGTTAGCGTTAACCCAAAGCAACTATGACACGCAGACGCGGGCGGAAGCTAGTATTACATAAAATAGTTTTATGAGATAGAATATTGGTTATCGGCAAAATCATGTAGCTCATAAATTAAAGTGCCCAAAGGCGCAAAAGTGTACATAATATTGGCATCCAATTCCGGCTTAGCCGAAATTGAGGGTTTGTTCACATCGCGAGCAACACCTGTGCACAAAATGAACGACAATGGGTTCGTGTTTGCGAACTCGTGCACAAATTACGTGCATTTTATTGAACTTATGTATACGGTAGTGGTGGGGGAATGCATGGATAGGGCGGATCTTGCAAATTAATCGGACTGTGTTAGAACAAAGGCGAATGTTAATAGTAGAAAGTATTGACGGGCCTGTTGGTTTAGTGGTTAGTGGCCCTAACTGCTGAGCCGGAGGTCGTGGGTTCGATTCCCACCCAGGACAAACTTTGTGTGATGAGCATGATTGTTTGTTCTGTGTCTGGGTGTGATTTAACTATAATATGTATGTATTTATAAATTATATAAGAATGTATATCAGTTGTCTGGTTACCATAACACAAGCTCTGCTTAGCTTGGGATCAGATAGCCGTGTGTGAGTTGTCCCAAGATATTTATTTATTTATTTTATTTATTAAGGCTATTTTGAATTGATTTGCATTACTCCGTAAGTTGATGCACAAAACTAGTCATTAGTATTTCTTACTTTGCAGGCTGTTATAGAGATCCTTTGTTCTTTAAATATGAGTAATGTATCAAAGCCAAATGAATAAGAAATGCCAAAACTTTTAGAATATGTGTTTTGTTTAATGTTATGTGTAGGTACTTGCGTAGATCGAAACAACATGCTGTGCAGTGATATGAAATTGTTTAGATCACTGCATAACACATTGGTGTTCATTGATCGAAAATAGAATCAACATATCGTGTTCATTTTAGTCGTTTAACTAAATGGTAGAATTACTAAAATACTGACTAGTTTAGAAATTAAGTCGTTTTTGTTTTACATATTTATAAATTCTAACACGTAAATATTATTTTTTATTATTCTTATTATTTCTTCTTAATTAATATTTTTAAATATCTTTTTAAAAAAATTAAAAAGAGAGCTACCGGTATCGGGAACAAGGTACAAGCGATCGGCGGTCAGGGCACCAGAGAAAGGAATCTTAAGGGTTTTTTTTTCTATTTCAACAAGAATTATTGTTATAGAAATTTGTTAAGTAACAAAGAAAATATTAAACAGATGGATGATAGACTAACAGAACAGAGAAGAATTTCAGAAGAAAGGGGATTACACCGAACCGTTGATCACGTGAATGATTTCAGGGTAAAACAATGATATTGAAATGACGATTTAAAAAGAAGTACCTTATTATCTAACAGGCCATATCTTTCCAAACCCGTTTGTCATGAAGACTTTAAAAAATAACAGTGAAAAAGACAAAGTTACGCATTTATTAGTATGAAAATCTTTATACATATATGTCTTATTATACTTATATATTATATAGTATTATGTAGCCCAGACGTTGTGAATGCTCGTTCCTCACGCTCCACTCGTTTTATGTCCAGTTCTGCTTGAATCACCTAATGTGGAGTAGTATGAAGTAGACCTCACTTTGTTTATGCCACTTATCCTAGCGCTATCCTTTATTTCTGTAGTACTCTTAACTCCAAATTGGATTGTTAGGATGTTTTCGCTAATCATTTGAAGTTGAAAAGGGTTTTTCTTGCTATTTGGGACTTAATATCCTAGATATATTGTAGTCACTGCCTCATTGGTTTCTGAAGGGTTAGCATGACATCTTACAGCAGTTCCTATTCCTTTGTGAGAAAAAGATGGTGTTAGACTCCCTGTATAGCTCTGTTTCTTACCCTCAGTAGAATATGTTCTGTTTTAAGACGTCATGGTAGGCTAGCTGATCGTCAAACTGTATGCTCCGGAGAGTTTGGTAGAGGTATGCCTTCGAATACTCCCAAACTTTGCCAGGTCAATCCCATGTAAAATGGGCGGGACCATTAAGAAAAATAAACGTTGCCCCACTCTAGGAATTTCTCTTGTATAGTAGGTGCGCTCACAAACATTTAAACTCACATACACAAACAGCCAAACCCGGAACAACCACCTGTCGGTCACATAAATATTTGCGTGCGGGGATCGAACCTGCGACACACGGCGCAGCAGCCGGTCTAGTCACAGCCCATCTAGTCCATTGCCATCAACTGGGTACAAATCCAAACTCCGTGTCTGCGGCTGAAAAATACTTAATGGAAAAAGTCAGTAACAAGCTGGACGCCATGCTCGGCAGTCGCGATTGTGACCTATATACCAACATAGCAGTTTTAGTACACATATCACCAATATATCTAACCAATATATGTCTTTGTTTTTTTTTTCAACAAACTTCTGTTTTTCTTCTATTAAATTAACTACTATTATTTACAAAATATAAATAGACATAAACTAATAATAAAAATACGTAAAAGTATAAAAATGGTAAAATAATTACAGGGCGTCAAAAAGTTCGTCCGCACCGCAGTCAACAGGAGAAGTGCCCAGAAGGCTGGCAGCATTACCGCGTTGGATGGCAATGCTAATTATTGCACAAAAAGCAGGCCAGCCCTCAGGTCACGAGAAGAGTCGACCAACCGCTTGGCGATTTCTCGAATAGGTGGGCACTTGGACCCCTTGGCCCTAGTGTTTCAACCCCAAACGGCTCAAACACATAACTACCAATCAAATTGTAATATTTAAATATCACTATTTCCTAACAATATTATTCCTCATGCAGTAAATTTCACATTCCAATACCCGGCGTAGTAACAAAGTTATTATTTGCAGCGGGCACTTCGCATGCACTAAGTCGTTAATTATTCACTACGCCGACACCTGACGCTTGCTGTTCAGTAAAAAGCCAATAGTTAGGGAGCGGGTGCTAATTTATGAATTTATGTGTTCACTGTGTTTTATAGGCAAATAGAAAAATAACAAATGATTTAATAACATTTAAGAATGTAAAAGAGTATAATTATCATATTATACTGCTTCTTTAATAGTTATTGTGTTGTGACTGATCTCAATAAAATTAACATTATAATTTAGAGTTAATATAATATTAGTGTTAATCCAGACCATGATCTAACTCTGTGCCAAATTTCATCAAGATCCGTTCAGCCAGTTTTGACGTGTAAGAGTAACAAGAATCCAATCAAGAATATGGATCATATTAGGAGGATTAGTTACAGAACTTAATTAACCGTATTATTGTTATTAAGTAAACTATCGCATTAGGTAAGCCTGTAATGATAGTCTTATGATGGAGAATCCTTACTTCCTTACTATATATATAAATATATATATATATATATATATATATAGTAAGGAAGTAAGGATTCTATATATATATTATATATATATAAACCGATTGTGATGAATTTTGGTACATAGATAGTTGGGAACCAGGAGACGGACATAGGCTAATTTTTATTTAAAAAAAGTGGGATGTGAGGGAAAGAGGGAAGAAAAGGGAAAACTTAGCGTTGCTATTAGAAATCAATAAGGCGCAAGGGGAACTGTATTACCCCAAATTTAACGCGGGCGAGGCCGCGGGCAAAAGCTAGTAAAATATATTTTCTTCGTGAAATTCACTGGATTAGACAGAAGATTCAGTAATGGAGCTCTCATACTAAAAGTATTGTTTATATCGTCTTTACGACCTCCCGTTTGAGATTAATTACTTGAGCGTCCATCAAAAAGCCAATTAAACAGCAAGTGAAGTAAAAATGCATGTAAAGAGAAAAGTTTTAAGAGCTATCGTCTTAATCTGTTTCTTAAAAGATTGTAAAATATTTTATGGAGGATAAACTAAAGAATAAAATGTTCGGGAATGCAATTGTTGATCGTTTATTGAGTTTGTTTAAAATATAAGTAAGTTAAGACGATATATTCTTGTTTTTATTCCTTTTTTTTTAAAGATGTTTATTATGCCGTGCGAGCAACTTGCTTATTATGTTGTAGTAAAAAGTATATTGGTGTGAATGTCTTCAGAAACTACTTATTTTTTATTTTTCATCTGTATGCTATGAGTGAAGACCTGTAATTGGCTTTCTGACTAATGTCTTTAATCTGTTTGTTTTAGCTGTAAGTCTCCCATGTTTTATAACTAAATAATTAAAGTCGTGAAACATCTTAGTTAAAAAAAACGCGAGACTAACGGAGCAGTCAGTTTAGATAATACAAGGCAATCTTCACACATACGTTCGCATATGTAATTCACGATAGTCTTAGCATGTAAAGAGCATGGCTCAGAGAAACGAGGAAAGGAAGGACGCAGAGAGAACGGAAAAAGGCAAGGATTGATCGCAGATTGCTTTTGCTATGCAAGCGGTATTGTAGATTACGACGTATGTCAAACTAGATGGAAAAAAAAGCTTTAATAGGCTTTTGCTTTAGCTTCCGATGTTGGAAGACCTAGTATACTAAGCTGTTCAGTATATTCCCAAAAGGCTTTCGTTGTCAAGGGTTTACTGAAATACGTAAATTGTGTGGGTTTGAGTTGCATTGTGAGGATTTTTAAGGAGTAAGGCCTGCCCTACTCGTTGTACTACACCTGCCACTCGCACCAATCTTTGAGGTTGAGCTGCGCTTGCCAAGGTCGGTTTGTGGATGGGTGACCTGCTGACCATAGAGTACACATACCCAGTTTTTTCCGTGCCTCGGAAAACAGGTCAAGCCGTTGGTACCAAAGGTCATTTGAAGAGCGTTAACAGCTGTTATAAGTAGTCAGTGACCCGAACGTCTGACAACTAGAAATTTCAAGCGGTACCGTATTACCTAGTACTAACTGGGTTGTGGAGATCATATAGGCAGACGTTCCATCTAAAATAGTAGTATTCAGCTGCCTCCGAGTAGACTAGAAGCCGATAGAACCTTCTAGATTTGGAAAAAGACTAGGCAGATAAAAGTATGCCAAAAAGTTGTCTGGTCCTTTCATCCTAATCTTTTTATTCAAAAAGTAACAATGACTTAAATAAGTTCACCATAAATTATGTATTAAAATTAAGTAAATGCTTATGATTTGAATGAATTGTTTTTGTTTCTTATTCATGTATTAAAACTTAATTAATGCACATAATACAAATGCGTACAAAAAATCGAGAAGAAGAAGAAGAATCGTGTCTGTAATTTTTACTTAAACAACTTGGCAATTGCGAATTGGACTTGCGCACCGTACAAACTTGTGATATAAGCCCCTATGTTATGTTATGTTTTGACTGCGTAGACTTAAAAAAAAACGTAGTTTTACAGGGCTGAAAAGGTTTTAATTTCAACTTGATATCTCCACTCGTTTCTTAGATAAAGAGTCTTGACAGACAGACAGACGGGCAACAGAGTGATCCTATAAGAGTTCCGTTTTTTCCTTTTGAGGTACAGAACCCAAAAAATAACTAACAAAACAAAATACCAAGTTCTTTCTACCAAAAACCACAGCAAAAATTACTCTCGTATCATCAATTACTACAGGTTGGAGGCTGTGACTGGCTACTTTCATAATTGCCTTAGAAGTAACGACGCGGTGAGTTGGCCAAATGATGCGTTACCCCAATGGGTCTAAAGTAGGGGAAAATTGCTATAAGTTATGCAATTTCCCTACGCACCATTACCTCCAGGCCTTCAGTCAGGGAATTTAGTACTCCACACTTATTGCAGTGACTGCAACGTATTTTCTTTGTTGTAATGTATTTGCCCTTGCGAGGTTTGCTTGATATATGCATTTGTAATTTGTTTTATTCGAGTACTATTTAATGATAAATTGAAAATCTCTTCTAATACAAGTTTATAAAAAGGTTTCTTTTGCTGTGATAGATATATATAACTGGCAAATAATTGGTAATTTATTTACTATTCGCTGATCATCATTCATCATCATCATTTTCCTGCCCTTTTCCTACTCTATTTGGGCTCAGCGTAACACGTTTCCTTCTTCTATTCTCCCCTGTCAGACGTCACAGAATCATTTACTCCTTCATATCATTCCTTACACTATCCATCCATCCTTTTTTAGTCATATGTGCTTCTTCCCTTTTTATTTTATTCCCAGATATATTAATCTACTAGCTTTCGCCCGCGGCTTCGCCCGCGTTAAATTTGGGGTAACACAGTTCCCCTTGCGCCTTATTGATTTGTAATAGCAATGCTAAGTTTTCCCTTCTCTCCCCTCTTTCTCCCTCACATCCCACTTTTTTCAAAAAAATATTAGCCTATGTCCGTCTCGTGGTTGCCTACTAACTCTGTACCAAAATTCATCCAAATCGGTTCAGCCAGTAAACCATGAAGAGGTAACAAACAAACAAACTCACTTTCGCTTTTATAATATTAGTAAGGATTTAAAAGATAAGTTATTAAACGATCGTTATACTTTCATGAAGCAGTTCCTAAAAGATTGCCATAAATCTGAAAATGACGCCAATTTTTTTTACGTTTGTCTGTAGTTACACTTCTAACTAACGAGTGCATCATCTCAAAACAAAGTGACCAAAAACTCATCAATCATCAGGTGTCCCAGTTTCCTTCATAGTGCCAAAGGTTACGTTTCATTAATGAGTGACTAGTAGTAAAACGGAACGAGGTTCAGCGAGGGAACGTAACGACGTCATAAACTGATATAACTGACGTGCAAGTACCTCTTCTTTGACTTTTACTTGTAGTTGTAGTGGCCTTGTCAGGACACAGTTTATGTACGCAAACCTTCTTCAGACTAGTGTCATGAATTCTAGTTTTCACGGTCGTAGAATTGTTTTTTTTCTGCTTTCGTTGATGATAGTAGTATTAGGTATCTTTGTTTTATTGGCTTGGCTCGAATTGGTGTTTCGTAGCGTAGTTTTATTTGCGTTTGGGGTCGTATTTCTACGAGTTCAGTTCTAAGACTTTTTCGTGTTCTAAATTCAATATTTAAGCTGAAGTTTTGTATGGAGGTACAAAGTAATTGATTTTTAGTACCAGTGTCTGAAAACGTTGGCTTTTTATTCTGTGATAATAAAATAAGAGTTTTAAGTCTACATTTTTATGAGCTTTCATATTTTAGTTTTAAAAAGATTAGACTTCTTTGAAAATAATTTGATTCAATATGTTTTAAGATAATTAGTTTATTGAAAGCGTTATTAAACGAGTGGCAGTATTTTTCGAAGATATGCTTAAAATTATCATTGTGTTTGAAAATGATTGTTTTTCAACTGAATAAACTAATTTTGCACAACCATGGCTTAATTTCTTAACATCGCTGCTAACATTTTGGGGATTTTCAAGTCCCTTAGGTACTTAAATATTTGTGGACAATTACTGTCAAATAAAATTTAATTTACACATTTACCCTTTGAAAGCCATTGTCACACATATGTGACAAACAAATGCGTGCCCTGAAAGCCAATGACACAAATATGCGACAAATATTGAGGCGTTCAGAAGGTGAAGCAGTCTCAACTCAAGCAATGCGAAAACTACCGGTAGGTTAACATTCAATTGCCATTTCTTGGTGATTATTCTAATGAAACGAACACAACAACTTCTCAGCAATTTCCCGATTTCCTCACGTCTGATATCAAAGGCACTAAGCGTTTCTGTCGTTAAATTAATAGTCAGAGAGCTCGAGGGGCGTTTATACAAAATCTTTTAAATAAAGCTAGTACGTGACCTCTCGCTACGATCGGCCCTGCCAAATGGTACAACAACAGATTTTTGTAATGTTCTGTGTTGGTAAGCTGGGTCTGGACCGTCGCCAATTCGGCCATCGATTTACAAGTTCACTTTATGTTTTCCTGATACTTTCCGTAGTAGATGAAATAGTGGATACTTCCGTCTGTTTGTTGTGTTGTTTTCTTGTAATGTGGATGTTGATTTTGTTTTAATTTATGTTGATGGGTTGTAGAAGGTTGTCTCGCTCTTTCGAAAATTCTGTTCATTTTTCTCTTGTTTCTATGGCTAAGTTTAGTACAGTTTTTACAGTTGTATTGCCCTAAGTAGGTTTTTGCTTCTAAGTCCTAACAAAATATCTGCTCCAATCAAAGCAACAAACACTATTTGTCAATTTTTAAATCACCCATGAAAAAGTACTTTGGAAAATTATCAAACGCTCTGAGAATCGGTATGTCTATCGCAATCATAATAATATTAAAATTTCAATCTACTTACAACATTAGGTAATATCTCAAAGATCTTGTTTCTTTGCCGAGAAAAGACTAAACAACTACATTGAAACACTGAATTTTCTAATCTACAAACATTAATCTCACATTACCAAACACACTCCTTACCTAAGAACAAATAGTATCAACCATTAAACTATAATAAGGACTCTACACAGACATGCCAAAGCTTTGACATCGTCCTTATTTTACATACTAATGTTTCACGTTACCGAGTTTTACAAACACAAGTGCGTTCTAAGGCAAGCAATTACTCTGAGTGGTTTTGCGTGTATCTTACTTACGTACTTACCTACTTAGATGGTACTTGTCCTGTATAATGTACGGTAATTATACTATAAAGGAGGAAAATATAATTGAACATGAATTTAAAAATCTGAGATTTACAGCAGCCTGAGAGTTTGGTAAAAAGAAATGTAAAATGATTGTATTATTTTTATTGTTGTGTAAGTGACCAATTTGGAATTTAAAGTTATTGTTCTCAACTTGGTCAAGTAAGTAAGTATTATAAGAGTAATGTTAAAATATTTTTGTAATTACAATTTTTCTTAAATTACTGCTTGAAGCGCAGGTTATAATCTTGTTTAACGTTAGGACTATTTCCTGTGCTTCAGGCTCCATTGTTATACCAATTACTATTTATAAACGCTGATATTGGGGAGCTTTATGTGTTGCAAAAAGGAAACTGACTTACAGAAGCTCCAGAGGGGCCTGCCAGGGATACCGCCTGCCGCGGTTGCGGGTTGTTCGAAACAGATACCGCGGCCCCGGAACATAAAGGGCAAAATAAGGAATGGGTTGTAGCCAGTAAAAGTCTGACACTCGCCCCCGCTCCGCCCAGATCGGGGGAAGTTATTTTTTGTCTTCCCGTCCGTAAAAGAAAACTCTCCAAGGCTCTCTGGCTCTCTTACTTATCTAAAATGCTTATTAAAATAATCTAGGTGTTTGACGAGCATAACAGTCTAAGTAGTATTTAGTCTAGTTAGCCCGGAAGGCGCTATTTTCGTAACTTATGCATTGGGACTGCATCTCAAACAGCTCAGTAGAGCATCGTTAATTCATGTTAATAGGCCATCTCACGTTGTCTGTTTACATAGTGACCCAGGTACTGTAAGCAGTTAAATGCAGTGAAGTTGATGCATGAATGCAAAGATAGATGAATGCAATGATCAAGTAACTGCTAGAAATTGTACACATTAATCATTAAAAAAGTACTTACTTCAATCATTTCTAAGATTTAGGAATCAATTTCAGATTGTAGAGACAGGGATATTTGAGCTCTTGAATGATAAGTGGTAGTTTTGGTATAATTTCTGGTATAAAGTCTGGAATTGTATTGAAAAACAAGGTGGTGGAGTTAGTTCCTATTTTGTTTTATTAGTTTTATTTTTCACAGAGAGACTACAGAGTTGGGTATATTGCAACTCGATAATTACCGCGATAAAAGGTCTTGACAGACAGACAGAAGGACAACAAAGTAATCCAATAAGGGTTTCGTTTTGTCCTTTTGAAGTACGGAACCCCAATCGGCGGCGGCGATCTCTCGCGTCCGGCCCTGGTTCAGTCCATGGGATCTGTAGCGAGAGACATCCATCTGGAGCGAGAGGAAATAGGAAGCGGTCACCGCACAGCGAGAGGAAATGGGAGGAGGCCGGACTGTTGAGGGAAAGAACCTCAAACCAACCCAGCCGCCGCGGGGGACGACCCTGGCGCCGGGCGCCGCGAGACGACTCCCGGTCACCGTAGATGCGGGCCTGTGGACGGTGAGCAATGGGTAGCTCACAGTCTGTCCGTCGATTGACGACAGGCCGTGTCGACGGCGCGTTCGTGTTTCACGCGCGCCTCAAAGAGATGTCAGCAAAGCAGAGGAGCTTGCCAGAGCCTCCGCCTGCCGGGGTTGCGGGTTTGAACGTAAAGAGCAACAGAGGGAACATGGATGGGTTTTAGTCAGTAAAAGTCTAACACGCCCCCCCACTCCGCCCAGAGCGGGGGAAATTATTTGATGATTTCCCACCCCCAAAAAAAAGGTACGGTACCCTAAAAATGCTCAGAATATTCTTGAACTGTATACGTGTTTCGATTTATAAGATTAATTATGAAGTAGATTCGTAGTTGTATTTTGATCGAGTCATTTCTTTTGTTACAACAAGTCCAAGAAAAAAAAAGTAATTCTAAAAATAATCTTAAAGTAGTTCGTAAAAATAATGTACTTACACATTTATATTTTATTGCTTTTTTTAAAATTTAAGGTGTAATCTTATGTATGTGTAATGAATTGTATAGTTTGTAGCTCTTATTATGGAAAACTTTCCTGAAATTAATAAGTTAATAATAATGTCTTGTATTTCATCTCTGAGCCAGATATTGATCTGACGCCAGGCAATAATAGAATTGTGATTTCACAATTGAGTAACTCTATACATCTAAGAGTATGTAGGACATAAGCCCACAACACAATAGTAACTATTTCATTGAACATGTTTCAATAGACGAGGAAGGTTCTGTTAGAGCCTAGCTTTCTCCAGCCAGCGTTCACGTCATGTTTAGACTAATCTGCGAACTCATAACGACTTACATTGAATGAATTAAGTATGTATTAGTTGTTGATGTAGCATTTGTCATGGCATTAATAAATATCTTGGCACAACTCACACACGGCTATCTGATCCCTAGCTAAGCAGAGCTTGTGTTATGGTAACCAGATAACTGATATACATACTTTTATAATTTTTATAAATACATACATATTATAGATAGGTAAATCACACCCAGACAGAAAACAAACAATCATGCTCATCACACAAAGTTTGTCCTGGGCGGGAATCGAACCTACGACCTCCGGCTCAGCAGTCAGGGCCACTAACCACTAGACCAACAGGCCCGTCATTGTTGGCATTGTTTTCTATGGCAGGATAATCCTTGGTTGCGGGTTGTTCAAAAGAGATAGCACGGCCCCGGAACTTAAGGGTAAAAGAAGGAACATGAATGGGTTAAAGACAGTAACAGTCTGACACTAAGCACCGGGAAATTATTTGATGATTATATATCCGGAGGATATGATTTAGTTTTTTTTTAAACATTGTGTGGGACAAAGTTTAAAAAAAATAAAGTGATAATGAAATCAACAATCTTAAAGAAATGGAGGCCACTAATTGTTGTTTGTAAGTATCTACTAAAAATTAAAGCAGGTATTAATGTAGTATTACTAAAGTGATAAACAATGTTTTTCTCTTAGTTAATACGAATAATTTCTCCATTGAAATGGGACTGGAAACGTAGACAAAAAGTCAGATTTTGAACGCGATTTGTCAGGTGAAGCGAGCCGACAGTAAAATATAGGGATCATTAATTGAATCGCAATATTGCTTTAACAAAACAAAAGGACACTGTGAATGACAAATTTGTGTCGTTCCGGAGGCATCAGTTGCTTACGAAATTTGACGGAACTCCGCCCCTGGAGCGATACCAAAATAATAAATGAAATCCGGGCTTAAGATATAATTTTAAATTTTTCTTGATTTGTCAACCGTACTGCTCATTATAAGAATAAAAAATGTTTGTAATGAATTATTATTTCAATGCAATATTTTAACTTTTTAAGCCTCCAGCGTATTGCCTCAATTTCAATTACAGTATTGTACCGCTCGAGGAAAAATATTTAATATAAAAAACGGTCCCGTCATTCAGAGGGAAACGGTACGCCGTATTGACGATTACATCGGGAGTTTCTGCTAAATAAAGTCAACATTTTAAGTAAATTATTTTCCTTTATTTAGCTCAGGGCGTTGGTCATTGCTTATTTTTAATTATTCAAGTTTTAGTTAACTATATTTTCCTAAGTTAAGAGCTGGTACAAATACGCTTAGAAAAAAATAGTGTAATCTTGGTGTAACATTTCGGTAAGATTACCTATATGTTATTTGTAGATCATACCGGTATATTGTTATCGTCTATTCACTTTGTGTTTTTCAGCCCAACAGCCTCAAGTTATACTTGTGAAAGTGGCTTTTGTTTAAAAAATACAACCATACTTAACAGTACATTTCACAATGATAACATTAGAATCTCAAACTAATTTAGGCCAAAAGGTTCCATTTCAAGAACACAATTTTTCTAGCTTACTCTGTCTCACTTTTGGGTAAAGGTATACCTTCTACGCACAATGGTTTAACTGGAAGGACTAAGTGTGGAAACCGGACATGAAGAAAATGAAGAAGAAGGCCTTCCTCCACTTCTTCCATCTCTTACGAACTCACGCGCCCTCCTTTCAGATCTAATGGAACCTGTTTAATACTACACCCTATTCAAAATGAAATCGACTAAGAATCCTTTAAAGAAACTTAACATAAGAAACATTACTTAAGACAACTTACCATAAACATCATATTGCACTTAACATCAGCTTTTGTAAGCCGTATAAACAGAAGACGAACGATAAACTAAGAAATTTCACTACGTAACCGAAACGTGAATGAGATGTCGGAACTTGCGTGGAAACTGAGATCCTACTGAAGGGGAATTTATGCAAATGAATCTCATGTTAGTTGATGGAATGCATTGTTCTGCTGTACCAGACAATGGATTGTAGCATATAAATTATCTTTGTTAATGGAACATGCGAGGCGAATAATTGAGGTAAGTTGATAGCTTGTCACTTAATCTGTGTATTGATATATTTAAGTAAATAATGTAGCAAATAATGGGTATCAGATTTGTGGGATGTGCCATTCGTGGAAACATCAATTTCCGAAATTGAATAACAAGCCTAAAAACTTATAATTTTAATAAAATAAAAATACATTTCAAACACAACAATCAAACTTTGTTACCAATAAAGAAAATGGATTCCCAACAGAGCTTTGTAAAATGTATTCATTTTTAGGATTATTTCAACTTCTTTGTAACTTTTCCATTTCTTATTCAAGGCCACGATCAATCCGGTACGGGAAGAATTTCGCTTTAATTTTCAACCCTATAAATTTATTTGGAGTGGTATTTTAAATACGTAGCGATATTTTCTAAAACGCGTCTGAAATTCAAATTTATTAGACGCTCGCATAAATTTTGCAGTTTAGTTTTGTGGGATGGCGCGGCGGTGTGGTCGAGCTATAAATCTGCTGGTGCCGTTGAACGCTAATAGCGCACACCTGTCACACGCGTGTGGAATTCGGAAAGGTAGTCCTCCTATCAGCACCACTTTGACGTGACGAAACTATGACGTCACAGCAGCCGTTACCGTACCGTACAACGCGTCAATGTCCTGTATACGACTGTTTGAAAATGCGCATCGTTCTGTTTTTAAATTTTTTGGTCAGCAACTTTGGGCTATGTCCAGGTGCAATGCGCAAAAACGTTTGGTATTTAGAGAAATGGAACGCGGTAAATAACAAGTGAGGGGAAGATTTAGTGCTGGTATTAAGCAAATGGCCTCGGGTTCTGTAGCTGTTTGTTTTTTAGCATAGACTTGGTTTTGACGACCGTCTGCAAAGACGTAGTTTACATACGGTATTTGAAAAGAAGTTGATTTTATTTTAGTTTTGACACCGTAAAGAAGACGCGTTTTGGAAATTTTGACATGATAAACTAAAATCACGCCTGTCAATCCCTGAAGTGTAAGGCAGAGATAGATAGATAGAATATTCTTCATGATGTACATCATACAAATTACAAGAATACAACTTCTAAATAGGATGACACAATGGGCGGTTTTATCACAAAAAGAGATCTTTGAATGGATTTAAAGGAGGAGGAGAGACAGTACTTTGCTAAGTAGTATCTAATAGTATATCTACATTTCACCAGTTATAATTAAGTCCCATTTAATTTATAGGTCGACCTCATTGCCATCAACCGAGCACAAATCCAGACTCCATGGCTACCACCTAACCTACTTGTTAAATTACATTTTCCTAACTAGCACTTTTTTAACTACTTTTTGCCTGCGGCTTTGCTCGCGTTAATTTCGGGGTAACACTATTTCTCTTTTCTGATTTGCAGGGACCTGCTGCCTGTAGTTTTTGCCCTTGCGGCTGATTTATTGTAATAGCAAAGGTAAGTTTTCCTTTTTCTTCCCTCCTTCTCCCTCATTTCTCCCATACATTTAAAAAAATAACCTATGTCCGTCTCCAGGGTTCTAACTATTTCTCTACCAAAATTCATCAAAATTGGTTTAGCCATTTAGGCGTGAAGACGTAACAAACAAACAAACTCACTTTCGCTTTTATAATAGTAGTAAGGATAATAAGGATTTAATCTCCAAGGAGTTAAGAAAGTAATAATTCACGTTATTTGTCAATAGCGCTCATAATCATAATTTCTATAAGAATCATTCCTATTGATTTTTCATGTAAATAATTTTGTTTCTAGACAGACTAAGGGCCATTAACCTATGATGGAAAGAGAGATAATAACATCTTAGTCACATTTTTTCTCAGACTCAATGACAATAATAGGATTCTCTTCCTAAGAATCTGTTGATAAGTTTATCGAAAATCTTTTTTTTTTGTTGTGTGATCAATTTTAGTTTAGGCGACTTATGAACATTTAATACTGGAAATACAAGTGCCAGTAACTTGCACGAAAGAGTGAAAATAATGTGCACAAAAATCTGTAACATAATATGCAATTGGCTTGCAGGCCAATTATGATATACTATATACATGTTGCCACCACTCGCGATATCAAATCTGTTGGGTGCTTTCTTAAAAAGACTCGATTTTTTCTTGTATCGTGGGTGCGTTTACAAACATTTAAATTCACACACGGAAAAAATATTTGTATGAACTACAACTTACAATAAGTTGTAGTTCATGCAAATATTTTTTCCGTGCGGGAATCCAAACTGCGACACGCATCGCAGCAGGCAATCGCTCAGCCGCTTTGCCAACCGTACCGACCATTGCATAGTCCTTATGCGGGTTGACCAAGATTTTTAAAAAGACCTTAAAAGAGACTATGAATTTGAGTTTGTTTCGGCTGTTTCTTCTCAGAGTAGTCGGGTAGGCAACACCGACCTCATCAAGTTAAAAAAAACAACTTTTAAAAGTGTTTGTAAAGGGTTACTTGCAAAATAAACACCATTTATCAATCAATAGTTGTTGTAGCATAATTGCATGCAAGCTACTAGCATGCTGTCGTGCAAGTAAATGGCATGTGTTTTGCAAGCCTAAGTAAGACATACCCTTAATAGTCCGAGAGCCAGTAACAGATTTATATGACCAAGTTCCTCTCAAGTGATAATTAGTAAAACGCATCAGATAATCGAACTATGAAGCCTCGTGAATGTCAGCTGAGGCTCGGTGGGGGGGATGAGCAGTTGTAACCTCCCACGCTTGAAGAAAAAAAAAATTAATTCACTCATTTCCTCTCGGCTAAAACTTTATCAAGTTATAGCTAACCCAATACCTCAACAAAAAAAATAAGTCAGCTGGCTATAACATAGTGGATTGTACGTCAGCTGATGGCTAGATCTTGGGAAAAAAATCTTCACTTTCAGTGATATCCTCTCGGCTAAAAATTTACCAGATGATAGCTTATATGTAACTATTGATAAATATATACGTCAGCTGGCTGTATCTCGGTGGAAAAATCGTCAGCTGATACTTTGAAGGTCGTTACGTAGAAATTAGCCAGAAGCATTTACTGACTATTTAAAGGCATCAGCTGACCAGGTTTCCCTCGACTTATTGCTAGCTGATTTTTTTTATTTATCTCAGTATTATATTTAAAATCAGCTCACAAATTTTCGTGTGGGAGGAAATGACGCCTCTTTAATTATTCTTGTTATTTTTAAAGATTTAAACAACACACGCTCGCATAGCATAAACAGTATTAAGGTATGCTTGGAGGGGGTTAGTTGTGCGCATGCTCGGGGTATGAAGACCCTTTTGTTGAGGGCATCGACCATGTTTTTAGGAAACATTGTTGCATCTGTGAAAAATCGATCAAAATGTCGAATGTAACGCCTTTTTGCGTTTTTTGCAGAAAAACAAAATCTGCTTCTAATTTAAAATCGAACAGTGAAGAAAATCTTGTTAAGTGTAGTGCTATATTGAGTGTTCGAAAAACTAATAAACTCAGTGGACACGAGGCTGTACTTCCTACGGAAAAAAACAATTTTCAGCTGTATCACAGTGAGTGTTATAGACGATTTACGGCTTTGCCCCCAAAGTATCGCAAAATAATACCAGAAGACGCACCTACTGCAAGATTACAGTATGTATCAAATTTTTTTTTTTCCTTTTAAATGTTAGGTTACGATTTTTATAAGCATCATGCATGAGTTTACCTGGTTCTTTGGAAGTCAGTTACCAACATCGATAAATATGAGTTTACCTGGTTCTTTGGAAGTCAGTTACCAACATCGATTGATGAAATAACTATCCAGCCCGAAAATGGTAACATTTTATTATCATATTAATGATATTATGCTAAAATACGCATTCTATTTTTTTTTTACAGATGATGACGATGAAAATATAACAGCAGACAGCTCTGACAGTGACTCGGACAATGAATCAGAGAGAGATGTTTGTGACTCAAGCCAAAGCGGAGCCGAAAATCATTAAATAACATTGTCATTTGAATTGTAATTTGTCATAATTTTTTTATAATAAATATTTTTTATCAAGTAACTAGTTAATTTATACTAAGCAAATTGATTATTGAAATATTGGGATATATCTAAAATTATATGATTATATACTTATAAGTCTAAAAAATATTGATATGGAATATTTTTATCACCTCAACACTCATATTGGAGTGCTATGCCGAATAATTAAAAAGACGTCATTTCCTCCCACACGAAAATTTGTGAGCTGATTTTAAATAATCCTTACTATCCTTACTACTTTTATAAAAGCGAAAGTGAGTTTGTTTGTTTGTTACCTCTTCACGCTCTAATGGCTAAACCGATTGTGATGAATTTTGGTACATAGATAGTTGGGAATTTTTATTTAAAAAAGTAGGATGTGAGGGAAAGAAAAGGGAAAACTTAGCGTTGCTATTAAAAATCAATAAGGCGCAAGGAGAACTGTGTTACCCCAAATTTAACGCGGGCGAAGCCGAGGGCGAAAGCTAGTACTGTGATAAATAAAAAAAATCAGCTAGCAATAAGTCGAGGGAAACCTGGTCAGCTGATGCCTTTAAATAGTCAGTAAATGCTTCTGGCTAACTTCTACGTAACGACCTTCAAAGTATCAGCTGACGATTTTTCCACCGAGATACAGCCAGCTGACGTATATATTTATCAATAGTTACATATAAGCTATCATCTGGTAAATTTTTAGCCGAGAGGATATCACTGAAAGTGAAGATTTTTTTCCCAAGATCTAGCCATCAGCTGACGTACAATCCACTATGTTATAGCCAGCTGACTTATTTTTTTTGTTGAGGTATTGGGTTAGCTATAACTTGATAAAGTTTTAGCCGAGAGGAAATGAGTGAATTAATTTTTTTTTTCTTCAAGCGTGGGAGGTTACAACTACTCATCCCCCCCACTGCGCAGCAGCTGACGGTCATAGGGCTTTATGATACTGTTGTCTGATGCGTATCGCCAATTATCTAACGAGAAGAAATAATTAACCAAATTTGCACCTGGCTCTCGTACTATAACTGGTAATCGAGAGATCGTGACTTGAAAAGTCAAAGTCGTCGTGTTTACTTATTGTTAACAGTTGAAGGAGTTCAAGAAAATTTATAATGACGTTTCTTTTCAACTTTGTCTGTTTATTCTTGCAGATATAATGTAGGCTTAAAGGAGAACCGCTAGGGTAGGTCACAAAGTTCAAATTTCCTTACTTTTTATAATTTTCAGGTCAGTATCGGGCTTTATGTTGAACAAAGTATAATTCACGACCATCTCAAAGAGCTTTAAAGGACGGGGTTGTCTTGTATTTATCAATATCATTGCAATAACTTGAGGGACGTTATCAACCCTATTCAGCTTGGTGACTGCAAAGCTTTCTCTTTGTTGAGATCCTAAACATGTTCATCAGAAGAGAACAAAATGCAGTTTTTCACAAGGACGATTTTTGAGTACCTACTTATGATTTCGAAGCAATATATTGTTACAAGTTTTAACTTTTTTTTGCTAGCTATTTTGACTCACTAAAACTAATGGGAAAATAATACCAGAAAGCGAATAAAACCAAATATTCTCCACCGCATATATCAGAATTACAAGGCTATACGTATCGGTAACTGAATAAACAAATATTTGTGTGCTCGCTACCAAATGCCGAATGTTATTACGCCACTTCTCTATATGGCAACACATGTACGAAGCATAAATTTGGTCCTGCACGTTAAAATTAGAAATGTAAGCGCGGCGCCGTGAAATATGTGCTTTTAAAATTTATACCGTATTATATTTGCTCACACCCGAACACCAACAATTGTTTTTATCCGTAAGCAAATAGTATCTTCAGATATATTTTTATAAACTGGCCAGTTTGTTTGTTACACCTGCCTCGGTTTTATTTCGAGGAAACAGGATTTGGTCCGCCAGTTGTAACAAATGTTGGGTTGATTGTTCGTAGATTTTCGTGTAAATAATTAATTTTTGAGACCCTTTCATGGAAGTACTTTTGGAAGAGAGCGTATTTAAAAAGGTCGCCGTACAAAGTGTAATAGGGTTCAAGTTAAACAGCAGTGTGTCTATAGTATATATAGCATTCGCCTTACTTTAGATCTACAAAGGATACGAGAACGTAGATTTAAATTGCGTACTAGAAGAACGTAACGTTTTAACTTGGTTTTTAATGGTATTTATTTATAAGCTTTCTTCTTTTGCTTATCTTCCAACTGAATTTCAAACCAGCTTCTCCCAACCGACTGAGGTGAAATTTTGGACATCTTTGGTTCTCATCTTGCAGGATTCAAGATTATCTCCCTACGAAATAATTCCTTATCTTATACTAACTCCAGATCGTTAACAAGTTCATGGCGACCAGAGTACCTAGGACATTTTGATGCAAGAACGGTCTGGCTGTTTCTTTATGAGAGTTTAAATGTTTGTAAATGCACCCACGATACAAAAAAAATGTTCTAGATTGGGAGTTGTTGTCACGCAATTTGTTTATAAAAAACTCAACTTCTGTTTGCGGAAAAGTGAACAAAATATTAAATCTAGAATACTTATAATATAACACCAACTTCGATAAAAACAACAACCAACCCTCCAGAAACACGTAAAACATTATTAATTCCAAAAATGTAAAGCGGAGCGCACGTGTCTTTTACGGCACAATACATCCAGCAACATTGTATGATCGTGGGGAACAAAACCTCCAGAATTCTCATCTACTCGGACACTCCAGTTTAATCAAGTTCATTCTTTCCACCGTTATCTGCTTCCCTGGTAACTGGAGTTAGCTGTACGTAGCCAACGAAACTTTTCAATCAAGAATATCTTGATTAAAATATAGTTTTGAGTATGCTTTGAAGTTTCTAAATTAGTTCCTTTAAGTAGTTGAGTTTTAGAAAAATTTCGTGCTTGCAGTTGAGTTGTTAAGCTATTTTTTTGTGTATATGTTTTAGCTGCTTTGATTCTCATTGTAATATGTTACACTTTGTTCTTGTCTTTAGATCACACTTAAGTAAGAGTGATATACGTTTAGTACAAAATACCGTAAGCTCAGCCTCAAGAGTGGAATATTAATAAGACAGTAAAAAAGTGTGTTTATCCCAAATTGGCTCTAAGTCATTTTAACTGTACTTGGTAAAGTAATTTACAAAATTTAATCCCGACTAGACTACTCAACTTTAATATTATGAGATCAAGAACGCCACCAGTACTTAAAACTCATCAAAATAAATAAGTACCTACTTGAAAAATCTCACTGCACCTCTAAAGTTTTTATTGCCAAAACTTCAGAAACTAAAAGTAAAATACTGCAGCAATTCAATGTACTTTTATTGTTGAATCTAATTAATATAAATAACGACTGCAATCTTGTTTACAAGACATCATCAATATTTTTAACGCCTGCAAAAATAACACATTTTGTTTCATTTATATTTTAATAAAATGAAACATTTTTACAGCACTTTAGCTATTACTTTACTTCTAAATGAATTCTAAAATCTTCAGTTATTAATGAAGTTGTTAAAACTTTTCCAACATTCGATATCATCTTGTTTACTGTATAAAGTTTCATTTGTTGTTAAAGAGGTGCCTTTTCCGAGAATCTTCATCTTCCAACAAACCGTATTTTAGTAAAACAATATCATCTGTCTAGCTTTCCTCAACTATCTTCTGGTCGGCTTCCAGTCTAATCGGATGCAGCAATATTTTGAAGTCCTGAGGCAGTCGTTAAAGGTAGTCAGTAGTCCGAAAATCAGATAAACCAAGAGGTATCGTGTTACCCAGTACTAAATAGGTTGCGGAGGTCAGATGGGTGATAGTCGTTCATGGTATTTATTATTATTCGAAACTATCAAATGATTTCTCCCGCTGTAGGCGGAGCGGAAGGGATTGTCAAACTTGTACTCACGAAAACCCGTCCATGTTCATTCCGATGCCTCGATATTTCTTTCGAACCAAACCACAGCCCAGGACGACCCCGTGCCCGTATTGAACCTACGATTACGATTCGCAAAGTCCCGGCTACAAATCCAAAAATCTTAAATATCATGTCATACATATTTTTCCTGTAATGATTTTGTAATTTCTTTGTTGTACATACATCACAAGATTCTTTTGAATACAATACAATCTTAGCTGTTCCCTAACAGGAATTCTTTTCGAGATAAAAAAAGCCAACGGTGCAGAAATGTTTGGGGAGAGAATATTTTGTGCTACGGTTATGGTGTTTCATACGAACTGTATTACTCGCACGATTAAGTATAAGTGTAGTGAGGCTTGTCTAAATAGGCTTTTATTTTGCAGTTTGCATTGATCAAGAAAACGTCATCGACAGGATTAAAAAATAATAAATATCTTAAACTATACGAAATAATTAAATAAAATAAAAAAAATTATTTTATTTTATTTATTTATTTATTTATCATGTAAGACACTTTAATAGTAAAACAAAAGTGTCATCAAGTGTCCTAAGCATTAATACTTCATAATTAAGATAAACGTAATTGGAATTCGCAAATGAAAACCGGTCTAGTTTAACACCTTGATTTCAATCTAGTCATTCCATTCAAAATAATTTCTCATCAGCATATACAGAACGAGCTTGCAACTCCACTTATATTAAATTCTGTGGTCGATCTGTTCGTCGCGTCACCGCTCGCTACGTGTGGAAGGGCGTTAAGACTGCGAGCTTAGTGATTTCGTACAGCGAAATGATTTAGTAAGTCGCGTCGGTCCCGCTCGCGTCCTGTCGCGTGCCATTGTTTCACCTCATCACAATTCTCCAGACGTACGCTTTGGTTTGTTCTGCTTTACTCTTTTAGTATCGACGGAGTTGGGTATTTTGTACAGTTTTAATATTGTTAAGACAAAATAACGTAGTAAATATTGGTTGACCGAATAAAACTACACAATTACAAATACGATTATTTTTAGTACTAAATTGCTAAATTGTCATTGCGTTAACGTTGCGTTGCGTATGTGTAAATTAATTAAATAATTAGTTTTAGATATTCACTATAAGAGACGGAAATAAATACCCTTGCCTCCTGAAGAATCCCTCAATCTGTTACGGTCAAATTGCAGACCAGCTGCGAAAATCGGACACTGACAGATACTTCAGTACATCGAGTAAACCATAAAATAGGTGCAAAGTTCTTCTATGAACGATTATGCTGGAAAACTATTACATAGCTACGAAACCGCTACGCTTGCTACGAGTCCGCTACATATCCGCTACGCGCTTGCTACGCACACGAATTCCTTAGGCGCTACAGCTTGGAGAAGTAATCGCGTTCGCGTCGTACACGTTCTAAAGACTTACTGGATCCTTTGTTATAACAGGTAACTCGGCTATATTACGTATCTGGTACAATGAAACAATGTTTTGTAATAAAACTTACTCTGACAAAACAGTTTGTTAAGTATTATTTGAGAAATATGTTGATATCCGAACTGATGACCGAGCAAGCGAAGGATTCTAAAATTGAATCGCGAGCGCAGCGAGTGATTCAAAATTAGAATCCTGAGCGTTAGCGATGGAATCAAAAGAGCACGAGGTGAAAAATCTTTGCACTCGAGTGCAACACGTAACTTTTCATTCCACCTCAGCGAGGAAATGACTAAATGCATTCACAAGATAGGTACACTTTTATTTCAGTTTAGGTATTAATTACTACATTATGACAGGTAAGTATTACTGAATAATCTTTAAATTATAACAAAATAATATTTTTCACTTGTTTTCAAGTTTCTTGTTTTTAATTTATGGTTAACCAATGACGTGAAAAATGCCGCGTAAAGAACCGCGTACAAAGCAAATTGAAAAAACACCAAGATGGTTCCAAGTCTGAGTTTTTAACAAATTATGATGATGATATATTCGGCACCATAGAGGTAGCAGTAAATCGTTTTAACGTTTCTTTTAATTCACAAACTTAGTGCACACGATGTTCTAAATTCAATTTACTTTATCCTCTAGAGAATAAAAACGGCTTTTCCACTCAGATATTGAAGATTAAAAATACTCTTTCCGAGATGGTGGGATGAAAAGGTATTTATTAAACAATTGACAAACTTGGGAAAGAAAGAAAGCCTATGCTAATATTGGTTAAAAATAAAATGGCATTAACCTCTAAAAATACAAACTAACCTTTACAATCTCAACAAAAAACGTCTTGAACAATGTGCTCGTTAGAAAAACGTTCATGTCGTTTAATCAAACGAGTTGGGCTCAAAAAAACCTGATTGAATTCCAACTTTGGCTCAATAAATCAACTAGTGTCAGATAAGTTTATTGTCATCAATTTCATGGGATCATTTATCATCACTCAACTTACAAGTACGAGCTATACAGCGTGTATAAAAAAAAACTGTTAATATTTAAGAGTGTGACTACCAAACTGAATAATGTTCTCTTTAGTACTAATATTGTTTGTTTTTTCTTCAGCCCGTTCTGTCCCACAGTTGAACAAAGGCTAACCCCGAGTTTTCAAGTCCTGCCAAGATTGTTCTCCAAAAAAATATTTAGCATATCTTTGAAATAACATTTTTGAAAAAAAAAAACTGATGCAGCTAAATACCAGTATTTTACATGAAGCAACTGTCTATATGCCCTTTGAAAGGCATTTGATACTGAGAAATCTGATATCTCTAGGTAATAATATGAGGTGCCTGTATGTCAGACTTTTGGGCCAGTTTAACGACTGTCAATGGTCCACTACAGAATAGTCCGGACTAACGGCTTACCGCGCTTTCCATGGCACGAAGGAAACATAGTAATAAGTAATAATTTATTTGTCACTAATTCAAGGACCAACCTTTGCTAGTGCGGTTTAACCTGAAGGTCGACACCAGAAGCTATTGATATTTAGGCACGTGCTAGTGATTTGATTATCTGTACCATATTCTAGAATGTGACATACTTTTTGACACACTCTGTATTTATTCGTGGGTACGAAGCGGAAAAGCCTTTTTAAACAAATGGCTGGTCGCGTTCTTCGGGTTACGTATAGAACTGAAGCATGTTTATAACAATTTCATGGGTTACCCGAGAATTCTTCTTAAGCGACTTAAATTTTGGAGCTGAGGTGTTCTTACTGAGCCCGTTTCTTGGAGAGAATATGCCTTTTTTGTCTTCATTAAATAACAAGTTTTTTGTACGTACTTTTCAGACTTTTTAAAGTAGACTTTATGAAATTTTAAAACATAATATATATATATATATAAATATATCATATCTGCATAAAGTCTTCTTGACTGTTTCCGGCAAGACAACCAATCTTAGCGAAGATTAACCATCTGCGCGGGAGATATTATAGTGCACAAGTGTGTGCGCAGGCACAGATGCATTCTCATAGTCCGATGGAATGGTAATTCGACATGACCGGAGAAAGGTCAGGTGTTTTTACCGCCAACTTTCAAACTACAGGCTGCTACTGTGGTATTTGTATTGGAGAAAGCCAATAATATAACAGTAAAATTAAGCTGTATCGTCGTACTGTTTTATAAAATATTCGCATAAGCAAATCATGTTAGGTGTTCTTGTTATGTAAGAGACAAAGAAACAGAACCAGAAATCAACCGATAAGGATTAACTCCGACGCTTCTCCGGATACAGACATATCAATACTATATGAATCATCTGTCAGTATCCTGTGCCAGCAATTGGTCTACAGGTCCATGCCTTATGCCTTATGTGGATGACGCTTTGTGGAGGCTCAATAATGTATACATATGCGAAGGCAGTGTTTCCGTAAACCTTCTCTATCATTTAAACCTTTCCACAACATCATCTGCCTAGCCTTTTCCCAATATGTTGGGGTCAGTCTTACCAGATGCAGCTGAATCACAGTATTTTGGTTGGAGCGACTGCCTAACTGACTTCCACAAATCAGTTAAAATTGGGTAATACGATATGACTTGGTAAGACTGTTTGTCAGACCTTCGGGCAAAACTCTAACGGCTGCCAAAGATCTACAAATACCAGCTGGTACCAACGGATTAAGATGATATCAAACAAGGAACATTGCACGGAAGAAACTCAGTATGTCACATGGGTGCTCACCCATCCACAGATCAATCTTGGCAAGCAGGGGTTGACTTGAAAAATTATCTTATCAGATCTCCACAACAATTACTACATTCGTATCCCCAAAAGTCTTGTTTTATTCATCTGTAATTCATGCGAAAACTGAATTCTTTTTCGTGTAAAACCACAGTATGTGAGGTTTGTTAAGGAACCTTATTTCGTCATACAAAGGGCTCGTGCTTTGGAATAATGAGGTTCTCACTAGAGCACACTTGAGCGTCGTTCCTCCTATTTCAAACTTGACTTTACGGCATCAAGACGAGATGTGAAAAAACTCTTAGTGGGTCTACTACGTCGAAGTGTTTTTTAAATAATCTTTAGGGGATTGTGTTGTTAATTTTACTGATTTTTTAAAAGATATTGGAAGATCGAATTTGTAATAGATATTGGAATATCTTTAACTGAACAAAACGAATATTAGGCATAACAAGTTACTTTATGTATAGGATAAGAAACGAAAATTAATGGAATTTATAAAATCCTACTTTTAAAAATAAATATAGTAAAACCAATAAATAAATGAGCTTTAGTTAATAAGTATGACCATTTGTATCCGTTATTTCCTTCTTAAAATTGACTACTATTATAATAAAAAAGTGATGTAAACAAATCCTTACTATCTCTGTACCAAAATTCATCAAAATCGAAAATTCATTAAAATCGGTTTGGCCATTAAAGCGTGAAGAGGTAACAACGGACATAGGCTATTTTTTCTTAAAAAAAAGTCGGATGTGAGGGAGAAAGAGGGAAGAAAAGGGAAAACTTAGCGTTGCTATTACAAATCAATAAGGCGCAAGGGGAACTGTGTTACCCTGAATTTAACGCGAACGAAGCCGCGGGCAAAAGCTTGTAAAAAATAAAATATCAAAATTCCCTTTGTCTATCATCCATTCAACGTATATCTACAGACAGATAACTAAAACTTCTTTGTGAAACATCAAAGAATATTCCCATAAAGCAGGCAACAAAAATCTATTACGATACGTTCCGATTTCTCAAACGTTTACCTGTACAATATATCCGTCTATTATCCCTGACTCGGATCAATATGGGTTCAGCAGAAATGTTGTATCATTGTTTATGGAAAGTCATTCAATCGGGGCGCACAATAGATGTACGGAACCACTACGGAACATATCGTCCGCGTCTTCTGTAGTCTCGTTAATCTTAATCTTTCTATCTGCTGGTCATGGCTCGCTTGGTTGAATTACGTTGAATAATAACTGTGTTCTTTTTTTAAGTGGATTTTCTTTTGTTGGCCAGTATTTGATGTTTATTTGTTTCATAAAATTAATCCTGTGTAGTTGAGACGGGGCGCTGGAATACCTACCTGAAAGGTCTCTAAATAATATATGCGGGTCTTAAATTAAACATATTTATAAACATAACTAATATAGTCATGTTTATAAATTATGCTTATCAATGTTTAATTATCATGTTTTTTAATGTATTATTTCGGTAAGTTGATAAAGTCCCATTGATAACATTAGCTTGAAAAACTTCCCATGAACTATAGAAAGGCTTTTGTCCTGGTATAGAATAGCTGCAGCTAAGTTTAAATAATATAGTCAAACTCGATCTTGCTAAAAATCACTTTAAGGTTGAATGTAGCTTGCAACGTACAAGTAACATTGACAAAATAACAGGAAATATTTTGCTTTCAAAATCTATGTATTTATTTCACTGTTTCAGCTAAGCGAAGTTTAAATTTATAGTTAATTTTTATTACAACTGTTATAATTATGAGGTTGACAATAATGAGGTCGACTATACTTTTAAATTTTGCACATTTTATTAGCGAGCTCGTGGCAATATAATAGCAGCCGCTCGAGTCGATCTTAGGTTTAGCAAGCGCGGCTAAAGATTGACCCGAAGAAGAGGAACTTACACTAAGGTTTGTGTACAAACTGGTAAGAAATAGATGTGCTCAGTGTCGGAAAGCCTAATCTAACATATAAAATTCTCGTGTCACAGTGTTTGTATCCAAACTCCTTCGAAAAATTTTGTGTGCATTTCGGGTTGATCTGAGAATTGCCCAACATTGTTTATCATCAACATTTTTCATAGCCCTGAGTCTGAGCAGCGGATGGGAACTCCTGGGCGACGCTAGTATAACTATAATGATGACGGGCCTGTTGGTCTAGTGGTTAGTGGCCCTGACTGCTGAGCCGGAGGTCGTGGGTTCGATTCCCACCCAGGACAAACCTTGTGTGATGAGCATGATTGTTTGTTCTGTGTCTGGGTGTGATTTATCTATAATATGTATGTATTTATAAATTATATAAGTATGTATATCAGTTGTCTGGTTACCATAACACAAGCTCTGCTTAGCTTGGGGTCAGATAGCCGTGTGTGAGTTGTCCCAAGATATTTATAAAAAAATAATATTAGTAATAATATTAGGTAGTAATTGAACAATAAATATAATTATAATAAATATAATCTTTAAATAATTTAGTAAGAAAAATAAATGAATTGAATCTTTAACTTGGGAACTACTGATCCGATTCCGAAAATTATTTCACTTACAGGAAGCTAAATTATCGAAAAAAGTATCCTATGTGTTATTCCAGATCAAAATCTGTGCCAAATTTCATAAACATCCGTTCAGCCGTTTTGAAGTGAAAGAGTAACATAATATTTGGAAGATAGCTGGTGCCCGCGGCTTTGCTCACGTGATATCAAAAAAAAAGTATCCTATGTGTTATTCCGGACGATAATCTACGCATGTGCCAAATTTCATAAAGATTCGTTCAACCGTTTTGACGTGAAAGAGTCACAAACATTCGTACATCCATCCATCCTCACAAACAATTGCATATTATATTAAAAAGTTTCCGTGCGATAATTTACCATAAGAACAAGCCGTGAGTGCTAGTCAAAATTAAATAACCAAAAATGGCTAACGTTATAAAGCTTTAAATTCACATTAAACATTCGCCAACACAAAAATAGACATCAAAAACTTGGTACGGTAGACACAAAAAACAGGGATATTTTTTTAAAGCCAAACTAACGGTACCTAATCGAAAAACTGTAATGAATCAAAGGACTGTTGCGTAGTTCAGTAGCCCTACTATGACCTCTTAAAGCAATTCTTATTCCGCTGAGGGAAAGAGACAGAGCTATACAGGGTGTCTAGCACCATCTCTTTCACTCAGTGGCATAAGAATTGCTATAAGATGTCATAGTAGCCCTTCAGGTTGCTTTTTCCTGTTCTACCCACTCTTTTATTTGTACGTTTTACTCGCCAGAGTCTCGTTAGCTGGGTCTGAATTGAAATTATCTTGTTTTTCCTAGGTTTTTTTTCTAAGTGGCGGTTTTAATAGCGTTTTGATGTTTTTGTAATGTATTTTATAGTGGCCTGATTTAGTTCGCTGGGACGCTGATTCTTTGTCTTGTTTTTAGGTCAACAGGTAAATCAAATGAAGATTATGTAAATTGTTTTGGTGTTTTATTTTTAGTTTAATAAAATGAAGAGTATTTTTGGCTGTTGGCTAGCTTGACTAGTTGTTTAACTTTTAAACTGAAATTCTCGGAAATAAAAAAAAACCAAAGCTATGCTGGGCATTTTAAACAGAAATTTGATTTTGCTTTAACATTGAAGTATATAAAGCAACAAAAATAATCATTATGATCTGACATTTTTAAATTAAATTCTCAATAAAGCCATTCTAACTGGAAAACATCATATTTTATTATGAACCAACCTGCAGTCAACTCTGGTTATTTAAATACGTTTGGTTCCTAATTCCTATATACACTTCGAAAAAGAAGGTGATTTTCAATTTAGTTGCATTTTCTTTTAAGTTTGGCGAGTCATGAAATGACAAAGCTACTCTAGTTTATGTCAGTCTCAATATTCAATTAAAGTTACTATCGTTTTGACACCCTATAATTATTTTATCATTTTCACACTTGTACATATTTTTTATATTATTATTTATTTTATATATTATCAGTTTACGTCTATTTTTAGTTTGTAAATAATATTATAGTTTATTTAAATTTATCGGTTTACATATTACTGTTACACTGATAAATAAAAACAATACAGTCACAAAAAATTCGACTATGTGTACAATATAAAACACACAATAGAAAACATAGATAGCAAAAATAAAATTTAATAATACATAAAATTTAATTAAAGTGACAAACTAAAATTAGGTATAAAAATTACACTTAACAATATAGTTGTAATAAAAAAATATATAGATAAAATAAAAAAGTAGGTTATAGTAAAACATAATTATTTGCCTTAATAAGATACTATTGATAGAAGTCCCAAACATACTTCAACAAAACAAAACTACTGGTACAAATATACGAAATACACACATACCTTTCATTTGATATGTTTCACCACTATCATACTATATTTCGTATATTCAATAGAAGAGAATAATAATCTGTAGACGTTATTGATATTCAGTTATATTGTTGGCCGCGTACTTCATTTGTTTGACTTATCGCTTAGAAGTTTTCTTTAGACTGTTGTCTCGAGATTTGATATAGTTAATAAATAAATATTTTATTCGTCTTTTTTTCGGATTAGAAATCATCAAATAATTTCTTCGCTCTGAAAGCTGGGGGATTTTCAGACCTTTATGTACTAAAACCCATCCATGTTCCTTCTTTTGCATAACACAATTTACACAAAGTGACATTTTATAACCTTTCTATAATCTAAAATTATAACAGTATTAAAACATATTAATAGTACCACCTATACAAAGAGTAATAAGTCTTTTTCGTCTCCTGAAAAATTTCCTTTTTATTTTGTCACAGTTTTGATCTAGGTGTGCGATTTATAGGACAGATAATATTCGACCTTAAAGCTAGCGAAACCGCTAACAAAAGCTAGTTATTTATAAACCGAAACCAATCGTTATTTTTTTTTAAACTTTGCCCCGCTCTTGTAATTTTGTTTACAAACATTAAAACCCACAAACACATACAGCCAGATCCGGAACAACTTTCTATTGGTCAAACAAAAATTTGTTCCGTGCGAGGATCAAACCCGCAACACGCAGCGCAGTAGTCGATCTTTCAGCCACTACGCTACAGTGCCGTCATTGAATTTTACATCAGAAACAGACGGTATATAAGCGGGATTTAATATCCTTTCCATTTATCTACATACATCGCACCGCCGTCAGTCTCGTTGTACGTTTCCCTACAAAGGACGCTTTTCCCCAAGTCTGTCTCCTCATCGCTTTTTACATTGCTTTGAATAAAGATGGCAGATTGTGAATTACTGTCTGACTGAATTGAGACGTTCCTGTTATTGTGTGTTATTCAGTTGTTTTGATTCCCAAGTTTCAGTTGATGGTATTTGGCAGTATGTAATTGTTTAACAATAAAATGGCCTATTTTGGATGTGGAAAAAATACTACAAATATTTGGTTTCCATTCGATTTGAGCTAACCATCGGAAAATTCTGTTCGGCAGCAGCTAGTACGCTATTAAAAATAAGTTTATTAAGGAGTTTACTAATGGTAAAGAACACAATACATCATTTTCCGATGCTCTTGGCTCCAGGACTAACAATGTTTAGGCGCAAAGCAATGTCCTTTTTAAACGTTTTAACAGCTATAACCATAGGAATAGTAAACGGCTTGAATCACTCATAATTATCCAAAGTGAAGTTGTTTTATGAAACAACTGAAACCAAACCAGAGACTGTTTGTTAACCATTATAGTTACACTTTATATTTCCTGGTACCATACGGAACTTGTTTCACGTTTGCAGAGGAAACAAACATTGTTAACACATTATATAAATAATCCAACATTGTAACGCGATACTTTGGCAGAAATACAAGCAATTATATTCTCATAACGTGTTTGTTATTACCTAACTATGAGGACATAATACACACACACACTTACACAAATACATAAACACTCGTACACTTGTCTATCTAAGTGTAGCTGCAGACTTAGCTACTAGCCGCAGCAACAGCGTGGCGGTAATTCGCCACAAGTTGCGGTTGACAGTTCACATGCATTTTCTATGAACTCTGCGCAAATTCGGCGTTCGTCGCGTCCGACCAAGTTTGGAAGTTCAGTCGTCTTGAGGTAATTGTGGCTGGTATTGTGGTAGCGACTGGTCATAGTAACCGCAAGTCCGTGCTGACAAGGTGGAGAAAAGGTTCACACCTTTTGTAGCCAATAATGTCCTTTATTTGAGTTGTTTTGGTAACGGAATGGGCAATGGTAACATGGACTTTTTTATTACTATCCTACTAATATTATAATTGCGAATGTTTGTGTGGATGGATGGATGCATGGATGTTTTTTACTCTTTCACGTCAAAACGGCTGAATGGATTGTGATGAAATTTGGCACAGAGGTAGATTATAGTCTGGAATAACACAGAAGACACCTTTTCTTCGATATCACGCGGTCGAAGCCGCGGGCGCCAGCTAGTAAGTAATAATGTAGACATGAAACTCTTTCTTGCCCTTATCTCACGTTCTTAGCCTATGTCCGTCTCTACCCAAGTAGAGACGGACATAGGCTAAGAACGTGAGATTCTAACCGATTTTGATGAATTTTAGTACAGAGATAGTTGGCTATCTCTGTACTAAAATTCATCAAAATTGGTTTGGCCATTTAGATGTGAAGACGTAACAAACAAACGAACAAACTCACTTTCGCTTTTATAATATTATTATTAAGGATAACGGCAACGTGTAGTCTAGTTTGCAGTTGAGTTTACATTATAAACCAAAGTTAGCCAACAAATCTCATGTCTCATAATTTCATGATTACAATGCTAAATTATACAGCTGTTCCATTTGTATTTACATTTATTGTTATTTCCTACGGGTGTCTCTATCTTCATCTTTCATTTATCGCGTATCAGCTTGTATCATTGGAGGATCGCTATGTTTTACAATATTATGTGAGATCATAATGCAGGATGGTGTGTAGAGACAGTTTTAACTAAATTTATTTATGTATTTAAATATTTTCTAAGTGAAAAACTACAGTACTTTCACAGCATTGTGTCTGGGACAATAGTTTAATTCTTTTGTTTCTTGACATTCAAAAGTGCCTGTTATGGCCCAATTGAAATAAATGCTTTGAGTTTGCATTTGAGTTTGAATTGATTCATCATCAGTCTATCCTTTCTCAAAGTATGTTGGAGTCGAATCAAACTAGCTGCAAGCACATACCAACATTTTACATGGAACGATGAAACGACGACGAACGACTCATGGTGGTATTCAAATTTTTAAGGTTACTGACTGCTACGCAACGACTGTCAAAGATCTACAGATGACCGCCTGGATTAACGTGGCGTGCTTTCCGAGGCACGGAGGCAACTCGGTTTACTTATGATTTTTACGGTTTACTTATTGGACTTACTGAAAACAAACATTATTTAACAGAGTGCATTTAATCCTTACTATAATAGTATAAAAGTGAAAGTGAATTTGTTTGCTACCTCTTCACGCTATAATGGCTAAACCGATTGTGATGAATTTTGGTACAGAGATAGTTGGGAACCAGGAGACGGACATAGGCTAATTTTTAAAAGTGGGATGTGAGGAAAGAGGGAATTAAAGGCAAAACTTAGCGTTGCTATTTCAAATCAATAAGACGCAATGGGAACTGTGTTACCCCAAATTTAACGCGGGCGCAGCCGCGGGCGAAAGCTAGTTTGAAATATATTTAAGTATCTTTTTTACTATTTTCATACTCCAGCTAAAGTTTCCACTGCTGTGTCGTATTGCAAGGAAAAAACAACGGATCGCTATATATCATGTTATACGCCGCGTCAAAAACTTGCGAAGTTAAAAGTTTTGGCCTACTCACAACGACATAGCAGAGGATAATGGTGGCATAAAAGTCATATACTTGATCGTTTTATGACGTATTATCTCATAACATCGTCTTGTTATGTTTGTGGTGAAAATTCTGTTGTTTGACTTGTGAATTTCGCACCAATATAAAGTTTATACAGTAATAAAGTTGTCTGTCAGTCTTTTGGTTACCTTTTACTCCTAAACAGATCTGGATCAGTAAAAAGTATTTCCTGGATATTAAAAACTCGTAGATCTTAACGCAGGTCATGGCCGCTCATTTATCCAGAAACACGAGCGCGCGTTAAAAATAAAAATTAATTTTTTAATCGAAAATACAACTAGAATTTAAGTTTAATCTGTTGAAACTAGCACTATCAGTATCATCTATAGATATAAATAAAGCCTTATAAGAAAATTTATGTGAAACGAGTGTTTATAATTTAATTTCGACGTATTTTGCGTTAAATTTGACCTGCGTTAGGATTTTTTTATCCGGGGAATAGGTTATCCTTGAAATATCTTCTATCTCCACGCCGGCAGCCTAACCGTTGAAAAAAGGTTGTCAGGTTTAAATAAACAATAAAACGGTGTTTGTGATGCGGAGAAATTAGGAAAATCTCGTGAGGCAAGTTTTGAGTATGAATGTGGATGGGAATAGGAGTAGAGGAAAACCAATGAAGAAATTGATGGACTGTGTGAAAGAATATATTGCAAGGGAGGAAGTTCCAGATGAAATGACGAATAAAAGAGGAGTATGAAAGAAGAAGGCTTGCTGCGCCGACCCTAAATAACTTGGGATAAGAGCAGGAGAATGATGATACTGTCTTACTTTGAAGGTGAACAGTTTAAGGAAATTAACATGACATGACAGTACCTTGTCAATATATCTATAAAAACATCATGTACGTCAGAAAAAAATTGCATCTATTTGGTAAACAAGGTGATAGACACAAGTATAATACTAGAATTAAGGACGATTTGGTTCAGCCGGGTTTCAGGTTAGCTAAAGTAGACTCATCTTTCATGGGGCACTGTTTGAAATGCTACAATATATACCTCCCCACATTCTTCACCTGAATGAGACGAAATTTAAACCTTGTATTAAACGCACACTATTTAGGCAAGCATATTATAAGTTGGGGGATTATATTGATGATAAAAACGCTTGGCTCAATGCTGGTCCTGCTCCAAAAGCATACCAGACGTATGGATCAGCCCCATTCAGCTCAACCATTTTGAAGGGAAATAAAACTGTTTGCGATTACAGAAAAATGCGCAAGTACAGATTAGATTTCCGATGCCAGACCTATTATAAATAAGTGACGAATATAACGTTACCCACTTCATCTTACTTATTTCGGGTTAACTATGTAACAAAGCCCATTCGTGCGTACATAATCATCAACAGTCTAAATGAAACGACTCCGCGTTCAAAAGTGACTTTGAAGACCGTTAACTCACGAACAGTCTATAAACCCTCATCGGTATCGATTTTACAATCAAAAACGTACTGCGTCCATGTTTCCTTATTTCTATTCAATATTTAGGCCCGATTTTTCAATCATAAGATAGCGTTTATCTAAAGAGTAAATGTGACGTTTTGACAGTGTTCATAGAAAACCTGTTAAAATGACAAACTTATTCAACAGATATAATTTAACTGGCGATTGAAAAACCAGCCCTTGATCTTAAGATTTATCCGATTAATCTCTTGTGCGTAGGTTGGTAGGTCGGTAGGACCTATTCTCTTCATCTCCAAGTTAAAAACTGACGAAGCCGTCGGCGTCGCTTTATTCAGAGCTTTTCCTCCTTTCACACTTTTTGTGCGCGTTTGCGTGACACTTCATTTATAATTCTGCTTAATCCAAGTGAGTGAGTTCTTACCGAATGAATTTGTAATGTAAAGATTAATGATATATCCTACGAGCTCTTTCAAACCGTTCTCATGCTGCTATGCCTTATCGTATTTATCAAGCCACACGCTCCATTGTACTGTCGAACCTAAGCGTTATATTCAGCCTACGTAATTCGCGGACTATCGAGTATTAAATTGCGTGGAACGCAAACAGTTTTTGTAACACAAACACGGGTTTCTAACCGATCCGTGTCCCTTATTGAAATGTTATGTTCAGACTTGGGAGTAAATTTAATTGTCGAAGTTCAGATTGAAAAAGTTAGAGGCGGTCGCATAATTCCACAAAACGAGGCTCGGTGCCCGCGGCGTAATTATTAGATATGTTTGTTTTGTACAATTTGGTTAATGTAGCCGGTGCCTGCGCCGCTAGAGTTTTATGACTCAAATTTTCGGGAACCTCTTTAAACGTAGGTGGAAATTATTTCTTCAACTTTTATTACTTTTCCTTCATGAAAGTTTTTAAGCTGCGTTCGCATTAAATTAAACAGCGTAACCTCGAGGTTGTTGCCTACACAAGTAATTGTCTATTACTTGTCTGTTTCAGCTTTAAACATTCATTACTTGTAAACTGTTACTTAGTACGGCGATATGGCCGAACTTAGTGTATAAAGATAATCATAATGGATTACGTTCAGCTTTCGAGAGCAAACAGTGTGCGTATAATAAAAATAACATAAAAGAAAATTAAGGGCCTAAAAGCTTTAAGTACGTTTATTTGTATCTAAGCTAAATACTTTACCAAAACCTACGTAGAAGAAAGCAGCCAATAACGGGTTCATGTAAAAGGGAACTCTTTGTTATATGATTTATTGGAACGACTTTCAATAATCCGGGGCCCATTGCCTTTCGCGGGCGTTAAATTTCGATGAAATTGGAAAAAAATGGTATGGAGAGGCGGAAAGGCCCTCAGAAACTTTTCTTTACGTAAAGGAATTTTCTTTATCAACTATTATGGGGTTTTAGAAGGGTAACGACATGTTTCAAATATTTTAAATTGGTATTTTATGAGCTAAATTCCTTTGTAAATAATCAATGTAACAAACATAAATTACACACACACAGTAAACACAAAGTTGTGATTTCCAAAATTAGATTAACAAAAACTACCAAGTCATTTTTAATAAAGAGTATACGCTTTTATAATAACAACTTATTATAATTACAAAGCTAGTTTTACAGATGGAAAGTTTAAAAACTACATCAAACGTGTCCTTATTAAAAAAGCATATTACAAAATCAAGGACTACGTTGAAGATAAAGAAGTTTGGCTATAGTTCTGCACATGTGGCTTCCCTGCTAGCTCATAAACAGCACAAATTTGTGGATGTCTTTAACTATTCTCAATCTAATATTTTTGTGATCTCTTTAATTAGTTTTTTTTGGAATAGTTGTCAAATCACGTATTTTTTTCTTGTTCTGAATAGTTACAGTACTGATAGCAACATCTGTGTGACTTTTCTCAAAAAGTTATTTTTTTGCAATATTTTTTGTCATTCTCGTATAGGTTCTTTTTCACCAGTTCTTTGTGAATGAGTAGACATGGTTGGTCTTGTAGATTCTTAGACGCTTGTTAACTTTTGTGAACGTATTATTTTATTTTACGTATCTGTAAAGTGAGCAATGACTTTTTGTCGGGCCTATGCCATTCTCTCATACTTAAGTACTAACGCTGTAATAACAACATTGTAAAACCAAATGATTTTAAAAGAGTAACCATGGAGCTTCTTGCCGGGTCTTCTCCATAGGAAACGACCAACCCGAACGGTGCACCTTTTCCCGATGTTTTATAAGGGCCCATGTAAGCCTATGTGAAATAAAAACATTTAGATTTTTTTAAACCATTGCAAACATTAAAAATATCCGCTGAATTTTTATTCAATAAATTTGATACCCAATTATCCTCTTATTTTAACAACACGAATAACTATCTCACGAACAAAAAAAATAAGGGATAAAAGACCACAGTATTTAAAATGTAAAAATAATTCATCTCGCGTCAATAGCATCCAATAAATTGGAGTAAAAATTGCTAACACACACGGCTCGCAGTAACAAGTTTGCCCAACGTTTTCATGTACAGGGTGTCCATTACGCGAACAATCCAGCTGCGGCCGAATTTAATCCATTTAACTGCATAACGCCGGCAAAGTTATCTCTCGGAATATGTGTGTAAAATCAGCCCTGGTTTAATGAGTCCAAAATAACGTTACAGTGTGCGGTCCGTTTATTTGTACGCCGTGTTTTTCTCAATTTGTTAATGTTGTAATTAATTTATTTGTGTGTTTTGTTGACGTGTTTTGTTTTTTATTTGTTGTTTTGTTTGGTAGATTCAGTGTTACCAGCCAAAACTTGGTACTGGACTACGTTCCCCGCGTAGTTATTTTGTCGGGAACCTACGGCGTAGCGCGACTTCTGGCTACGGCGTAGTCTGCTGCTACGTCGTAGCATTATGCTACGCTAGCAAGTTTTTTCCGTCATCCAAGGTGTTTATTAATTTAGGTTTTCTATGTAACCAGCTTACACTATACCAAGTTATTTTGCTCGTTCCTATTGTTTTGAATATTTGTATTTGTACGCACGTGGGATTCGCATGGAGTTGGGGTTCCAATTAGTAACGTTCGATCAGCGATACAATTTGTAAATGTAACTGCCAAAAGTGATGGTTATGGCGGATTCCATCCCATTCACTGTTTGGATATACGGAAATGACCCGTAGTCAGCCTAACGGAATATTTTAACAAATACTTGATAAATAGAAGATCCGGCTAAAGCCGTAAATTAAGTAGTATTAAGTAAATTAAGTAGCCGTAAATTTTGGAACTACGCTAAAGCGTAGTTCCAAAATTTACCATATCAGCCTAGCTAATCTCTGTCCGATTCATGACTCCGATTAATGAAAAGTTTTTGATCTATGAAATATTTAAATCGTCTATTAATTTTAAAAACATTTTTTACATATTTCTTGTTTAAAAAAAAACTTTTAAGTACAGGGTCCCAGCTACGGCGGTCAGGGCTCTAGAGAAAGGAACCTCATGACAATACGAGTCGTGTCCAAGAGTACCAATTTCAGTATCAAGCCTTTGATCCAGCTGACTAACGAGAGCCTCCATATGCGTTGGTCGAGACTCTTGGCAATTAAGCTATTGGCAGATATAAATAATTGTTAAGAAAATCAATAAATATTAAAATGTTGAATATTTCGGAGAAGCATTATCATTAGTAGTGTTGCTTGAACTAAATAAAATTTAAAATAGAATTTTAAAACACGAGTAAATACAATCAGAATAATACAATGAAACATATCAATTGAAAAATGGAAACTCGTTTGATCAACTCTAATCCCAGTATGTCGTGAACGAAGCGAGGGAGTGAAACTGAAAATGTCTAACGAGATTTTATTTTGAAAAGAAACACGAAAACGCTATTTATTGCGAGTTGCTCTATTTGATTTGCTTTGGTGCGGTTAGGTTTTGAAGTGTGCAAACGGATTAAAGCAAAGAAAAATATATGTTTAGCTCTTCTTTGCTAGTTTGTAGTTCTAAGCGGCGAGCGAATTAAAGTACCGAGTACATAGTTCTTTGTATGTAGGTATCTGAATTACGTAATGTACTTCGTGTGAGGATTTGTGTAATTAAATCTATGTTGGTTTTATATAAAATCTTAGGGTGAATAAGAGTATTACTTTATTCTGTCGTGTTACTTGAAAGCCTTGTTAAATAATATTTCCAACTCAATGTATACTGTGTGTTCTCATTGGCTGCCCAAATCTTTACATACTAAAAAATGAAGTCGTTAAAATGAAACCGCTAAAATGAAGTCGTTTCTGCTGTCTGTTTGCTTAGATCTTTAAAATGCGTTGACGCATTTTAATACAATTTTCAGCAATTGATTGACTGATTAGAGATGAAGGTTTTTATGTTTTATATTAGTTTTATTGTGTATATATTTTGCGCAGCCTTGTATAATACCCGTGTAAACCCTGGTTTACTGAAATTATTTACGTAGAAATACATTTATTAATTTATCTTCCTTTGATTAATACAAAATAATAAGAGAAGTTTAAAAAAAATAAACATTTAAACATTACAAAGTAACATTTACTTTGGAATATGCCATGTTACATGTAGTGATACGTCTGCCCATTGTGTCAGTATACTTATAAGTTCTATATATATGTAATTTGTATGGTGTACATAATGAAGAATATTCAATCTATCTATCTATTATATTATTATATCGAAATTACATCATTACTCTCATAACAAAAATATTGATGTTAGATTGCCATTGTAATAAGTACACAATACCTGTAAAAAAACTGAACTCATTATTGGTGTATTCCTTTATTACATTACCTAGACAATAACCCATAAAATGCTTTGGTATATATCTAAGTATCAGAAGTAGGTACAAGTGTAACACGTACTTGTAACTACTATGTACCTACTTATAATTCCGTGGAGGTACCGAGACTCACCTAGGGAAAACAGGCTATTACTGGCGCATACGCGTTGACTATCAATGCGTGTATTTGTGACCTGTTTTGGCCAATAACTACCTTGTACTTAGTATGGTTTGTTAGACTGAGAGCTGCCACAAGCATAAAAAGATTAGTAATTGATGACAAAAAACAGCTCTGAACCGCTGAAAAAATGCTGTTTTTTTTTTTTAAATTGCACCACATTACTTCTGTATTGTGAGTGCGTTTACAAACATTTAAACTCACGCCTTTGGAAAAGTTGATAGAGTCTGGCACGATTGGCTAGTAAATTTCAGGTGGGAAAATATTTAAAGATTGGCATAAAGTTTGTTTTGTTTATAATTGTCTTATTTATTACTTATTTATTTTGAATCCTAATTTTTTTAGCCTAGCGATATTAAATATACAATCTATATCAATCATTTTTGTAACAAAGTATAACTTATTTCATTGTCTACAAGTAAAAAGAAGAGGAAAACAATTACAGGACGACAAAAAAATCATCTACATCGCTGTCACTTGGAAAAGTGCCCAGAAGGTAGGTAGGAAGGAAGGAAGGTAGGTTGGTAGCATTACGACATTGGATGGCAATGCTGATTATTTAGCCAAAATAAAGGCTAGCCCACTGGTCACATGAAAAATTGTCTAACCGCTTTAAGTTAATTCTAATTGACATAGGGTTTTTAGCATGTGCCATAATAGTAAGCGAGCTTTATGTATTTGTGTTACACATAAAATTTTATCAGATATTTAGAAACCAGCTGTCATAAGTTTTATCTAGTTTTTTTGAAATACCTAGTTATCTAAAAAGATACCAAAGAAGCCGCCAGTATTGTACATTCACAGGTCGTCTATATCGATATTGGGTTTGTCGCTATTTGTCGGGCACAGTTCCAATCTCTGGCTCTATTGAGAGTGTTTCGTACACGGGAACTTTATCACATGCGAATATTTTTGTCTGACTTAGGGACTTTTTCGAGAACCTCAATATTTGGGGCAGACAGCCGAAATTGGTGCTCAAACTATATTATTACTTGTGATAAAAGGAGGTTGACTTATATGACTTTTTCCATTCATGTCTTTTTGTAATTATACTCGTAAGTGCAGTTGGTTTTTTTTTGGAAGAGAATACATTCTAGGTAAAGCAAGGTTTAATTAAGTCTGTTAACACATTGTGCAATAACTATTCTACGACGAGAATACCATCTATGCATGTCACAAAAAAAGCCCACATAATTCTAACTTCAAATTCAAATGTAGCATTTTTTATAATAAAATCTCTCTATTTAATCTGTGAACAATGACATAACAGACGGCGAAGTTCGATAAGTGAAACTTTTTATTCATGTAAATCTATATCTATACTAATATTATAAAGAGGAAAGATTTGTATTTTTGTATTTTTGTATGTTTGTAATGAATAAACTCAAAAACTACTGGACCGATTCCAATAATTTTTTCACCATTAGAAAGCTGCATTATTCAGAAGTAACATAGGCTATATAATATCACGCTAGGTCCTATAGTTGTGGAGCAGTAACCAAAAATGTTTTAAAAACGGAGGAAAAGTGTCGTTTCTGAGGCCTTCCGTGGCGTGTGCTGGGCATATAGTTAAAGTTATACAAAAATGCTCTATGGATGAATTGTTCATCTTAACATTCTTTTTAAAAAAGTCTGCGAGAGCATATGTCTACCTTTTATAGTTTACCCATAACAATCGTTTTAATGAATGGTTCAATCCTTATAAAAGTTTGCTCTAGATAACTTTTGAATTGTTCAATCGGTTACCTTATGACTATTAATTCATCCAAAAGATACCTATTAGGTAAGTACTTACCTGCTATTTCAAAAATACATAAAAAAGGCCCGGCTACATACGATGTTAACGAGTTATCAGTATATGTCAACTCAAATGTACCCAAGTTGGTGGCAGATCAAAAAATTGCGTTCGATGCTATAATTGAAAGTGTGATCAACAACAAAGGTAGACTATTTTTTTTGGACGCGCCTGGCGGAACAGGTAAAACATTTCTTGCCAATTTAATATTAGCCAAAGTACGACAATCTGGAAGAAAAGCACTGGCGGTCGCGTCTTCTGGCATTGCTGCAACTCTATTAAATGGTGGGAAGACTGCTCACTCCGCAAAAATGGTCCACTTGGGAAGCTCTTACAGGACACTTCACTGATTATTTGGGATGAGTGTACCATGAGCCATAGAGCTCACGTGGAAGCTGTGAACCGCACATTAAAAGACCTCAGGAACTCAGGCAATGTGATGGGAGGCGTAACCTTTGTGTTGGCTGGAGACTTTCGCCAAACACTACCGGTTATAACTAAAGGTACACGCGCCGACGTTATTAAAGCGTGCCTCAAATCATCACCTTTGTGGCAATCAAATAAAACTCTAAATTTGCGCACAAATATGAGAGCACATTTAAGTAACGACAACAATGGAAATTTCTCACAAAAAATACTTCAACTTGGAGATGGAAAACTACCATCGCCAGTTGCAAATAGCTCCCAAGTATCGTTGGACAATGAATTGGCTCAAACTGTTAACAGTCTAGATGTTCTTATAGACACAATCTATCCCGACATTGAAAATCTCACAGAACGAAATTTCAATTGGCTCTGTTCGAGGGCGATAGTGTCGCCAAGAAACGATTCCGTAAATGATATAAACAGAATGATTATGGAAAAAGTACCAGGTGATTTCAAATGTTACAAATCTATTGACACTGTGTGCAACATCGAAGATGCAGTACACTACCCACAAGAATTTTTAAATTCCCTCAACCCTGCCGGCTTGCCACCCCACGAACTAAAATTAAAAGGAGGTACTCCTATCATGCTTTTGAGAAATTTAAGCCCTCCCAATATGTGCAATGGCACAAGACTTTTGATAAGGGAATTACGAGACAATGTGATTGTAGCAACAATCATCACTGGGCCCGCGGCCGGACAGCTCGCTCACATACCGCGAATCCCGATGATTCCGACGGATTTACCTATATCCTTTAAAAGGTTACAGTTTCCTGTGAAGACATCGTTTGCCCTTACGATAAATAAATCACAGGGGCAAACTTTTTCGATTGTTGGCGTCGACCTAAGAAAAGAGTGCTTTTCTCATGGGCAGTTATATGTAGCCCTTTCTCGAGTAGGATCTCCTAAAAATCAATATGTTTTGTTAGCACCTACAAATACCACTGCAAACATAGTTTACAGTGAAGCCTTAAAGTAAAATGTAAATATTACGATAATTTGATCAAACACATAAAACAAAGAACTTTAACAAAAAAAAACAAAAATCTTTAACAAAAAAAACCTTAAAACAACAAAAAAAACCTTAAAAAAAAACAAAAAACTTAAACAAAAAAAACCTTAAAACAACAAAAAAAAAAACCTTAAAACAATAAAGAAAAACAAAAAAAAAATGAAAAGATGTAAATATTTTTCAATAAATGTAAAATAACAATTTAAAAACAAACTTTTACCTCAACCAAAACAAACAACAACAAAATAGGTAGGTTCCTATTTAAGAAGAAAATAATTAATTAAATAAATGAAATAAGTAAATGAAGTCCGGAAAAATGTTTTCAAAAGGTAAATACTTCCTAAATAAAAAAAAAACTGAGAATAAATATAAATAAAACGTAAAACTATGTAAAAAATCTTAAGTCCCCCCGTGCGAAGCCGGGACGGGCCGCTAGTCTATAATAATATGGATGGAACGGAACAAGAGCTTGCCGGGATTTATAAATGGAACATTCACGTTCAAATTTCAATTTCCTACTAGTAACAGCTATTCTGATTTAAGGTCTCATTATGGTAGTTCGTTCTATCAGAAGTAAAATTTGTTACGTTGGTATTGAAACAGGGATACATTTAAATTATAAATATTGATGTATGAAATAATTATAAGCCCCCAAATGCTTATTTCCTAGTGAATCATAATTCTTTCCCAATTATTTTGGGGTCGGCTTTCAGTCTAACCAGATGCAGCTGAACACCAGTATTTTACATGGAACGACTGCCTATCTATAGTTAACACTTTCCGAGGCCCATCTACAGACCGACATAAGCAAGCATACCTTAACTTAAAGATTGACTCGAGTGGCTGCTATTATTATAGCCAGGAGCTACTCCTCTTAGTTCCTAGTGAATGTCACATTAAAAAGTGTCATCGATATATCAAACTGAGCAACTAAGCATCACTTATATTTTAGATTTCTAATTAAATTCCCGAAAACCAATGGTTTACAAATGGTCATATTCATTTTTTTTTTTAAAGTTAATTGGCTATTGAATCAGCTCTTAAATCAATGGTAACTTCAGTGATTAACGGCGAGAAAGAGAAAATATTAATACTAACATATGTGCATTTGTAAACTCGCGTATTTTTCTTATAGCGGTTGGCAGAAACCACAGCATGCCACTTACTAAGATCCTTTTCTTAGGAATGGGAAATCATCATATAACGTTTTGCGCGCTGGGCAGAGCGGGGGGAGTGTCAAACTTTATCTGACTAAAACTCTTCCTTGTTCTTTCTTTTCCCCTTTGCGTTCTGGTTCCACGGTATCTCTTATCAACAACCTACAACCCCGGCTGCTACGATCCTTACGCCGTCGCGGTATTAATGTTATAAATAACTCTTTATGTTATAAGCACAGGGTTCAAATTCGATTGTTTTAAGGTGGGACAGCTAACACCTATAACCGACTGTACTCCATTTCCCTGGTTCACATTATATACATGGTTATACAGGCGCGCTTCTATATAAGTTCAGGAAAAAAAAAACAACTGTGTAAATCAGTTAAAATTGTAATAATATTATTTGTATTTGGTAATAAACAAAGAAATGGCGATCTTCAAAAATATCCGGCTATTTTTTGAGTTTTGTTACAAAATTTATGATTGTATTTAACTGTCATTTGATGACCCCTTAACTTTGTAATGTGCGTCATAATACAACTTAATGATGCCATTTCGCAAATATTCTGTTCGTCAAACATTCTCTTGTAGAGCCGTATTTTTTAAATAATAAAGCCTTTGAAGTTGCTTCCTTTTCGTTTTGTTTTAGTATTGTACTCATATTTCCTTTCTATTGGAATGAATCAATCTTGCGTCCTTTTCAGTTTACGATGAAGCGTAAAGAGAATCAATTTTCGGAAATGTGTTTCTATTTGTATCGCTTGTCTTTCTTTCATAACATGGTATGGTTTTTGTGTATGATAATGTTTAAATCACCAAAAACTTAAATAAAGGTTATTTTTTGGTTTATACTGTATAAGTATTTAATTTTCTTCATCTGCCCAGCCTTTTGCAAACTTTGTTGGGGTCGGCTTCCAGTCAAACCGGATGCAGCTGAATACCAGTATTTACATGTAGTGACTGCCTCTCTGACCTCCACAACCCAGTTATTACTGGGTAATAGGATACCTCTAGGTAAGATTGGTTGTCAGACTTTCGGGACACTGACTACCTCTAACGACTAAATGACAGCCGGTACCAATAGCTTAACGTGCTTTCCGTTAAACTCTGTATATATCGGGAGGTCTCACCCATCCACAAACCAACTTAGACAAGCGCGGCTTATTCTAAAGATCAACCGGGTCGGCTACTATTATTTAGCCACGAGCTCCTCTTAGTATTTAATACTAAAATTAAATAATAATCCAATTAAATTGAAGTATGAAAACTTATACTTAATAAAGTTATCGCCTTAATAAGATTACGTACGTTCTGACAGCTGTCATTTGCATCACATTTCATTTTATGAACTACTAGTAACCCGCCCAGGGGTTTCACCCGCTGCTCACTTCCTAAGAGTCATAGCGTAAAGTATTACATATAAACCTCCCTCTTGAATTACTCTATGTATAAAAAAAAACGCATCAACACCCGTTGCGTAGTTTAAAAGATTTCAGCATACATACAACATAGAAACAAACAGACAGCGACTTTGTTTTATACTATGTAGTGATAAAAAGCCGCACGATACAAATCTTGTTCAAAGAGCACTTTTCAGATTTATCCTTTCCAAAAATATAAATAAAACCATACCGACCGTGTCAGAGAAACAAGTAAGTAACGATTAAAATATTAATGACGCCTTTTTTCCAAAGACATTCAAATATTTACGAGCAATAGACGGGGTAAGATGGAGAAAATCGTAATCCCATACTTGTAACTACTTGGTAACAAATCGTTCTGTCTAGTATCACACGCCTGCTTGTCAGGTAGCAGTCGTGTCAAAATCAAAAATGTTCGGGATAAAAATATTCCCAATGCCGCTCTATAAGTCTTTTAAATCTGTTGGTATCGGCTATCATTTGAAGATATTTGACAGTCGTTTAAGGAATTTATTGGCCTAACAATCTGGCAACATCTTTTACCCCTGAGATTGTTTCGGCTGTTTCTTCTCAGAGTAGTCAGGTACAAAATACCGACCTCATCTAGTTTAAAAAAAAAGACGTGTGAAAGCAAATAAACATCATTCACCATGGGTTTTAGTGTTATTTTGTTCTTACTTCTGACCACCGGGTCGTATTGGCAGTCGCACCTAAAATCTTTTAAATTAATTTCTTTGCTTTCTTCGAAGAATCACGAAAATTCTTTCGGTCTTCTGTTTAGGTCATTTATTCTAGTATTTTATTGATAACAACAATATCTCAGACATGTCCGATTAAAGACAAGCAAACCATTAAAACTACCAAAGCCCCGCTTTGAAAACATAGGAAGCAGGGAGCCCTTCTATTAAAACTTACGAAGCCAGCCGGTTCAAACCATTCAGCCGGATTACATGTAACTTTAAAATGTGGCTGAATAGAGAGTGCCTGATTAGAGATATAATACAATTAGGTGCTCTTAATACTTCGCGCGATTTGCTTTAACACTCTAGAATTGTGTTTACTACTTAAGTGGTCATTGGTTTTATTGTTTTACCACAGTTTTGTCCTGAATTTCGTGTAAGTAAAATCTTTTACAGTAACTCCGTGTCAGTTTTCTTTTCGACGAACGTTTACTACATAAGAACGTATAATACATAAGAATTTTTATTTCGTAAAATGTACCCATAGTTTTCAAGTTTAAAATCTCTGATTTTTCGGAGTTCTGTATCCCTTGCTTCGGTTTAGGAAAACGTTGTGAGAAAACCAATCATGCATGTGAGATGTTTTTCGATCTTTATCAGCCAGTACTGTTAGCGCAGCGGCTGAGTGAATTACTGCTGCGCAGCATGTCGTGGGTTCGGTCCTTAAGCAGAACAAATATTTATATAGCCTACATATAGTTGCTCCGCGTTTAGCTGTTTGTGTATGTTTTTTAAATGTATGTAGACACACTCACGATGCAGAAGGCATTCATAGTCTGAGGCAGTAACGTTTAAAAAAAAGGCCAAATCAAAGACCCATGGATGGCGTAAAACTCTGACATCAGATTAGGAACTAACCGCACGAATCATAAAGATTCTAGAAGAGGGTTTCATAAATTAAATTCGACAAACCGTCAAACGTAAACGAATACCTCCTCGCATTCCTGCTGAAATATCTGTCAGTGTCCTGTGTCCTCAGCAAGTCCGCAGTTGTTCCGTCCGTCCTGGTTCGATCGATACCTTTCTCACAGAAATTGTTGTTAAAATAAAGTTACCGTTATTTTTCTTGATTATTAATTGAACCCAGTCAATGTAACTTCGTAAAGGACAATTGCATCCATATTTTAATCGCTACAGCGCAGCTTGTTATAGTCAATAAATAATTCAGGACTTAGTAAAACAGGCAGTGAGCAAGCTAGAAAATATGCAGAGTAACGACCAACGACCCATTTTTATAGCTTCCTGCTTAGAGTATTAATAAAACACGCTGTAGACAGCTAATTTTGTGTGCGGTGTTTGTTTTTGTATGAGTACGATATTTATTTTTTAAAGATTCTTATTTCAAAAATGTTCTGTAGTTCTTTTTTCACCAGCGCTCACATTGCATCCGTCAATAAATTTACTTACGCTTATTTTTTTAAATACCCGTTTTAAATTGTGTCATGTTCTTATCAATGTGTCAATAAATCAAGAGAGCTGAAGCATAAACAATGGAATAAGACTATTTTGATTGTTATGTGTCAGAATGAAAAATCTATAAAAGCCTGGTTGTACTAAATTAAATGCAGCTTTCAATGCAGGATTGTTGCTAATGCACTGATTCAGTACCTTTAAATCCATTGATAATTCTTCTTACAATCCACACGTCAAATTTAAACTATAAAAAAGTTTTTTTTAGACATTGAGAATACTGAAACGTGGTTGGGGCAGATTGGATCCGGACACCATAAAAGTCTTAATTTTACATTTCACGTGATTTTATTTCAAGTTCGTACAGTCCACTTAAACATAATCTATACATATATAACATTATATATAGAATAAGCAATATTGCAAAAGAGCAGTACAGTAAAGTATTTTCTATCAATCTACAGCTTGTGTTATACATACTTGAAGGTTCCCCTGGTAATGCAGGGTAACCGAGTGGTCGCATTATGCGACAGTGGCGCTCTCTGGGCCAAGTGGCCGCACGGAGGTACTATATGAATTGCGCACAACCTGTATATAAAACAGCAGTGGTTTTAGTTTTACGAGAAATATTTAAAACAGGCGTAATGGCCTTACTATTCCGTATGAGAAAGCAGAAATATGTATTTATTTATTTTCTCATATTTCTGGAGTTGTGTGGGTTTTGTGGAACGTATGAGATTTTTCCCGCCGTTTCACTTGCGTGAATGTCAGACGTTCGTCCACGTGGCATAGTTACTTTGGACTAACGCTAATTTTAACCCACGTGATGTCAAAAAATATCTTTCTCCTTCCTTTTCTTCCGTCTTTCTCCCACTTTTCTCACTTTTTTTTAGCGAGCTAGCCTATGTCCGTCTCCAGGGTCCCATCTCTGTACCAAAATTCATCAAAATCGGTTTAGCCATTTAGGCGTGAAGACGTAACAAACAACAAACAAACTCACAGTCGCTTTTATAATATTAAGTAAGGATTACCTCATGCGTTGTACCCACGAAAGTTCAATACATAACAACCAGATCAATAGATTAAGGGCCTAGAGGACTAGCATACAAACATTATTTTTTATTCATAAACATATTGTCAAAATAGAGTATGGATGTGGTCATGAAATTCTGTTCGCATTTATTTCAACAAAAACTTAATCTTCTCTTTCAAAAAAAGGTACCAAACGCAAACCTTCATACATCACACGCATATCGACATAATTATCTACACATAGCTCCCACTTACACGGCCTAAAAGCCACCTACCTATATCGTTCCACATCCGAATCACTTAGTCACGTAAGATGAAAGCATATATCAAACGGTATCAAAGGATCTACGGGCCCCTAATCAGGTGTATAGCTCACTAATGATCCGATCTCAGCGCTAATCCTGTTCCAGGCAGGCGGGGCAGGGCCACTTTTTCTCGTTAATCCCTTCATTAACGGTACTTACAGCTTCCATACACATTGTAGCGTCCAGGTATTGTTTGTTGATGGTTTAGTTTCGTGCAATTGGTTGGGTGTGTGTTTAATTTTATTAGGAACTAGTTTTGCACACTTCCTAATTGTCCCACAGGATCGTACCACAGGGATAAAAATCCTATGTAAATAATCTACCTGTTTGCCAAATTTCATTCAATTTTATGTGTGAAAGAGGAAGAAACATCCATAAAAAAAATATATATTTATTATTTTCTCGCAAAATTTCGGCTATAAAATTTTTGTGGGATTGTAATATAAGTAAGATAGTTTTGGAGATCATTTGTTCAAAAATATAACTGGATTAAGTTTGTAGGGACCGGGTTTGTCCGAATGAAATGATACTGTCTCTTTTGTGATCATGAGGTTTTTTTTTTCCTTTGTGCATGGTAAATCACCAACAAACTTCCCCCGTTCTGGGCGGAGTATCAGAATTGTAATGGCTAACATTCACCCATTTTCTTACCCTTTATGTTTCAGAGCCTCGTTATCCCTTTCGAACAAGACGCAACCTTGGCAGATGGTGGCCCTGGCAAACCCCTTTTCTTTTCAGACATATCTTTCACTAACGCGCCGTCGATACGGCCTGTCATCACTGGACGGATGGACGCTGAACTACCCATTGCTTACCGGCCACAGGCCCGCATCTACGGTAGCCGGGAATCCTCTAGCGTCGTTCGACGTTCGGAGCGTCTCCCGCGGCAGCTGGTTGGTTTGACGTTCTCGTTTTCGAACGCCCGGCCACCTTCCTTCGCTAGCATGACTGCTTCGCAAAAGGACGTGACTGATTCGCATTATCTCTCGCTCCGGACTGTGGACTGCACCAGGGCAGAACGCGTCTCTAAGAAAGCACGGCGGTGCTCCGCCTAAGCTGGGCGGACTGCCACAGTGTGCTCCGGGCGATCGGCACAATGGTGACACAGGGGCATTCTGTCCCACCCGATTATGTGCAGGAACCTCCCGAAACTTTCATTTTTTCATTGGGCTTATAAAAGGTTTTGGGATTGTAGTAAAGGCAAGATTTTCTGTTATACTTAAACATCATATCGACCTGGCCTTTTCTTAGCTATGTTGGAGTCAGCTTCCAGTTCAACCGAATGCAGCTGAACACCTGTATTTTATAATATGAGGCATCTGCATATCTGACAATCCATTTAGTATTCTTACTATACTAATATTATAAAAGCGAAAGTAAGTTTGTTGAATGCTACGGCTTCACGCCTAAATGGCCAAACCGATTTTAATGAATTTTGGTACAGAGATAGTTGGAATTCTGGAGTCGGACAAAGGCTGAAAAAAGTGAGAAAAGAGGGAGAATAAATATATTTCTTTCTTTCTATTTAGCCACCAGCTCCTTAGATCGTGAAATTTTATGTTACACATAAACATAGGTATTTCTAAGTCAAATTCAATTACATTCTCAGAATTCTCTAAGTTAATATTAGAACACATACTAAAGAAATTGTAGTTACGTTTGTAGATAGTAAACTTGAGAGTAGATGTAGCAATTACAGTTAAGTAATGCTAGTAAGCACTAACTAGTGTAACATGAATTAACTTAGTTTACTCTTACCGTTTCCACTGTATTAAAACCTAGTTACTTAGTAAGTCCCAATGTGACTTTTTCAATTCACATGTTCTTTCTAAAGTTTATCTAAGACAACAAAGACATTGGTGAAAGAAAACATAATAAGGAAAACTGGACTTAATATATTTTTGAAATATACAACTCATCTTGAGCAAGCGCGGTTTTCGTGTCTTCTCTGTATAAGAAGAGGAATTTGCCCAGCAGTTGGACTTAAATAGGCTGGTGTTATTGTTATTATATTCTGGTCTTAAGAACATTAATGAAACTTCTTAGTTCATCTTTAAAGTAAACGTGTAGTTATCCCGTTTGATACAATTTTCGTATAAAAAATCTGGAAAGAGCGACCATTGCGCCATTCTATATAATTTCTACACACTAGATTTCTATTTTAATCTTTGAAAATGAAAATACCTTATAATTCTGGCCAAGCGTGGGTCGGACTCACTCACCGTATGTAGTTTGTAAGTGAATAATTAGAAAAAATTGCTAAATGGTTAAGTGCTTTATTAGATCATACTTTTTCTTAAGATATTACTTAGGAATCAGAATCAAATAGAGACCACTATTTGTATTCCTCTAATTGAAACAACTTTAACATGACTTTATCACCCTGTTGTTCGGATTGGAAACAATTAAATAAGTTCCTTTACTTTTACTGACTAAATCCCATCCATGTTCTTTCTTTGCCCTTTGTGTTCCGGGGCCGCGGTATCTCTTTCGAACAATCCGTTACCCCAGAAGGCATTGGCCCTGGTAGGCCCCAACCCATAACCTTTTGACTGTCAGTCCAACTTCTTCCCCACTGAGCTAATAAAGTTTAAACATTTAATCTGTTTCCATTTATTTTTACTCGCAGTCAATCTTGAAATAAACAAAATATATTTATAGAACAGAATATCAAGGTTTTAGTGAACTGACGCTTAAAAATCCCTGCATTAAGTAAATCCTGGTATTAGTACGCTCCTCTCGGTCCAGTATTTTGCCAGTAAAGGGGTCGGTATTAAAAGTTCTTTTGTATATAAAAAATGCGTTCGTACATCTATCTTTTATTTGAAGAGCCAATTCGTTCAGCAGAGCATAAAAAGTATTTATTTACGTGCATGTTAAAGTGGTTTTCTTCTCTATTTGTAGTTATGGTTAATGAGTTTTTTTTCAGAGTTCGTGGCTAAATTATAACAGCCGGATAGATCAATATTCATGGTCAAGCTGCGCTTGCATAGGTCAGTCTGTAGATGGGTGTCCATCAATTACTTACCAAACGTTATACAAAGTACGTTTAGCCGTTTGTTCCGAGAAGATGGTCGATAAAGTTTTTGGTGGCGTCAACGGAAAATTTGTGGGGTTAGGCTTTAATAGCCTCTGTGTAAAATAAAAGTTATTTGATTTGATTCAACCATAAATTTAACAGCCAATGAACTGTTACTTCATTTCCCAAAATTCTACATTAGACCGCGGTACGTTAGTCTAGGTTAACTTACATTTGAGAACACATTAAATGTCGACTCTGCACATATCGTTCAATTTATTCACCGCCGATAATCCATCTATTACAAAAGCTTATTCAACCATCGGTTTAAGTTAATTCTGACAATCAAATCTATGAACGAGCGTCTCATTCCGGTCCGGTCCAGCCCGCTAGCGTCCGGCATTTGGACGAGCACGGCTGTAATATTTTATAGATATTGGACCGCGTTTTCTGTCATTATCGTAAAAGTAGCGTCAGCAAGAAAACTATTCCCTCTCTTCTATTACTTTCATAATACTTAAGTGGATCCGATACTTGCGTAAAGGAAATTGAATCATTTATTGTAACGGTATAATACTGCTTTATCAGATAGGTTTCGGATGAACATACCTATGATTGTTTACTACAAAAGATATGAGCTAACCCTTGCTCCAAGAGAATTGTATCGCCCGAATTATATCGATATCAATATGTCCAATCAATTTTGTGTATGCGATAAAATTTTATTCGGCAGAAAACAAAATAGTTTTACCATGATTGATTTTTTTTTTTTGGAAATTCTCTTGATTTTCAGTTATATTCAAATCGTTACTAATCCTTACTAATATTATAAAAGCGAAAGTGAGCTTGTTTGTTTGTTACCTCTTCACGCTTTAATGGCTAAACCGATTGTGATGAATTTTGGTACATAGATAGTTGGGAACCAGGAGACGGACATAGGCATATTTTTATTTAAAAAAAGTGGGGTGTGAGGGAGAAAGAGGGAAGAAAAGGGAAAACTTAGCGTTGCTATTACAAATCAATAAGGCGCAAGGAGAACTGTGTTACCCCAAATTTAACGCGGGCGAAAGCTAGTATTATATAAAAGCGAAAGAGAGTTTGTTTGTTTCGTCTTCACGCGTAAACGGCTCAATCGATTTTGATGATTTTTGGTACAGAGATAGTTGAGACCCTGGAGACACATGCAATTTCTTTTAAAGTGGGAAATGAGGAAAATGTGGTCAGAAAAGGGAAAACTCAGCTTGCTATTACAATAAATAAGGCGCAAGGGCAAAAACTACAGGTAGCAGGTACCTGCAAATCAGGAAAGGGAAACTGTGTTACCCCGAATTTAACGCGAGCGAAGTCGCGGACAAAAGCTAGTACGTGTATAAATTATTTATCACGGCGATACACGCCAGATTTTCGCATTATAACACGTATGCAACTTTCGACTCCATACAACAACACTGAACATTTCCGAATAATATTAAAATAAAATGGAATTTTATTCGGTCAGCATTCAAAGACATTAATTGGTGGGTTAACCGCGTTCAGGCGGCCTCACCCATGAAATCATAAAATCAGAAATACAAAGTGGGTGGAACGTCAGGCGTCATGCGGTATGCGTCACACATTAATCTATGTACAGGGTGCGCCACTTGCAACTGTCCGACAAAATCCGCATGCGGTGGCCGACAGAGTAAAGCCCACCGAAAGCAGCTTTGAGTTTGTCCCTGAACGGATTAAAAGCACAAAGTTTGTTGAATGCAATTTTAAAATGAAACTTTTGCAAGCAAGTGCATTCTATTATATAACAACTTCATTTGTTTTGTAAGCAACTCGAGAGCAATATCAGAAAAGGGTTCTATATTTAGCTATATTATGGCACGATAAAATATTGTTAGCTACTAATATTATTTCATTCTCCTATTTTCCCAGTCTTCGTAAAGAAATCGTTTGTAAATCACTTACCAATACGTCAAACACATCGCTTTTATATTTAGCAACAATAAAAACATGCATCAGTGCTATGTCATCTCAAAATCAAAAAGCTTTTAATTTTCTTTTCATCGTGTTCGACAAAGTTTTTCCATTTGCTCCGATTCTTGTATCGGCGACATTTCCGCGGGCAACTTTTTCATTTTCCCTACTCATGTTACTTTATACGAGTGCTCTCTCCTTTTAGGCAGCCGTCTATTGTGCGATAAAAATATTGACAACGACTTTTCATCAGAAACCAAAATGTTCACGGAGATTATATCGTAATTTGCATTAACACCTCTCTTTGTGAAGCGCTGATAACGTTATTATTTAAAATAAATGAAATAAGTGAGTGAATTCATATTCACTATGAATGTCCGCTTATCATTATTCTGTTGCACTGCGGTCGGCTTTTTGTATTTTAATCGTTCTGCTAAACTCGTTGAATATGTTTGCATTATTTCACTCTCGTTAAAATGAATTCGGGATTGGTTTTTGTAAAATTATATATCGTAAATGTGTAAAGTAGTCTACTTAATTGGGTACTATAGGTGTAATAATAAATAATATGTGTAATGTGTACTTATACTAATATTATAAAGAGGAAAGTTTTTTTTGTTGGTTTGTTTATATCGTTTCGGTTTTGATTTAGACTGATTTTACCCATTTTTTTATAATGGAAAGTTAAATTATCAGGAAGTAGCAGAAGATATATAACGCTACAATATTTAAGAGCTGAGCAGTGGGTAAAACCGCAGGACACTGCTAGTACATACCGATATAAACTAGCAACCTCATCAATCTGTAGATGTTTCACCAAAGCGAACGAAAAGGTCTATTTTGAGGATATATTGGAAATTATTTGTTGAGTTTTGGTATTCGCAGTAATTATAGTAAGCATTTAATATTAATACGAACATAACTAAACAAAAACGTAACTAAATAACTACGAATTAGTCTAGTTAACATATTTCTAGCTCCCAAAATAATTTTATAAAATCAAGCTAGAAGGCAGCAACTCCCATCTGGAATATTCTGGAAGCAGTTTCTATGAAGCTGGCTCTGTGTGGAGTCGGGCATTCTTGGGGGCAACTCATCACTTTATACGACTCCAACTATCCGGCGGAAAAATGATGTAGGGGCAAGAAAAGGTAGTTTCTGAAAGGTCCGAGTTTTACATGTTGGTAGATAGTTTTACAGCATGGTTGGTGCAATGGCTAAGCGATTGGTTGCTGCGCTGCGTGTCGCGGGTCCGATTCCCGCACGGAACAAAAATTTGTCTGGCCTACAGATAGTTGTTTCGGGTCTGGCTGTTTGAGTATGAGAGTTTAAATGTTTGTAAATGCACTCACGGTACAGGAGAAAGTAAGTTAAGTTTTTGATTATGTAGTTTTGGTGATGTGATGAATCGTATGGCCGTATATTCTTAGTTTTGTTTTGATAAGTTGTATAGCCGTTACTAAGCCATACAAGTTCTACTATAAGGCCCGACTTATTTTCCCACACTGTTTAAAGTCCTTATATAGCGTTTACCAGAAAGATGTAGTTATATTCTAGGGTGTGACTTACCTGCCGGGTTCCCGGGTTGCTCGTAAGAGATACCGCGGTTCCGGTACACAAAAGGCCAAAAAAGTAACATAGGTAGGTTTTAATCAGTAAAAGTCTGACACTCTTCTCTCCCCTGCTCCACCCAGAGCTGGAGAAGATGTTTGATGATTGAACTATTTCCACAGAGCAACCACCGAAGTCGCAAAAATCAGCAGTTCAGTACAAAAATTCAGTTTCAAGACAATCCAAATAAATGGAGAAGCTGATATCTTTTCGCGACTTCAATGGGTATTCACATGGATAATAAAAACAAGGCAGCCATATGAATGACGTTATAGAAAGATGTAGTCATATTTCAGGGTGTTTTAAACTTCCTTGAAAAGTAAACCAAACTTGTTTGATTAAATGATTACCACAAAACCACCATCGCAGTTGCATAACCAAAACCATTGGTTCAGGAGAAAAATTCCGCGTTTCTTTTGGGTCGACTAGGTAGTTGACCCAAAAGTATGGAAAGCCTGGTATTACTATCTTTTTGTGACTTTGATGTGTACTATGGAAAAACTTGTTCAGTTCTTATGATCATTCTAGTACACACTGTACAAATACGAAACTTAGCAACTGTTCTTAGAATTTTCTAAAGGTATTTATGGTATTGGGCTTGGCGCAGATCAAATTGTTTTTTGTTCAATTTATTGTGTAATTCATACTTAATTTTATTACTTATCCGAATTTCATCTCAAGAAATTTAACTTAACATTTTATTTTTAATCATATTGAATTTGATTTAACGTATGTCTGTGTATGTGTAACAAAATTATACTAGTCTAAGGCCTCTATGGGTATATGCCACCCGAAATAAAGTTCAGTCATACATAAAAGGGGTTCTCGTTTCGGTAACAAACATTGCAATAAGAGATCCTTCAACCAAATTAATAACTCACAGGCCGAAAGCACCCTACTAACATTTTTACACCAAAATCCTCACGAACTACAACTATGAAGCGTCCAACATAGTCTCCGTTAGTCTCGACTCCTTTATGTCCGTACAAACATTCACATCAAAGTAAACATTCGTTTCTGACTGTACAAGGGCGAATTCCTCTGGAAACGATGGAACTTGTAATTTACGGGTTATGCACTACATCTACAAGTTTACGGTAAAACTCGACTGTGTTAGACTATGTATTTTACGTTTTGGATGCGTATTTTTAGAATAAAAGAGTTTGTAGAATTTTGTATACAACCCGTTTTATCTCTTGTTGCATATTGAATAGGTTTGCGGTTAACCACTTTACTATAAACTGACAATGAAGCTGTCAGAAATATCTAGTGCTCTCTAGTTTTGAAAAGTAGAGTGTAAAAGTGTTTGTACCATATTATTATTAACTGTTAATTAAGTTAGTTTATCATAAATTAACAAGCTACAAGACAGGCAAGACTTATTTAACTGATTAAAAATGTATAGATTAACTACAACTTACGCTCGGACACCACATATAAACTATCTGTCATAAAACACAGAACAGTTTTGACACTAAACCACATGTTAGCATTGAATATAAAAAATAAACTGTACAACAAAGATCAACTCGCCGCGTAATACACACGTAAACAAGACACCAAGCCATTCAAGTTCAAAAATATTTCATCACCATAGCTGTTCTCTTGTAGATTTTACTATAGAATTTGATAGTTTAGCAATAGCTATCAAAAACTATTAGATTAACTACAACTTACGATTAGATACCACACAGACATCGCAAAAACAGGATCTATAAAAAACACATAAGGAACAGTTTTGACACTTAACCATATAGTTAGTATTGAATATTTAAAAAATAAACTGTACAACAAAGATCAACTCGCCGCGTAATACACACGTAAACAAGACACAAAGCCATTCAATTTCATAAATATCTCACCACCTGCCAACATATACCCGCGGCTGTCATTTCATCAACTTTTAGAGCCGTGAATTCTCTATCCCACTTGGAAAACTTATCATTCAAGCGCACTCGAACTTCGTTTACTCTCCTAGGTATCTCTTCAAAGTTAGCACGTAGCGTTTTACACAAATGTGTACCTTAATGACGAAGAAATAAAATCTGACTGGAATGTTTATGTTGTGTGGTTTTTGTTTTGCAAACCTAAGACCTTTATAAGTGCATGGAGTTATTTTTATATGATTTGCTTGTTATCTGTGTTTTGGTCACTGAAATCAAGATCGTATTCATTCACCTTGTTAAAAATTATCTACCTATATACATATAAGTTCTGTGAAAATGGATGTAGACAAACTGGTATAAGAATAATAGAGTTCAAGTTACAAAAGTAAGTTTCGTATATTAATAGAAATAACTGTTTTAGGTGACTTTTGGCCTTACTCTAATAAGCTGTCGATAGATGACATTGCTTTTGAGTGATCCAAACGTGTAAACAATATTATGCAGAACATTATTTAATTACATTAATCATGTGGCCAATCACCGGATTACATCGCATGCTCGCATGTCCAACAGCTATTCGTTGCGTGGGATTTGGATATTATCTAAAATTGTTCCATTATGAAACTATGAATGCGTAACAAACATTTAATTAGTATGTCATTGGGCCGCGTTTATTCACTAACATACTCCTAAAAGTTAAGTCACTGGTTTTGTTTCACGTTTAGAATACAGTAGGTACTTTCTATTATACCTACCTACATCATACTTTACAGACAACCTTTGGATGATTGTTTCATTCAGAGGCTGAAATCAGACAGCCCAGAAATTCGCACTTACACAGCTATTCAAAGTGCGACAGTATTGTCCTTTAGAAACGTTAGATGCGTAGTTCTAATACGAGCATGCGTGTATGACCACCGATGCATGATTGTGAACAAGGCAAAAGGAATATGTGAGGAACCGTAGCAGGTGGTTTCTGAAATGTTTGCCTTCCCGTACTGTCAGAAAAATGCTTGTGCTTATGTCTGTATTTTTAACCGACTTAAAAAAGGAGGAGGATCTCAATTCTTTTTTTTTGGCATATTCACCGATAATATTATATGGTATTGTTACTAAAAGATTGGCAGATCGACCATAGATAAAAAGTTATAGACGATAATTCATTATAAACTACCAAAGTAATATAAATAAAATTTATATGGGACCACCGGGGAAGTATACCCCATCAAACAAGAAAAGAATTTTGAGTGTTCTATTTGTCTTTAAGTAATCGGTTAACATAAATAATATATATATACATATATTCGCCGAATTGAGAACCTCCTCCTTTTTAAAATTGTTTATAAATGAGGGTTATAAAAATTATTTGCCGAGAAGTACAGATGACAAAGGAAAAAAACATCGCGCCGAAAACACCGCCTTACCCCAGCACCCTTCCAGTAACTCTAAATCCACAATCCGTATTCCGATCCGAATCGCAAAGTTGGTAGCACGTTGTAATTCCGATGCACTTCCAAGATAACTTTCTAGATCGTGCGGGGGCCCGAACGACCTGACAAAGTTTCGCCACCTCGTCCTTCAGATTGTAACATTGTATTTAAGCGTCCAAGAATTCCGGCCATCTTGGAAACGAAAGGTATCCCGCTGGTGTCCGCTTTGCTTTAGCGTTGGACATTTTAGGATCGGACTGTGCGTACCATAAATGCCTTTGTGACTTCCACTTAATTAATTTGTGAATGTGAGTTGGTGATTGGGTTCTTTTTCACATTTTAATGCTTCGTTGGAGTAAGAGTCGAGTGCATTTTGACTGTTAGCTTTTTAGGGGTTGCTCTCAGACGAAAGATTTTTACTATTTTATGTATTAAATAAAATGTAGCTTCACAGCTAACAAATCGTAAACATGAACATATTATTATAAACGTAACGACGACGTATATACAACAAAGCTTCGCAGAGAATGACTCAAATTAATTGGCATTTAAATTCATAGTGTGTGGCTCGTGAACTAACTCACAGTTAAATTTTCGTAGCAATTACTTCTCAGTGCGAATCCGTTTTCAGATCTTTGATTTTTTTATGTTTGACATCAACGGGACTCTTTATTGGTATGCGATTCACAACAGGTCAGATCATCAGATCAGAAAATACTTTTAAACATACAACTGCCAATACTGGGAAAATATTAAATGGTCTATAAAGTCCCTGTTTATACACGCTTGCTTAAACGACATGCTTGTTACCAAAATTCTAAGCGCATTTGTCGAGTCTGTCCCACAAAATGTAACAAGAGTGCTGTATAACCAGGCACGAAGCAGGCCAGACAAGCTTGGCATCAAGTGACTGGCCCATATTAGCTCCGAGATAAGTGGGAACTAGACAGGCATATTTGCAGCGATATATGCAGGCCAAAAATGAATCCATATTAATATTATGAATTCGAAAAATAGCTCCTGTACGGTGAGCGGATTTGGAAGATATTTGCCACATGAATGTAGCTGATTTTCAGGTATGGTCTATAACCATACCTGAAACATATACATTTTTACCCGGTAAAATGTACATTTTAGTAGGAATATTTCCAAATGTCAAAAAAATATTTCTTAAATATATTTTCTCTCTGTACGTTTGTTTGTCACCTTATTCCTCTTAAACTGGATAGGCTAGACCAAATTGCAAGATATTTTGTGAGTATGTTTCAATGGTTTTAATACACAATTCAACATGGTAGATGGCGTTGTTTTCGGTATTTAGCTAATTTGATTTGCTGTAAAAAGGGCAGGACAAAGTCTGCCTGAATCTGAATTAGTAGGTAACCACTAATTCGGTATATATTTAACGCATTCTCATTCTTTAGTTATCATTTACTAGCTTTTGCCCGCGGGGTAACAGAATTCCCCTTTCCTGATTTGCAGGTACCTGCTACCTATAGTTTTTGCCCTTGCGCCTTATTAATTGTAATATCACAGCTAAGTATTCCCTTTTCTTTCATCTTTCACCCTCATTTCTCACTTTAAAAAATATTTACAAAAAATAGCCTATGTCCGTCTCCAGAGTCCCAACTATCTCTGTACCAAAATTCATCAAAATCGGTTTAGCCATTAAAACGTGAAGAGGCAACAAACAAACTCACTTTCGCTTTTACAATATTAGTAAGGATAGTTAGGATTAGTAAGGATTTTTGGACTTTTGCTTTTATAATATTATTAGTAAGGATTTTTGTCAACTGAAAACCACCCAAATAATTCAAATTCATGAACCAAAGTAACCTCAAAATAAAACACAATAAGTCCATTCAGAATCAGTGGCACTTGTAGTACGCCGATTGTTTCGCTCGCACATCGTTCTCTATTGCTAAGTCGAGACGACTGCATAAGCCACAGCTGACAACTCAGTTGGTCCCTTTCCAATTTGCGTTCGAATAAATGGAAACGCTCGAATCGCATAAATGAAAACGGTGGAACAAATTGATTTCTCACTCAAACAGAACCGGGCACAGAACAACCTATTACACTTTCTATTTTCTGTTGTGTTCTAAAAATATGTTTTGTTGTGAATAATATGTGGGGACAATCTGTAGTGAAAAGTTTTGGTGAAATATTGATACTTTTCGTGAATTGGAAATATTTACTAAAGTGGTTTTCAGACAATGTTTTGATAGATTCAATAAAACGTATCGCTGGCTCTGTGTATATTATTATAGTGAGAAATTTGATCTACAAAGCAGGTCATTTCATATTTATCTACAAGGTTTTCTCTAAGAAAATGAAAAGAGGATGGAAAGGAAATTCAATAGACGTGAAGTCTTTATTAAACAGGTGACTCCAAGTGATATTTTACAATGTTTGATTTTCAATCAAACACATTAGACCGAACGCCGCCGTCGTATGTCTCGAACGGTTCATTACAAAATTTCACTCCTTTTCGCCCCTTTTCCATTCCGTCCCCGGTCTAGCCACCCTGTACTTTCCGTCTGACGGGCAATCTACCTTTTTATGCCCCAACCAACACTGTACCTATTTTCCTAAAATATATTATACTAGCTGTAGCCCGCTACTTCGTGCGTGTTAAGCAAGCGATTTGCTTGTAAGGTTTCAGTCAGGAGGTTTTTTAGTCCTATTTTAAGCTTTCGTTACCTCAAGTCCCTCAAGGCTTCAGTATGTGTCCATTTTTTGTTTATATATTTTTGTTTAATATATTGCTTCCCACTGGGATGTTCTCCTGTATCGTGGGTGCGTTTACAAACATTTAAACTAACATACACAAACAGCCAGACCCGGAACAACTATCTGTAAGTCATACAAATGTTTTTTTTCGTACGGGGCTCGAACCTGCGATACGCAGCGCCGCAGTAGGTCGCTCACCCACTGCGCCAACCGTGTCTTCAAAACACACTATCATGTAGGTATGTATCTTGCCTAATAACCATTCTATTCTAATCGATATCATGACAATGGTCAGTTGTCAAACAGTTAGGGATTGTTTTATAAAGAAATATTAGTCTCTTAAGTTATTCACCTGATAAGATTTTAATATAAATTATTTATATTAAAATCTATCTTCTTGCTGAATTCATTACGATCTGATTAGCCATGGAATCGTAAAAGGTAGCAAAACATTCAAACAAACATTAGTACGGATGTAAATCAGACCAGAGGTAAATGTAGCTATACTGTACATTGGCAAATATGCACACATATGTATGTAAATTGAACTATACACAAGAACAAGACACAAACTAGTTACCCAAGGCCCGGTCTTACTCTGTTAAAGACAGTAATTCCCTATTTACAAAACTTATATAACATCCAATAATTTTGGCAATAAATCAGACAACTTGTTAACTGAACTGTCACAAGAAAATAGGTCCAAAATTTTGCTTCAATAGGTACATAATGTAAAAATAAGGGGTCCCTTTGTCGTTACGTGATCGTCAAGCAAGAGCCACGCACGAGCCGACCGCGTCCAACGAAGCGACAAATGCCTAATTGAATTTTCAGCCTCGATATTGTGTTCCTGTCAAAAAGATTTATACTTATAGACCTTACACAAACTTAAAAAAAAAAAACAAATATAGTAAAGAAGCTTTAAGGCTCGTTCAATACAGGTCGTAAATAGTTGAAGCCTGTGCCCATTCATCCAAGTCCGGTATGATTGCAACGTTTTTTGTGTCGTTTCTCTACAAAATGGACTATCCTGAATGAATGATCGTCGAAGGAATGGTCGAGTGCGATCGCAATTTAAAAAATAATATGAGGAGAATGTTAGTTTATATTTAATATTAATATTGTTGAATTAAACTGCTGTGCTGGTTGATAGAATGGAGAAAACTATGTGTAAAAATTACCTGTCACCTTGTTTATTTATTATTTTCACGAAATCGCATTCTTTTTCTAAAATAAAAGTAGTCTTAGTTGCTTCTTATAACATCAGCTATCGCCAGGTCACGGTTTTGGAGATTTTCTGCAACAAACAGATATACAATTAGCTAGACAGAACAAAAAATACTTAATACAAGTTAATAAATGATTTAATTTATTTGTATAAAAACACAAATAAAAATTAAGTATCTCTTAAATTGATGTATCGATATTTTACTTAAATAATAAACATATAGAGCCTTTAGTCAATCTTGTATCTCGAGCCAGCAAATAATTCTGAATATATCTTCAAGCTACGTATACATAGGCCGAGTACACATCATATACGCCGAGCATTTACTACAATAATTCGTGTAATTTCCCAGCCCGTTATACGAAGATTTATGTGAACAGGAACAAATAATGTGCGCAGAGCACACGAATTAATTCCCCGTAAACGGATTCACGCTTACATACTCTCAATATTTTTTTATTATCATTCTCATAATATCTGTAATTTTTTTTCTTGACAGTTGTACCGACGGATGGGTAAAATCTCCATTATATTTATATCTTAGGATTTTTCGTATATTTATTAGTAGAGAGCTGTCTTCTGATATCTTATTTTATGTTAAAGGCCAAACGCCCAGGTTATTATTTTTTAAACAAAATATACTGTAATCTGTAGTGCAGTATATTTTCAAAATACGATTAAAGGATCGTCACTTCAAAGACCGTGTGATGCTGTATTGATACGAAATTGATGTGCAGTATTTAATACCTAACTCTCAGCAAGCAACAGACGGATTAAAAAACTGTGTCTATTTTTCAACGTCAAAATCCTTATTCGTATTCTTCGTTATTGAATTAATGATAAATCAATGTAGTAAGTAAGATCTATCCACCACAAATTGAACATCACAGCTCCTAAAAAAAAAACAAATTTACCGCCTAAATAAACACGCCATCCGCCAATGAGCATGTTCGGTTTCTTTCGAATTTCGTAACGTAGACAAAAACGAATCGACAAATGTTCAGTCATGTATAAATCCACATTATTACTTGTCAATTCAAGTAACGAGATTCCGCTTACAGCCGATATTCGGAACAAGTCAAGGCTGACCCGAATTTCTGGATGAGGAAAGCCTAGTCTCTCGAAACCTTGAGGATGCTTCACTTAATTGAAAGAGATCGCCCCACACTACTTCACGACGAGGGTGAACAAACTATGTGATGCCACTTGCTTGTACTTGTGTGGGATGTGTGTTTTAGGCTTAAAAAGGGCAGCTGAACCCTTTAAAATGTCTTGCTTGTTTTTTTGTGTTGAATACTAAAACTATTTTTGGGTGCAGTGTAATTAAGTACTCAACCTTAACACCATTTAAATTTTAAAATAAATGAGCTAGGTTAAATAATAAATTTTTATACTTAATTTAAAGTATCAAAGGGCTTTACACTATCTTGTTATTTTTTACTTTGCATTAAAATAAAGTACAGTTCAAAGTTAAATAAAAAAAAACACTCCGTTAGAATGAACACGTTATAAAAGCAATATAAAAGGCATGTAGTTAAGTAAATACGTTTAAAATTAGATTCACATGAAAGCTGCTTATGTTTAAGTAGAAGTTTATAAAGCCACATAGACAATCGAGGCTGTCAGTTAATGTTTCTATCAAAGTTAAATCATTCATGTTCTATTTTCAAAAAATTATAATCGAATTTTAGAAGATTGTTTCAATAGATTCTTGAAGTGTAACGGTCAAATACGGTTTTGTCTCCATGACCTAAAAACACAGCCTTGTTTGGGACAAAAAAAGTTAATAGCACATTTAAGTGCCATAATAATCGTGTACAGAAGTTTTAAATAGATTCAAATTGTGTTTAATTTACACATATTTCTTAACTTTTTGGCTTAGTACCAACACCAATATGTAAAGTAACCATCTTTACATATACGTGTACGATGTAAGGCTTGGGATATTGGAGTAAAAGTTTGCAAGTATGTATTTTTATTTATAAAAAGCTTTCTTTTTAAAAAGGACATTTACTTTTACCCCTTCTTTTGCAGATAGGATATCATAGAGCGAGGGGGAGTGTCAGACTTTTACTGTTCCATATTTTGCCTTTTATGTTCTGGGGCCGCAGTATCTCTTTCGAACAACCCGCAACCCCGGCAAGCGGTGGCCTTGGCAGGCCTCTGCTTTGCTGACTTCTCTTTGAGGGCGCCAACGATACAACCTTTCGTCACTAGACGGACGAACGGTGAGCTAGCCATTACTTACCATTCAGAGACCCGCATTTACGGTGACCGGGAGTCGTCTCGTGGCGCCCGACGCCCGGAGGGTCTCACGCGGTTGAGTTGGTTTAAGGTACTTTAACTTGATTTTGTTGTTATTTCATAGGTGTTGAAAACACTCATTGTATTTTTTTTTGGGGATGGTAAATCATCAAATAAGGTACCCGCCCTGGGTGGAGCGGGGGGAGTGTCAGACTTGACTAAAACCCACCCATGTTCCTTCTATTGCCCTTTACGTGCCGTGCCGCGGTATCTCTTTCGAACAACCCGCAACCCCGGCAGGATCACTCATGGTATGGACTGACGATCTGTCAGTATCCAGTGACCTAGTTCAATTGCGCTTCGAATGCTTAATAAATCTATCAATAAGTCACATTAATTTCTTCATAGTCCCAAAAGCAGAATTACTCTGCGATTCTCTCTGGATAAACTCAGTTGTGCTACAAAAACATAAGTGGCTCATTTATATTTACGATTCCATCGGTTCGGATTACATACCTCGATATTTTCTTGTTCAAATATTATTTTTCAGAAAGCAGGCGGAGGTTCACTTCCGGGAGACGCTTATTCTTCAAAGCCTGTTTCGAGAGCTGGTCGTAAAGTTTACGAGCGTAAATGACAGTGCCCGGGTCAAACGGTCCTAGCCCGGGTACCAAACGGGAATTCCGTTTATAACACTATTCTGTGCTAAGATAAGGCTCCCGTAAGCCTTTCGATGGTTTAGCCTCTAAGGTGCACACGTTAAGTTTGGTTATAGCGTGCAGATGGTATATAAATCTTTGTGAGAGATATTGGAGGTTGCCAGGCAAATGGAATTGCTATTATAAAGAGGTGGAACTCATTTGCCTTTCTTGTCTCGACTACTTATTAAAGCTTATGTCAGTCAGAGCCTTTCACCGTATCGGTAGATTTTATCTAATATATAAAATTCTCGTGTCACAGTTTTCGTTCCCATACTCCTCCAAAACGGCTGGACCGATTTCAACGAAATTTTGTGTACATATCGGGTAGGTCTGAGAATCGGCCAACATCTATTTCTCAGTCCCCTAACCTAGCAGTGGGCGAAACCGCTGGGCACAGCTAGTAGGAATATAAGAATTTTGTTTTTCCTCAATGTATTATCCTTTACCATTGGTAATCTCTTTTACTGAAATTGATCGACTACGATTGACCGGCAGAATAATGAATGATACCTACGATATGAGTTGGATACTTAATAATAATAAAGGGAATAGTTAGGTAGGTACCTATATCATGTTGTCCTTTGTCTTTTGACAAGATTTATGAATGCTTTGTCAATAAAATTGATCGGGGAAAATTATTTTTTATTAAAAACAGCATCTTTTATCGCTTATGTTTATTTTTTATTTTATCATTGTCATTTGCCTAAGCTTTTCTTAACTATGTTGGGTTGAATTCCAGTTCATTCGGATCATTATTTTACGTAGAAAGACCACATATCTGACATCTGTCATCAATCACGAGGTACGATATCCTTTAGCTAGACTGGTTTTCAGACTATCGGACTTCTGACAACCTGTTACAACTGTCAAAGATCTACCAATCACAGCTGGGTCCTTCGGCTTGAGGTGCTTTCCGAGGCATGGAGGATATCTACTTGGTGTGTAACGGATGGTCAGTAATTTACAAACCAACTTAGACATGCATGTCTCCGCTTGGAATTCGGTAGGTTTTCTATAATTCGTATCGAGTCCCACAAGCTCCATATTTTTGGTTTTTTATTAAAGGTTTTACTTTATCCTTCAAGAAAACATTCATACAACGCTCTTATGTCAAAAAGAATCCATCGTCTGTGCTAAAAAGTCAGTTATTTGCTACGTATAAGTCGTAAACGTCCATTAAGGTTACAAATTAGTTTTTATCGAGTACATTAGGCAAACAGCCGGTATCTTGCTCACGCAATCTGCTCCTAATGGTGCGTTAAGATGTGACTTAAACAACTCCATGACTTGATACAATTTGCTTCGAAGATTCGATTTTGACAACTGCGATGATACGGCGGTTTTGTGTTCCAAATTGATCGCTTGCGGATACACAAATTGGAGGCCATTTTGGATTGATTCATTCTTTTTATGATTTGTTGAAAGTTAGCTTGTTTATTTACTCATTGAAATGTTTAGCTTTATTTTTTGTATGACGTCAAGTTAACCATTTAAAGTAAAAAAATACTAGCGATAGAATTCTATTGATTACAAGAAATGTTTCTAAATTGTTTATAGTCTACGTGAGATTCTTCGTTGCCTTCTTAATTAAAAATTTAAACTTGAAAACTCATCATATTGATTCATACAACAATACAAAATTATGAACATACCAAAAGAGCAAGCAGGTTTCGTATCGCAGAAGAGAATAATTAGAAAATCAAACTCTTGTTTTGTACATAAAGCAGAAAGCACAGAAAGACTCAGAATGTTCCGTTTATCATAGACAACAAAAAGTCTAACCCAAACTCTGTTCCTACAATCTTCAGAAACAAAACTTCTCCGATAAACGTTACACCAAAAATCACGTACCAATAATAAAAATGACTTAACGGCATCTAATCGTCCATAGACTCCTTACATTCATATTCCCAGCTCATTCATGCGTAACACTGAGAACAGCTTGTTGAAACACTGTTGATGGGAAAAGTTCGCTTATTGTACTTATTGTACGCTTTTTGTTACGTGTGTGTGAAACTGAACACCTGGCCTCGGGATTCTGCTGAAGTTGTCTTGTATGTGTACTTTGGTAGCTAATTCTTTTGGTGAAACGTTGGTTGTGTTTACGTTGTGATTAGTTTTGTTTTTAATGTTTTGGGTTCTGGTGATACCTTTTTTTTGGATGGGATATCCTTAAGAGAAGCTGTAGGAACTGTCATACTTGACCAAAACCCATCCAGGTTCCAGCTTTTGCGCTTTGTGTACTGGGGCCACAGGTAGTGGCCCTCTTGGGCCCCTTTGCTTTGCTGACAGCTTTTTGAGGCGTGGACAACGAACGCGCCATCGACACGATCGGTCGGAATGATATGGCACTAGACACCATGTATAGCTCTGTCACTTTCCCAACACTATAAGTCCTGCTTTAAGATGACATGGTGGTTATTATGAAGTTCCGGATCAACCAAATAAAAGAAAAAAAAACAATACTTAATAGTACCCTCAACGATCGAACAGGGCTTTTATAAAATAGTACGTAGTTTTTTTTTATCACAGACTATAAAAGTAGAATCTGATAAAAAATACCAACATTTTCCTTATATTTAAATTGGGCCACATAATAAACAGCCCGAATTCCCCGTAAAGCTCCCATGGCAAAAGGATTTAAATATTAAAGTACTATAAACAACCCTAATGGATTACAGTAGTTGCAGATCCGATAATCCCTTCACGTGGGGTGATACCTACAAAACTTTATTTCTGACATGTACGTAGAAAATCGATTTGGAAGGATTACTGCAACCGAGCGATTGAGTCATGCGACTTCTTCGGTGTTTGTATCAAACTTGTCAACACATTGACAGTTTGTCAAAATGTATTTTTTTTATTTGTACAAATTTAAAGATACAATTGGGAAGATTGCTGAAATATCTCTAAAGGTAAATTCATTCACATTGAATTTACGTTTTGTAGCGCATAATTTTGCAACAAAATAATATGATGTACCAGCTGCGCCCCGCGGTTTCTCTCGCGTGGTGTTAGAATATAATGTCTATGTGATATTCTGATAAGTAAACTATATTATTGTGAAGTTTCATCAAAATCCAATCAGTAGTTTTTTTGCGTGAAAGAGCAACAAACATACTTACGAACATGCTCTCAAACTTTCGCATTTATTATAATAGTAGCATAAATCAACAGTTTAAACAGCTTCTACGACTTGATTTTTTGATTAAACATTTTTGTATCCATTGTTGCCCTGTACATCTAACTCTGTATATTTCATAACCATCACGTTATTATTCGGAAAACATCAACTCCTAAACTTCAGTCCTGCCTTACGTCTGCCCCCTCTACAAACGAGTCGTAACTAATAGTCTACAGGGAAATAATACAAGAGACGTATCACAAATTTATTTCTCTACCGTTGTAATAGTTTCCTGCCCCTATTTCTTCTTATCTCCCCTTTGTCCTGCGTTTAGTCGTACGTGCAACCGTACCACTTAGTCGTCGATTGGCGACTGACATTCCCCCGATGTTGTACCCCGGTGTCATTGATTTATAATAATGTTATTGTAGAAGGTGGCTTGTTTTATTGCACATACTAGGCTGATTGTGTACTAGACCATAGATGAAGACTGGTCTACGTAGATAATAAAATATTTTTCGGAACATATAGAACATGAAACTAAGCAACTTATGTTCTACAAAATTTTGAAGTTAGCAGAATAAGAATTGGACTTTGGAACTGCCCCGATCAGCTGATAAACGTGTATGGTTAAACTAAGCTAGAAGTCAGGAACAAGGTTCAGATTCATATTCTGAGGCACCACACAAGAGGTTGAAGTTGTTGTTGAGGAATGTTACATATATGTAGATAGGTCCTACACTTAAGATCCTCCTTTTGTACGGATTTAAATAAAATCATGTTATCAATTCGTATAATCTCAGAATCGCACATTTTTTTAAATTTTTTAAAGTCAAATTTTGACCTTAAAATATATTTTCTTATAGAAACATATATTTATTTTATTTTTTTGTTTTTGACGTGATAATGTCTTTAAAATCGTTTTAGTCTTGTGACATGTTCAGAAACTTGTGTCACACCAAAACCTCACGAGCGCGATCGCAGGTATAACGAGAGAGAGACGGACCGATCTCCCGTCTCATCTTGAGCGGTGCCAGTCATTCCGTGAAACTTGTCACGCGGAATCCTCACGAGCGGAGGCAGGCATAGCGTTCGAGTGAGTGGGCCGATCTTCTGTCTCTCTCACTCTAGCGGCATACAAACGAATGGAGATTTTCTCGTGCGGTTAAGTTTTCGTTGAATGTTTAACAGTGAAACAAAATGTGAAGTGCAAGTGAAGTGTTACAACAATTGCAACAAAAAAAGGTGAATAAAATAGCCTACTTACTAACAATTAACATTCTTGAATAAACTTGTAAAAGTAATGAAAGATCGAAAAAAGACACGTGTAAACAAACGAAATTTAGAGGTTATGTCATGATAAAAATGAAATGTGGTAGTGTTAAATAATAAATAAAAACATAGTTGGACTCATACCCTAAATAATTATAATACGGAAAAAATAGATAAAGGAGCGCGTCGCGTCGTGTGAATGATTAGAATATCGAATTCAAATCTCTCACCTGTCAAAACAATGCATATAAGACGTTATCACGTAAACATCTCGATCGTAAACCTACTTTACAAACAACCAATTTTTTTTTGTTGTTGCGATTAATCGCGATCGCATCAGTCGTAGATACGTAGCAGAGCCAACCCCCTACTGCGGTCCGTTGGTATTAATTGTGAAAGTTACTCGGTTGTTAGCTACACCAACTAATCTGAACGGAACGTGCTCTCCGTGTGCCACGCAACTGTGACGCACGGGAACTTCTTACTAATTTCCTGGGTTTCTAGAAATGTCTATGTTATTGTTTAGAAGTGAAAGTTTGTTTGAAAATTTCGTTTTTTTTTTATTTAATGTGTGGTTAGTGCGTAACCGTGTCCGAGCATTTTTGGCGCCCTATGGCTTTGTCTTGACCTAACATGCACAGAAAATACCTTTCAGAAATGCTAGTTTCCTTACGACATTTTTCCTTGTCCAAAACAAATGATATTTATACAAGGCGCACAACAATTCGAAAAGTCAGAGGTCCCCCCGCTCCGCCCAGAGTGAGGGAAGTTATTTGATGATTTCACATCCGCAAAAAAAGCGGTATATACCTCTGGTTCATACTCGCGACCACACTTGGCAGTTTGAAGGTCACACCACTATCACTATCATTGTTGCTATACTGCTATACGAAATATGCACTATCAAAACTGAAGTAGTAATGCTTTATCAAATGTATAAAATTCGCGTGTTTCCTTGTTAACTCGTCCAAAAAGGCTGGACCGATATGTTTGTGTGCATATCGGGTAGGTCTGAGAATCGGCTAACATTTATATTTCACACCCCTACTGGTAAGGGTGGTTTGAACAGCGGCTGAAACCGCTGGGTACAGCGAGTGTATTTATAAAAGGACTTACTAACATTTACTTATATCTATAGTAAGGCCAACGAGAAGCGATACGAAAGGTCATTAACCTAAAGAACAACTGTGGCGTTGACAATCTAATATTTAGCTCTTACCATCTTGTGCCTTTGTCGTAATGTCTCGTTCTCCCGGCAAAAACATGACAACGTTAAGACGGGTTCGCCAACATTCGGGTGGCCATTTTAGATGGGGTTTTAGCACGGGTTTTGTTTACATTTGGTATCGCTTCTCGTTGGCCGTGCTATATGTATAAGTACAGTTGATTAAGGAAGACACACATATTTTT